>CM040129.1:48181737-48781737 GCA_022559845.1 Amorphophallus konjac
ACTCCGTCTTCGAGTTTCCTGCTGATCCGGTTACGTCCTCGGGCATACTGAACAGAATACAGTAATATTGGCCGTATATGATGAGCCAGCAACCGCTGATGACCAGTATGATGAAACAGAAAATCATGAAACTGAAGAAGATTATATCCCGGGAGGCTTCATTGACTTGCAAGAAGCCCCGCCCGAGGTCAAAGATGGAGGTCAGGCCACCGTCGATGAGCTTGTAGAAATAAATCTGGGAACCGCAGATGAGCCAAGGCCGACATTCCTCAGTGCACTGCTGGAGCCAGCTACCAGGGAACAATATATACAATTTTTGAAGGAATTCCGAGACTACTTTGCATGGACATATGAAGAAATGCCGGGACTGAGTTCTGATGTGGCACAGCACCGATTGGCAATAAACCCAGAGGCTAGCCCTATAAAGCAGCCTTCCAGGAGAATGCGCCCTGAATTAATAAATCAGATTAGCAAAGAGGTTGACAAGCTAATTGATGTAGGCTTTGTTGAAGAAAATCAATACACTACATGGCTAGCCAATATAGTGCCCGTAAAGAAGAAGAATGGGCAGATCAGAATATGTGTTGATTTTCGGGACCTTAATAAGGCTTGCCCGAAAGATGATTTCCCGGTGCCAATCACTGAGGTGATGATCGATGCAACTACTGGCCATGAGGCCCTATCATTTATGGATGGGTCATCCGGATACAACCAGATCTGGATTGCTGAAGAAGACAGAGTGCACACTGCATTCCGCACTCTGAAGGGGATATTTCACTACAAAAGGATGCCGTTCGGCCTCAAGAATGCCGGCGCTACCTACCAAAGAGCCATGACAAAGATCTTTGATGATTTGCTCTTCAAGAAAGTAGAGTGCTACATTGACGATCTGGTGGTGAAAACCAGCAGAAGAGAAGACCATTTGCAAGACCTGAGGATGGTGTTCCAGAGGTTGCGCAAATATGAGCTCAAAACGAACCCTATGAAATGCGCCTTCGGCGTGTCCAGTGGAAAATTCCTCGGGTTTGTTGTCCGTCATAGGGGCATTGAAATTGACCCGTCCAAGATTAAAGCTATCCAGGAGCTCCCTCCACCAAGGAATCTGCACGAGTTGAGATCCCTGCAAGGGCGTCTGGCCTACATCCGACGATTTATATCAAATCTATCGGGAAGATGCCACCCCTTTCACAAGCTCATGATGAAAGATGTACCGTTCCTCTGGGACGATGGCTGTCAGGAAAGTTTTGAGAAGCTGAAAGAATATCTCAAGACCCCTCCAGTGCTGGGGGCACCTATTAAAGGCAGACCTTTAATACTGTACATTGCAGCCACACACTGTTCCCTGGGGGCAATGCTGGCACAGATAAATGAAGAGGGCAGAGAACAGGCCTTGTACTACCTAAGTAGGAGGCTGATTAGAACCGAAGAAAGCTACAGCTACATAGAAAAAACGTGCTTGGCATTAGTCTTTGCTGTCAAAAAGCTCCGACACTATATGTTGTCACATGAAGTCAGATTGATATCCGCAGCAGATCCGCTCAAATATATATTGACCCAGCCAGTACTGAAAGGCCAGTTGGGCAAATGGGCAGTAATTCTGATGGAATTCGATATTACCTATACACCCCAGAGGGCGATAAAAGGACAGGCCGTGGCTGATTTCTTCGCAGAACATCCTGTGCCAGAAAATGATATGCTAGGGACTGAATTACCCGATGATGAGACGCTCGAAGCCTGCCAGGCTCAGTCAGCTATGTGGCAGTTATTCTTTGATGGAGCATCTAGAACAGAGGCGGACTCCGATGGAAAGACCAGAATGCGGGCCGGAGCTGGTATTGTGCTGAGATCACCGGAAGGGGAGGTTGTGCATACTTCCTGTTCTATAAACAAGCCCTGCACCAATAATGAAGCCGAGTATGAAGCTCTAATAATCGGACTCCATATCAGCCTCAACATGGGTATCCAAATGCTTCTGGTATTCGGGGATTCAATGTTGGTGATAAAGCAAATCCAAGGGGAGTTCGAAGTGCGAAAGCCAGAACTGAATCCCTACCACCAAAAGGCTGTGAGCCTCATGGCGAAATTCTATCATATTGAGCTCAAGCATGTGGGCCGTGGACATAATGCCCAGGCTGATGCACTGGCAAAGCTAGCCAGCTCACTAGCAGTCCCGCCAAATGAGACACTGAACATTGTTGTTATGAATCGGCGGCAAGTCCCCAGTATGCTAGAAGGGTGCCCCGAAGAAGAAGAAGTCGCTACTGTTAGCATAGAACAGGCATCTGACTGGAGACAACACTTGCTACAGTGGTTCCTACACCAACAGCTACTGCAGAAAAGAGAAGAGAAGATGAAACTTCTGAGAATCAAAGATTCTTATGAATTCAGAAATGGGACTCTGTTCCGAATAATGGCAGATGTGCGCAAGAAGATTCTACTCTGCTGTCTGTCCACTGAGGAAGCCTGGCAAGCGATGAAAGAGATACATGCTGGGACAGCAGGTGCCCACCAGGCTGGTCCCAAGATGAAGATAGAAATCAAGAAGCTGGGCTACTATTGGCCCACCATGTTTGAAGACTGCTGTAAATTTACAAAATCATGCCAGAAATGCCAGGAGCATGCTACTGTGCCTAGAAGGCCTCCTACGACTCTGCACCCTACAGTTCCCAGTTGGCCGTTTGCACAATGGGGAACTGATGTAGTCGGGCCACTGCCGACTTCCTCGGCCGGACATAAGTACATACTGGCCATAACAGATTACTTCTCCAGATGGGCGGAGGCTATAGCATTAAGAGAAGTGACTAGTGAACTGGTCGCCAGATTCATCAAGCAGAACATTATCTTCCGGTTCGGGATCCCCAGCCGAATAATATCTGACAATGGAAGTCATTTCAGAAATCAGAAGGTCTATCGGCTTGCTGAGAAGTATAAGATCGAATGGAGGACCTCCACTCCTTACAATCCACAGGCAAACAGATTGGCAGAAGCTTTTAACAAGACTCTCTGCACCTTGCTGGCCAAGGTCGTCGGTTCTAATAAGAAGGACTGGGAAGAGAAAATGTATGAAGCTCTGTGGGCATACCGCACTGTCTTCAAGACACCTACAGGGTGCTCACCATACTCGCTGGTATACGGCTCAGAGGCAGTGGTTCCGCTAGAGCTAGAAGTCCCGTCACTCAGAGTGGCAGTCCAATATGGCCTGGCCCGTGGCGAATAGACCGATGCAGAAAGAAGACTAGAAGAACTGGCTGAATTGGAAGGGAAGCGCCTCCAAGCTCAGAAGAGTATCCAAATGTATCAGGCCCGCATGGCCACTGCATTCAACAAACTCGTAAAAGGACGAGAATTAAGAAAGGTGACCTCGTCATGGTCAAGAAAAAAGAAGTCATGGCGTCCAACCCAAAAGGAAAGCTAAATGCTAATTGGGAGGGCCCTTATGATACAGAGGGTCTACGAAGGAGGGGCCTACATGGTTGTTAACCATCGAGGGGAAATCTGATCCTCGCCACTCAACGGTAGACACCTAAAGCTGTATCATGCTGCACAACCAACATTCCCCGAGTAATCGGACAAAGGCTACCCTTTCTTGGTCTAGCGGCACACCGCCCTGGCCAAGCTACCTTTTTCTTGGTTTAACGGCACTCCGCCCTAACCGAGCTACCTTTTCTTGGTCTAGCGGCACACCGCCCTGGCCAAGCTACCTTTTTCTTGGTTTAACGGCACTCTGCCCTAGCCGAGCTACCCTTTCTTGGTCTAGTGGCACACCGCCCTGGCCAAGCTACCTTTTTCTTGGTTTAACGGCACTCCGCCCTAACCGAGCTACCTTTTCTTGGGCTAGCGGCACACCGCCCTAGCTAAGCTACCTTTTTCTTGGTTTAACGGCACTCCGCCCTAGCCGAGCTACCCTTTCCTGGTCTAGCGGCACACCGCCCAGGCCAAGCTACCTTTTTCTTGGTTTAACGGCACTCCGCCCTAGCCGAGCTACCCTTTCTTGGTCTAGCGGCACACCGCCCTGGCCAAGCTACCTTTTTCTTGGTTTAACGGCACTCCGCCTTGGCCAAGCTACCTTTTTCTTGGTTTAACGGCACTCCGCCCTAGCCGAGCTACCCTTTCTTGGTCTAGCGGCACACCGCCCTAGCCAAGCTACCTTTTTCTTGGTTTAACGGCACTCCCCCCTAGCCGAGCTACCCTTTCTTGGTCTAGCGGCACACCGCCCTGGCCAAGCTACCTTTTTCTTGGTTTAACGACACTCCGCCCTAACCGAGCTACCCTCTTTCCTTGGTCTAGCGGCACACCGCCCTGGCCAAGCTACCTTTTTCTTGGTTTAACGGCACGCCGCCCTAGCCAAGCTACCCTTTCTTGGTCTAGCGGCACACCGCCCTGGCCAAGCTACCTTTTTCTTGGTTTAACGGCACTCCGCCCTAGTCGAGCCACCCTTTCTTGGTCTAGCGGCACACCGCCCTGGCCAAGCTACCTTTTTCTTGGTTTAACGGCACTCCGCCCTGGCCAAGCTACCTTTTTCTTAGTTTAACGGCACTCCGCCCTAACCTAGCTACCCTTTCTTGGTCTAGTGGCACACCGCCCTGGCCAAGCTACCTTTTTCTTGGTTTAACGGCATTCCGCCCTAACCAAGCTGCCCTCTTCCTTGGTCTAGCGGCACTCCGCCCTGGCCAAGCTACCTTTTTCTTGGTTTAGCGGCACTCTGCCCTAGCCGAGCTACCCTCTTTCCTTGGTCTAGCGGCACACCGCCCTGGCCAAGCTACCTTTTTCTTGGTTTAACGGCACTCCGCCCTAACCGAGCTACTCTTCCTTGGTTTAGCGGCAATCCGCCCTAACCGAGCTACCCTCTTTCCTTGGTCTAGCGGCACACCGCCCTGGCCAAGCTACCTTTTTCTTGGTTTAACGGCATTCCGCCCTAACCAAGCTGCCCTCTTCCTCAGTCTAGCGGCACTCCGCCCTAACTGAGCTACTCTTCCTTGGTTTAGCGGCACTCCGCCCTAGCCAAGCTACCCTCTTTCTTGGTCTGGCAGTACGCCTCCCTGGCCAAGCTACCTTTTTCTTGGTTTAGCGGCACTCCGCCCTAACCGAGCTACCCTCTTTTCTTGGTCTAGCGGCACACCACCCTGGCCAAGCTACCTTTTTCTTAGTTTAACGGCACTCCCCCCTAGCCGAGCTACCCTTCCTTGATCTAGCGGCACTCAACCCTAGCCAAGTCACCCCTTATCGTGATATAATAACATTCTGACCTGTCACTCTCTAAAAAAAAAAAGAGAGAGAAGAAAAGAAAAAGAAAAAGGGAAGAAGAAAAAGAAGAGACAAAATGGGGTTAAAAATAGAGATACCCCGCCAGGCTTGTTCAGGCGTTCTGGACAAGGGCAAAAATGGCCAAAACCCAGCTGTGGTGAAAACCCGAAAGGGCACTGCAGGCAAAATCGGGTACCCCGCCACGTGAAAACCTGAAAGGGCGCGTGGGCAAAAGCAAGAGGGGGCTGGCTCCGGTGAAAACCCGAAAGGGCACTTGGGTCAGTAATGTGGTAACCCCAAAGAAAGCCTCGTCTCCCACCATAAACTCCTCATCGATCGGCCGGCACCTTGTCCGATCAACGATTAAACCCACTCAGTATAGACCCTACGTCTATCCTGATGAGACCCTCATTCACCCTATCCAAAGTCCCACCATGGTGAAACTCACCGTTGATCGACCGGCACCCCGCCCGATCAATGATAAGACATGTCCAGTTTAGACCTTACGTCTATCCTGATGAAACCTATGAATTCCTTTGCATTGGTATAAACCCTATACCGATGATGAAACCCACCTTTGGTCGACGGGCTCGCCGCCCGATCGGCAAAGAAACCGGTCCGGTTTAGACCTTACGTCTGTTCCGACTAGATCTGCATATCTCTTTACGTCCCGCTGTGATGAAACCTGCTGCTGGTCGATTGGCACACTGCCCGATCGGCGATGAAACCTGTCCGGGCTAGACCCTACGTCTATCCCGATGGAACCTATGAAATCCTTGCATTGGTATAAACCCAATACCGATGATGAAATTCGCTGCCGATCGACTGGCACACTGCCCGATCAGCGATGAAACCTGTCCGGGCTAGACCCTACGTCTATTCCGATGAAACCTATGAAATCCTTGCATTGATATGAACCCAATACCAATGATGAAACCTGCTATCGGTTGGCTGGCGCGCTGCCTGATCGACGCTAAAATCCATCCAGGGTGGACCTTCCGTCCGCTCTGACATAACACAACACTGCTCTTTGAATCTATTCAGACCCTCCGTCTGGATAGATCATGAAACTATATTCCTTTGCGTTAATGTTAAACCCCACATTAACGATGAAACTCATATTCTCAGCAAACGGCCTCATGCCCGAGCTGCTATTCATATCCTCTGAATCAATTCGGACCTTTTCGTCTGGATAGATCATGAAACCCTACTTTCCTTTGCATTGATGTTGGCACCCACATCAATGATCGTGTGTCCACAATAAACATATGGCGCCGTGGTCCATAGGATGAAAGTTCTGGTCCCGGAAAAGACAATGAAAAAGGAAAAGAGAAAGAAAACAATAAAAAGAAAGTATAAAAAAAATGGGGTTGAAAATAGAGATACCCCGCCAGACTTGTTCAGGCATTCTGGACAAGGGCAAAAAGGGCTAAAACCCAGCTGTGGTGAAAACCTGAAAGGGCACTGCAGGCAAAATCGGGTATCCCGTCGCGTGAAAACCCGAAAGGGCGTGTGGGCAAAAGCAAGAGGGGGCTGACTCCGGTGAAAACCCGAAAGGGCACTTGGGTCAGTAATGTGGTAATTCAAAATTCCATGCCAACCGGCACGCTACCTTTACCTCCCCTTTATTGATGAAGCCTTCCGTCGGTCATCTGGCTCTATGCACCACCGATGATAAATCCTTTCTGAGACAGACCTTACGTTTGCCCTGATGAAATCTACATACCCTCTTTCACATGTCCCACCAACAATGAAACCCATCACCATTCTGATGAAACCCTACCAGGATAAACCCTACGCTTATCCTGATGAAACCTATGTATTTCTTGGCCAAGTCCCACCCGCGATAGAACCTGCTGGAATAGACCTTATGTCTATCCTGACAAGACCTACACCTCTACCTACGTCCCAGCTATTGGTCGACCGGCACCTCACTCGACCAATGATGAAACCCTACCCAGTTTAGACCTTTCGTCTATTCTGATGAAAATTGAGCTCTTCTTTGCATCGATATAAACCCAATATCGATGATGAAACCAGCTACTGGTCGACCGGCACCTTGCCCGACCAATGATAGGACCCTACCCAGTTTAGACCTTTCATCTATTCTGATGAAACTTCAACTCTTCTTTGCATCGATATCAACCCAATATCGATGATGAAACCAGCTATTGATCGACCGGCACCTCGCCCGATCAATGATGAAATCCTGCCAGTTTAGACCTTTCGTCTATTCTGATGAAACCTATGAAGCTCCCTTGCATCGATATGAGCCCAATATCGATGATGGAACCAGCTATTGATCGACCGGCACCTCGCCCGATCAATGATGAAATCCTATCCAGTTCAGACCCTACGTCTGTCCTGATGAAAACTATACACCCTTTAATGTCCCGCCTGCTATAACCTCTGCCCAGTCTAGACCTTACGTCTACTCTGATGGAACCTCTTTATTCATATTCCTACAAGTTGTCTTTCCCGCAGCACATATGGCCAAGAAGGACGTTTGCTGCTACCAACAGAATTCGATTTAAGCACCTCCTCGGATGCCGTCACGCGGTGGAGCGAGTCCCCCATCCTTTCTATGAAGGGGTGGACGCTCTCCTGCCTAGTACGAGTCATTCGCATGAAGGACTGCTAAAACCACTACCCCACTTCCCACAGTGATAAAACCACATGCAAAAGAAAAAAAAAGATGGATACATATAGAGCGAAAGAGTCCTTTTCATTAAAAAAGGGAGTACATAGAGGGTCCCCGAGGAGACATTGTATCACAATAGAAGACAAAAGAAAAAAGAAAAGAAATGATTCATGGCCGCCGGAAGATGTCTTCGAAAGCCAGAAGACCCACATAGGGGGCGGCCCCTAGTTCATGAAGTCGAGCCTCCTCCTCCTGCAGTCGAACAGACTCGTCCCGAAAGGATGCCACCTGCCCCTCCAATAGAGCTGCTTCTTCCTTGAGCTGCAGTCGGGAAGTTGTTATCTGCGGCAGCTCAGCTCGGAGACCAGACAGTTCAGCCTCCAGAATGGTTATTCGGCCGTGCACGAACTGCTCCCGCTGCGCCAGAGACTGCAGTTGGCACTGTCGCTCCTGAAGAATAAAGTTCATTTTTTCTAGCTCAGATTTGCACTCCATCCTTTGCAACTTCAAAGCCGCCAGTCTGTCAGACATAATGTGTGCCAAGAAATCCCGGCGATGTACAAATTTTAACAACAACAGAACCCGATGGGTCCATATTTCTAGAGGACAACGCATTGCCTGTAAACCGACGGTGAAACGCTCGGCTATCTCCTTCAACTGCGGATAAGTTAGTCCGGGCTGGGATTCCACCAGCTGGCGCAACATGTCCAGATGTTGCCAGACAAAACTCTCAGGTGAAGCAAAGCCAGGCAAGGGAAGTGGAGCCACTTCAAAGGTTACTTCACTGTCAATGTCTGCCCATAGGGTGATATCTGGCTGAGAAGAAGAAGACGGGAGGTCTGCCGAAGGCGCCAACTGAGCTCTCTCCACAACCTCTGACGAAGCCGAGGGACCTTCCACCTCCATCTCCTCGAGGGTCACCGTTTGAATGCTCGCGGGGGTGACTCCAGTAAGTGCCGGAGTGGTTGCTTCCTGGGTCTCTAATGCAATACCCGCACCTTCAACATCCTCTTCGCAGGGTACCTCCTCCTCAGATTTCGAAAGTATGGAGATAGATTCCGGGGCAGTTATAGACAATACTCCAATTTCTGTAACGGCTACCTCTCCTTCTTCCACCCCCACTGCAACAGCCAGTTCCTTCAATGTCAAGGCTGCAGGGGTCACAGCCCGGAGAGGCAAGGGTTCACTCTCCATGATTGATGTTATGGGAATTTCCGATTCAGGCGCAATGGTCAGCACTGCGGCCGGTATAAAGGCGGAACCCCTAATTGGGTCCATCTCAGCTCTGAAATCCAGGACCCGGATGAGGGCCGAACTTTCCCCCGAGGTCCTCAAGTCCAGCAATGCTAAGTCTGTAGAAGACTGTACCCTCACCGGCACAGGGCGAATTATCTCAGAAATGCCTGCGCAGGTGGCTGACGAAGCAGGAACAACAGCCAGGGTGTCAGACAGAGTGGCTTCAAAGGCTGTAGTCATCACCGGGCTAGCAACAGGGGATTCCTGTGAACAGATCAATACAGCATCAAGCAGCAGATAAAAAGGGGAAACAATGAGGAGAAGAAAAGAGACTCACTTCTAATGTAATGTCAATGTCCTCAAAGGAGTGCAGAGGAGAAGAAAGTCCCGCTACTGAAGCAACAAAAGGAGGAGTTATATCTGCCTCGGTATCCAAGCCGGCGAACTCTTCTTGTAATTCCTCCTCAGGAGATAGCACCAGCAACTTGGAGGGGGTGAATAATGGAACAATGGCGGTGCATGCGGATGGGGCCTCTGATTTGGAAACACCCTCCGTCTCGCTCTCGCTGAAACCTGCTTCTTCTCCATCTGCCTCAGAAGCGGTCGCGGAGCTACTAGAAGAGATTTCTACCCTATCCATGGGCGGGATCGCCATTTCTAACGTCTGCCTGGAAGAAGACAGGGTAACTATACGTCTCACAGGGACGAGGCCCCGTTTCGTCTGGGTCTTATGACCCTCCTGTGGCTGAGTGATATCGCCAGCCTCTCCCGTAATTTCAGTCTCCTCCCCGACCGTCACTATAGGGAAAAGCTTGTGAGAGGGACAATGAAAAGTAATTGAAATATGCAGAAAAAGATGAAAAAGGCATGCTTACCCTCCGCCTCACTAGCCGGCGTGGGAGAAGGCAGCCTGGTCTCCACCACAGAAGATGCCACAACTGGCTCTTGGGCTGTGCAAAAGGGAGGGGTCAGATTCAAGGACTTCTTTGAAATCCAGCAAAAGAGGATGAAGAATGCAACTGCAGGCTATTGATGTTACCCTGAACCGATGTCTGAGCAGCCTCCCTTTGAGATTCGAACTCATCAAATGAGGGAATATCAGGGAGAGGGGTCCCAGTGTCCATCGCTACCGAAGCCGACTGCTGAGCATGAGCCTTCTTGGCCTTCCTGGCCTTCCCGACTGCAGCCTTGACTGCAGAAACCTTTCTCTTCTTGCCAGGAGGCAGGGGAGTGGTAGTCGGTGCTGCTGCAGGGACTTCAAAATAAGTAGGCTTCTCAGCCTGCGCAATGATCTTTCTGTATAGCCCCTGTCGCTTTATATCCGGCCTGTCTGTTGAAGACGGCAGAGAAGCAATGAGGTCAGTGAATGCATAGTTTAAATATTTAGCAGAAAGCAATACAGTCAGAAAAGAAAAGATCATACCTGCGGGGCCATCATAAAAGACAGAGAGCGGCCAGTACAGATAAGCTACCTCCTTGGAGCGGGAAGCAGCCTCCTTGATAAGCCAACAGACATCACCAAATGTCTGGCATTTCTCCACTAAAGCTGCTAGATCACTATAACCACGTGAGTCAAGGCATCGAAATAAGTCGAGGTGGTCCATGCCCCAACCGTCGACATAATGAAAGGAGATGAACAGTGGCTTATTCAAGATGCCGGCTAGCGGGCTTTCCGCAGACAACCCATGTAAATTCAGCAGAATGAACATCCAAGATGTTTGCTTGTAGTACGTCTGAGTCCTGTCCTCCCTACGCACAAACGTCCTATATGGATGAAATCTATCTGTCAGAGCCCTCCAAGGGACTACTGCCGGGAGCGGCTCTTCGACAGGAAATGGGTATTGTTGCGCCTCCAAACGAGCGCCCCCTACACGGCACAAATGTTTCAAGCTCTGCATGAAAGTGTCCTCGTTGATAGCAGCAAAGACAGGAGCAGGCGGGTCGGAATTTTTTTCCTTCAAAGCCCGACGCTGGGCCAGATAGTTCTCCGCCTCCCTCTGGTGCTGTGAATAAAGCCTTTTCAGGTGGGCCTCGGGGATGTCAAACACTGGCCCGGGCTGTTGTTTCAGAAAGGAACGCTCGGCCACGTCCCAGAATGCACCTCTACTATCCCTGTAAAAGCTGGTTCGAATGTTCCACCATTTGATGTATTCTGATGTTACCCGGGGGACACGGTTGGAAACAGTGGGAACTCTGAAAACTGCGCCATCCTGGCGATGATAGAAATCCCACCACAACCGGCCATCGCCGACAATGGTGGACCCATGCTTAGCCCGACTATCTAGGGGAAATTGAGCAACTGATGTAGGGATATGCTGGTCATAACCAAAGTTCCGCCCAAAGCGGAATGGATAGTATGGTTCCAGAAGAAGCAGGCCACCCTTTCTGAAAACTAAGACACTAGGCCGAATGGCCATGGCCCATCTGACCAGCTCCGGCTCCAGGATAGACCGAGCAGTATTAACCCCTGAGACAGGATGGACATAGGTCTCTACCTCTTCCAGCTTGCACTCTCTCTGAGAATGAATCAAAGGAGCTGAACCTGCCGCCAAGCTCCAGAAATGAATGCTGCCAGGGGCATCCACCGGCACCTTTATCAGTCGGCCCCTTATTTTGAACAGCTGATCATAGAAAGGACCAGGTTCAGCACTGGCAAACTCAATCATTCTGGACAATACTGTATCTGCCTGCAAAGTTCTGGGAGCCAATTCAGGAAATAGACTGCAGACCCAGGCATTGAAGAAATGAAAAGGACCCACAGTCCTCAAAGAACGGGGAGTCCGATGCTTGTACAAATCTCTCAAAGATTTGTAGATTAAACACAAGGCCACTGGGCAAAGCGACAGCCTCATTCCCCAGGCCATCTGACAGGCTGGGTATATAGCTTCTGGCCGGATGATTGTCTCGTCCCCTTGAGGGAGAGCGAAAGTGCACAACCAGAATGTGAAGTAAGCCGCACAATGTGTGATGGGGTCTACACCTGCTGGGTTGGGACCACCTCTGCCTGCACGGTGCAATGAAGATGGCAGCGCTGACTTATAGCGAGGAGCCCTTATCTGCTTGCTAGCAGCCGGTCCCAGGGAAGGAAAGTCTGCATGTCTTACGGGACCGTCAAAGAAATACTGAATCCACTGCCCTATCCGGACCCTCAGCTTGCTGCCTTTCTCTCAGGGATAATAGCCTTTGGAGGACCCTCTACTGTACGCCAGACAGATGGAGCGATATGCCTTCATTAGATACCGGTATGAGAAGCCAAGGGAATACTTGCCTTCACCATCGGAACTATCCTTCTCAGAATCTGCCAAGCAGACTTCTTCATACGGCTCGCCATCAATAGGCAGTCCGGAAAGCTGTGATAGACTCCAGAGGTCAAGAGATGTCTCACCCTCTGCTGTATAAAATATGTTGAATAAAGGGCAGAATACTTCAAACATTCCACAGCATAACCCTCGGGATACGGGATATTGAAATCTGGAAGCAAAGACACTGTGATATACCCCGGCTCTGATCAGCAGAGGGGCATATTCCTTCAGAACAAACTCAGTAAACTCCACTGCTCCTACTCGAAATAGGTGGGCGTCAGTGATATTGGTATCTCCAAACCAACCAGCGGCCAAATGATACTTGAACTGAACGGCCGAACAATTCAGCACAAAAGGCTCTTCGCGGTACCCCCACTTTACTGGTGCCAGGAAGACACCATAGCCGGGCTTCTCCCTATGAACTCGGCCACTGGCATTATCCCACCGAGCAGGTGTGAACTCCGGGGCCCGGGTCAGCATTTTCTTTTCCGCTTCCAGCTCCGATATGCCAAGGACTGCATCCTAGTCACGCTTCTCCCCGGGAAGATATATAGCCTTCCCACGATACACTGAATCTTTCAGGCTGTCTCTCTCGACCAGAATTGCGGCTTCAACTGCACGAGCTATTCGATAGTCCCACATTCCACCCACGGTGAAAGTCCGGATAAACGGCATCAAGTGCTTGTCCTTCGGGAAATCCGGACGATAATCAGTGCCCCGTCTGAAACATGTTTCCATGACAGTGTAGTATACCTGGGACGTTGACACTGTGTCGGTTTCAGAATCAGACGATTCATCAACGGAAGTGATTTTGTCATATCCGAAGTCTAGACTGTGCACATTCAGCCAGTTTACTGTGGCCCGTGATATATCTGGCTGGGCTGACGAACTGGCCCCGACAGCTCCAGAGGATGCAGCAGCAGAGCCGACATTGCAATATCTGCAGTCAGGAAAAAGAAATGTAAAGTAAAAGACCTAAGATAAGAGGCAGTCTCGTAAGGATTGTAATATGAAGCCCTGGAAAATTTCAGCAGCATCTCCCCTTATTCGGGGTCTGCCCAAGGAGAATAGGGAGTCACCAACCAAGAGGGGGTGATCCCGGAAGCAAAAGGGGATTAAATCCCCAAAGAACGTCCTACCCGGGCGAAATCTAATGAGACGGGAAGAAAGCTGGACGGCCGGAGGGGAGGAACTCGCCGCCACCGCCGAAGAAGGAAAATAAACTGAAGAGAGAGAAGAGACGGTAGAAAATGAGAAGGAAGGAGGCTTTCGGCGCCTTAAATAGAAGCCATAGGGGAAGAGGTTCTCGGCGCAGTCAAATGCGCGCCGAGAACCCCCAGGCCGAGAGCTCCCTTCGGCCAAAATGCGCGCAGAGAAAATGCCGCCGAGAACCCCAGGCCGAGAGCCCACTTCGGCCAAAAGGCGCGCCGAGAAGTGCCGCCGAGAACCCCTATCAGTGGTTGCGCCGAGAAGCTACAAGCCGAGAGATCCGTGCCGAGAGCATCCAGACCAAAGGGACTGAATGAAATTGAAAGAGATTGCAGAATTTGCTAGTGAAAGGAAGATTCCAAGCCAGAAATGAAAGATGCCAGATAATAGCAAACTGAGAAAGGGTTCAGATGCTGAATGATATATACACCTGCAAGTACCGTGTCATCTATTCTGCACTCCCGCTACCTGCAAGTGGGGGGCATTTGTTGACACCTAAAATATAACAGAGAATGGAAATGAGACATAATGGAAGATTGAGTGAGAGATGAAGATCCCGGAGATTCCTACAAAACCAGGATTACGGAAGATTCGTCATTAAAGCTACCACCCGGCTGAGGTCCTCCCCGGCCAAGCTGATGTCCGATGTTGTCATCCCCCAGATGGCAATACTGATAAGAATCGCAGTCTATCGACTGATGAAAACTCCAGAGGTATTCTGATGAGATTATGTCAACCCATCAACTAAAAAGACCTTCACCCGTTCTGGCGGATTCGAAGGACTGACAAATGAAAAGACAGATTAGGCGTCCCTGAAGCCTAGTGATAAAAAGAAGTAGATCAATAAGAAAAGGAGTCGGGGGCCTAAATGGGCCATGGCGCCGAAAGCCCTTCACCACGGCCCAAGACTGGCGCCGAGAAGCCTTTGCGCCGAGAGCCTTCGTAATATGCGCGCCGGGAGCCTTCGCAAGATGCACGCCGGGAACCTGATATGTGCACACCGAGAGACCCATACGGAGGGAGGAGAGCACTCTGCTTATAAAAACCCCCCTTCCTCTCGAGAGAAAGAAAAGAAGAAGAAACCTCATCCAGAAAACAGATAGAAAAAAAAGAGAAAGAAAAGGGAGCGAGTGAAGAAGCTGCTGCGAAGCTCGAGAGAAGGAGAAGGTGGGGTGCTCAGGGTGGGAGAGGAGTCAATGCTCCGCCCTCCCCCATCCTCCTGCTATTCCGAACGGGTTTTATTTTCTTCTCTCATGTATTCTTTCTACCCTTGTATGTGGGATTTCTTCTACTCGAAGGATGTTCAAAGTCCCCTTTCGACTATCGTCCGAGTTATCTCGCTGTAGCCAATGAAGTATGAATAATAAAGATGGTGGAATGAGTAGAAGCTCGAGTTTCTTTCTCTCACCCCTCTCTGATGATCGTGGTAGCTATCATTTCAGTTGCAGATTTTGATTGATGAGTCCATGATTTCAGGTGTCTGTCGGTAGTGCTGGCGGCTGATAGGTACTCCCTGCTGCTTGCCTCTCTCGCAGCCCCGGGGGAGTTGGTACAGAGCCCCGATCCTCACCTCTATGGATCCCTGGGCTTTGTCCTCTCTATCTCTCTCTCTCAGGGTATCTGTCGTCCCCTGCATACATTGATTGCTCGAATGCTTAGGACTCTGATAATCCCTTGTGTTTATACGCATGCCTGTTTAAGATGGGACGGAGCCAACAAAGCCCCAATCCTCACTGTGGATTTTTGGGCCTTGTTTCCCCCCTCTCTCCCTCAATGTCATCGATGATTTAAACGTCGCGGAGTCCGTGATTTTCTTCTCAAATTTCTCAAGCCACTAGGGCCATTGCAGGGATCAGAGGTTGTCGTCTCTCGATCTCCTGGATGGTCGGCAATACTGATGGCGTGAAGCCTGTTCCTGAGAGTTCGAAGGCCCGGTGACTCTGATCCCTCGAACCCCTTTCATCTGTGACCCCCTCTGCTGTCAACCTGGTAGGCCCCTGGCTCTTTCCTCACTTGCCTCCTGAATCCATTCCCCAGCCACTGTCTGAATCCTGAGAAAAATCCCTAGAACAGAGCACCGTAAAACCCCATAAGTCCTCACGGCACTCAAGCCCAGCACCTTCTCGGCGCCAAACTCTCCTGGCGCCGTGAATAGTTCCCGGCACGGCCCTCGGCGCGCCGGGAACTCTCGCGCCGAGATCCTCATCTTCCCCCCCTTCAGCACATGCCGAGAGCCCCCTTCGTGGCGCGCCGGGAACTCCCTTCAGCCCGCGCCGAGAAGCCATGCCATATTTCTGAACCCTCACGCCGAGAACCTCTTTCTTCTTGGTCTGAACCTTGATCCCCATGTTGTACCCACCCGAGGAATATACAGAGAGCATTTGGCATCCCTCAGGAAATAAATCAATGGGGAGGACCTCCCCTACATTGTTCTGTTTCGATCCGGATTTCTTTATAACCTTATGGACCTAAAGGGCTATGTCACTACATGTGCTCCGACGGGTTCCGAAGGAACATCAATCGATGCTATGGATGTGGGCGATGGCCCCGGGCCTGGTGCCCCCTTCTTTTTCGGCTTTCATCCCGGCATCCCGTGGATGATGGCTTATCTCCTCTTGGCATAATCCAGGATAAAGGGGATATGCTGCCAAAATTCATTCACATCACCTTGAGGGATCATGGTATTCTCTCCTAACCCCGCTGGCCCACGGAGTTCTGCCCTTGCATGTTCTCCGATGGTCTTCCGAAGGGGGATATCAATAAGACATCGCGCCTGCACAGGGTGTGTCATGTCGCACCGGTCCTTATCCAGATTCTGGGTTAGATATACCCGATCTTTTACGGATCCCATCCTGCCGCTGCATGGGTGGTTTCCTATCCCCATCTGTCATAGTCCAAGGTAATGGGGACATGCCGCCGGATTTGCTCCGCATTTGATGTATCCTTGCTTCACTCAGGCCATTTAACGCCCTACTGATGAACCAACCCTCTCTCTCGTTTGAGTCTTATTTTTGCCGCTACCTTCCTCCTATTTTTGGCGTTTAATCAAGGGTTGTCCTTCTTAGGAAGGGCGTAATTAACGGCATAGCCTTTATGGTATGACGGACTTCGGGTCCCGACTCGGACTTCACAATCGATTGATTAAAAGTCAGATCGAGCGCATAATAAAATTATCACCCCGGTGACTGGCACGCCAATAAATCAATAAATAACAAATCCATATAAAAAAAAACTAAAAGCGCGTTCCACACCGGCCAAGCGGGGAGGGGAGAAAGCGATGAAAACACAAGAGAAGAAGCCGATGCCGAATCTGTCCAGTTCTGTGAGTGCTGACAGGGGACTGAAGAATTGAATGCTGCAACTGCTACCAAATTTTTTTGGGGACAAAACCACCTGAAAAATCTTCGTAGGAGGCCGGGGAAGTCTTCTAATTTTTTTTAATTTCTTCTGTCCCCGATGCTGGTCTGGGTGGAGGCCTGAACAGGGAGGCAGAGTATCGGACTGGCAGCTCCTGGTTTCCAACAGCAGGTTGCAGAGGATGCCCCGACAGCTCCCGAACTCAGAATCAAGTACCGTCAGAGTCGTTGGAACCGTGGATGAGTCCTCTTCACAGAAAAACTGACGGGGAAGCCATACAATGCTGGAGGAGACCAGGGGACTCTGAAAAATGATGACAGGTCGGTGCAGACTGTGGGTAGCAGACCCGCGTAGTTGAGGGAGAAAATTGATAACTATGGATCACGAACGCCGATCGAAGTTCCGCTTCTTGATTCTGAAAGTAGACAGGGCGAGGAAGAAATTTTCAGAAGAGCTCTTGAACTGATTCTTCCAAGGGTCATCGTGGTGAAGCTTCTACTCCGGTTCTGGTACTCAGCAGGGGCAGCTCTGCGCAGTTGTGGGAGAACGGAGCTCCCGGGAAGAACACAGCTCGGATGAAGATGAAACCACTTCCGTTGCGAAGAAGACAGGAAGATGCTTCCGTGGTTAGCTCTTGGGTCTTCAAACTCACTGGGATGTGGTCGGAGTCGTTGCTGGAAGTTTCTGGTCTTCTGCAGGTCTTCAACTGCGAACTAGGGCTGAGAGGTGATGGAGAGGAGCAAGGAAGAATGGTGGAGATGAGAGAGAGGGGGGGGGGGCGACCCTAACCAAAGGGGGAGGGGCTTGGGCGACCTAGGGCTGTGGAGGGAAGGAGAAACTTGAATTCAAATGGCCTAGGGAGGTGGAGTGGTGCTTGGGGTAGTGGGAAGGGTGCTTGGGAAAGTGGGAGGGGTAGTTGGGGGTTGGGAGGTGAGGTGAGGATTGGTGGAGAGGGTATTGGGAAGGGGTGGGGTATTGATGAGGGTTGTGGGGAAGGGAAGAGACTTTATTGGGTTAGGTGGGGAGTGGAGGTGGTTGGGAAGAGAGGAGAGAGAGGAGGGGGGCGAATTCCCCTTGGAGGGAGAGAGAGAGAGAAGAGAGAGGGGGGGGGGGAAGAGAGGGCTTCTCACCAAAAGGAAAATGGGGACACTAGAAAACTCAAATTTTATTGATTGATTGACTCATTGATTGATTACAAATGGGGGAAATGGGGTCCTATATATAGGCAACCCATATTTTCACAAAAGACCCTGACATTTAACACACTAACAAATAACCGAAGGAAGGGGGGGGGGCCCATGGGCCTAGCCCAAAGAAATAGGCCCAATAGCAAACTCATTAGCCTAATGAGACTCAAATTTAGGGAAATGACTCATTAACCTAGGTACAAGACTCAAATAAAAATGAAAATTACATGATTATGACTCAAAGAAAATATGAAAATTACATGACTCGACTTAGAGAAATATGACGGACACAATGGAGCTATGCTAGCAAGCAATCGAAGTGTAAAAAAATATGAAGGGCGAGAGATGCCCCCATCACCGTTTCTTGGCGATGCTAGGGGACTTGTAGGAGGAGACTTCAGAAAAAGAATCACGTCCAAACTCTCACAGGAGTGGCCATGGTCTAACTTTAACTGGGCCTCTGGTCTTCTGCAGGAGTCAAGTTGCGCAGTCGAGGGAGAACGGCTCTCTCGGTCAGCACAAACGTCGGACGGACGCGAGACCACCTCGCCTGCGAAGCCGCTTTGATGTTCTTTCCGGAAATATATGGTGTGACTTCTAGAGCTTGAAGATGAGGACAAGGTAGACTCTGAAACCTGCGGATCCTCAACCCCTGGCGACCTGAGAACAGAGTGAGAGAGTAGAGTGTATGTGGAGGTGGGAAAGGGGTAGAAACTTGCAAGGGGTGGCTAATGGAAGTTGTGGGAAGGGGAATGGAGGGATCTAGGGGTGATGGAAGGGAGTGGGGGGTGCTGGGGTCGCAGCTAGCAGGGGGGAGAGGTGGAGTGCACATGTTGCCTAGGTGGAGAGGGAGAGAGGGGGGGGAAATCTCTCCCTTGGTTTGAATGGGTGGTTAATGGTGGGTGGTTAATGTGGCCTTGGGTATGGGAAAGGGTGTGTTGGGGAGAGGAAAGGTTGCTTGGGGTTGGTGAAGGGGTGTGTGGGAGAATGGGATTCTTCCTTGGGAGATGGAGGGGTGGCTTGGGAAGAGGAAGGGTTGCCTTGGAATGGTGAGAGGTGCTTGGGGCTTGGTGAAATTAATGGAGGAATTGATGGAGCCTTGGGAAGATGAAAGGTTGGGGATGATGTGGAGGATGAGGTGCAAGGGAGAGAGGAGAGAGAGAGGGGGGGGGTCGCCCCTTTTAGAGAGAGAGAGAGAGAGAGAGAGAGAGAGAGAGAGAGAGAGAGAGAGAGAGAGAGAGAGAGAGAGAGAATCTCACACAATTTTGGTGGATTTCAAATATTCTTTCAACAATTCATTACTTCTCAAATGGGGATTGGGCTATTTATAGGAATCCCACAATTTAACATAAGTCCCTGACTTTTGGACTAATAACAAGAAACCAAGGGAAGGGGGGGTCATGGGCCTAGCCCATTGAATTGGGCCTATTAACCTACCAAACTAACATAATGACTCAAGACTTAGGTAAATGACTCATTAACCTAGGTACTGGACTTAAATAAAAGGAAAAGTACATAATAAGAAAATGAAAATTACATCATATGACTCGAAATAAAGTGGCGAACAAGATGAAGCACAGTTGGAGAGCATCGGGATCCTCGAACAAATGGGATTGCTGGTGATGTCCCCATCAGAACCTGTCACCAGCTCGTGAAATTTCAAATCGACATTCAACAAGAAGCGGTATTTCAATGGAGGAGAGCCTTCCAATGGAAATAAATTCCAAAGAATAACAAGTCATTTTCCTCCACTACACCCTCTAAGGAGGTTTGCAAATATTGTGACAAGGCCGGCCATAAGACCGAGGAATGCTGGAGGAAGCTAGGAGCCTATCTCCGATGTGGAAACCGAGAACATCAGATTCCTAATTGCCCACTGATGAATGAGCAAGCAATTAAAGAGGAGAAGTTCCTGGCAAGGAAGCAAGGCCGTTTGCAAGCTCTCCAAGAGACGGAACCAAGAGAAGGTGGAATCATGGAAGGTACACTAATCGTTTGCTCTAAGACCGCTAAAGTTTTATTTGATACTGGAGCAACATATTCATTTATTTTCAAGAAATTTGCTATTGTATTCTCTAAAGAGCCCGAATGGTTAGACTTAGTCATATCTACACCTATCGGGAACAAGGCCGACCTCACACATCACTACCCAAACTGTGAGGTTTTGGTTAAAGGAAATAATCTACCTGCCTACCTAATTTGCCTAGATATGGAAGTGTATGATGTCATACTAGGTGCTGATTTGTTATTCGCATACCAAGCAACTGTAGATTGTCGGAACGGCAAAATAACTTTTGTGGGTTACTCGGAACCGGTATACATTAGCCCTCGGGCTAGATCACCTCTTATATCAGCTCTTTGAGCTAGTAAACTTATAGGCAAAGGATGTATGGCTTTCATTGCATTTGTAACTACCACGGACGTCGAGGAGTCTAAGCTTGAAGACATCCATGTAGTTCGGAATTTTTCTGACGTTTTTCCAGAAGAATTGCCAGGCTTACCCCCGGAGCGGGAGGTGTCATTCACCATCGACCTTGTCCCTGGTGCGGGACCTGTTTCCAAGGCACCTTACCGAATGTCCCCGGCTTAGCTAAAGGAGCTAAAGGAACAATTAATGGAGCTATTGAACAAGGGTTTCATCCGGCCAAGTACTTCCCCATGGGGAGCGCCTGTGCTATTCGTCAAGAAGAAGGATGGATCGATGAGACTCTGCATCGACTATCGGCAGTTAAATCACCTTACGATCAAGAACAAGTACCCACTGCCGAGGATTAATGAACTATTCGATCAAATATCTGGAGCTAAATATTTCTCCAAGATCGATCTTCGTTCTGGTTATCACCAACTGAAGATCAAATAAGAAGACATTCATAAAACTGCATTCCGAAGCAGGTATGGGCATTACGAATTTACTATTATGCCTTTCGGACTAACAAATGCCCCCGCAAATTTCATGCAGTTAATGAACAACATATTCAAGCCTCACTTAGACCAGTTCATTGTGGTCTTTATTGATGATATTTTGATTTATTCAAAGTTTGAAGAAGACCATGAAGAACATCTCAAGCAGGCATTACAGATATTGAGGGAAAACAAATTATATGCCAAATTCAACAAGTGCGAGTTTTGGCTCGAGGAAGTGTCCTTCTTGGGCCATATAATTTCGAAGGACGGAATTTTCGTGGACCTATCAAAGGTCGAAGCCGTGAAGAATTGGGAGTGACCAACAAATGCAACAGAAATTCGGAGTTTCTTGGGACTAGCTAGTTATTACTGGCGTTGCATCAAGGACTTCTCAAGAATTGCTATTCCTCTCACCCGATTGACTCGCAAGGAAATACCTTATGAGTGGAAGGAAGACTGTGAGAAGAGTTTCCAAGCTTTGAAGGATCTCTTGACCACTGCTCCAGTCTTATCATTACCAATTGAAGGAGAGAAGTACGAGGTATATATGGATACTTCTGGTATTGGCTTCGGGTGTGTATTGATGCAAAATGGAAGAGTCATTGCATACACTTCCCGGCAACTGAAGAAGCATGAAGAAAACTACCTGGTGCATGACTTAAAGCTAGCCGCGGTAGTGTTTGCCTTGAAGATCTGGAGGCATTATCTCTACAGAGAATAATTCACAGTATACTCCGATCATAAAAGCCTCAAGTATTTATTCTCCCAAAAGGAGCTAAACATGCGGCAAAGGCGATGGCTCAAATATCTCAAGGATTTTGACTTCACAATACAATACCATCCTGGTAAGGGAAATTCCGTAGCTGATGCCCTTAGTCGAAAGTTGAGAGCAATATTGGCCAACTATATGATCCAAGAATGGAAGTTGCTGGAGAAATTCTCTGAGCTCAATATCGATGCAGACGAGAAGAACGGGTGTATCACTCTATCTCATATGAGTCTACATCCGGATTTGCTACCTCCAATCAAGGAGCTACAAGAAGAAGATCCCACATTAGTAGAAATAAAGCACAAGCTGGACGAGAGATTTGATTTCAAGCTAGCACCTGATGGAATATTGCTATTTCATGAACGGACATGTGTGCCCGACTATCCCAAATTGAAGAAGAAGATTCTTGAAGAAGCTCATCGATCGAGGAACACGATCCACCCTGGAGCTACTAAGATGTACCAAGACTTGAAAAGAACCTTCTGGTGGCCTAACATGAAAAGGGAGTGTTGTACTCGGACTATTTCCCGACAGAATAACAAGGAATAAGGGTTTAGGGTAATTCCCCGAACACCTTTAAGGCACGGGCTATCTAGCCCTTTCTACAACCCTGCGGGTCCCTACAAGGGTCCTGACCAGCTTGCCGTGACACGCGGCGACACAAGCAATTGTCTGGGGTCAACCCCGGCCACTAACACACGGGCTTTGCCCGTATCCTACATGGCCACCCTGGACCACCCGGGGGCGTCCCGAAGTTAAGCCACACCACGTGGCACTCAGTGAAAGGGCCGTGGGCCCACCCCGAGACACTTCTTTCAACCCTCCAAGGTCAAATGGAGACCCAAGTAAGTCAACCACAGGCTCTGGAGGCCCGCAGCATGTGCATACGGCTCACACACGTGTGTTCGGCATTTTTTCGAACACCTTGTGGGCGCATATGTTCCAACCCTTCCACACAAAACCACGGGCCACCCCATGGTTCCAGCACACCAATTGGGTCATACAACGACCTCCCAATAAGTTGGGGCCACCCCCGACCCTCAGATACGCGGTGACGAGCCACTCAACTTTAGCATTCAGGCCAACTCGAGGCTACCCTGCCAACCATCGTGCAACATGGCACGTAGCTCAAGGCATGACTCACTTCCCTAAGATGCCTCTCCTAAGCTCCCACGAGCTCCCCTCTTCAACCCAAGACCCATCGTGGGGCCCCTCGGTCATCTACCCAAGTCGTTCGACAATCCGGGGTGTGTCGGGCATTTACCCGAACACCTTGAGAGCGGCTACGACCACTCGAAGAACAATGGCCCCCACGGGCCCATCCCAGTTTCTCGGAGCTCAACATCCTTCAAAGGACGCTTGCAAAAGACACAAGGAGACCCCGGGGGCCATCCCTCGGGGTCATGACTGGCCCCGGGGCCAGTTCACCCTTGGGCGTGGCCGAGCGCCCCCAGGGAGGGCCAACTCCCCGGGGGTCGCGCCCCCTCTCCAGCCCGGTGGTCCCACGACCCCACTCAACCTCAGTTCGTCCAGTTTGCGGTCCTACGACGCGGTTCATGTGCCGTACCAGTTCGAGAAGTCGACACGTGGACGTGGGAGCGCAAAACGACAGCACGCGGGAACTCCGCAAGTCGACGCGCACACAAGTCTCCGCAAGCTTCCACGTATCCTCCCAGAGCTAACCGTCCTTTTCTTCTTAGTTAATTTAGGAAGAAATAGCCCAAAAAAATGAATTTTATAGGGTGGGGACCGCCCCCTCTCTCCCCAAGGCGCCAATCTGCCTAACCCCCCCCCCCCCCCCCGGGGGGGGGGGGGTTAGGCGGACCAGCTTGGACCCCCAGACTGGTTCGCCTAAACCCCCTGGGGGGGGTTTACGCAGACCAGCCCAGCCCCCTGGGCTGGCCCGCATAAACCCCTTCCATTCAATTAAAAAAATTTGGTTTTTTAAAAATTAAAAAAGCCAAACCCAGCCCGCCTAAACCCCCTGGGTGGGGTTTAGGCGGACCAGCCTGGACCCCCCAGGCTGGTCCACCTAAACCTCCCAGGGGAGGGGGTTTAGGCGGACAACCTCACCCACTGAGGCTGGTCCGCCTAAACCTTTCTCAACCCACTCTTTTTACAAAAAACACCCTTCGTGAGGGGTTTACGCAGGCTAGCTTGACCCCCTCAACCCAGCCCTCCTAAACCCACACTATTCATGGGGTTTACGCGGGTTGGCTTGACCCTATCAACCCAGCCCCCCTAAACCTACACTATTCATGGGGTTTACGCGGGTTGGCTTGACCCTATCAACCCAACCCCCCTAAACCTACACTATTCATGGGGTTTATGCGGGTTGGCTTGACCCTATCAACCCAACCCCCCTAAACCTACACTATTCATGGGGTTTATGCGGGTTGGCTTGACCCTATCAACCTAACAGGAGAAGCACATAGAAGCCCCTTAGAAGCTCAAGAGGTGGACACAAAAACACACGGAGACAATACACAACAACAACACAGGAGAAGCACATAGAAGCCCCGGGACATCCGGCCTTCTTCAAGCGGCTCCGGACAATGAGCTAAGGAGAATTGTGTGTTGGTGACTTGTTCGTCGGCTTAGTACGTCGGGGGTATGTCGTTTGCACTTCCCTCATGCCGTATTTAGCCGTAACATACAAGTCAACACCCACCATGTGCGAGACGTTATGACAAGGGCGAATGTCCCCTCATGCCGGGATTCCCCCTGGCGTGCCCGTCGGTTCCAACCAAGCTTGTACCATGACGTCACGCTCTCCCGCAGTCACGAGGCTACGTCCGACCGCTCTAATCGAGCCGTGACCGGCCCTCACCCAGACACCGGATCGATGAATCCCTCCAGTTATCCAGTCATAAGCCCCCTCGCTTGGCACCACCACCATGGTCCACGCCACGGGAAGGGCCCTCTGTAAAACACATATGTGTTCGTCTATCAACCACTGACCCGGGGACCGATCATCACATCGGAATTGTCCCGTGGTGTGCACTAGTTGTACATGGCCACTACGGCCCACCTGTAAAGACATGTATATCTCAAAGATTACACCGCCAATTGGACGAATGCTCTAGCATCCACGTTCAGGCCCCCAGCTTTCTATCTACACCACTCGGCATCCGTGCTTAACACCCTAGCTCCAGTAAACATCCCTCAGTCAAAAGCGCACCCACAGCTGCTGAATGCTCCCAGCCCTCTACCCACGGCTTCAGACATATATACAGACTTTTCTTCAGCTTAGAACGAAGATATTCGGATTCAATCTGATATAAATAAACACCGGTTGCTTGCGGTTGGTGGGGAAAGACATCCAGTACACGATTCCCCCAATCGCCTACACACTCGCACCCATGGAACCCCTTCTCTCCACGTGTCGCCCGATCGCCCGAGCCCACGTGCCGCATCCTGGCGACGCTTCCCCGATCAACCCTTGATTCCATAAGTGATTGTCGAGAAATTGACTGGCACGCCCGCACCCCGTCCGGTTAACCCTTATCCTGACACTCCCGTGCCCTTCGACCCTTTTCGACTTTCCCTGAAAGGAGAGTGCCCGATACCACAGTGAAAGGCATGCAACCGTAAGGAGGATACCCGAGATACATCAAACTCCCGTATCTTCCTTCCCCACTGTATCCCTTCCTTAACCCGGTTATTCGGCATAAAAAAACCCACAGCGACAGAGAGGATGGCACGCCCAGTGGGACGTCTCTCACCTTCCTTCTTTTTGCTGAAGAAAAGTCTGTGCCAGCCCTGATGCCCTTTCCCAATTCTTGCAGGAGAGGCAGAGGAGGGCACCCACGCGCACATTTTTTAGCAGCTTCCGGTTAGTGTTCTGATCGTCGGACTGTGCTCGACGACTGTCAACAACTGTCGCCTCCGCAATACTCAGTTCTCCAGCAACCATGGTGGCCATCACCTACGGCCCCAACGTCATTGCCACCCACGCCCGGGTAGGCTACTTGGCGATGCCGATCGCTTTCGACAGCTTCGCCCCTGCCATCGGATCGCCCTACTTCTTGGGTGTGATCCCTGTGGCTGCTCCTCAGCCAACCCCATTTTCTCTGTTGGTTCCAGTGGCCAATGCGCCACGCGCACTTCCAGCACCAGTGTCCCGCTTAAGCGCCAGGCACCGGACCGCCACCACTGGCCCCCGCAGGGCCCCTAGATCAATGCTGGCCCGGGTAAGCGTTAGCTCCCAAGGCCAGCCTCGTCCGATCTCCGACACGGGCCCCACGCCCCGGACTTTGATCACTATCTCAGTATCTTGCTCGGGTCTTCAACCCCGAGCTCCAGCCAAGCCGGCACCCAACACGGGCTCCCAGCCCTGGGTCCACGGCTTCTCAGTATCTTCCTCGGGTCTCCAACCCCGAGCTCCAGCCAAGCTGGCACCCAACACGAGCTCCCAGCCCCGGGTCCATGGCTTCCCAGCATCTTCCTCGGGTCTCCAACCCCAAGCTCCAGCCAAGCCGGCACCCAACACGGGCTCCCAGCCCCGGGTCGCCCGACCATCAACTCCCGACGTAGGTCTCATACCCCGGGGATCGGCCCCAGTACCTATGACTGATAGCTCCACGCTGCCGGTCGCTCCAGGTCGGGTTTTCTCGGTCTACCATCTCGGGGCGGAGTCTTCCTCAGCTCCTCAGAAGAAGCATCGCCATGGCCGCAAAGGCAGGCGGCTCACTACTGCAACCAGCAACTCCGGCAAGACTGTTCTTGTCGGTGACTTACGGATCCGTCTCGACGGGGGTGAACCAATCATATCCCAGGAACGGACCGTTCCCACCATCCCCACCTCCAATCGTTTTGACCTCTTGCGGCAAACACGAGAGGATGGGGCGAAGCTCAAAGGAGCAGGTTCCTCGGCCGCAGCCCGGGGGCACCCACCACAGCCCGACACATGGCCTCTCGAGACAACTCGTCGGAAGAGCGGTGACAAGGGAGACCAGAAATCTGACTTGAGGAGAATCTAGGTCACCCTAGAAGAAGCTCAAGCTGTTCGAAGGGTGCATAATAGAAACCCCTTGTGAGCGCTCAGACGCGGCATCAGACGGGATGTGGCTGGCCTTACAATAGCACCATTTGACGATGCCCAGTCGTCTAACGTACCCCACACAAGCAAGCGGAGGCAAAGGTGAGCCCGTTCCCGGGCCCTCCAGCAACCTGTTCCAGACTCTCCTTCGACTGACATCGAGAGTGATCCCCCTCTGCAACGCACCTCGGTCTTTGACAGACTAGGGGCACCTGTCCGCCCCGAGCGGCACATGCGCAGGAAGCAGACAGTCCGGTTCATCAATGACGCAGTTCGAGTGTTCGCGTGCTACACCACCGGACACCAGTCGGACACCCAGTCTGATGACTTGAACCAGGCTCTGTCCCACTTCAGGAGGCCACGCCATCAGGCTCCGCCACCTCCCCCAGCAGGTCACATCGGCACTTCTGCCAGACCGCAGGCATCGGAATGTGCTAAAGAGGTCCCGATGGAAGACCGCGACCCTCCTATCAACGCAGAGCCGGTCAACAACGACCCTCCTGTGAACGAGGCTCAAGAAGTGACCCTCGACACTCTTATAAAGGAGAACCAGCATCTGAAGGCCTTCCTACATGACCTCCTCTAGGAACGAGACCTTCATCCTCAACAACTTGCTAGGTCCCAGGCCAAGGCACTGGCACCCCCGGTAGCCCACGATGCTGCCAACACCTCAGCGGCGATTGCCCGAACTCCATTGGCAACTGGGTTCGGCATGCCTCCGGTTGAGGCCCATCCACGAGCCTCCAATACGCCAATGCCAGAAAATCTCCTGGCGCAACGCAAGATGATCGAGCGCATTGTCGAGAAGAAGCTCGTCCAGTATGGTGAATGGGATGTCACGGTAGATCTCTACAGTGTACCTCACCTGCTTCACCACCAACTAAAAAAGCTTCCCCCGGAGTACTCCAAGCCCCCGAAGTTGCAAAAGTTCGACGGGCAGGGGTCGCCACATGAACACTTGGCCTACTATGTTACGGCCATGGGTAAGTTAGCGTTGGACAAATCATATCTCCTCCGCTACTTCGCTACTTCGCTCACGGGAACGGCCTTTCAATGGTATTCCCGCCTGAAGCCCGGCTCAGTGATCGACTGGGCGGATCTCCAGAAGAAATTCCTTGACCGCTTTCAAACGGCTGAGCGAAAGGTTTCCCTAGCTGAACTCTATTCTCTTCGGTAGAAAAAGGGCGAGGGCGCCCTCGACTTTATCAAAAAGTGGCGAGACCTCAGCATGAGGTGTGTCAATCCACTCATTCAGGAGGACGCCATCACCATATGTTGTCGAGGTCTGGCGGCCGAGGTCAGCGAAAAGCTTCTCGGCACCAATATCAAAGGCTTCGACCAACTCAATTCGGTAGTCGCTGAAATAGAGATGTTCTTCACCGATAACCCGAGCTATATTTTAGCAAAGGGTAAGCAAGCGCGAGAACGCCAGTCCGGCAAGGAGGTGAATATCATAGAGTTCATCGCTGCCGCCAAGGCCAGTAAGGAGGCCGAATCCAGTGGCTCTAACAAAAAGCCAGCGGACAAGCCGGCTGTTCCTTCCTTCTCAGAGCGCATGAAGACACCATTCTCATTCAAGAAGGAACATATGAAGATGCTCTTCGACCTCTATATGGCCCAGAAGATCGTCGAGTTGCTAGAAATCCGCAAGCCAGACGAGGCCCTGAAGACCGACGATCCCGGTTATTGCCTGTACCATCGCATGCTGGGTCACTCAATTGAAGATTGCTACGTCTTCAAGACCCAGGCGCAGAAGTTGATCCGAGACGGCCTCGTTAAAATGAAGAGTGGTCTCGTCGATCCTCCGCAACCACATACGTGGGCCAAGCCAGCTAAGGCAGCACGCGTGGCTCACCACTCAGCCAATGTCATCCACATGATGGCCGCATTCTCTCTTTTTGATGACGAGTCAGAGGAGCCCAGCGCTAGTCGAAGGGGACGCTCGATTTGGTATCCGGGGTGGAGACCCTAGCATGATCACAGACCTATCTCCTTCCCCAGGGAGAGAACCCGGCGACTCTTCGATATCCTCATCGAGAGGGGGCAAATTATGCCCCACAACTCGCCTGCCGACTACACCCATTGGGACCGTAGTCACCCCCAATACTACCCCTTCCACGCCAGAATTTGCCACCCGATCAAGGTCTGTGAGGAAGTTCAACACCTCATCCAGGAACAGATCCAATGGGAGTAGATCGATGCGGAAGGGAACTCCATGTCACTTGTCAGGCTTTGGCAAGCTGTCGAAGAGACCCTGAGCACCGCCAGGGATGTGCCAGAGCGGCCAGACTCCCCCCAAGAAAATGGGCACGGGTTGCCTTACCAGCATCCTCTAGAATGGCTCGAGTTCCAGATTGACAACCAAGAAGCGCTCGAGCGATTATGGAGGCATAGAGAGCAGGATGTCAGTCAAGAGATGGAGCCGACCAACTTCTCAGTCAATGTCATCCACTCCCCTGCTCCTCCGGCTCTTGGAGGCTCTCAGACATCAACACCTAGCCAGCCAACCCCAGCCACTTTGGCCGTGCGGTGGCGATCCTGGCGGGAGCTAAAGTCTCTCCCTTTCCCTGAAGAAGGTACCACCAGGCTCCTCCAGGTCCTTCTTAGCCGAGAGGACATTCTAGTGGGCGAGACGACGACGAGCTCCGTAGCTCTCTCTCATCTTCTCCCCGTCCTATCTCCGTCTTCGGCAGCCGTGGATAGGAAGGGAAAGCAAAAGCAGGGCGAGGCCTCGCCTCAGCCTCGTCATATCTCCTCAGCGGATGGGCCATCGGATCCTCTCCGCCTACTCGTTAACATAATCTGAAGTACAAAGAAGACATCTTCGGAGTCTTCAGCGGCTTCAATTCAAGTGTCGGGCCCACCACCACAAGGTTCAGCCTGTCCGCAAAGTCGGGATAAATGTGTAGAGCGATAATATACTACGACGCCTTCGGCCGTCGCTAGTCCCAACCCTTAGCATGATCACAAAGGCAAGGCTAAGGAGCAGGGCGACAAGCATATCTCTCGGTCCGCTTCTCAACAAAAGTTGTCGCCACCGCGGCTAAGGCATCAAACCATGCACACGTCTTCGGATGCCAGCACCAGCCTACCGACTCCTCATAGGCTCCTATCGCCACCGCGGCTAAGGCACCAAACCGCGCACATGTCTTCGGACGCCAGTCCCAGCATTCCGGCATACCAGGAATTGCCGCTCGAGGTAATCGAGTAGGCGATCAATGCCACCTTCCAAATACAACAAGCGGAAGGCACCTGGATCAAAATCCGGGTGAAGAAGAGTCATCGACCTTGCCATGCGAAGGCACCAGCTCGGAGATATCCTCATGAGGATGTATCAACTCCGGCTCCAGCACCTCTTTCTTCTACTCCCTTGGAAACCGCCATCGCCAAGAGACAAGAGAGAAATAGGAGGAAGAACCTCAGAAGGCGGCTCAAGAAACAGGCTGAACAAGCAGCCGCCTTGCAATCCCTAGTCGAGCCAACGCCTCTCCAAAGGCTCCAGCGTCTCATTGATGACCTGGAGGAATATGTTGCTCCTCGTCCTACCGGAGCTCTCCCACTCGATAGCTATATCCCGTGGGAAGAAATGCAGAAACGAGACCGCCTCAGAAATTGGGTTCAAGAAATGATCCAAAAGCTCAAGAGCGGCGAAAGACTCGTGATCCCGGACGAGCTCTCCTTGTGCTATAAAGACAAGGGGATCACCACAGAGCAGCTGGAAGAAATGATTCGACGCTGCACCTGCAACATGGTGGCCATCCCACCTCCTGACAATATCAACGCTTCTCGGTGGGGCGAGCCAGTAGCCTCCCAGACAAGACAAAGGACCATTGCTCCTCTTGAGCTACAGCCAACTCTAGAACACACAGGCCGCGGCCGAGGTCGTGGCCGAGGATGCTATAGAGGCCGTGGGAGAATCCCCGAGCTACCCATCTCTCCGTCCACCTTCGACCCGGAGCGAATCATCCTCCTTTGAGGAGAGGAACCGACTCCCATTCTGGAAGTAGAAATTCGGAGCAGACCCGGTATCTTCGATCCTTCCGGCATTGACGAGGCTACTGCCAGCCTCCCAGCCCCCGCGCCAGTATCGACTACTGTAGCAGAACAAGTGGGACTGTCTGACAAGGACGAGCCAGCCCGCCAGTCACCCCCAGAAGAGCCATCATTGGCATCCCTGTTCTAAGAGTCCGCTGGCGATCAAAGTCAGTCTGATCCCGGTGGTAAGGGCAAGGCAGTGCAACTTCCCGACGGGGAGCAGCACGGCAACTCACAGAAGGCTCAGCCTAACGTACTACCCTCTTTGGAGGATGCTCGAGCCCGAGCTGACCGGAAAGTCCTCCACCAGATGAAATGCTTCCCTGCCAGTATTTCAATTTGGGAAGCCATTGTTCGGAGTAAGGACCTAAGGGAAACCCTCATCAAGATACTCCAAGAGCCGGAAGTCTATGAAGCACATGCCGCGGAAATGAAGGTGGCTGCTTATGGAGCCTTCGCGGCCACCATCTCCTTCGCGGAGAAAGACATGCTGCTCTCCCCTCCGTGCCACAACCGTCCTCTCTACATGAAGGGGAAGTTCAACGGGCATGAAGTAAATCGGATTCTGGTAGACGCTGGTGCCGCTGTTAACATCATGCCGCTCAAGACATTCAAGACTCTATATCTGACCCCATACCTCCAGAAGGTTCAAGCGGTCAAGATATTCGGCTTTAACCAAAACATCGAGGATGTCCTCGGCTGGGTGGATGTCGACCTGGTGCTCGATGATTCCACCTCCAAGGCAACATTCTACATCATCGACTCCAACACATCTTATAAGATGCTACTGGGTAGACTCTGGCTCCATGAAAATTGGGTCGTCCCGTCAACTCTCCACCAATGCATCAAGTATGCCAAGGATGGGGAGCAACATACGGTCTTTGCAGACCTTTCGCCGTTCACACCGGCAGAATGCAACCTGACTGACGCTGCGCTCTATTTCAAGGGGATCAGTCCATACCCTGTGATTAAGAGCAAAAGCAACGGTTGGCTCTCAGAGGAAGACGATGATGATCTCTTCTCTGTTGACGAGAAAAAGGCCAAGCTTCATCGACTGCGCCTCGGCTCCAAGTCAACCCCAGATCGCCCTGAGAGGTGCTAGATCGACTTCGAGGCTAATCTTATTAGTTGAGCTATCGGCAAGAGTATATGCTTGCCACCAGACTGCATCCAGCTTCCATGTGCATCCGAGAAGCACAACGTCGATGTAGATCTTAATAAATCCACTTAAGGAAAAATTAAGAATAAGAATAAATAAGCATGAAATAGCACGAGGTGCTAAGATGGAAAAACGTGATCGCCAGAGACACGAAGGCCTCAAAAGATAATAATGAAAATCAAGGAGGGATCGCGAAGAATACCTTTAAAAGCGCGGGGATGTGAGTGCTCCTTTCTCTTCAAATCGGCCGGCCGATGAAGAGAGTTCTTCAATTAATTACCCTTGCAAAAAAGACAAACATCACAAAAGAATTGAATTAGAACATGGTGTGTAGCATCAAATCCATAGTAAATAGATGACCATGAATAACATGATTAAAAACACACCTTGTGGGTGTTGGCCCTTAAACCCCTATGCAAAAGGGTGGGAATATATGATGATGATATGAAAAAGAAAAGGATGTGCAAGAGTGCACTGTGGGGAGTACTCAACGTAGTTGAGAAGAAAATCAATAGGAGATGAATGATGCATGTATGAATATGTGAACCGATGATATTAAAACAAAAGAAGAATAATATAAATAAAACAAAGGGAGCCTGTGCTTTGGCTTGAATGCTCGATGGGGAGGAGCCTCGGTTGGATGAAGAGGTGATCGTAAGAGGAGCCTCTCCTTTAGCCACCAACAGCAACAGCCGTTCCCTGTAAAAGAAGAAAAGAAAAACAAAACAGAAGAAGAAGGAAAAGCAGCCGAGGGCCGGAAAGAAGGGGACCGAAGAGGGGAGTCCAACCTGAACAACAGAGCCAATGGCTCTATTAAATAGGATTGGAAGGGATAAACATTAGCAAGAGTCCAATCAAGGGAAAGGATAGGAATGAGCAAGAGCCCAATCAAAGCAGTTGTGTAACGAAGCAAGGACTCTCTGGGGAAAGGGCTGCGAAGCCAGAAGATGAAACACGCCTCTGGTCAGGGCGTCAATTCAAAAATTGACGACCTGGCAGGAGGGCGTTAATTCAAAACACGCCCTGGGTCAGGGCGTCAACTCCCAGATCAATTTTGGAAATAAATATTTCTTTTATTTGGAAATTCTAAAACACGCCTCCAGGAGAGGCGTCAATTGAAACACGCCCCAAAGAAGGGCGTTAATTAACATTTTTCAAACATTTATTCTTTTTTGAAAATTGATAATGCCAGGAATTGACGCCCTTTCCAGAGGTCGTCACTTCTTTAAAAGGCGCCCTAGGTCCGGTCGTGAATCAAAACGCGCCCTGGATCAAGGCGTGAATTCATAAAATCATAAAAATGGAGATAAATGCCAAAAAAAATCCAGAAAAATAAGAAAAATAGGAAAAAAAGGGGAAAATAGGGGAAATTCAAGAAAAGTGGGAAAAACCACTCAAACAAGCTAATTTGAGGGTCAAATGGGGCATTGCACGGTAATATGAAATATACTCAAAATAATGTCAATTTTAGCGTGTCTACAGTCGAGTCGCTGACAACATTCGTTGTCACCTTCAAGCGACAACGCCGAAGCAAGAAGAAGGCTAACAGGGACAAACCTATTGTCTTCTATAAGGGAGACATGGTCCCTCAAACCCCGCCAGATGACGATTTCGGCTGGTCCAGGCAAGCCAATGATACCCCTGAAGTAGTTCAGGTGTGGGGCGATCTGTCGCCGTACATTCAAGAAATGTGTCTGAAGCAACACATTCCCCTGTGGCGAACTCTTGCACAACAGAGATACTTTCGTCAGCTGTGGACCCCTTCCCAGGTCCGGGGGCAACCCCCGTCCTTCCATAAGGATACTAGGGGACTTGGCTATGACCAGGACCCAGACTTCCGCGTCTACCACACAGTTAATGTCGTAGGCTTGACACTACCAGCCGACGACCGAGCTAGAGTCGAAGCCAAATTCGACAGCTCCGGGGATGAGGAAGAGGAAATTTTGATCCCGATCTCCGTCAAAGTCAGAACTCCAGCTCAATCCGTTGAGGAACCTTCCTCGCCTCATCGCCAAGGCATCGGGGACGAAGAAGCTCCTCCGGTCTCTCAACCAGTTGAAGGACCTAGTTTAACAAACCCTCCTGAGGGAGGGGATATCCTTGGTACGAGCTGCGAAAGATTGCCAGCTTCGCCAGGCAACCCCAGGGAGATCTCAGCAGCCCCGGTTGACAACCATTGGCTAGGAGCCAGCGGTCCAGATCAATCCTCCATGGATCCCAGCAACAACCACTCTCCAGTCCCTTCAACATCAACCGGTGGCTTCGAGAACCAAGAAATACACGAAGCTGACACTGAGGATGAGGATTTCATCGACCTTCAACCCGCTCCTCCCGAGCTAGAGGACGGTGGCCAGGCGACCGTCGACGATCTCGTGGAGATCAACCTGGGTGAAGATGAAGCCCCTCAACCTACATTCGTCAGTGCTCTCCTCACCGAGGCAGAAAGATAGGATTACAAGCAACTCTTGCTTGAATACAAAGACTGCTTCACCTGGACATAAAAGAAGATGCCAAGGCTAGACCCCTCCGTAGCGGAGCACGACCTAGCCATTTCTCCCTCAGTCACTTCGGTCAAGCAACCACAGCGGCGCATGCGCCATGAGCTGGAGCTCCAGGTTTCGGCCGAAGTCCCTAAAATTGCGGAGGTCGATTTCATCGAGCCGTGCATCTACCCGATCTGGCTCGCCAATATAGTCCCAGTCAAGAAGAAGAATGGTCAAGTCCGCATCTGCGTTGACTTCCGGGACCTCAACAAAGCCTGTCCGAAGGATGACTTCCCAGTCCCAATTACAGAAACGATGGTCGATATGACCACCGGTCATGAAGCCTTGTCTTTTATGGATGGGTCATCAGGTTAGAACCAAATCCGGGTGTCCCTTAAAGACACGAACCACACAACCTTTAGATCCCTCAAGGGGATTTTCAACTACAAGTGCATGCCCTTTGGTTTGAAGAATGCCGGTGCTACTTACCAAAGGGCCATGACCAAAATATTCGACGAGATGCTGCACAACTCTGTCGAATGTTATGTCGACGACCTCGTCGTCAAGACCAAGAGGCGTGAAGACCATTTGTGCGACCTCCGCCAAGTCTTCGAGCGTCTCCGGCAATATGGGCTCAAGATGGACCCCATGAAATGCACCTTTGGCGTATCCAGCGGCAAATTTCTCAACCTCGTCGTCAGATACCGAGGAATCGTGGTGGATCCCAGCAAGATCAAAGTGATCCGGGAACTTCCACCGCCCAGCAACATCACCGAGCTTAGGTCCTTCCAAGGGAGGCTGACCTACATTCAGAGGTTTATCTCTAACCTCTCCGATCGGCGTGCGCCTTTCAGCAAGTTGATGAAGAAAGACGCCCCGTTTACATGGGACTCGGAATGCTAGGCGGCTTTCGAGCAAATCAAGGAGTACCTCCTTACTCCCCCAGTCCTGGGGGCACCAATCAAGGGTAAACCACTCATCCTCTATATTGCTCCCATGGACGCTTCGCTGGGAGCTCTGTTGGCATAAATCAATGAAGAAGGTAAAGAGCAACCCCTCTATTCCCTCAGCCGGAAGCTAATCGGTGCCGAGTACTGCTACTCCCCTATGGAGAAGGTCTGCTTGACATTGGTGTTCGTAGTTAAGAAGCTGCGGCATTACCTCCTGTCCCATCAAGTTGAGCTTATGTCCAAGCACGACCCTCTGAAGTATCTCCTTCGACGACCTGTCCTCTCAGGCAGACTGGGGAGGTGGGCACTCCTGTTGATGGAGTATGACATTACTTATGTCCCCAGAAAAGCAATTAAGGGACAAGGTATGGTCGAATTCTTGGCAGCCCATCCAGTGCTAGATGACTCACGCTTCAGCTCGGAGCTCCCGAACTAGGAGTCCCTTGCTGCTCAACCACAACAACTGGTTGAACAGAGTGGAGATGTCTTGCATTACCGGCAGCAAAGCGCTCTCACAACCAGCATACCTTGCTGGGAGCTCTATTTCGATGGCACTTCCCGAGGGATCACCCGGAGCAACCAGGATCCAACCACCACGGCAGGTGCCGGCATAGTTCTCCTGACTCCTCAGGGCAGAGTTTTGTACAACTCCTGCGCCCTCATGAAACCTCTGACAAATAATGAAGCAGAGTATGAAGCTCTGCTCATCGGGCTCCAGTTGGCTCTCCATATGGGCATTAAATGCCTTAAAGTCTACGGGGACTCCCAGCTGATAGTCTGGCAGGTCCTCGACATCTATGACGTGCGGAAGCCAGAGTTGGTTCCATACCATACCGCCGTCACCAGATGATGCGGGACGATGACGCGACCGGGCTAAGACGTACGACAGACTCGATGTGCGGCCAGCACTAGCACGCTAAGGTAAGCCGGGCGGCTGACCACCGTGGCGTTCTCTGGGTGGAGACGTCTCTCAACAGGAACTCTAGCTAGCCCGACGATTGTCCCTTGGAGGGAAACGTGGGATCGCAGCGGTTAAGGAACCATTGTCGCCTAGGGTGGTGCAGTCCGAGCTTGGTGCTCAACTGGAGCTAAGGAACGGGCACTCTCAACTCACAATCACGGTGATTTGTAGCTAACTATCGGCCCTAATCTCACAAACGCAGCATGATAGAAAATATACTAAATCAGCAAATGTCAGTATAGGAACGAGCACGTACCTCCATGACTAGTGCATGGGGAAGAAACCCCGGCCGAACCCGACAACCCCGATACACACAAATGATTAACGGTTACAATTCCAGAAATAGGACCCACTCCTCGTAGGGAGATAACATACTATAACGCTATTTTTTGGGGCTGTTGGGACTCGGGTTGACGGGCAGCACTCAAGCTGGCCGAGAAAGGCAGTCGGGGTCGATCCGGGCGACGATCGGGTACCGGTCCGGTTCTGCCCACGCAGGTCACCCAGCGCAGCGATCTTGCGGAGGATGGTACGGATAGATCCAGGGTCCGATCGGAGATCCATTTATTGGAGAACATCGGCGACATGAGGACGTCTCTCTACTCCGAAGGGCGCGATCAGATCTGGGCGCTGCAACAAAAGTTCTCAGCGTCTGGTTCTGCACACACAGAACTGCACAGGAAGATAACGAATTATGGGAAAAATAGATCTCGATGTCGGAACGAGGTGCCGTTTATTTCTAATTGTTGGCGACGTCAAGAGGAAGGATCTGACCAAGGGGTTTGGTCAGATCAGCAAAGGGGATGGCGGGGCTGCTTCCGGAAGTTGACTCAGCTTCTGGATCGGGTCTGCACAAGGAGGTCTGCGCAGTCTCACGAGAATCTCTGCCACGGTCAGCATAAACCTCAGATCGGCAAGAAACCAGCGACAACGCGAAGGGGACTCAAAATCCTACGATCACTTAGAAGATCAGCTCCAGAAGGCGTGGGAGTAGACCTGGAGAAATTCGGGATCAGGAAACTCAGAATCTGGATAGCAAGCTCGGGTAGATCTGCGCGATGTCACAAAACGAATTATTGCCGGCGATCCAAAGCTCCGATCGACGCGAAACCACCGTCAAATTCTTCCTAACTCGCAGACGCTTCTCTGAGAATTTTTGTGGAACCAGATAGAAAGGGGATGGGGAGGATAGATGGACGAGTCACACACCCAAATAAATCCCGTCAAAGGATTTGGCCTAGAGCATCACACCCTAAGGAAAGAAGAGAACCACTATCTTAATGCACTTTTCTCTCACAAATTCTTCATTAGTTCCACTAAGAACACTATACATGTGTTTAAATAGAGGTAAGGCAAGGGGAGGGGCTGGGACATACGTGGGGAACAAGGGGAGGGAGAGGGGAGTTCACCCTCTTGACCAAGGGGAAGGGGGGACCAAGGGGGGGGGACAACTTACCACCTAATGTTGACATTAAGGGAGAGAAGTCTCCATTAGGTAGGTGGCTGCCTCCCCTTGGACCAAGGAAGGGGGGCGCCCCCTTCTAGAAGCCCACAACCCTCTAGGTCCCTTTCACACTAGCCCATGGGCTTGGCCCATGTAGAAACCCAATAGTCAAGCCCAACACTATTCTAGCCCATTACAAGACCTTGAGACCATTAGCTCTTTTACAATAATACAACCCAATAGTTATCCACAAGCTCCAAATAAGGTCCAACAAGACAAAAAATTGTGGAATAAAGATGAGTAGCTTGATCATGTGTCCACGTCCTCGGGCTTCGGCGTGTCTAGCGACGTGTGTCCGCACCAATTCTCCCCGGGTGGGAGGAACTCAACCCCATCGAGTAAGGGTCCGGCTTGAACTCTCCACATGTGATCAAGGCATCGTCTGGCACGGGGCGTCCTCTCCAATACATAAAGAAGTGTTGGTAGGCTCCGTTTCGGGTGGTGATCACCTGCTCATCCAGTATACAATCTATATGCTTGCGTTGAGGCTGGAAGAGGTGGACTCTCGGGTGGTGTGTCACTCACAACAGGAGGAGAAAGCCCAAAAACTCACGAGGGATCACCACGGGGTTCCGATATGCTACCAGACCAGAAACATGGAACATCGAACTGACACTATAGTCGTTCGGTAGTTCAATAACGTATGCATTCAAACCCACTTGTTTCATTGGAAAGGGTGGGGATCGCGGGCCTGGAGTTTCTTTATTGTCCCCGAGAGGAAACCGTTCAGGTATGACCCTGATTATGACGTACTCTCCCTTTTGAACTCACGGGCATGTAGCATGCATCAGCTAACTCCTTATACATGCATGGCTGGCCTTTTATTGGGACACGACTTAATGCAAACCATATGCATGAAAGAAAACAAACAAACAGACTCATATAGGACCCTAGATAAACCTAGACACCCATAAGTAATACTCGCAAACAAACAATGCAACCCAAAGTTGAGGGACTCCTAGACATCCTAACATGAACCTACTGACTTCTAAATGTGGATTCAGAGGTGTGGGAGAATCACTCCCAAGTGCACATTGCCCAAGGACTGAGTACCCGGGTCGGAAACATGCTCTTCTAAAAGCTCATCAAGAACTCCTCCGCTAGTTCTGGATCCGCCTCATAGCTGACCGGCACTAGCTCCGATGTGGGGTCACGGACTGGAGTGTCTGAGATAGCCAATGATTCCCTTGTGGGACACTTGGCCGCAAAGTGGTCAATTTGATGCGGGACGGACAGCAGACTCGACTCCAAGTTGATATGCAAACTGTTGGCCCAGACTGGATGGCGGACAAGAAGGGGGGTTGAATTGTCCCCTTGACCTAGATGGCAGATTTTAAAAATTCTCTAAACTGATCACGATGGAATTAAAATAAACTGTGTTGATTAACTAAACAAACATGAGATTTAAAAGATTCTCTCGATCTTTCCGATCTCACTCGTAATAACTATGCAACCCTTAGATAAAAATATGCCAAACACGGATAACAGAAGTAGCAGTGTGCAGTGGTGTAGTGAGTAAAAATCTATTAAATTAACCTGTGAAGGGAGATAGAAGAAAGGGACAAACACACAGGCATTCACAAAGGACACGGAGATTTTTAGGTGGTTCGGGACCACGACGGGCTTCCTACATCCACCCCTCACCCAACCGGGTGAGGCTTCACTACACGCTACTTTCGTAGCAACACGGGGACGAACCCCAACCACGCACACACGCTGCTTCCGCAGCAATATCCACACACTGGGAAAATCCCCAATACGCTGCCACTGCAACACACACCCACACACAGAATCGGGGAACACACCCCGGACACTAAAACCACACGGAGACGCAGCTCCGTCTACACTCACAAACTTGGGGAGAACTTTCCCCACAATAAAGCCACACACACGGAGGCGTCGCTCTGCCTTCATACAAACAATATTCCAAGTTTGACAAATTGAAGAGATATACAATGACCGCCCAAGATATTAATCTATCCTCAACAAAAAGGATGGAAACCCTTGTAAACCGGAAGTGGATGACTCAAAAGGATGGAAACAAGATGCAACAATAAATCTCCATGAGTAGAGGGAGGTTTTAAAAGATCTTCTCTTATCCCCAAGTCGGAGGGTTGCCGGATGTCGACGATGAGAACGTCCACGCGTTCGTCTTTTCGTTCCGCTCCTTTCTTCCTTCTATCACGATTGCAAACTCCTCCTGGATGTAGATGATATCCACATTTTTCTTCAGCTCCACTCCTTTCCCTCTTCTTCTTTTCCTACAAGATAGAACAATTAGAGCTCCACACACACTTTCTTCCAAATTCGCATGTCATATATATCATAAGGCTAAGTTGTGCAAAAGACCACAATACCCTTGTAAAACCCTAGCAAAACCACCCTAATATGTTTATTAATGACCCAAGGGTATAAAGGTAAAATTTCATCTCATTTGGATGTGTTTTCATAGGGTTTCGGTGACTTACGGAATTCACGCACGGAGTTGCGAAATAGGGGGGGTCGACCCATCTCATGGGGGGGTCGACCCATCTGTCAGACAGAATGCTGTCTGGGCAGATTTGTTACAGGGGGGGTCGACCCACTTTCAGCCAGAAGCCCTTTTAGGCCTTTTCTTGCCCAGGGGTCGACCCATTGACCTTGAAACCTCATGAAATGATATTTTAAGCATTCCTAATGATCTAAACATGCAATCCATTGAACCCAATCATGAATTAAAATGTTTGGATCATGCATTCACATTTAGAACTAGTTTTGAGTCCAAGACCCAAAAGACATGTAATATGATTATGAAAGCATTAGCAAGAGTAACATAAATGTTTTGCACATGTTTTCAACTCATGAGCCTCCTCAAGAACATGCATAAAGCACTTTGAAAAAAACACAAAAACCTCAAGCAGCAAAGTGCATTCAATTTGCCATGTAAAACCTATACATGAACCCATATCAACCCAAATACATGAAAGATGGATTAAGCCCAATTCAATATGTTAAGAGTAGACTCCGGGGGTGGGGGGGGGTGAATCCTTACCATGGATCCACTTGTTCAAAGCAGCATGAACCTGCACTTGGAGTTAGTAATGTTCTCAAGATAATCTTGAACCAATAAAATCTGTATGAAGAAGGTAACTTCAAGGCATTTGTTCACACAAGACTGCCTTCTTTTGTCTGCAAGTTAGTATACTGAAAATGTAGTTACATGTGCACTTGATTACACATATTTTCAGTCCACTTTCTTCAGAAGATTATAGATCAATATGAATCTAGCAATACCAACCCATCAGACCACAAGCTTTCATTCCATAACAAGTTCAGCATGAAAGCCTCAATTTTAGTTCAAATGTCATTCATGCCTCATATTAAATTCAATTACAATCTAAGGCATGTTGAGCAATTTGAGTTCAACTAAATCACACATGGACCTCAAAAAACCCATGAAAGAAATGCATGAACTCACTTTGAAAATCCATAATTTTCAACTTGAGATTTGAAGAAAATCACTATAGATCCAATTAAGCTCTTACATTGGATCCATCACACTGTGTGCAGAATGAACCTGCACAATCTGAAAATTCAGAAGCATGTCAATATTAAACCAATGTGTTTGAAGTGCATAATCACTATCCCAATTTCTGCATAAGCTTCACATATCAACTTTGATTGAAATAGTCCAATTCTGAATAAGGAGCAACAGAACCATTTATGACTGAATCAAGGTTAAGTGAATGTGCATCTGAATTTCAGTTCATTAAAAGTGTCATGACCCAGTTTGTGAACATGATATAACCAAGTTAGATAGCATGGTTAGAAGGTCTTAAGAACATCAAGTAACCTTGGATTACAAAGAATCATAAAAAGCATGTTAAGCAGAAATCCACATCAAGTGTCCCATATAGGACATGCATGAAGGCACCAATAATACAGAGGTATCAAGCCATAATGTTTTCACAAGTTAGTTCCTAAGTCTCATGCACAGCTCGCATGAGGCATCAGAATTGTATTCGTGAAGGACCATAACTGTCAACCTGCAAATCAAGATACCATCAAGATGTTAGCTTGTTTTATCATCAGGATGCCATAAAACATAAGCAATCAAGATTTTCACTTTGAAGTAAACACAAAACAAGTAAACACAAAACACACGATAAATTGGAATCATCAAAACCATTGTCAAAGATAACAAGGGGACGCACAGAACCCAACAATCTCCCCCCTTTTGATGATGACAATATATTGTGACAATTCAAAGTTCTCTCCCCCTTTGTCATTAGCAAAAAAAATGGGGGACTCAGGGAATAGATATGAAGATTCAAAAAGTAGAGCACGAACCACACCTACCATGAGAGGAAGGTATGTAAACTAAGAGGCAATCAAAAGTTTGGAATTTGATGTACAATCAGGAGATGTGTGAAATAATTGCAAAGGCTCAATTTTTGTAAAATTTTTGTTATATGTATAACTGAATATGCACAAGTGGTATAAGGAAACTATATGCAAAATCTGAAAACTGAGTTATGCACAGAGTGTGTTGTGCTAGAAAAACACATTATTCTTCCCCATTTGTCAAGAGCAAGAACCAACCGACAATGGGTTATTTGAACCTGTTATATACACGTATAGCCTAAAGATGCATGTTAATGAAATGAAGCATGTTATGAACAGACAGATCAAGCATTCAGGCACTCAAGCATGCATAGTTAAGTATAGACTCACGCAAGTCCCTTCGGGACGGGTGTAAGGATAATGCATTTGATCGTTGAACATGATGTGCATGTACAATACTAAGAAGGTCATGCTTACATAAATAAGTACTGCATAAACCATGATAAGCGACAGATTCATAAGAAACATTCAAACAATCAAACCCAAGGTGCAAATGTGATGATTCAGCAATGAATTTCAAGGTAATATGGAAAATCAGATTTCCTAAAGAACACTACAAAGTACTTATCATCCATACACTTTCAACACAATGCTCGACTATTGGTAGCTACGTATGACCCCAAATTTTTTCTTTAAAGTACTATAAATGACGTGACTAACCTTTTGACGCGAGTCATGCCCTTTGTTTCAGGGGCAATTCCCGGTTACTCAGTTTCGTCACCTTTTATGATGTGGATGAGACACTTTTCGACGCGAGTTGTATCCTTTGTCTCAGGGACACTTCCCGGCTACTCGGTGGCAAATCACACTTATTTTCATATGGCATAGTTTCTCCTTTCGGCGCGAGTTTTCTCCTTTGTTTCAGGGGGGATTCCCGGCTACTCGGATCCACGTTCCACTTATACGACTTTTTGGTGGGGTAAATAGCTTTTTCCTCACGAGATATGTGATTTCCATGTATAGAATCAATAGTCCTCTAAAGTGTAGAGTAGAAAATAGTAATCCTTATTAAATTGAATCATTATCTCAAAAAGGTGCATTTGTGTGTGGGTGGTTGTTTTGAATGTAAGATATGAATTAGTTTCATCATAGTAATGTCTCCCCCTAAATGTATGCACGGTTATAAAAATTCTCCCCCTTAATATGTGCCATGTAACAAATATGTCTAAATCAATGCAATTTCATTTAGCAATGGATGAGTCATAGAAGAAGTCAAAAAGATGGGTATAAAGTATATACATGCATTCAACCAGGGATCTTTCAATGTTTTCAAGCAAATGATTATTGGTACTTGGCGGAGTACATTGGTCCGAAGACCACCATCACGCATGAGAAAAGCTTCCAGTTGGACATGATCTAACCTTCCACTATCGCCATTTATATACCAAATAATCATGACATTCAAGCACACGAGTATGCAATGACATGCAAATGTATGCATGTAACCTAAAAGGATGATTGAAAAATTATTCCTATTCAACAGTATGCAAAGATGTGTATGATATGTGCAATGAGTATCATGAAGCTAAGTATGTATTCTATGTATGCACATGTGAGTTGTAATTTGTAAATAGTAAGTAAGAGTCTGAAGGACTCTATGCACAGTGTAAAGCATACAAAGCCAAATTTATTTTGAGAGTAAAAGAGAAGGTGTGTACTAAGAGCCATATATGTCCAAGGTTAAGCATTCAAGAGTTATGATTATTTACAAGATGTTCAACCAAAAATCATTCAAGTCAACTACTCATCAAAATTGAAGGATCTCAACATTTTAGAACTTGACAGGAGTCAGTGAAACAGAAATGTAACTTCATAATTGCAACATTTTTCTTCAAATGAAATTTTTACCTTTTCAGATTTATCAAGGAAAACCTAGGTGAAACAAACTTCAAATCAAGCCATTTTATTTCTCAGCTTGAGGGTCCTTTATTTGTTGATGTTTCTTGACCTCAAGGCGCCCCTGTAAGATAAGTTCTCATTTTGGCAATTTGGGTACCCAAGTCATCTTGGGTCCCGAGGGGTTAGTTCTTACATGAACAGATGAACTCCTATTTTTCCTAGCAAACCATTCATCATCGGCCCTCATCATGGTACAATCGTCCATAGAATGTCCATTCAGGTCACAATAAAAATAATGAGATGATTTTCTTTTCATGGACATCTTTTCATCATTTTCCATTAAGGAACAATTGTTCATCTTGTGTCTAAGGCCACCACAGTAATGACAAGAAATATTTTTCATGAAGGACCACTCATCATCATTTCTCTTTGTTAAACAATTTTCAAAAACATGTCCATGCAATCCACAGTAATAGCAATGAGCATTGAAGGTTTTCTTCATTGGTTTATCAAGATTGTTAGGCTTATCAACAATTTTCAATTGTGACTTTAATGCTTCATTATCATCAAATTCCATCAAGGAACAATCATACATGTCATGTCCATATTGTCCACAATAATAGCATGAAATATTTCTTCTTTTTCTTGAAGCATGATTGTGTTTATTATATGAGGGTTCTGCATGCATACAAGAACAATCAACATCCTTTTTCTGTTTTTCATTTTGCTTATCACACAACAACATGGATTCATTCAAATTTTTGATCTCATCTTCCAATGATGAGATATGCAAGTTAGATTCAGCAATTTCTTTCTCACACAATGCAAGCTTCTCATTCAACAAGGAATTAACAGTTTTATAGCTTGCAATTTCTTCTTCTAAAACTTGAGAGTTTTCAAGATTATCCATAGCTACATATTTTCCTTTTTCAAATATGTGGATTTTATCAACCAGAAGACAGTTTTGATTTTTCAATTTCTGAATCTCTTCAGCAAGTTTTTTATTTTGAAGTTTTTCAAATGAATTTTCACTCATGGAGATATGTTCAAGTTCATTCTTTTGAAAATTCGCATTGTCACCAACCATTCTACCAATGGTTTCAATGTTTTCGAATTTGTCATTCAAATTTTTGAAGTTTTCTTTTTCCTTTCTCAGTTCTTTCAACTTTTCAGACTCAACAGTGATCACACATTTTCCCTTTTGATAGACAGAGAGCTCATCACTCAATGCCTTAATTTTTTCATTCAACTTTTCATTTTCCTCTCTCAAACAACAAATTTTATCTCTATGCATTTCAACATCAGCGAAGAGAGATTCATTCACATTTTTGAGTTCTAAGCATTTCTCACATAAAGCATTTTCATGAAAAGGATTTTCAAGTTTCTTCTTGAGCTTTTTATTTTCAGATTTTACTTTCTTATATTTTTCCAGTAGTTCATCATAGAGATCTAGTAGTTCTTCAAATGAGATTTCATCAAGTTCAGAGTCAGAGCTTACCTCCTTGGACTCTAAGTTTGAATGATCATCCTTGCTATTAGCCATCATGCAAGCATCCTCTAGCCCTTTTTCGTGAACTTTGATCAATTGATCCATGATTTCTTTGGCCGAGCTACAATCAAGAGCAAACGAAAATTTATTAGAATCAATTGCAGCTTTAAGAGCATTCAAAACAAAAAGATTATCAGAATTCATCTTCCTATGTTCATCGGTCCACCTTAGTTCATTTTTAGGTAAGACATGTGGACCATGAGAGATTAATTTCATGAGTTTTGGATCAATCCTAGAAATCCAAACACACAATTTTCCAAGCCATGATGTAAAATCAAAACCATCAAAGACAGGAACTGAATTCAGACTAGCCATCATAAAAAGATCTTTTCTCCTAGACCGTGAGGTCCGCTGAATAAAAATCAGAGACTGGGCTCTGATACCAATTGTTGGCCCAGACTGGATGGCGGACAAGAAGGGGGGTTGAATTGTCCCCTTGACCTAGATGGCGGATTTTAAAAATTCTCTAAACTGATCACGATGGAATTAAAATAAACTGTGTTGATTAACTAAACAAACATGAGATTTAAAAGATTCTCTCGATCTTTCCGATCTCACTCGTAATAACTATGCAACCCTTAGATAAAAATATGCCAAACACGGATAACAGAAGTAGCAGTGTGCAGTGGTGTAGTGAGTAAAAATCTATTAAATTAACCTGTGAAGGGAGATAGAAGAAAGGGACAAACACACAGGCATTCACAAAGGACACGGAGATTTTTAGGTGGTTCGGGACCACGACGGGCTCCCTACGTCCACCCCTCACCCAACCGGGTGAGGCTTCACTACACGCTACTTTCGTAGCAACACGGGGACGAACCCCAACCACGCACACACGCTACTTCCACAGTAATATCCACACACTGGGAAAATCCCCAATATGCTGCCACTGCAGCACACACCCACACACAGAATCGGGGAACACACCCCGGACACTAAAACCACACGGAGACGCAGCTCCGTCTACACTCACAAACTTGGGGAGAACTTTCCCCACAATAAATCCACACACACGGAGGCGCCGCTCCGCCTTCACACAAACAATATTCCAAGTTTGACAAATTGAAGAGATATACAATGACCGCCCAAGATATTAATCTATCCTCAACAAAAAGGATGGAAACCCTTGTAAACCGGAAGTGGATGACTCAAAAGGATGGAAACAAGATGCAACAATAAATCTCCATGAGTAGAGGGAGGTTGTAGAAGATCTTCTCTTATCCCCAAGTCGAAGGGTAGCCGGATGTCGACGATGAGAACGTCCACGCGTTCGTCTTTTCGTTCCGCTCCTTTCTTCCTTCTATCACGATTGCAAACTCCTCCTAGATGTAGATGATATCCACGTTTTTCTTCAGCTCCACTCCTTTCCCTCTTCTTCTTTTCCTACAAGATAGAACAATTAGAGCTCCACACACACTTTCTTCCAAATTTGCATGTCATATATATTATAAGGATAAGTTGTGCAAAAGACCACAATACCCTTGTAAAACCCTAGCAAAACCACCCTAATATGTTTATTAATGACCCAAGGGTATAAGGGTAAAATTTCATCTCATTTGGATGTATTTTCATAGGGTTTCGGTGACTTACGGAATTCACGCACGGAGTTGCGAAACAGGGGGGGTCGACCCATCTCATGGGGGGTTCGACCCATCTGCCAGATAGAATGCTGTATGGGCAGATTTGTTACAGGGGGGGTCGACCCACTTTCAGCCAGAAGCCCTTTTAGGCCTTTTCTTGCCCAGGGGTCGACCCATTGAGTGGGGGGGGGTCGACCCATTGACCTTGAAACCTCATGAAATGATATTTTAAAGCATTCCCAATGATCTAAACATGCAATCCATTGAACCCAATCATGAATTAAAATGTTTGGATCATGCATTCACATTTAGAACTAGTTTTGAGTCCAAGACCCAAAAGACATGTAATATGATTATGAAAGCATTAGCAAGAGTAACATAAATGTTTTGCACATGTTTTCAACTCATGAGCCTCCTCAAGAACATGCATAAAGCACTTTGAAAAAAACACAAAAACCTCAAGCAGCAAAGTGCATTCAATTTGCCATGTAAAACCTATACATGAACCCATATCAACCCAAATACATGAAAGATGGATTAAGCCCAATTCAATATGTTAAGAGTAGACTCCGGGGGTGGGGGGGGGGTGAATCCTTACCATGGATCCACTTGTTCAAAGCAGCATGAACCTGCACTTGGAGTTAGTAATGTTCTCAAGATAATCTTGAACCAATAAAATCTGTATGAAGAAGGTAACTTCAAGGCATTTGTTCACACAAGACTGCCTTCTTTTGTCTGCAAGTTAGTATACTGAAAATGTAGTTACATGTGCACTTGATTACACATATTTTCAGTCCACTTTCTTCAGAAGATTATAGATCAATATGAATCTAGCAATACCAACCCATCAGACCACAAGCTTTCATTCCATAACAAGTTCAGCATGAAAGCCTCAATTTTAGTTCAAATGTCATTCATGCCTCATATTAAATTCAATTACAATCTAAGGGATGTTGAGCAATTTGAGTTCAACTAAATCACACATGGACCTCAAAAAACCCATGAAAGAAATGCATGAACTCACTTTGAAAATCCATAATTTTCAACTTGAGATTTGAAGAAAATCACTATAGATCCAATTAAGCTCTTACATTGGATCCATCACACTGTGTGCAGAATGAACCTGCACAATCTGAAAATTCAGAAGCATGTCAATATTAAACCAATGTGTTTGAAGTGCATAATCACTATCCCAATTTCTGCATAAGCTTCACATATCAACTTTGATTGAAATAGTCCAATTCTGAATAAGGAGCAACAGAACCATTTATGACTGAATCAAGGTTAAGTGAATGTGCATCTAAATTTCAGTTCATTAAAAGTGTCATGACCCAGTTTGTGAACATGATATAACCAAGTTAGATAGCATGGTTAGAAGGTCTTAAGAACATCAAGTAACCTTGGATTACAAAGAATCATAAAAAGCATGTTAAGCAGAAATCCACATCAAGTGTCCCATATAGGACATGCATGAAGGCACCAATAATACATAGGTATCAAGCCACAATGTTTTCACAAGTTAGTTCCTAAGTCTCATGCACAGCTCGCATGAGGCATCAGAATTGTATTCGTGAAGGACCATAACTGTCAACCTGCAAATCAAGATACCATCAAGATGTTAGCTTGTTTTATCATCAGGATGCCATAAAACATAAGCAATCAAGATTTTCACTTTGAAGTAAACACAAAACACACGATAAATTGGAATCATCAAAACCATTGTCAAAGACAACAAGGGGATGCACAGAACCCAACACAAACCTTGGACTCTAGATAAGCTCGCGATCGTCCCTTAACGAGGGAAGCGTACGGACGTGCGCGGTTGAGAAATCGGCAGTGAGCTAGGGTGGTTGTAGATTATGGATTATGATCACCCCCCAAAATTGATGAATTTGAATTTAGCAAGATAATTTAGCAAGATAAAAGCGCTAAAGTCGATGATAAAAGAGGGGTGAAACATGCATTAATAAGATCCGTGATCGCCACTGAGGCCAGAAACATGCCAAATAATAAAAATATTAAGATGGGGGCATGTTACATACCTCAGAAATTCATGAGGGCCAGCCATAGGCCTGGATATGAACGCGCTATATCGTCCTAGCGCGTTCTTCAGGTCGCGCTAGGCACATATAACGCGATATCAGACAGGAAGCGGGCTTATTTGGATTCGTTCCTTCCTTGCTCCAAGGCCGGCCTAGGTGCAAGGGCTCCACGTATTAGTCTTCTAGTGTCTGCAAACAATCATAAACAACAAACAAAATGCCCATTAGATCGAGATTTTAGTAGAATCTACCCCTATTCTTGATCAAAAGCATGCAAACGGGGGGGGGGCTCGATTACCTGGGGGTTTGGTGGTTTTTAAACCCCTATGGAAGGGAACAAGATAGGTGTGGTGTGTGTGTGTATGCATGTATTTCGTAAAAGGAGTGTTTTGAATTCAATATGCAATGCTAGCAAAAATTAAAAATTCGTAAATTGGGGAAAGAAAAAGTAGAAAGAGGAATAACACGAAAAGAGCCCCTAAATACTCCCTTGGATGTGCGAGGAGCGAGGATTTATTGACTTGGCACGAAGAACTTCCTCCTCCTCATTAATATCTCTAGTGGCATCCCCCTAAAACGACGGCCAAAGGGTCCAATTTATAGGAGAAAGATCAAGAAGCAACCCTAGGTCGGAGTTCAATTCAATCCGATGATTTGGCGGCTCAATTGAGGTAATCCTGTCGATTAATGAGGGGGAAAGGCTCCTACTAGGTTTAGAAACCTTCCTGGATAAGAAACATGACCAGAAAGTTACCAAATAAGGACTCTGAGTCGAAAGAAGGGAGTCCGATTTGGAAAGGGCTCTGCCTGATAACGCGCTATATGACCATAGCGCGTTCATGAAGAACGCGCTATGACGATATAGCGCGATAATTAAAGGCCCATTAAATTATTCAGAAAAAGGAGAAATATCCTTTGGGCAGTCACTTAATCAAATGTTGAGTGAGAATAACATCCGAAGTGGATGCTATAATGATCAAATGTCAAGAAAATAACAAATGTTCAAATGATAACTCCAATTAGATCCACAACGCGCTATGAGCAAGAAAGCGATGAGAGCAGATAGCGCGGGAATGCCAAACTCGAGACGAGATCCAAGGTATGGAATTGAAATGTTGGGCCAAGAATAGAGAGACATCCCAGAAAATCAACCAACTAAGGATCAATTTGGGGCATTAACTGGGAGAACAAAGAAAATGCTCAATTTATCGACCAAAGTTGGGTGTCTACAGATGCCCCTCCTTGATATCCGCTTTGCAGGGGAGCGAAACGGAGGTGAAACGGAGGCAAAACGGAGACGACACAGAGTGGTAGTGACGGGGAGACGAAGTGGAAACGTAGTGGAGCGGATTGATAAGTGGATATTGTGAGCGACGTCACGCGGTTCGGGAGGAGAGCGGGGAAGAGGAAGCGGAAGGCGCGCGGGCTCCTTCTTTTTGTTTGTTTTGTTGTTTTGCTGCAACACAGAAATGATAGAGAAGAGAGAGAAGGGGCCACCACGGGAGATTGCTCCGGCGGGGCGAGCGGGACAAGTATAATATAGCAAGATGTGGGGTTCAAACGGCCATAGCGGGAAGTGACTCGCCGCGACCTCGGGGGGACGGGAATGGTGCAGAAATTAAATAACAAGAATTGAAACGGCCATTGGGGAAGTGACTCGCCGCGGCCTCGAGAATATGAGTAGAATATAGCAGAATATAAAAGAGAATATAAGAACAGAGATTTAAACGGCCATTGGGGAAGTGACTCGCCGCGGCCTCGAGAATATGAGCAGAATATAACAGAATATAGAGAGAGTATAAGAACGGAAATTTAAACGGCCATTGGGGAAGTGACTCACCGCGGCCTCGATGATATGAGCAGAATATAACAGAATATAGAGAGAATATAAGAACGGAATGTTAAACGGCCATTGGGGAAGTGACTCGCCGCGGCCTCGATGATATGAACGAAATATAACAGGATATAAAGAGAATATGAGAACAGAAATTTAAACGGTCATTGGGGAAGTGACTCGCCGCGGCCTCGATGATATGAGCAAAATATAACATGATATAAAGAGAATATGAGAACAGAAATTTAAACGGCCATTGGGGAAGTGACTCGCCGCGGCCTCGATGAAAAGATGTGATCGCCAGGGGCCGAAAGACCCCAAAATAAGAAAGTGATCGCGCCTACCTCAAGAGCAGGAGATGGCGGGTTGCTTCTTCCTCTCCTTCCGGCCGGCCGACGGAGAGGGCTTTCCTCGGTTACCCTTGCAAAACAACGACAAACAAATAACAAGTGGATTAGAAAGATGAATGTGTAGTATTCATATCCTTGTAATAAAAATAACGAAATAACGGGAAGACACACACCTGGTTGGTGTTATCTTTTTAAACCCCTCTCGGACTCGAGTAGGAGGAAAATGAGATGATGGATGCGAGATGATGAATGCAAAAGAACTACGAAGAAAAGGAAAGAGTTGGCTTATTGGATGTGCCGGTGGTGAAATTCGGCGGAGCTCCGACAGCGTGGGGACGACGTAGAAGCGCGGTGGATGAAGACGACCTTCCTCTCGCGAGCGTGGGCACCCGAGAAGCCGGCAGAACCTCCACCTACAAAAGACCCCACGGGTTAGAAAAATGACTCCGTAGCCTCTGGGCTCCAGCAGCCTATCGGATCACTACTTAGCTCCTCTAGAACTGAGGGGGTGGGCCTCTATTTATAGAGCTCCGGAGGGTGGAGGCGTCCAGGACCCTGGACACCTCCATCAGGGCCGAATTAATATTTTATTCTATTTTTATTGATTTTTTTGGAATACTTTTGTGGGGGCGTCCAGGGTCCCGGACGCCTCTAACATGTCCACCGAAAACCGACGACGGCCGCACGCGGTTTGGCACAACGCGTGGTTTTGTGAGCGGCGCCTCGTGATTCAAAAATGGGCGCGTCTAGCTGACTGGACGTCTCTATATTTTGGATTTTTTCACACACGACAAACCGTCGTTCGATGGCTGGCGCCCGTGACGGAGTTAATGGAGGCGTCCAGGGGCCTAGACGCCTCCAAAAATATATTATTTTATTATTTGTTTGTCTTTTTATGATAGGGCTGGCATTTTTGATTTTTTAATTTGTTTTTATGGAGGCGTCCAGGGGCCTGGACGCCTCCATTAATATATATTACTATTATTTTTTTTGTTTTATTTATGCCAACTGGCATTTTACAAACATATATATTTTTTTTGTTTTTTTATGGAGGTGTCCAGGGGCCTGGACGCCTCAATTAAAATATATATATTTTTATATTTTTTTATTTGGTTTTGGGCCCTGAGAAAAGAATAAAATAAAAGAAAAGAATGGGGGCGTCCAGGGGCCTGGACGCCCCCATTAAGACCCACCCGGGTCCTTAGATCAGGCGTCGGCGGGCGCCCGGCAGATATCCTTCTTGGTTCCGGAACCTCCTGATGCGTTCGACTGGTGTTGATGCCGTCCGAATGCCGTGACGAGACGATTCCGGATGCCGAAAAAGGCAGAAGAAGACCCGAGAAAAGGAAGCACTCGAGTGATTCAAAATGCGTAAGCCGTTGCGGGGCGTTGTATAGTAATATGAGACTTTCTCAGGAGACGTCAGGAATGGCGTGTCTACAGCTGCCCCGCCTTGGCGTCTGCTTTGCAAGGGAGCGTTACGTAGTGGAATGGTATCGAAGTGGAGTGGGAGCGGACTGATAAGTCGATGCCAAGGTGTGATGAGACACGTTTTTGACGTTACTGTTTGGAATCTTTCCTGGAGTTTCAATGAGGCGACCTTGAAGAAGGTCTTTCAAATATTGACGATTGCTTGGACGGAGATCAAATAAAGGAGGGTGAGATGTGCGCTCAGGCACGAAACAAAAAGGGACCAACTTCTCAGTGTGGAAGTACCTGGGTCATAACCCGGAGGTTTCACCTTTGGGGAGCGGTTACCAGCCAATGTGGAAGTGCTGCGGCCAAGGTGGGTCAAAAAAAGGTAAAGGAATATCTGAGGGTCTGTCCAAACAAGGGTCTCCTTTGGAAGAGCAGCGTCGGGGCCGTCTCTAGGAAACTCGGTATTTCATTCGGAGTGGAATATCTCATATTTGTGGGAATTGAAACACAACGGCTTTCACAATCGAATCACTTGAATGATCTTTCGCAATAAATCAAAGTCCTATATGAATGTATGCTGGGTTTAAAGAAAAATTCAAAACAAACTAAAATAGAAAATAGCCAAGGATAATATTGTTAACTTGTGAAGAACGGGTCAGGATACCGATCCGGTGAGCTGATACTGAGCTGGGGCCCGTTTATCCACGCACCAACTCACTGAACGGAACCGTCGTCCCCATGCTACCACAAATTAACGGCCTATCCGTACAACCCAAACTCTTCCGGGATCATCACCGTTTTTGTTGAAGGGGAACTCAGATCCCTGATTCGTTCAGGCCGCACGGTCCTCGGCATGTTCTAGTAGCGTACGTATCATATATTACAATGCATGACATGGCGGGACCAACCAATGAAAGGTGGGACAGGAGATAGGACAAAGATGTCCGTTAGTAAAACCTGCACAGGTCAGCAAAGGTTAGCAACATCAGAAAGTAGCAGAATCACACCACAGTTCAAAGGAGATCCAGACAAAATCTTGACAATGACCACTGATGTGACATGTTCTGTCCTGTAGCACCCTCCCCTTCCTATAAGAACTCCCCTTAGGCTAGCTCATTCAAATGCACCAAAGTGGGTTTTGGAAGCTCAGGAGAGGAAGGAGAGGAGAATTTAGGATGGAAGGAGAGTCTTCCCGCGTTATGAAGAGGAGCAAGCCTAGCAGTGAGATTAGGCGACTTTCCGACCTCGAGGGTCATCTGAGTGAGACGATCATGTCGCATATGGTAAGCTGACTCTTTTCAAATTTCTGCACGTGAACCTTCTTCTTACTTCCTTCATTTCTTCTTCTTTCCTCTCCCAGCCATATCCACTCTTCCCAGGCCCGAGGAAGTTTTCCAAGCTGCCATGGCTTTCAAGGCTGACTTCCAATATCTCCATTGGCATGAGGGCCATACTCTCGAAGTGGCATCTGCAGGGGCTCCTTATTCACGCCAAGCATTATGAGAAGATTCGTATGGACTGGGCGGCTATGGGCGCACTAGTGGAGATCTGGCATCCCTAGACCCACACTTTTATCTTCCCGACCTTCGAGGTGACCATCCTCCTCGAGGAGGTGGAACTTCTGCTTGGTTTGAAGAAATTCAAGAGTGACGGGAAGGTGAAGGCTATGCGGATGCTGACACGGGTGACTTCTGAAAGTGTCCTTGGAAGCTTCATGCCGCCCGACGCAGCCAGAAAGGTCCGTACTCAAAAGGGATCGATCTCCAAAAGCTTGCGGAGTGGGTCATGGACGCCCTGAGAGGGTCACCAGACGATGACTATTTGGAGGGAATCATGAAGGGGTTCACCATTTGTCTGGCGGGTGCTCTCTTGTTCCCTTATACCGACAACGTGGTGGAGGAAGACCAACTGGGTGCTATCTGCGGGATCTGGCGTGGAAAGAGGGTGGGACCTACCGTCCTTGCCTATCTTTACAGCGGTCTTACTGCCTCGAGCATGGGTAAGCCTCCATTTGGTTGTGCACTTGTCTTGAATTGCTGGCTGGATTTGCATTTCAAATTCGACCACCGCGAGGGAATGCCAACCGCTTCGAAGCTCTTCCAACAAAGCCCTCTTCATCACATAGCCGACGTGTTAGGCTTCGGTGGTACTGTAGTGAATCGCGTTCCGTGGCTGAAGAAACGTGAAGACTGGCGGTCTCACTTCCGTACCGTGACACAAGGCTTCTTCACTTGCGCACCGGCATGTTTGCTTTCGCTTGATCTCCTCATGAGGCCTTCTCCCGAAGTTGATCTTCAACTGATCGGCGCGACTGATTTTATTCTTTACAACGCGCATCGGTGCTGCCTGCAGATTGGCATCCCACGCCATTCGTTCCCGCCACCGACTAGCATCGTTCCTTTGAAGAAGAGGGAGTTGGGCACTGAAGCGGACGCGAAGGAAGCGAAGGTCATTAAAGCACCCTGGAAGACAAGTGTTGCGGGAAAGGCGTTAGCGCACGTGGTGGAAGAATGCGAGCCGTGGAGGGCTTATGTAACCGAACTGGGGAAGTTAAGGCCTAAGGTGCCTAAACCCCTGATGTAGTTCACTCTGCTTTTCTGATGGAATAAATTTGGCATTTGGATGTTTTGGACCCCCGTCCCCTTAATTATTATCTTTTTTATGGTTTTTCTTTTTCTTTATGTTTTTTTATTTTGTTTGGATTATATACATATTCTTATCTTTTTTATTATATATAAATATATTATTTTTTTTTGAAAAATTTTTATTATGGGGGCGTCCAGGGGCCTGGACGCCCCTAATTTTTATTTTATTTTTATTTTATTTTTTGTTTTGGGGCGTCCAGGGTCCTGGACGCCCCAACTTTTATTTTTTTATTTTGTTTGATTTTTTGTTTTGGGGGCGTCCAGGCGCCTGGACGCCCCAAAATTTTTTGAATTTTGAAATAAAAAAAAATTATGGGGGCGTCCAGGCGCCTGGACGCCCCAAATAAGGTAATTCCTATTTAAGGGATGCCCCCCCCTTTTGCTCATTTACTGTTCAATCAGACGACCCAGTCACCCTAGACGACCCATTCTTAGTCCCCATGGAGCGAGGAGGATCGAGTCAGGGTCCAGGGAAGCGAAAACGACTGGCTCGTCGTGCGAGGAGGTTGAGGGATGATGCAGAGGAGGCTGCAGCAGAGGAGATTGCTACGGAGGAGGGGATGGAGGTGCCTCTCCTGGCCGCGGAGGCCGCTGCGGATGCTGGTGACGCGGGAGAGGACGATCACGACCCGGTAAGTACTTCGGAATCCTCACTTTGTGGTTCAATAGGCTAAAACGGGCGTGTGAGAGGCTGTGAGAGAAGGCCGGGTAGTGAGAGAAGGAGGCGTCCAGGGGCCTGGACGCCTCCAGTTTTTCTTTTTATTTTTATTTATTTACTTATTTACGTAAATAATAAAATAAAATTAAAAATAAGGAGGCGTCCTAATCCCTGGACGCCTCCATAAAAATATATATATTATTAATAAATTTTGTTTTGGGTTTTTGGGTTTTTTCCAAAAAGGAAAAATGGAAATTGGAAGGAGGCGTCCAGGGAGTTGGACGCCTCCACAAGAAAATATAAATATTTAAAAAAGTAAAAATAAAATAAAAAGAATAAGTAGTATATATACAGTGTTATTGTTTATGACTGTTCATGATGCTGATGTGTTCTTTGTTGGTTTTGTGGTTTGCAGGGCGTGATGAAGGGCCGGATCAGCTGGTCCTTGGTGGTGGCAGCATACCGTGGGCTGCCGAATTTCCAGAGGGCGCGTGTGGACGCCATGGGCTTTGGAGCTTTCCTTAGGATCGAGCCCTTCCGACTCGACCTTCCTCTTATCCAAGCACTGAGGGAGCGGTGGCACGCACCGAGCCGGGCGTTTCTGATGCCCTGGGGGCACATGGTGCCGACACTTGAGGACGTGGCTCGGATCACCGGGCTACGAGTTGACGGAGAGGCAGTCAGCGGGGTCACCTACCCCGACTACCGAGAGAGCGCCCTGGACCTGCTGTGGTTGGAGACGAGTGTGACTGATAGAGACATTAGGGTAGTGGGTCGAGTGGAGATCATGGAGGCACTTGGATTCATCGACCTGCGCCAGCGGGTTAGCGAGACTGGAGCGGAGTTCTTGGCTCGACTAGAGGGGGACGCTCGCGCTGCTTTCACCCAGGATCCGAGTGAGAGAGAGCTGGTGGATCTAGACCTTCGGAGGTTCCTTTTCTTCTTCCTGGGCCGCCTTCTGCTGGGGACGAAAGGGGATGGCATCCACTGCCGTTTCCTCGGGATCTTGGCGGATCTGGACAGAGTGGGACACTATGCGTGGGGGGCGGCTCTGCTTGCCCATTTGATTGCTGATCTCTCCCAGACTTCGGAGAAGGAGACGACAGTCAGCGGCTTCGCACCTTTCCTCCAGGTAAACATTTTATTTATGCATTCCCACAGTTAAATATGTAATTATTGTACTAATGATGTATGATGGATGCAGGTGTGGAGCTATTACTATTTCCCGATGGGGAGGGCTAGGCATGGGAACAGGAGGGCCGTGCCTCTGGCGCGGCAGTGGAGGCCGGTCGTGGTTGCAGCACCCCACGGCTACCAGCTGGCGTCACTTCGTCGGGAATTGAGCGAGTATCCCGAGGCCATGGTATGATGCGTATGATTTTTTTTGTGTTTATGCATGTGACTGAATGGTAACTAACATGATGTATGTATGGTGATGCAGGTGGTGTGGAGGCCCTACCTGGGCATGGGCGATGCTGGCCAGCCCTGGGTTGTAGCGGGTCTTCCTCGTTTCAGGCGGGACGTGTGGGTCCACTGCCTGAACGAGATTGAGCCGCTGCGGCTTAGACTGGTCATGAGGACGTTGGGGTTGGCCCAGGAGTGGGTTGACGTAGATGCGCCGGCCCGCATTGGGTGGAAGACCAAGGGGAAGGCGAAGATCGTGGACTGGTGTACGTGCTTCCCAGCACAGTACCAGGACTGGCAGCAGGGCGGGGTCCCAGTGGTGTCCCACGTACAGGACAACACAGACTACATGAGACGGTACCGAGCTACGTACGGGGACCGCCTCTCCTTGGGTGGTATGGCAGGGGTAAGTGAAATGAAATTGCTCCACCTTTCTATATGTATATGCATGGGACACTAACTTATGTGTAATGTAGGATGCTCGTGATACCATGATCGCCGACCTGCGGGCCCAGTTGGCGGACGCCAGGCGACAATTGGTGGCCATCCGACAGGAGTTGGAGATCCTGGTGAGTTTATGTGATGCATTTTTTGTGACCTGGATTTTTGATGCTTGGCCTTTGACTGACGTTTGCCCCGTGTTTCAGCGGGCCCACCAGACAGCGACAGCCGGGATGGCTGGCAGAGCGGGTTCCAGTTCGCGGGGCCCTCCTCCGGAGGTTTCTGCCCTCCAGAGCAGCTGGCGTATGCGGTGGCTCGGGCTGAGGAGGCCGAGCGTGACCGCGAGGCTCGAGTGAGTGTTTGTTTGGCCGCGACCCTTTTCTAGCTGCTTTCCCTCTATCACTGTTCTCTTACGGTGCATGCGTGCTTTGACAGGTGGCCGAGATTCGGGAGGCCCTGGCGCGTGCTGTCCGTGCTGAGCAGGAGCGTGATGCCTGGGTGGCAGAGCGTGACGCCCGGATTGCGGAGCTAGAGGAGGAGCGTCGACGGGAGGTTGAGGAGCTCCCTCGTGACGTGCTGGATCTGCGGATCACCCTCGAGCTGTCGAGGAGGGAGGCGGTGAGAGAGAGAGAGGAGAGGGAGAGGGATAGGGAGACCATGGAGAGAGAGAGGGAGTGGGATAGGGAGACCCTAGAGAGGGAGAGGGATAGGGAGACCATGGAGAAAGAAAGGGAGTACAGGATGGCAGAGCGATATCGGGATTGGGACGAGAGGAGAGCTCTGGTGGCCCAGGTGTCGGAGCTCCGGCTGAGTCTTGGCACGGCAGAGGGGAGACTCCGGGAGAGTGAGGAGCTGTATCGGAGGGCGAAGGAGCGCGGGGAGCGACTTCGTCAGTCTGGTTCCTTTTCTATGGGTAGCTTTCTAGTTTCTTCGGCCGAGCAGCATCGCCGTACCTTGGAGGCTGGCATGGTGCCACCTGGAGAGGCGAGCACGGCTTCTCAGGGTTCACAGAGGTCGCGGAGGCCCCCTAGGGATCCCCGTCAGAGGAGGGAGGAAGGAGATGACCAGGAGGGTGACGGTGAGAGTTAGAGAGTTGCTTGTACGTCACCCTTCTCACTGTATGATGTACTTTCGGCTATTATATGAAATGGAAATGGCTTTTTTGTGTTGTGTGTACTTTTCTCTCTCCCACACTTTCTTCTTTGCACTGAGTTGTCCTTTGAGGCATGCTTCGCGAGACCTTGCCCTGAACAGCGGGGAACTACGCTTTGCACGGGGGGATTTTGTTCCCTTTTCCCCCTTTTGGGCGCGTCCAGGCGCGAGGACGCGTCTTAATCCTTGATTTCAAATTTAAAGCGACGGGTGGTCCTTCTTCTCCCGTGCCTTACCCGCAAACGAGCCCGCCTTCTGCCGAAACTCGCTTGCCCCTTTTCTCGTCTTCCTCCTCTTTTGATCGATGGAGTTTGGTGGGCCCGACCATAGTGAAGGTGGAGAGGGACGAGGAACTCCTCGCCCGAGGAGGGACACGCCCGAGCACGGAACGGCGTCCATGGAGGAGGAAGGGCCGCTTCGGGCCCCCGAGGGACCCGAGGGGCCCGATGGCGTGGGAGGAGGTGAACACGGTCCGGTAGGTCCTCCGATCTCTTCCTCTTTTAATTCATTTTGGGTTTTGAAGCGAGCCGCGCGAGGAGGAAAGGGTTCGGCGAGTGTTGCACTCAAATGATGGATGCGTCCTAGACAGGGGACGCGTTCCTTTTGACTGATGTGGGACCCCTTTCTTGGTGCAGGACATGGCAAGGACCCTGGGTCTGGCCGATGAGTGGGCGAGTGAGGACGAGCCGAGCCGCGTTAGGAGGGAGAGTCGCGGCAAGGCGAGGCTCGAGGACTGGCCCGTACGTCTCCCTGGACAGCAAGGGGGTGTACTGGTGCAGGACAGTGCCGACTTCCTGGGGTGACAGAGAGAGAGTTACGCGGGGCTTCCCCAAGCTGGGTACACGCGTGGCATCGGCGGCTCGCGCGCCCAACTGTCAGAGACTAGGCGGCGGCTGGCCGTCGCTCAACATGAGTTGTCACTCCTGGTAAGTTACGTGCCGCACTTTTAACTTTAGATTTTTGAGTTTTCACTGACGGCCGTTGTTTATTTCGTTCCAGCGTGCCCAGCAGACAGCGACGGTGGGAGTGGCTGGCAGATCTTCCAGTTCCTCGGCCCCTTTTCTCGAGATTGTCTCCCTCCGGGAGCAACTTGCCGGTGTGGTGGCCCGCGCGACCCGGGCGGAAGAGGAGCGTGACGCCTGGGTGGCGACTGTAGCGGAGCTGCGGCATCGTGGTGAGGAGAGACCTTCTCCAGACATCCTGGAGTTAAGGGTTCTTCTGCAGATGATGAGGAGAGAGGCAGAGAGAGAGAAAGCCGAGAGAAGGTCCGAGCGATAGCGGGATCTGACCGAGAGGAGGGCCTTGGAGGCCCAAGTGAGGGAGCTCCAGCTGGGCCTTCAGGCCGTCGTGCAGAGGCTAGGAGGGATGGAGACGTGCTACGAGAGAGCGCGAGAGTTCGGGGAGCGACTCCGCCAGTCCGGTCGCTTTGCCGCCAGTGGCTTCTTCGCCACGCCAAGGGAGGAGCAGCGAGTCACTGCTGCGGAGCAGGCGCCCAGAGGCGAGGCAGGTGCTACTGCACGGGGATCCCGGAGGCTTCTGAGGGACCCTCACCTCGGGGGAGAGGAGGAGAGTGCCCGGAGAGATGAGTGATGGTGAGGAGCACTACCGAAGAGCACGAGAGCGTGGCTTTCGTGTTGGTAGCTTCTCTACTGCTTCCGTAGATCAACGCCGGGATGTGGGAATAGGAAGGGGAGTACAGAGCGGTAGGAGTACCGCTTTTCGTAGTTGGGTAGCACCTTTGAGAGCGTTTTGCCCGGAGAGTAGTGGGACGAGTAATGCAGAGAGAGAGGGCGGAACTTGATGTAATTTTTTTGGTTTTTGGAATAAAACACAAGGTTCGGTTTGTTTGTTTTTCACTTATGCTTCTGTTGCCTGCATACATCACTGAAACAAACAAATCAGAATTTCTGTTCTGACTTGGCCCCTTGCTCAATAAGTGAATGGTCACTGTGACTGTCCTTGATAACTGGTCAAGGGGCCAAGCCTTTATTTAACGAAGGCAAGGGAAAGATGCGGTGATGATAAATGCGACAGGCAAGCACACGAATGCAAGCGGTATTTAAAAGTGAGATGCTGCATGCAAATGTAATCATGCAAAATTGATTTGTTTTTTTTTTATATTTGATATTTTTTTTATTTCATCATAAAAAGATTTTTTTTGTTTGCAAATATGTACATTTCTCTTTTCCATTTTTTTTGTGCTTTTATCATTTCAATTTTTTTTATTGCTAACGCCCGGCAAGCACCCAAATGGCACCTAACCTACGTGAGACAGGGGTTTCTTACTAACCTCCCAGGTATCCTAAGTGCACATCTAGGTTGATTTGGGCCTCTAGACCCCTCGAATGATGATCCCGCCGGCTAAGACTTACCCTGATGACAATACCGTCATGCCATGCTTAGGCTCCCAGTTGCTTCCGACCACAGGGATTCACCCAAAAGGTGTTTGAGGTAAAAGATTTGCCCGACCCGGGTCTATTTCCTCACAACTCTAGATGGTATATGATGGAACACCCTGGAACCCTAACGACCAACCGCGCGACGCTGACCCGGAATCAGACGCCGTCGCACCCATAGGTGACGCGCTTGGGTTGGCCTAAGCCCGAGGTTAAACAAGAAGACATCAAGGTGGTAAACAGGGGTCTTGACCAGTCAGAAACACGGAGACTCCTTCGCAGCGATAGCTTTTGCTTTTCAAAGTGGGCAACCAAATGTGTATATTAAAATAAGGTCGCAGACCCTGGGCAGTTTTCACCTTTCAGAAACTCCATCGAACCTTCATCTTTAGAGGGAGAAGGAAGAGTGTAGGGGATAAACCTCCCGAGAGGACCGGCAAAGCCGTTAACCCGGCGAGCGAATAAGGGCCCATTAACTCTTTCCTTTCGGACAACTTCGGACCAAATCTCAAGCATTTACATTCCACGGCCCCTTTTGTGGATTCAGACTTTTGCTTTGAGGGGTTCCGTTTATCGCAACAGGCACGGTCACGACCAGGCTTCTCTCTTGATTTTGACTTTGTATATTTTTTTTGTGAGGGAGATATAGTCGTTTGACGTTTGTGGGCTCCCTTTTCGTATGCCTGCGGGGACACTGCCCTCTTCTCGTGCTCTGATCGATGCTCGAGGAAATGGATCCTACTCTTTCCCTTGGGGTTTGAGTTTCGGTTTCTCATGCTCAGCGTTTTAAGGGCGCCGACTGTCTCATTTGGTTGAAGAGAAAAGAATAAAGATTACAGCTTCCGGAGATCTTTTAGGTGTGGCCCTACCGTAGGTGATGCTACCAATTTTTTTGAATAAAATACATAAGTGAACACATGTTAGCTTCCTTCGAGCGAGCATAGGCCGACGTGGCCGAACAGGGGTCTCCACGGTTCTGGCAAAGCAAGACCCGGTGCCTACCAAGCCTTAATGGGCCCTATCCTAACATGAAGGTTAAATGCAGAGACTTAACTATATGGTGACTGCCGGGCATCGGCATTTTGAATTTTCCATATTTTTAGTGGTTTTCAATATTTCCTTATTTTTGATGTTTTTTATCTTTTCATCATTTTTTTGTTTTGTGCTAAGGGTAGTATTTCTTAAGATAAAGCCCATTCCAAGGGTGGGATAACTCGGTCCCTTCGGCGTTGACTAGCTTGTAGGCGTTGCCAGGGTACACGGCTTGAATTACAAATGGTCCTTCCCAATTGGGTTGGAGCTTAGAACGCGGCCCTCCAGGTTTGACAAAAATTCTTTTTACGACCATCTCACCGACTTTGAATTTTCTCTCAACGACTTTCTTTTGGTAAAAGCGAGCGAGTCTATTTTGATACACACGCGCGTGTTCGGCAGCGGCCAGTCGCTTCTCATCCAAGAGTTCCAACTGGGCGAGGAGTGAATTACGACGATCGTCGAGGGGAAATTCCTCATCCAATTGTACCCTGAGAGAAGGGATCAGAGTCTCATACGGGACTACCGCTTCCATACCATAAGTAAGGGCAAATGGAGTCTGCCCGGTGGGGGTACGGATTGAAGTGCGATAGGCCCATAGAGCTTCGATAAGCTTTTCTGGCCAGTCTGAAAACTTACTAGACTCGCAGGTTTTTTTGATGATTTTGAGCAATGTTTTATTGGTGGCCTCCGCTTGGCCGTTACCTTGTGGGTAATATGGCGATGAATGATGCAATGCAATTGCGTACCTTTTGCAGAGGTCCTGTAGGTCCTGAGAAATGAATTGTGGCCCATTGTCGGTGACGATCGTGCTTGGGACGCCGAATCTGGCGAGGATGTTCTTCATGATGAACTTGCAGACTATTGACGCCTTGATTTCCGCGTAAGCTTCGGCTTCGGCCCATTTGGTGAAGTATTCCGTCGCAGTAAGGATGAAAGATTTCTGCTTGGTGAGGGAATTGGGATCACCTAGGGGACCAATGATGTCGAATGCCCACATGGAGAAAGGCCATGGGGAGGATATTGGATGAAGTGAGGAAGATGGTGAATGGATTTTATCGGCGTGAAGTTGACACTTGACACACCTACGGACATAGATAGCACAATCCTCTTCCATAGTGAGCCAATAAAAGCCTTGACGGATGATCTTCTTGGCGAGCATCTGACTATTCACGCGGCCACCGCACACACCCGAGTGCATCTCCTCTACACATTTCCAAACCTCATCGTCACCAAGACATCTTAACAGAATACCAGTAAGGCTCCTCCTATAGAGTAGACCTCCAACCAAAGTATATTTCTGAGCCACCCTTCTTATGGCTTTCTTGTCCTCTGTGGTAGCCCCTTCAGGATAAGACTGATCTTGGCAGTATTTGACAATTTCATAGAACCATGGTTTCTCTTCATCATCCAGTTCTTCTTCGGCCTCTGCCAACATGATTTCCCTCTTCTCAAGGATATCTTCCTGCAGGATCTTCCTTGCTATCCTGTCTTTGATATTTACGTAGGAAGCATCATCGATTGCAGGGACGTGAAGTTTATAGATGGAAATGGACTTAAACCATCTTCCTATAGGGAACCTTATGGATGATGCCAACGAGGCGAGGGCATCGGCGAGAATGTTCTGATGACGAGGGACATGAACAAAGATCAGTTTGGCGAACAGTTTGGCAAAGGCAGCAGTGAGTTCTTGGTATGGCTTGAGTTTGGGATCGCGAGTGCGATACTTAGTGAGTACCTGGCGAAGGATGAGTTGACTATCACCTACGACTCGCAACTCAGTGATACGAAAAGAATGGGCGAGTTCTAGGCCAGCTAGAAGAGCTTCATATTCGGCTATATTGTTGGTGACTGAAAATTTGAGCTGGTATGCCAATGGGAATGTGAGGCCTTCAGGCGACAGGAGGGCGATGCCGATTCCTCTCCCTTGAGAATTCAGAGCTCCATCAAAATATAGTGTCCACATTGGCTCATCTGATTGGTTGACGGACATTAGTTCCTCATCTGAAAACTCTGATTGGACGGGATCGAACTTGGGAAGAGGATGGTGAGCGAGATGCTCGGCTATGGCATAGCCTTTAATCGCCTTTTGCTGGATGTAGGTGATGTCGAACTGAGAGAGAAAACTTTGCCAGCGTGCTAGCCTATCCGTAAGGATGACTTTCTCCAGAAGGAATTTGATAGGATTCATTCGAGCAATCAAGTGGACTTCGTGAGCCAAGAAGTAGTGCTTCAATTTCTGCACTACCCAAACGAGGGTAGCACAGGTTTTCTCCATGCCGGTGTACTTCTGCTCACAGGGATTGAGAAGTTTGGACAAGTAATAGGTTGCACGTTCCTTGCCTTCTTCATCAGCTTGTGCGAGGACGGCTCCCACGGAGTCATCCAAGACTGAGACGTAAAGGATCAGAGGTTTTTCTGGTTTGGGTGGAATGAGAACGGGTGGACTAGCCAGATATTCCTTCAACCCTTCAAAAGCTTTCTGACATTTAGAATTCCAGTGGAATTCTACTCCTGGCTTGGTCAACTCGTAGAGAGGTCTACACCTTTGCGAATGTTGAGACACAAACCGACGAATAAACTGCAGCCTGCTGATTAAACCTCGGACTTCCCTCAAATTCTTGGGAGGCGGCATATCCCTGATAGCCTTGGCTTTATCGGGATCTATCTCGATCCCTCTTTTGCTCACAATGAACCCCAACAATTTACCCGATGACACACCAAACACACACTTTTTCGGGTTCATTTTCAATTGGAACTCTCTTGACCTTTGCAAGACCTTAGCCAAAACTTCTGGATGTTCCATCCTGGTCCTCGATTTCACCAATAAGTCATCCACATACACTTCCAGATATATGTGCATCATGTCATGAAATATGGCCATCATCGCTCTTTGGTAAGTAGCTCCAGCATTCTTTAATCCGAATGGCATGACCACGTAACAATATGTTCCCCAAGGGGTAGTGAATGACGTCTTTTCCTGATCCTCTTTTGCCAAACGAATTTGATTGTATCTTGAAAATCCATCCATGAACGAGAGGGTTTCATAGCCTGCCGTGTTATCAATCAACACATCAATGTGAGGCAAGGGAAAATCATCCTTTGGACACGCGCGGTTAAGGTCCCGGAAGTCGATGCAAATCCTGACTTTCCCATCTTTTTTCATGACCGGGACAATGTTCGCCACCCATTGAGGATAAAGGATGACTCTAATGAACCTGGCTTTGTGGAGCTTATCGACCTCTTCCTTCATTTTCAAAGCCATCTGAGGGTGGAAACGCCTTAACCTTTGTTTTACCGAGATGGACCCTGGTTTTAGGGTTAAACGGTGTTCGACCAAGGTTGAATCCAGACCCGGCATATCCTCGTAGCTCCATGCAAACGTGTCCTTATATTCCTTGAGAACCTCAATTAATACCTCTTCTTCAGAGGGTGGTAGGTTGTCACTTATGAGGATGATCCTAGGGTCTTCCTCAGTTCCCAAGTTGACTTCTTTGGTGGATTCTTCTACGGCGGTTGACGGCTCGTCGAATCTCCTCATTCCACTAGCGTATGCGCCCGCCGCGTCCTCATATTCTTCACCCTCATCTTCAGTGGGGCATTCTTCATTCGTGATCTCGTAGACTCCATACCCTTCATCAGATGCACAGTCGCCCTCGCATTCTATTTCGGGTAGCTGGATGGGATTTTCTAACAACTGGGGGATGGCAAGAAGGGCCTGACACCTGGCGGCCAAATCCAGAAGGAATCGACGAGGGATCTGCCTACCCTTGGATTTCTTCCTAGGTACTACCCTTGGCCTATCATTCCTAGATTGACTGACAATATTTACAGAAGAAGAGGAAGATGAAGAGGATGGTGTAGAATGTACAGGAGAAGACCCCTCAGAGGAGGGGTAGAAAAGGTCGCTCATCGGACCTTGGACGAGTGGTCCGCAAGGCGGTACGCACCCGTGGGAGATGCAGGAGGTTTCCTCAACGAAGATGTGTTGTTGGAGAGTTTGAAAATTGACGTTTTTTTTGTTTTCATTTTTAATGACAAAGCAGTGAAAAGAGATTGGAGGAGAGAGGAAAGTGGTTATGGCTAGAGGATTGTGGGGCTCATAGAGCAGATCATGGTTGAAGACCTGGCGCGGGTTGAAAAGCCCGCGCAGGTATGTAAGCAAAGAAGGGGACCTGGGAAGATCATCAGACAATTGTCTGGCCCAGGAAGAAGATATCAGCAAAGGCTGAGACGAGTGGATGGAGAAGATGGCGGCTAATGAGCCGTCGACGGCAATGTTGAGGATGGATGAAGATCCGTCGATGACAGGATCCTTCTGGTGAGGACGAGGATAGTTTGGAACCTTGGCAAGAGTGATAATATTCTCTGGTATTCCGGAGATCAATGGCGGTCCTTAAAGTTGCGGAGATGAGAATAACCTTTCCAGTGCAACGGAGATGTCCCGTATGTCGAACCATTTGTTCCACTCGCATTCCGGATCTTTGATCTTGCCTCTTTTGGTGATCCTCAGACATTTTTCAGCTAAATATACAGCATGTGATCCCCCATATGCTTCTCGTGGGTGATCTCCCATCTGAATAACGGGCCCTCTGTTGAAGTGGTTTGATAGAGTCCATGTGAGGGGATTCCAATCCGCCTTGAACGGGCCTTTGAAGCCTAGGCCAAACCTGCGGTTCGGTCTAATTTTCTTTGGCGGCTTGAGCCTACCCTGTAACTGTGCGCCCAGACCTTTACCCTATTGGTAGCCGATGTTCCTCATAATCTCCCACCCTTTGGAGTGAAAAGGGAGACATGATGTTGCGGTTGTCCTGACCGGCTCCTTTGGTGCTAGTGGAACGTGAGATGAATCACGTACATCCAGTAGTGACAATATGGGCCGATGAGACGGCCAAACAGAGGGCAGAGAGGTGTTGATAGCATCCACTGTGTAAGGACAGGTGTACTGACCACTTTAATAATTCTCCCATTGTAAGGAAACTTCATGCATTGATGGTTGGTGGAAGGCACAGCGTCCATGGCTTCGATGTAAGGGCGACCCAGTATAGCCTTGAATGTGGGGTCCATGTCGAGGACATGGAATTCCGTGGGAATTACCATGGGGCCTAGTTCTGCCTTCAGAATAATCATCCCCTGCGGCGGCCTTTTGCTATTGTCATAGGCCGTGACCGTGATCGAGGAAGGTCTTATTTGTTCCTCGTCGATTCCACACAACTGAAGAGTGCACATGGAGATCACATTTATGGACGCACCCGTGTTCACAAGACACGGGTTTATGGATACCCCATTAATTTTTATTGAAATGCACAATGCATATTTTCGAGCTTCCTTGGGAGCGAGCTCGTAGTTGTGAAACATGGTGGCTGGCTGTGTGTCTGTTGGGGTCAGGACGGTCGAAATCTTTTCCACAGGGAGGTCCTCGTTCACCATGACCCTTTGAAGGTACTCCATTAAGGCTGCCTGGTGGGATGTGGATCTTTGAAGTAGCTCCAGGATGGAGATCCGAGCAGGCGTCTTGTCCAAATATTTTAATAGGTCATACTGTGTTCCAGGGATAGCTCTTTCTGGTTGTTCTGCATCATCCTTCTCTGGCTGAGATTGCTCAAGATTCTGACTGTTGTGGGGGAAAACCCTGTGGAAAATCCTTCCACTCCGGAGCACCATTGCCTGCGGCTTTTGTACCTCTGTGGGGGTAGCAGTGGGTTTTAACAGGGGTTTGAGGGGTAGTAGTGGAGGAATGGTTGATGAAGCAGGGGTGATGACGGGAGCAGGGATTCTGATGAGGGGTTTGTTAGGTGGAGGCATGGCGGAGGTAGAGGGGATATTGCGCGGATTATGAAGGATAAGGGGTTTAGAAGGTGGCGGCAGAGGCAAAGTGGAAGTGGGTAAGGTTTGAAACGGGTGATGGTTTTGAGGTGGATGGTGGTTGATGAGTGGTTTTGAAGGCATTAGTGGTGATGTGGTGGAGAAAGACGGGGTTATGTATGGTTGACGGATGACAAGGGGTTTAGAAGGCGTAGGGGTAAATGTGGTAGAGGTGGGTGGTAAAGGGGGGGAGTGAGAGAAGATGAGAGGGTGTGAAGGCGTAGTGGAGAGTGTCGGTTGATAGGAGGTCGGGGTGCGGATGAGAGGGCGTAATGGTAGTGGAAATGGTGATGGTGATACTGATGCGGGTTGATGAGAGAGAGGTGCTACCCGGGCAAGGTGAGGGGGTTGCATGACTATAGGGTTGGAGGTATAAAGAATGGAGGTACTTTCCTTGTGCCACACCTGCTCTCTCCCGACTTCCGGGAAGGAGGAGATGGGGTTAACCTGATGATTGGGCTGTTGGTGCTCCGGTAGTGGATTCTGGATTATGCCCATGTCGGGCTGTTGTTGTGGGGCCTGCTGAGGCTGTTGTTGTTGTTGTGGTTGCTGCTGCTGCTGCTGTTGTAACTGCTGTTGTGGCCTCTGAGGAGGTCTCCTAGCCTTGAGAGCCGCGACGTACCGTCTCATCTCATCCCAATCTATTTGATGTTCATCATTCATATCATGGATGTAATCTTTGAAATGGAAGCAGTAATCCACTGTGTGTCCCGGCTGCCTGTGGTAGACGCAGTATTTGGAGGTATCAACATTGGGGGGCCACGCGGGCCTTTCTCTAGGTAGGGCGAGTTGGTTTGATGCCATGAGGGCATTAAAAATGTCTGCTAAGGTTTCTGGCAATGGTGGATAGTAGGCTCTCTTGGGACCGAGGGGCCTCCTTTGTTGCTGTTGGGGACCATAGTTCCCCGGGGGTGGAACTTGGTTGTACTGAAGCGGTGGTTGTTGTTGTTGAGGTTGTGGTTGTTGTTGCTGGGGTTGGCGTAATGGAGGCATATTATCCTGGGGTGGATTATTTTGGGGTGGAGGAAGGAGAGGGAAAGGACCTGGTTGAAGGGGTAGTCGGGGCATTTGTGGAGGCCTTGGGTTGACTGCATAGTTGGCATTGTTGACCGCACTGACTTGCTCATTTGTCACGACCCCTTCTGTGGCTCCGCCCGGGACACCAGCGCCTGTCTTTCTAACCACTTTGGGCTTCGGTGACTCAAACATGTTCATAATGGGGGAGTCTTTCAACTGGGTTTGGATGTACCGGGCCCTTTCGTAGAGTTCCTCCATCGTAGTAAGTTTATTCATGGCCAGGACGTGTCTGAACTGTGGGGTTGCATTAGACACAATCATCTTCACTTGTTCGGGCTCGGAGAGGGTATCCCTTATTCTTTCCGCCAGAGACCTCCATCTATCAGCATATCGGACAAAATCCTCGTCGGGTTTCATCTTTTCGGCCACTAGGTCGGTAATGGAGAGTGAGGGACCGACCCTATCCCTATATTTCTGCAAGAACCTTCTCTGCACTATTTCAAAATTCTCGGCCTCGCGGGGCTCCAGAGAATAGAACCATTCAAGCGCGGGACCATCCAATGATCTCCGAAAGAGGTATGCCAGGGACCTCTGATCGTTTTGCCAGTAGGAGGACTCATACATGAAGTCCTTGAGGTGAATGAAGGGGTTGCCGGTACCATTGTACCTGCGGTACGTGGGCATTTCGGAGGGGGGAAGATGAATGACGGGAAGGATTGGCAAAGCAACCTCCGGGGTGGCTTTCACGTCCACCATCCTTCTCAGATTTTGAAACTGCTCGTCCATGCGGTTGAACCTATTGAGGAGCGATTGGGCGAGCTCCTCTGGGGGTGAAGGTGGCACTTGCCACTGGGGGAGAAACTGTCTCCCGGAGACTTGAGGGGGAAACCCCGAATGAGAGGGAGCTGTCGGACCACCGACAGTTGGCCCTGGCTGAAGCGGTGTGTGGGGAACAACGGGAGTTTGAGATTGTGACGGGAACTGGAATGAGGGTGGTTGTTGGCTCGCTTGACCTTGAAGCGAGGGAGACTGGATGGCTTGCGCCAATGAGGGAGATGGAATGGCCTGCACGGACTCTTGGGAGGTGCGATGGCCGGAGTTGATTCTTGGGGCGTGGGGGAAACAGATTTCCCTTTTAGAATGGCCTGGAAGGCCCGGAGCTGTTCAGAGGTAAGCTCCGTGTTGGCGAGGACGCCCAGTAAGGAAGTGATATCCTGTGGCGGGGACGTGTCCCCGGCAATAACCTGCACCTCATGCGAGGGGTCATGAGAAGGACCCGAGTCCATAGCATAGACTCGCGGGTCGGCTGTCAAACCACGGCTAGGGTGGTTCTCCTCAAAAGACTCGTGAGACATGCTCACAGTTTTCCCAGAACGCAAAAACATACACTAGCAAGTAGGTAGCAGAGATTATCAAACAAGTGGATGCCTTTACGCCCTTTTTTGTGTTTTGATTTTGATGATTTTTTTGTGTTTTTAACGAGATCCGAAGTTCACACAAAATGGGGACCCTAGTTTGTTTTTGTTTCACCGCCGTGTCAGCTAGGGTCTCTCGTCTCACCACGAATGAAATGACTAACTCCGGGGAACTTCAATGGTACAACCAGCCCAGTGAACGAAGAGGAGATTCTTCGATGTCGGGGACTTACGGAGGTCCCAGTGTAGGAGATTCTAGTCCGTTGAGAGGAATTCCCAAACGGAGAGTCCTTCCTTCACCGGGAAAGGGTGATCCTCAAAAAATGAAAAAAAGATAGAAAGGAGGAATGGATGTATGCAATGGAATGCTGACAGATATATGGAGTGGGAAAACAACAAAAATAACAGACATATAATAACAAACAACCAATCAACTGACAGTGCTGCCGTGAGCACAACGGGGGCGCGCGCGGGCGCCAAGATGGAGAGGCACGGATGGTGCCGAACTTGCAAGGGTGGCCGAAAGAAAGCAGTAGAGGTCCCACCGTGATCGCCAATCTGTGAGCGACGTCACGCGGTTCGGGAGGAGAGCGGGGAAGAGGAAGCGGAAGGCGCGCGGGCTCCTTCTTTTTGTTTGTTTTGTTGTTTTGCTGCAACACAGAAATGATAGAGAAGAGAGAGAAGGGGCCACCACGGGAGATTACTCCGGCGGGGCGAGCGGGACAAGTATAATATAGCAAGATGTGGGGTTCAAACGGCCATAGCGGGAAGTGACTCGCCGCGACCTCGGGGGGACGGGAATGGTGCAGAAATTAAATAACAAGAATTGAAACGGCCATTAGGGAAGTGACTCGCCGCGGCCTCGAGAATATGAGCAGAATATAGCAGAATATAAAAGAGAATATAAGAACAGAGATTTAAACGGCCATTGGGGAAGTGACTCGCCGCGGCCTCGAGAATATGAGCAGAATATAACAGAATATAGAGAGAGTATAAGAACGGAAATTTAAACGGCCATTGGGGAAGTGACTCGCCGCGGCCTCGATGATATGAGCAGAATATAACAGAATATAGAGAGAATATAAGAACGGAATGTTAAACGGCCATTGGGGAAGTGACTCGCCGCGGCCTCGATGATATGAACGAAATATAACAGGATATAAAGAGAATATGAGAACAGAAATTTAAACGGCCATTGGGGAAGTGACTCGTCGCGGCCTCGATGATATGAGCAAAATATAACAGGATATAAAGAGAATATGAGAACAAAAATTTAAACGGCCATTGGGGAAGTGACTCGCCGCGGCCTCGATGAAAAGATGTGATCGCCAGGGGCCGAAAGACCCCAAAATAAGAAAGTGATCGCGCCTAACTCAAGAGCGGGAGATGGCGGGTTGCTTCTTCTTCTCCTTCCGGCCGGCCGACGGAGAGGGCTTTCCTCGGTTACCCTTGCAAAACAACGACAAACAAATAACAAGTGGATTAGAAAGATGAATGTGTAGTATTCATATCCTTGCAATAAAAATAACGAAATAACGGGAAGACACACACCTGGTTGGTGTTATCTTTTTAAACCCCTCTCGGACTCGAGTAGGAGGAAAATGAGATGATGGATGCGAGATGATGAATGCAAAAGAACTACGAAGAAAAGGAAAGAGTTGGCTTATTGGATGTGCCGGTGGTGAAATTCGGCGGAGCTCCGGCAGCGTGGGGACGACGTAGAAGCGCGGTGGATGAAGACGACCTTCCTCTCGCGAGCTTGGGCACCCGAGAAGCCGGCAGAACTTCCACCTACAAAAGACCCCACGGGTTAGAAAAATGACTCCGTAGCCTCTGGGCTCCGACAGCCTATCGGATCACTGCTTAGCTCCTCTAGAACTGAGGGGGTGGGCCTCTATTTATAGAGCTCCGGAGGGTGGAGGCGTCCAGGACCCTGGACACCTCCATCAGGGCCGAATTAATATTTTATTCTATTTTTATTGATTTTTTTGGAATACTTTTGTGGGGGCGTCCAGGGTCCCGGACGCCTCTAAAATGTCCACCGAAAACCGACGACGGCCGCACGCGGTTTGGCACAACGCGTGGTTTTGTGAGCGACGCCTCGTGATTCAGAAATGGGCGCGTCCAGCTGACTGGACGTCTCTATATTTTAGATTTTTTCACACACGACAAACCGTTGTTCGATGGCCGGCGCCCGTGACGGAGTTAATGGAGGCGTCCAGGGGCCTGGACGCCTCCAAAAATATATTATTTTATTGTTTGTTTGTCTTTTTATGATAGGGCTGGCATTTTTGATTTTTTTATTTATTTTTATGGAGGCGTCCAGGGGCCTGGACGCCTCCATTAATATATATTATTATTATTATTTTTGTTTTATTTTATGCCAACTGGCATTTTACAAACATATATATTTTTTTTGTTTTTTTATGGAGGCGTCCAGGGGCCTGGACGCCTCAATTAAAATATATATATATTTATATTTTTTTATTTGGTTTTGGGCCCTGAGAAAAGAATAAAATAAAAGAAAAGAATGGGGGCGTCCAGGGGCCTGGACGCCCCCATTAAGACCCACCCGGGTCCTTAGATCAGGCGTCGACGGGCGCCCGGCAGATATCCTTCTTGGTTCCGGAACCTCCTGATGCGTTCGACTGGTGTTGATGCCGTCCGAATGCCGTGACGAGACGATTCCGGATGCCGAAAAAGGCAGAAGATTACCCGAGAAAAGGAAGCACTCGAGTGATTCAAAATGCGTAAGCCGTTGCGGGGCGTTGTATAGTAATATGAGACTTTCTCAGAGACGTCAGGAATGGCGTGTCTACAGATATCAAGGAAGAAGAGACACCCATCGCAACCGACAAATGAAAGGAATGATCCAGAAAACTCCAAGCTAACCACAAGATCAAGCTAGCATCAGTGACTCCTGCCTAAAATGACAGGCGCGGAACAAAGAAAAGGGAGCTGATCAACCTCTTACACAAAAAGAGGCATCCGCAGCGCGTAACAACTACGAATTTCACTCAATTAGTGGAATAGATGCGAGCCCGGTGGATCCATCGACGCCATTGTGCGGTTCACAGCTAATGAGTGGATCAAAAGAAGGAAGATAAGTTGAATTGGATTGAAAGGGGATAAGAAAATTCTAGGCAAGGGTCACATCGACCAGCGAGATCCATTGCTCAACTAGGAGCAATCTTTCAAATTCGGAATGCAATTGAATTTCTTTGTTCAAGGACATAAGCATTATTGATCCTTAATTAGGAAGAAGAGTTGGGCGTTTATGAATGCAAAAAGGCATGATGCGTGCAGGGCTAAAATAAAAGAAATCATTAAAACAAATGCAAAGAAAAAATAAGATATAAGATACTCAAGGATAATATTGTTAAATCCAACAAATTTTGAGTCAAGAGTTATCCGCAACCACGACGTGCAAGATGAAGTCCATCGTCCCCAAATTTGTCTGACCTAACGGCCTATCCGACGATTAACTGCATGTTTCTAGATCATCACTATTTTTGGTAGAGGGGAACTCAAATCCCGAAACTTACAGAGAACCAGCCGGTCCTTGAGATAATATAATAATGTAAGTATCATATAGTAATGCAATAAAGGAAGATGGTGATAGCAATGAGCATGAGGGAACTGGGAGATGAGGTGTAAGCACCGTGGGGCTTGGATGATGATGCCCAGTCGGTGGGACCAAGAGCTTCTTTCCTGCGCTCAAAACTTCATTAGCCAAAATATAAGGAAGATAACAAGCAATGGATAAGGCATTTAAGCATAGCAAGTATAGCATGAATCAAAGCATGAAAGCAATCACAATATAGACATCAAAGCACTCAAAGCTTGGTGTGGATAGCATTCAAGCATGTATTAGCAAGGTTAAACATGAATTAAATCATAGCATTGTAAAGCATCCTTGTTTGTTGTTTGCCATGAGGATGATAATCTTGGCATGTGAGATTGAGATTGGATAATCAGGACCAAGTAATGCCCAGTGGCAGAGTGATCAGCAGGAGTTTACTAAAAGATTTTGAAAATGAACGATCAATTAATACCTAGCAAATCATGAAGATGTGATCATTGTGAATATGGGGAGAATCAAAAGGTAGATGATAATGAATGGAGAGGACTCATCCCGTGCTCTTGGTCCTTACAAAATTCTTGTTCCTAAAAAATACCATCAGAAAATACAATGCAAATTTTTGGATTTTGGAATATGCAGGTTTTTGTAGGTTTTGAAAAGATATTCAATTTTTTATGTATTTTGGAAAATATGTGAATTTTTTTATGGATTTTTTTTGGAAAATATTTGATTTTTTTTGGATTTTGAGAAATATTCAACTTTTTTTTTTAGATTTTGGTGTAGGAAATATTCAATTTTTTTGGATTTTTGAGAAATATTTAATTTTTTTTTGGAATTTTGGCAATATTCATTTTTTTGGAATTTCGGCAATATTCAATTTTTTTGGAATTTTGGCTTAGACATTGCTAATGCAGCATCAATGGATGTTTTAAACCATTGGCTAAGGGTCCGAGTTCCTTCCCCTTTCGCCCAAAACTGCCCAAAACCTGGCGTGCATTTAAAGGTGGCGCCCCATGACCAGCTACCTTTGGTTAACGGTGCTCCTACCAAGGCCATACCTGAGAAACATTCGGTCTTAGAGGGAGAAAAGAAGAACAATTAGAGATAAGCTTTATGCAGGATGGGAGATGTCAGGACTTGAATTCCTTCCAAGGTTTTTCCCCTCAAAGAGGTAGTCTGTTGTGCCGGAGCTTTGTGCCTTTGATTTTTAGACCCTTGACATGCATACGACCAGGGTTTTCCCTGCGGGGACTTTGCCTCTCTTGACATGCCATAATTCATACTTTTGCATTTATCAAAATTTTGACTTGATTTTTCATAATAGCCCTTTTGGCTAGATGTATCATGAAATTTGATTTTAGTTTGGGTCAAGACTGCCCCTATTTGAGACTTCTCTCGTATTGGGGATTACCGAAGTTGGTCATCTTATCCGTCAACCTCTTGCCCCTGCATTCGGCCGAGCAAAGAAGAGAAAAGACTTTCAGATATACTCATGGTATGGCCAAAGTAGCAACGGTGTTTAACCAAAGGAGCCGGCTAAGGACGCCGTGAAGTGTGTGCGGTGCCCAGCTAAGGGTTGCTCTTAACAAGCAGGGAGAGAATGTCGAATTCCCAGCGCGGGGTTCTTATTAACCAAAGGTGCCGCAGAAGCAAGCCTAAAGACTTTTTTGACAATGATTTAGTAAAGATAAAGATACGACCTAGGATAAAGGTCTTAATTACCACTCTTAATCTTGTTAAGAAGCACTTCATTTTGAAAATCAGGCGTGAAGCAATGAGGTAATGATATCATAAAAATGCTTACTTACGTCAACATATTACCTTGCGATCTTTCTTGAAATAGTTGCCGCGAGAGGCGGGGTTGATCATCATGGGATAGTCCTCTTTTAGCGAATAAAAGGATTGGAAGCAAAGGGTTTAAAGTGGCTTAACAAGGAGTGGTGCTCAGACCAGACTCAGACGAATAAGGAGAAAAGGAAGAGAGGCGAGGGCTAGAACTCCCTCACTAAGGCGCGGAGACCCTGATCACATGGAACAGTCTACAGAAGGAGAGGAGAATTAGAAGGAGGAGTGAGGACTAAAGCCTTGGAAACAGTGGGAGAAAGGGCAGATTCCCAAGGTAGTGGACATGGAAGAAGTTGGGTCGGACCCATGATCAGGAGGAATTAGAAGAGGAAATTGGTAGATGGAAAGAGGCAGATCCGGAGGGTCCGGAGGCAGTGGAGTAGAATCATGATAGGAGGAAGAATCCGGAGACTCCGGAGGGATAAAATATTGAGGGACGCGGTGCCCTTGGAAGAAATAGGGAAAAAGATGATGGAAGAGGAGGAAGAAAATGGAGGATGTGATGTCCCGGAGGAGCAGAAAGATGAATCGGAAGAAAGATGGAGGGTCCGGAGGTTCCGGAGGAGGAAAATGCCGAGGGACGCGATGCCCGTGGAGAAGAGAAAGATCCGGAGGTTCCGGAATAGTGGAATCAGAAGGGGCGTCATGCCCTAAGAGGAGAGATAAAACACCTGGAGGTTCCAGGAAAATAGCAGGAAAGGGGACGCGATGCCTCGGGGAGAGTGGATTAGAAGAGGATGAAGATGAATAAGATGGAAAATGTGGAATATCCGAGGTTCCGGAAGGCGGGGAAGATACGGGTCCGGAAACCCGGGAAAGAAGAAGTGCAAATGTATGCGAATGCAATGCAACAGATGCGATGAATGCATGGATGCAACAGAATGCATGAGATGCAAAGAATATGAAGAACATGAAGGGCGAGAGGATGAGATCCCCCTCCTTACCCTTGGAGTGGCCCATGAAGAAAATGTGATAGACAAGAATGTGGATGACATTGAATAGAAGGTGGATGAAATAGTGGAAGGCCCCTTAGCACCAAGATAACCGCCCCTCCATGGCAGTGAAAGTGTATAGCCAATCGGCCCAATGGATAAAGCAAGAGCCCATGATGAAGCTTCAACAATGAATGACCACTCCCTTGGAGAGTGAAAAATAATAGTGTGAGAGAGTTGGAAAGTTGGGATAGGAAGCATCATGTTGCCCAGGGGTTGTGGCGTATAGAGAGTGTTAAACAAAATGGTCATTCGCCCCTTGTATGGAAGAATGGGTTCAAGATTTGAAAGTTGGAACAAGGGGTGCCCTGCCTGGCCCTTGGGTGGCATCGACGCTTGGCATTTTCTCTTAGTGAGCAGTGGCGAGAACTCGGCCTCTTCGACCATGCTTGGCACAACAACCTGGATCGGCATCCGGCATACAAACTCTTGCATCTTGAATAGCGCGGTCATGGCCAAATCCTTCTTGCCCGGCTCTTGATCGTCTTAACACAAGTACTTACAGAAGGACACCCGTTCTGAGTAGTAAAGGGGGGTGAAGCGGAGGCATAAGGTTTCATGGATGGTGGAGGTATAATGGAAGGTGTTGGAGAAAGGATGAGCGGAAATGGAGGTTCAAACACGTCGAGCTTCTTCCTTTGCTCGGAAGCAGTCGGGGAGTGCAAAAAGGGGTGGATCCTGCTCAGGACTAGCCACGGGTAAGGGTGAAGGTTTAAGTAGTGGAGTAGGGGTAGGGACTGGCAAAGCTGGTTTTGACGTTATAGGCATAGTGGACGGCTGAGGTGGCAAACAAAGAGGAGGGGTAATTGAAGGCTCCGCAGAGACCGGCGTAGTGGAAGGTGATGGAGGTTCGGCGGAGGCTGATGGAATGGAGGCTATTGGTGTGGTTACGGGAGGGGTGAACGGAGAAGGTTTAGTGCATTGAAAATGCTGGATGGGGCGTGAGGTGTTAGGGATAGGATGAGACCCATGGTGTGGCGGTATGTATGATTGAAATATCGACCCATCATTGTAACACCAAGAGGTCTCATAAATGGGGGTTGGATCGGGGACTGTGGCTTCGTCCTGAGCAAGGGGTTCATCAAGTGGTAGTGGAGGGAGAGGGAAGCGAAGGAAACTCGGAAGGGATGTATGCAGAGCTTCATCATCATGTGCCGTCTCGAATTCTTCAATTGCCGGTTCTTCATTATCAGGTTCAAGTGGACACCGCAGTGAAGGCGTGCATGTGGGTGGTGGAATGTAATGGTATTGTGTATGCGGAGGTGGAGGGCCATATGCGTGAATTGGGTGAATGGGTGGAGGATGGACGGCGTCCACTTGAACGTTGAAATCTGCCCGTTCTTGCTTGCTTGTATTGTCGATGCCGTAGTCGTCTTTCCTATCCTTCCAAGCTTTCTCCATCTTTGTAATGTCATTCAGAGCGGCGTGGAGGGGATTGACTGGAGTAGAAGGAGCGGGCCGTAGGCTCGTAACCCTCTTTAATTGTTCCTCCAACGAAGTGACTTTGTCGAGAAGAGTTCGTTGGAGGGGTGTGATTTGAGCAACAGAGGGTCGGCAGGGCCTTGAAGGAGGGGCCGCATAAAAAGGCCGTGGAAGGAGATTAATGGGATGACCCATAGAAGGACCCAGATGGGCCGGGTTGCAAGGAATAAATGGGCCTTGGGGCCGTGGTGGAGGAGGAATAGAAGGAGGCGGGCATTGGACCACCCGAGGAGAAGTGTGAATAGGAGGAGATGGGTGATGGGCTACCCGAGTAGGAATGTGAATAGAAGAGGGAAGTGGGTGATGGGCCACCCGCATAGGATTGGAAGGAGGATGAGAGGAATGAGATGAACCCTCAACAACGGCCTTAAGGGCTTGGATTTTTTGAGGGGTGAGATGATCTAATGCATGCAAGATCTGGGAGACCTTCTCATCGTCGGGAGGAGACGGTCCCGTAGGAGTAGTGGCTCACGATTGAATCGAGGGGCCATGGGATTGGTCATTGCCCATGGGGCGGGCAACACCATAAGAATAAGGATGTGGTCCCTTGAAAATATGGTGAGAATTATGACGAGCATGTTGAGATTGAGGAATATAAGATGTGCTAGGTTGTGCATCCTTATTAAGATTAAACATGTTATTTTGTCTATCAAGGTAAGCCATTATGCAATCAAAGTTCAAGCAAAAATAATTTGCAAAGAAGCACACAAGTTGGAATGCTTACCGTTGATTTTTTGTTTGTTTGAACCTTGGTGAATTAATAATTTTATGCAAATTGGTGTGATCACTCAAGGGATGATCCTAGTTTCAAATGTGATTTTTCTCCGATGCCAACTAGGAACACTCTCTCACCATGCATAGGCCAACTAAACCCGGGACTTCAAAGGTACAACCTGCCCGGCGTCCGTGAGGGAATCCACGGGTGCGGGGACTTACGGAGGTCTTGGAAAAGGAATTTCCGGTCCAAAGAGACGGAATGCTCAATGGAGGGTTGTCCCGATTCCAAGAAAGGTGTGTGGAATCCTAATATAGAGAGATGAGGTCTCTCAAACCAAATGCAAAGATGAATGCCATGCTATGCAAGAACATCTAAACTAGAACTGACAAATAAAACAAAAATATGTAAGTACACAGCAAGAAATATACAAGATGCCACCAGAGATGAACCCCAACAGAAGGTGTTCTTAAGAATACCCACAGGTGATGAGCGCGCTATATGTCCCCAGCGCGATCTACAGAAAGCGCTATGGACACATAGCGCGATCAACGACAGTGGGGAAAAGCCCAAAAATCAAATAAACACACACACTGATGTATTGACAAGCAGGAAACTAGAAGCACGATCGTGGTAGCACAAAGGGTCCCACCGTGATCGCCAATTTGTAGATTATGGATTATGATCACCCCCCAAAATTGATGAATTTAAATTTTGCAAGATAATTTAGCAAGATAAAAGCGCTAAAGTCGATGATAAAAGAGGGGTGAAACATGCATTAATAAGATCCGTGATCGCCACTGAGGCCAGAAACATGCCAAATAATAAAAATATTAAGATGGGGGCATGTTACATACCTCAGAAATTCATGAGGGCCAGCCGTAGGCCTGGATATGAACGCGCTATATCGTCCTAGCGCGTTCTTCAGGTCGCGCTAGGCACATATAGCGCGATATCAGACAGGAAGCGGACTTATTTGGATTCGTTCCTTCCTTGCTCCAAGGCCGGCCTAGGTGCAAGGGCTCCACGTATTAGTCTTCTAGTGTCTGCAAACAATCATAAACAACAAACAAAAGGCCCATTAGATCGAGATTTTAGTAGAATCTACCCCTATTCTCGATCAAAAGCATGCAAACGGGGGGGCTCGATTACCTGGGGGTTTGGTGGTTTTTAAACCCCTATGGAAGGGAAAATGATAGGTGTGGTGTGTGTGTATGCATGTATTTCGTAAAAGGAGTGTTTTGAATTCAATATGCAATGCTAGCAAAGATTAAAAATTAGTACATTGGGGAAAGAAAAAGTAGAAAGAGGAATAACACGAAAAGAGCCCCTAAATACTCCCTTGGATGTGCGAGGAACGAGGATTTATTGACTTGGCACGAAGAACTTCCTCCTCCTCATTAATATCTCCAGTGGCATCCCCCTAAAACGACGGCCAAAGGGTCCAATTTATAGGAGAAAGATCAAGAAGCAACCCTAGGTCGGAGTTCAATTCAATCCGATGATTTGGCGGCTCAATTGAGGTAATCCTGTCGATTAATGAGGGGGAAAGGCTCCTACTAGGTTTAGAAACCTTCCTGGATAAGAAACACGACCAGAAACTTACCAAATAAGGACTCTGAGTCGAAAGAAGGGAGTCCGATTTGGAAAGGGCTCTGCCTGATAACGCGCTATATGACCATAGCGCGTTCATGAAGAACGCGCTATGACGATATAGCGCGATAATTAAAGGCCCATTAAATTATTTAGAAAAAGGAGAAATATCCTTTGGGCAGTCACTTAATCAAATGTTGAGTGAGAATAACATCCGAAGTGGATGCTATAATGATCAAATGTCAAGAAAATAACAACTGTTCAAATGATAACTCCAATTAGATCCACAACGCGCTATGAGCAAGAAAGCGATGAGAGCGGATAGCGCGGGAATGCCAAACTCGAGACGAGATCCAAGGTATGGAATTGAAATGTTGGGCCAAGAATAGAGAGGCATCCCAGAAAATCAACCAACTAAGGATCAATTTGGGGCATTAACTGGGAGAACAAAGAAAATGCTCAATTTATCGGCCAAAGTTGGGTGTCTACAGTGGTCGGCTCTCTCTCGTGCCCGGATCGGGTCACGGGATGGGTCTCGATATCACTCTCACAGCAGTGATAAAAATATACGAGTTAGGATCCTAACATGCTCTCTAGCAGCCGCATATAGAAGTAAATACGAGTAAAGCAAATGCCGAGTGAAGGAGCGGACACGATACCTCCATGCTCCGGGCGTGGGGAAGGCGATCCTGGCCAAGTACGGTAACTCCCAGTACAAATAATTTCAATAATTTATAGAAATGATTTCTAGCCACTCCACGCAGGGAGGTAACGGGCTACAAGTGGGGCCCGGGAGGACCGATCTTGGGTTGACGGGCAGCACTTGATCCGCTTCACCGGTGCCATCCGGAAGACGCTTGCTGCGGGTTGTGGGGTCCACGTGCTGCTCAGACCTCCGAACTGGGTGAGGTGGGTCCCGCTACCAAGGGGACACCTGGAGCGACGCTCCCCTGGGAGGCGGTTAGGCTGGAACGCCGGGAGGAGGTCGGGCGGCTCCGGTCGCCTGGTGTTTAGCTTGCTGCCCACGGGTCTGAGTTGATGTTTCAGGCCTGCGTGACCAAACAAACTCTGCTGCTGCGATCAATCCCGACGTCGGATCGATGCGATATTTACGCTGTTGGAAAGCTCTTTCAGAGAGCTTCACCCAAGGACTGTGGCAGGAATTTTGAAGGCTCTGGATTTTTCGTGGTGGATTTATGAACAGACTGACTGACAGACTCAGAAAACACAGGACATAAATTGATTTTCCTGAGAACAGGCGTTGACCGTGACTACGACTTTAGATCTAGGTGTTGGGATCTTCATGAAAGTTGGAGAGGGAGAAGTAAGGAAGACGTGTATATTTTTTGTGGATTTTCTAAAGGAGGTTTGGTTAGGGAAATGGATTTTCTAACACTGGTGGATCGGATCTGGATTGCACAGGACAGAATAGAGTTTTGACTGAGTTTTAATTTTTTAGAGGAGAAAAGAACTCCTAAATTCGTGAAACAATTATTGGAGATGGGATTTGGTGGGAAGAATACCCAGTCCAAATTTGGACTCAATCAGAAAAGGGGAAGGGGGTCAAACAGAGGAAGAACTAGGTTGCTGTGTCACAAAATAGAACACTGGCATATCTGGGAGGCTGGGAAACACGAAATGGGAAAAATAGAAAACGATGGCTAGAAAATAGGAAATTTTTTTTGGAAGAGGGTATTTGCGTGGGTAACCTACCCTCAAAATTTGGGCTCCAGAAGATTTGTGGATTCGGAGCTAAAAATCAGATAATGGGGCTCTGTTCTGATTTGGACAGAACTCCGACGGCAAGGTGGTGGCGGTGCAACAGCGGTGGTACTAAGCTTCGCACTCAGGGAGGTGGTAGAGGAGATACATCACACCTCTGAAATCAGAGCTCTGACAGCTCTAGGGGAGGAGAGAGGGGCACCCTTGGGCCTTGTGAGCACAAATGGATTTTTCTTCTTATTAATGCTAAGTAATTCATAAATTAGAAGGTATTTATAGAAAATGTAAAAAGACCTAAACTACCATCAGATCTAAATTAGGGGAGGGGTACACAAGGGACATCACATTTAATCACATGTGGTAAAAAAAACAAAAATTAACTATGTCCAGTGGAAGGGGGCACCCCCTTGACCAAGAGCTTCCAATTTGGACGTCTTGTCCACCTTGTCCCCCCTTGGTCCAAGTCTTCTAGAAGCCCACCTTGGACCTTTGACCAGCCCAACATGGGCCCCTAGGGATTAGGTGGACCAATGGGGAAGGAGATGGGGGCCCCTTGCTGGTCCCACTGTACTTTTACATAAAAAACCTAAAGATCCTTAAGGAATAACAAATTGGCTTATAAAGCCTTACAATTGCAAACCTACTTCCCAAGGATATAAATGCAAACTAAAAGGACACAAATGCAAACAAAATGTGGGTGATCTTGCTCTGATGTCCCCATCAATTCTCCCCAGGTGGGAAGAACTCGACCCTGTCGAGTAAGGGGTGCGGCTGCTCGAGTAGCTCCTGCGGATCCGTCACCGAATCTAGACGCGCGGAGTACGCTCCACTCCATGTAATCGTCACATGCTCATCCCGTATAGATTCGATATGCTCACGCTGCTAGGGAATGAGGCTAAAGGTCGACACTCCGGGGTGGGGTCACTCTCAAAGGAGGGAGGCAGCTCAAAGACTCACTAGGAATCACCGCTGGGTCCCTATATGTGACGAGATCCGAGATAGAGAGTGGTCGAGCCGATCCCAAATGCCAGCAAGTCTACAATGTACGCAATAGATCCGACTTGCCTCGCACTCGAAAGGGACTAACATCGCGAGCTGACGACAGACTCGACTCGACGACGTATACAGACTCCTGACAAACTAGACAAAGAAAAAACACACGGATGCACACGCGACCCTAAAAAGACCTACGGTTAGTCTGACCCATACATATGCAATGGTGGACCAGGACACCCGAATGTGTGCCATGCATGCATTTGACGTAATCGGAGGTTGACGTCATGGGGGACTCCGAGACACCCAAGTATAAACCAGTCATGCATTGACCTCCTATGGGACTTGGGTGTGGGAGGGCTAGGAGATCCAAAACTACCTTCGTCATCACCCCTAGATGTAGGTAAGGCATGGCATTCTATCCAATCATCGGACATATGGCTATGTGGAGTTTGATTGGTCCGAGTGGGAGGAGAGTGGTAGGGGACTTCCTTGACAAGGTAGAAGGGAAGTGGTGGGTCATAAGGCTCATTGGGGAAGGGGTCGAAAGGGTCAAAAAATGTGTGACCCCTCGAGATGGGTTCCCCCATTACATAGTCCCATGTTTGAAATTCTTGAAGGTGTAAATGATCACCCTCATGCATTATGGTAGGTGGGACGGTGGTTATAGGTAGAAGATATGGTTCCTCCCTCAGGCAATAGGGTATGAAGTCGGGCTCGGCCGACGTGGGGAGGAATAAGAGGACCTCCGTGGTGACACGACCCATGGTGTACACGGAGGTAATGGACCCCAAAGCGGGATGGGTGAAGCTACGACCTGTGGGTCGGTCGAAGCCTGGGGCCAACATATGCGTCAACTTCCATTGGCAGTCTAATCCCTGGAGAAGGTCTTCCAAGGTATCTATGTGGTGACTAGACTGGAACGTTGTGTGGAAGTAGTTGGCGGGCACTACTTGTAGTGCAGGGTCCATGGATGGGTAGTATGGTGTGTCTGGGACCAAGCCCTTCCTAAGCCAGCTAAGAAGTGGTTCGGCTATGAGTAGCTTTCCCATTAGAAACACGGGTAGCTGTGGCTGAGGTGGCTCCAAATAAAGATCGGAGAGTGAGGCTTCTCCAACCCTTTTGTCCCCTAGGGCTAGAGATGTCCGAGTGGGACACTGTCCGACAAAGTGGCTGAACCCCTGGCAGCGATAACACTGCTGTTGTGACCCACTAGGCTCCCTGATAAGTCGGTCCTGACCCTTATCCTCCCGATGGACAGGGGGTGTAGGCAATGGGGCTCTCGTGGGTGGGGGAAGATGATCCATCATGATGGGGAGAGGGCCTTGGGATGGCACCTTAGATGGCATCGGGTTAGGGCTACCGGTTGCTACCTCCTTAGGCTCGTGCTTGGTTCCATTTTGTCTAGGAGGTAGGTAAGAGGAAACCAGGGACTCGATATAAGCACACCTCCTACCCACTCTATCTGAAATGATTTGGAAGAGTTCGGCAATGGTGGGGTTTGGAGTAGGAGCGATGTGATGGGCTCACCCATAAAAACTCGGCTTAGTCGTGGACCTAGGCTCTTCTACATGCGGGGCGCTTTGCCTCCGACTATGGCCCACTTGGTTAGAGGTGCTTGGGTGTGGTAGATAGACCTTCCTAAGCTCACCTTTCATTTGGCACCATGACTCGATGGGCCATTGCCTCCTAACCTCTCTCATGCGCTCAATGCTCTCCCATTTCCAGGTGGCTTTGTGGACAAGCCTCTCTTGGGAAAAACTGACTTGCATGGCATCGGACATGATGTAACATTCAAAATATTTGTCCATGGCGGCCTCCCACTTGAGGTAGTCGCCCGGGTCATTGGAGCCATAAAAGTCTGAGGCTTCGGGCATACGGAAGTGGAGAGAATGGTTGCCCAACCCATGGGTGTCATGTAACCAGTGATATCGCTTGGGCGACTTGGAGTCCATTGGACACTTGGGAACTACACGATGGACATGCCGACACAAAGAGACAAGACACTAAATGCAAGGTTGGAATGCCGACTTGACTATGAACCTAGACACAACCAAGATCCGGTACCTGGCGAAGTTGCGGGATCCGAAGATCCTCTCGACGCGAGTGTGCAACCTTTCTGATAGGCGTAACCTATCATTCGGACAACACCTTTTTATATACCGAATAAAGGTTATGCAATACAACCTTGGACCGACTTAAATGACTCTCTTTTTTTTTGTTTTTAATCAAAGACTACCCTAGACTCAACCTGTCTCTGATACCAATTTGATGTGGGATGGACAGCGGACTCGACTCAAAGTTGATATGCAAACCTTGGACTCTAGACAAGCTCGCGATCGTCCCTTAACGAGGGAAGCGGATGGACGTGCGCGGTTGAGAAATCGGCAGTGAGCTAGGGTGGTCGGCTCTCTCTCGTGCCTGGATCGGGTCACGGGATGGGTCTCGCTCTCACTCTCGCAGCGGTGATAAAAATATACGAGCTAAGGTCCTAACATGCTCTCTAGCAGCCGCATATAGAAGTAAATACGAGTAAAATAAATGCCGAGTGAAGGAGCGGACACGATACCTCCACGCTCCAGGCGTGGGGAAGGCGATCCCGGCCAAGTACGATAACTCCCGGTACAAACAATTTCAATAATTTACAGAAATGATTTCTACTGCCCACTCCACGCAGGGAGGTAACGGGCTACAAGTGGGGCCCGGGAGGACCGATCTTGGGTTGACGGGCAGCACTTGATCCGCTTCGCCGGTGCCATCCGGAAGACGCTTGCTGCGGGTTGTGGGGCCCACGTGCTGCTCAGACCTCTGAACTGGGTGAGGTGGGTCCCGCTGCCAAGGGGACACCTGGAGGGACGCTCCCCTGGAAGGCGGTCGGGCTGGAATGCCGGGAGGAGGTCGGGCGGCTCTGGTCGCCTGGTGTGCAGCTTGCTGCCCACGGGTCTGAGTTGCTGTTTTAGGCCTGCGCGACCCGACGAACTCTACTGTTGCGATCAATCCCGACGTCGGATCGACACGAGATTTACGCCGTTGGAAAGCTCTTTCGGAGAGCTTCGCCCAAGGACTGTGGCAGGAATTTTGAAGGCTCTAGATTTTTCGTGGTGGATTTATGAACAGACCGACTGACAGACTCAGAAAACACAGGACATAAATTGATTTTCCTGAGAACAGGCTTTGACCGAGACTAAGACTTCAGATCTAGGTGTTGGGCTCTTCATGAAAGTTGGAGAGGGAGATGTAAAGAAGATGTGGATATTTTTTCTGGATCTTCTAAAGGAGGTTTGGTTGGGGAAACGGATTTTCTAACACTGATGGGTCGGATCTGGACTGCACAGGACAGAGCAGATTTTTGACTGAGTTTTAATTTTTCAGAAGAGAAAAAGAACTCCTAAATTCGTGAAAAAATTATTGGAGATGGGATTTGGTGGGAAGAATGCCCAGTCCAAATTTGGACTCAATCAGAAAAAGGGAAGGGGGGCGAATAGAGGAAGAACTAGGTTGCTGTGACATAAAATAGGACACTGGCAGATGTGGGAGGTTGGAAAACATGAAATGGGAAAAATAGAAAACGATGGCTAGAAAATAGAAAAAAAAATTTGGAAGAGGGTATTTGCATGGGGAACTTACCCTCAAAATTTAGGCTCCAGAAGATCTGTGGATTCGAAGCTAAAAATCAGACAAGTAGGCTCTGCCCTGATTTGGACAGAACTCCGACGGCAAGGCGGTGGCGGTGCGATGGCGGGTCGATGGCGGCGGCGGCAGTGGTGCTGAGCTTCACACTCAGGGAGGTGATGGAGGAGAGGTGTCACACCTCTGAAATCAGAGCTCTCACAGCTCTAGGGGAGGAGAGAGGGGCACCCTTGGGCTTTGTGAGCACAAATAGATTTTTCTTCTCATTAATGCTAAGTAATTCATAAATTACGAGGTATTTATAGAAAATGTAAAAAGACCTAAACTACCCTCAGATCTAAATTAGGGGAGGGGTATACAAGGTACATCACATTTAATCCCATGTGGTCAAAAAAAATAAAAATTAACTATGTCTAGTGTAAGGGGCCACCCCCTTGACCAAGAGCTTCCAATTTGGACTTCTTGTCCACCTTGTCCCCCCCTTGGTCCAAGTCTTCTAGAAGCCCACCTTGGACCTTTAACCAGCCCCACATGGGCCCCTAGGGATTAGGTGGACCAATGAGAAGGAGATGGGGGCCCCTTGCTGGTCCCACTGTACTTTTACACAAAAACCTAAAAATCCTTAAGGAATAACAAATTGGCTTATAAAGCCTTACAATTGCAAACCTACTTTCCAAGGATATAAATGTAAACTAAAAGGACACAAATGCAAACAAAATGTGGGTGGTCTTGCTCTGATGTCCCCATCACCAGATTAACCCAGAAGTTCTATTTCTTCGAAATAGATCTTATCCCCAGAAGCAGCAACGCTCAGGTGGATGCCTTAGCAAAATTGGCCGCGGCCATCAAGCTACCGCCCGAGGGCGAGGTCGACATCGTCATCAAACACAGGAGGCTGATGCCGAGCTCACTCGAAGGTAACACCGGTCTCACCATTTACGACGTCCAGGACCTTGACCAGAGCGCGCCACCAGAAGAGGATTGGCGTGCGCCCATCATCAAATTCAAGAAAGGGTGGCTCCCTCCCGACCGAGCTCAAAGGGTCCAGCTACTACGCCGAGCAACCTCTTATGAGTTGATTGGCGACTCCCTGTATCGACTCGTCCAGGAGAAGGACAAGTCAATTCTTCTGAGATGTGTCTCCCTCGCCGAGGCTTGAGCCGTCATGCAGGAAGTCCACTCCAAGTTGTGCGGTGCGCAGCAGGCCGGAGATCGAATGAAGCACAACATCAAGCTCAAAGGCTTCTACTAGCCAACTATGTACGTGGACTGCATCCAGTATGCCCGTACATGCCATCAATGCCAAGTCTTTTGCCCAATACCCAGAAGACCTCCCAACCCACTGCGTCCTACAGTCCCCACATGGCCATTTGCCGAGTGGGGCATGGACATTGCTGGGCCTTTCCCGCCATCTTCCAAGGGCCATAAATACATCTTGGCCGCCACTGATTATTTCTCTCGCTGGACAGAGGCTCTCCCTTTGCGAGAAGTCACCGGCGAGGTGGTTGCCAGATTCATCCGGCACAACATCATATACCGATTCGGTACTCCCAGTCGCATAGTATCCGACAATGGGACCATTCAAGAATAAGGCCGTATACCAGCTAGCGGCCAAATTCCACATCAACTAGAGAACCTCTTCGGTCTACAACCCCCAAGATAATGGCTTAGCAGAAGCCTTCAACAAAACCCTCTGCAAGCTTCTGGCTAAGATGGTTAGTCACTTGAAACGCGATTGGGGTGAGAAGGTCTTCGAAGCATTATGGGCCTATCAGACGGTTTACAAAACCTCCATGGGGTGCTCGCCGTTCTCCCTTGATTACAGGACAGAAGCAGTTATCCCCATCGAAGTCCAGTTAGCCTCTTATCGCGTGGAGATCTACACCGGCCTTGCTGACCTTGACGAAAGTGAGTACCAGAGAAGTCTAGAAGAGCTCGCCGATCTAGAAGGAAAGTGACTCGAAGCCTACAAACACCTGCAAGTATACCAGGCCCGCATGGCCCGGGCCTACGATAAGCTCATCAAGCAGCGAGCTTTCAAGCAAGGCGACCTTGTCATGATCAAGAAAAAGGAAGTCATGGCAGGGCGCTCCAGCGGAAAACTACAGCCAAATTGGCGAGGCCCGTATATTATCCAGAATGTCTATGAGGGCGGTGCTTACACGGTCGTCGATCTTCACGCGTCAGCCAGACTGAGGCGCACATCTCAGCTACTACCAGTGAGGCCAGTCCTTCCCCGCTAAGGATCTAACGGGTCGGTCCTCCCAGTCTTCAATTCCCAGTCAAGCACCCCAGCCCGGTTCCCCAGAATCGCCGCCAGGCGCCTTTGGGGACTAATCTCCTGCCCACGTTCTCGCTACCACGAGAGCACGGGCACTTCTGCACCGGCACCAGTCTAGCCGCCAGGCTCCCAGGTAAGCATAAAAAATATATAAAAAAAATGGGGTTAAAAATAGAGATGTCCTGGCAGACCCAATCATCCTCACCACAAGGGGGCGACTGGGGGCAAAAAGGCCAGTAACCCGGCTGAGGTGTAAACCCGAAAAGGCACCTCAGGCAAAATTGGGAAACCCCTCGACGTGAAAACCCACAAGGGCGCGTCGAAAAAAGCTAAAGGGGGTCGGCTCTAGCAAAATCCCGAAAGGGCGGTAGAGCCGATAACGAGAAAATCTTCCTCTCCCCACCAGTCAGAATGGTTTCCATCCACTCCTCTATGGGCCGTTAGCCTCGCCCAGAGCCAGTCTTCAATCAATTCAAACTGCTAGAGCATGAACCCTATAATTCCCAGTTGGCCTTGCACAACACCTACTCAGTTCGGCCAACCTTAGGCCCTTGCTTTGACGACACATGCCAACTAGTCCCTGCGACAATTAAGCTCCCAGTCACCATCCCAGTAGACTTATGTCCCGGCACATTCCCAGACACTTATCATTCCCTGCCCCTACACCCTACATTCCCTGCGAATCCAGAGCCTTCAAGTTTCACCATGATCCCAGTTTTCCCCTACAATCCCTGATCCACTAGGCATAACTCCAGTCATATCTTGCCATAACAAAGCGGCCCTTCTCCACCATGACATGAGGGTATGTAAAGAACCCTTATTAATGGCGGAACAATATCCGACCACCCATACCTTCCAATTTCAGGTTACGTCCCCTGACGACAACATGCTATGGACGACAGTCTCAAATATATATATATATATAATGAAATGGGGTTAAAAATAGAGATGCCCCGGTAGACCCTGTCATCCTCACCACAAGGGGGCGACTGGGGGCAAAAATTGCCACTAACCCAACTGCGGTGAAAACCCGAAAGGGCATCTCAGGTAAAATCAGGTAACCCCTCGGTGTGAAAATCTGCAAGGGCGCACTGGAAAAAGCTAAAGGGGGCCAACTCTGGCGAAAACCCGCAAGGGTGATAGGGATGGTAAAGAGAAAAAAAAAACTCTCTCCCTCTCTACTCTTCACTAATGAAAGCCGTCAACCGCGACACCCCGCTGACGGCGACCTTCGCATCACTCCAAAACAACGGTGGCCACTACACCCCCGATGGTCGGTCATCGCCTATTCTAGCCCCAGTCTCGGCTACACACCTCAACGGCCAGCCGACCAGTTCCAGCCTTCCGCTCGCTACACATCCGTAGCTAGCCGGCCAGCTCCAGGTTCCAACTCCAATTTTCGACTACAACGCCTTCACATGCCAGCCGCCAGTTTCCAACTCCATTTTTCAGCTACAACGCCTTCACAGGCTAGTCGCCAGTTTCCAACTCCAGTACTTCGGCTACAACGCCTTCATAGGCCAGCCACCAGTTTCCAACTCCAGTTTTCAGCTACAACGCCTTCACAGGCCAGCCGCCAGTTTCTAGCTCCAGTACTTTGGCTACAACGCCTTCACAGGCCAGTCGCCAGCCTCCCATTCCAGTTTTCGGCTACAACGCCTTCACAGGCCAGCCACCAGTTTCAAACTCTAACTCCCGGCTACAACGCCTTCGCAGGCCAGCCGTCAGTTTCCAACTCCAATTCCTGGCTACAACGCCTTCACAGGCCAGCCGCTAGCTCCCAGCTCCAGTTTCGGCCACGATCCCTTCATAGGTCGGCCAACCAATCGTCCCCCAATCCTGGCCTTCGGCTGTGAAACCTTTTGAGGCTATTTGGCCAACCCAGCCCCAGTTTTTAAGCCGAGAAGAGCTACATTACCGGCTAACGACATACGAACACCCAACACCCAGGCGTCAACCTACAATCGACGCATTTCAGAGTCAGTTCCCGACTCCAACCCAGTAGGCCGCCACGTTCTGACAGGCCTACGCCAATCCTGCACTAGGGCTTTTCCCCTACTCCCAGCAACCAGCACTCAGCGCCCAGTATTCGAAATCTAGTTACACCATCCCCCTTACCCAGTCTTTTATCCCAACTCCAGTTTCAGGTAAACCCAGTCCTCTACCGCCCACACTGGTACATGTTAAAACAACCAAGCACGACCTACAGTAAGTGGTAGCCACTCCCTGTACTCAACCATGTCCCATAGACTGGGAAGAAAAACAACTCAGTAAACAACAACACCAAAATCTGGAATTTGTCATTGATACTCTATAGAAGGGAGCCGAAGACATGCCCTTGGGGTAACAAAAAGACATATAGCCCGGATAACAAAAAAAAAGAAAGGAGAAAGAGAGGTGATACAATCATATCCCAGGCTCGCCCCTTTCTAGTGCCGTCATGCGAGACTCCGCGGCCGCGAGCTCCACTTCCAAGGTCGACGCAAGCTGAACACTAGCCTCGACCCCGGCTTCGACAGTCTGCCACTCAACCCTAGCAAGCTCTACGGCTTTCCGCTGCTCCTCCAGGGCATTCTGCAAAGCCTCAGCCCTGCTCTCCGCCTCGCTCAGATGCATAGCGCGATCCCTGGCAAGTGATACAGCCACATCAGTGAGCCTCCTCTACTCGGCAGCCGCTAACGCGAGCTGAGCCTGCTGCTCCTGCACCTCTCGAACGGCCGCTAGCTGTCGAGCCCTATGCTTTTGAGCCTCTAGGAGATGCAGGTACTCCACCCATATGCTGGCTAAGCCAGACATCCAGAGCTCGCATGGAAAGCCAAGACCGTGGTAGCCCTAGGTGCAGTCCCTCAGTCGATGCTGAAGCTCCTTTAGAGAAGGCAGGGGGTTACCTCCTAGGTACCCTTAGGCTCACTGGAGAAAGGCCACACCCACGCTGGCGTCCAACAACGGCTCTGGCGGTGAAATAGACGTAGGCCACTCGATCCCCAGCTCCAGGGAAGAGTGGCCCATCCCGGCCAACACACCATAAGAATCTGCACAATTGCATCAAACAGTCAGCAACAGCCGGGACTTCCCGGTGACAAGACAAGGTGAAAAACCTGAGAAACCTCCTAACTCTCACCTGGTGTGGCTCCCGCCGCGCCTACAACATCCCCGCTCGAGGTCGGTGAGGGTAACCTCTCCTCCGCGTCAGCGGCATCCCCCACTGGAGTCGGGGAGGGCAGGACCTCCCCGATAGTCCGACCATCCCTAGCTGCCACCGGGGAGATGGAGGGCTCGCCTTGGTCACCCTCAATGGGAGTTGGCACGCGCTCCCCCTCAGATGCCAGGCCTGGACAAAGCACGAGGGCATCAACACCCCGCTATAAACTCTAAACCAAAGCCAATGGGGAGGAGGGAAGGATCTCTATATACCTTCCAAAACCATCTCCATCTCGGCATGCCCGGCAGAAGAGGCCTCGGAGGAAGAAGAGCTCAAGCTCGAGCTCTCGTCAGTCTCCATCGTTGCCCTGCCACTATCGGAAGAACCAGACGAGGTCTCCGATGAACCCTCGGTCGCAGGCAAATTAGAGGCACCTATATACCAAGAAGCCAAGTCAGGCTACTACCAAATCCAGCTTCACATGAAAATAACTTCCTAGCCAGAGGTGTTAGGCAAGAAGCTCACCAACTGGGGCGTCCCCTTCGGAAACCCCCTCAATGTCGACAAACTCTTCGTCACCCCCAGTAGAAGCTGTGATAGCAGGCTCATCTCCTGCTACCCGGGCCACGTCTCGGGGGAGCTCTCCTTCCTCTAGAGGGGAGGAGGTACTTGCAATCAACCCTGATAAAAGCTTAGCACTGGTGGGTAAAGCAGAGCAATCCACCATGAAATGACCAAGTGCTCAACTACATACCTGATGGTCCCACACTGGAAAACTCTACCAGCCCTACCTTGCAAGCCAATACCACGGTTGGCACAGGTAGGAGAGGTACTTTTGCCACTAGCTATGGCAGTCCGCTCAGCGTGTCCTCAACAATGGGTGGGGACACAGAAGCCACCTACCCCGGCTCGCTGGCAAAGGACGGCAGAGCCACCGAGGGGTCGGCATCAACCAGCTCCTGGATTATCTCCAAGTTGGCTGCCGCATCCTCACCTGCCAAACAAACAACTCAAGTCAAGTCAACAATTCCGGCTTGCTGAAAAAGTCCAACAACAACGGGAAGATCCCCTCAACAACAATTGGACACTTACCCAGACAGCTACTAGCCACCGTCGGTGCCGGCTCTTCCGCCTGTTCAGGGGCTCCGCTCAGTACCCTAACAGGGGCCTTGGCCCCCGACGCCTCTGCCTCCTCTACACAATCCAAACGGTTATGTCAGTTACCGGAAGCAAGTGAAATCACAGCTCACACTTAGCATCAGAAGCCCTTACTTGAAGGGGCTCTGCCAGTAGCCTTCCACGACTCAAAATTGAGAAAGGTCTCAGCATTGGGGGCAGTCTCGTCCATCAGACGAAGGAGCCCCTCCATGTCTATCTCGTACTCATCCCCCTCCTCAGGTGGAGGATCCGCCACCTGAGGAGGCGAGAAAGCTGCCTCCACACTAGCCTCCAGGGGGGCTACAAGACACAAATCCAGCAAAACAAGATTAGCCGATTACCATGGCTAAACCAAGCATAAGCAAAGAAGGTGAAGCGACACTTACTCAAGGCCGTCTCTGCCTCAACCTGTCCGCCAGTCTCGAGTCCCCCAGGGGACTCACCAGTCTCAGCAACTGCAGCCTCTACTCGAGGGCACTTTCGCCTAGGCTGCAAACCTCCGTCCCCGCTTCCCGAGGACGCCTCAGTGGAGGGGTGATCCCCCTCTGCCGCAGAACCTATCAACAAACATAGCATTGCATAATGCCTCAGTTCTATACCCAAAAAAAAACTACAAAAGCAAAAGGGAGGGACGCATGCTAGAAAGAAGATAGCCTTACCTGAAGCTCCGAAGGGGGTCAACGGCAAGGGCACTAACTGCTCCGGTTTCAGCACCAGCACTTGAGCCGCCTTCGCGACAGCCTCCTAAATGTCCCTAGAGTGCGAGCACACTCGATCTGGGACACGAACTCCACGGGTCAGGCTGATTTGATCGCATGACTGATGTGCCGCCTCCAGTCGTCGGTTGCCGTGCCGACAAAGCTCCCCTCGGGGAGCACCCGGTCCAACGAACCTCTGCTCTGGAAGCCACAGTCGGCCAGGAACTGGGTCCACCAGCTCCGAGGTGCCTTCGGTCGAGGCACCTCCGCTCCGATCGTTGCCGCCACTGTCACCACCTATTTCAGGGGCATCAGTGCCCCTCCATTGCCTCGACTCCCGGACGACGAGCCCCGGCTTCTCCGGGGCCACTGCTCCGTAATTTGCTTGATCTCTCGACGGATCCGAGCAACGCGGGTCCTCAGGTACCCCTCATCTAGCACAATCAGAGGCAAATCCTCCCTCAGCAAATGACTCTCCTCCGCCTTCCTTATCGCGGAGGCCTTCTGTCGGTATAGATGGCTGTGCTCAAACCACCACCTGGCGTAGTGCATGTCGAATCGTCCTCGACATCCCTGTCCCAGCATCGGGAGTCGCTCGGGCTCCCGGCAACAGTAAAATTCCCACCATGCTGCTACAAGTAAGTGGGTATCTCTGCCCCTGTACTGCCTGCCTGTCAGAGGAAACTCTTGGTTCGGTGGGATCTCCTAGTTGTAGCTAAAGTTCCTTGCAAACTGATGCGGGTAGTACGGCTCCAAGGAACTCGTCGTCGACTGGTGCAACGTCAACACTGCCGACCGAGTGCTCAGCACCCACTCAGTCTACGACCCTGCATCTATCACTCCCTGACCGGGGAGGGCGTTGATCGCCCCTCCGCCTGAAACCCTCAAGAAGAGGCTGGAATCCCTCGCAGCGCTGTCAAAAGGTAGTCCCTTCTCACCCCGGGCGCGCAGGTAGCAAAGGGCTCTCATGTCCCCCTCCAGTTGTACCTCTGCATCTCCGTCAAGCTACCCAGTGAAGCTGAACAAAAGCGGTGCTGTTGAGTTTGCGACGGTCCCTCGCGTCACCAGTCCCGGAAATGGCAGCCCGGCCCACACACTGAAGTAGTGGGTCGGCAGAAGTATACTCCTCTCTCTCGGCACCGGGTGCACCGCCAAGACTCCCAATCCCTGATACATATTGGCGAGTGCAGCAGGAGCTAGAGCCAACTGCCTCCCCTCAACTAACAAACATGCCAGCCACAGCAGCTCGGCCCTCAACAGACCATCCTCTCCATGCGGGACCATAAATGTCGCCAACCAGTATGCCAAGTAGGCGGCAAGAATAGTCACGTACGGTAAGCCGTGGAGATTCCACCGCTCCCGTGGAGCATATATATATTGGGAGTACGTCCGAAACCGTAGCTGCACCTTAGTATATTCCTCCTATGGAGTCTGATCCCTGGCAAATTCCTGATAGAACCAAAAGGGTCCATTGTAGAAATGGCGGACCCACACATTTAGGGGCACCCTTGGAGTCTGTGCGTCTCTGTCTCTCCCGGCTAGGGCCAGGTCCCTCCAGGTCTTCAGAAGATATCGGTAACTGTAAGGCACCTGGTATCACCCCTGTCCGTCGGTATGGCTACGGTGGAAGTCATCCAGTACCACCTCCTCATGCCCTTCGCCGATGATCGACAACCCAGAGATCCGGAACAGAGACCACAAGTCAAGGCTGGTCTCTCCCTCTGCTGTCACCACTGTGTTCCATCGGCGGTTGAAGCGCTCCAGCAACCCCTATAGTAGTCCGGTGTAGCACGGGTACGTGTACAAAGCGGCAGTCACCGCGTACTTGATCCCAGTCCGGTCCAGTAGCACCCGGTAGTGGTGAACAATCCCCATCAGCCACTCAGTGGCACCCTGATGGTCGTAGTGTGATGAGATCACTGCCCAGCGACCGTACCAGCTGATGACGGTCTGTCGCATAACTACATCCAGGATGGTGTGGTCGTCATAGCCTTCCCCAGCATACAGTAAGCCCGCGGGCTGCAGTACCAACCCAGCGGTCCCCTCTATCTCTATGCGATGGCGACCGTGTAAGTCCCATGAAGCAGGGCCCAGCGGCCCAACTCTGACACCCGACTGCTCTGCTCTGCCAAAGAACCCCAGGCACTCAACACTAGGGAACCGACGCTACCTCTAGTAGTCCTCGAAAAAGCTCGGGTAACTATAAAATGCTACACCATGCAGGCTGTCCCTGCCAATCAAGATAGCCCGCTCAAGCCGGCGACGGGCTCCCAGAATCTGCCTGTCACCCTCCTCCATGCCGGGAGGGACATAGCTCCTAAGAAACTCGAACAGATGGCGATCCAAGGGGAACTCCAAAGGATAACCCCCGCTCCGGTCATAGGCATACAGACCACCTGCTCCCAAAATCTGGGCCACCTCCACAGTCCCAACTCCAGCTGCCCACTCACCGACGGGACCCTCAGCCACTATTGTATGCCCTGAATCTAGCTGCTCTACACTAGCCACAGTAACCACCAGCGGGCCCAGAGGAGGCATCAGCCGCTCAGTCCGCCGCACCCAGTGATCCTCCTCCCGAGCCACCCGCCACGGGACTCGCCCATCTCTGCTGAAGCGTGCCATAGCTGCAAGACAGGGCACCCAAAAATGGTCAGTATACCAGAAAATCAACATATACATCACAACAAAATAAAAACACATGAAGTGTCAAAATACAACTACAATAGCTCGGAACAAGGGTCTCACGGGCCGTACGCCCTCGTCTCCGCCTCTGACGCACGGCCCGTGGGGGGCATTTGTTGTACCCGGACTATTTCCTGGCAGAATAACAAGGAATAAGGGTTTGGGGCATTTCCCCGAACACCTTTAAGGCACGGGCTATCTAGCCCTTTCTACAACCCTGCGGGTCCCTACAAGGGTCCTGACCAGCTTGCCGTGACACGCGGCGACACAAGCAATTGTCTGGGGTCAACCCCGGCCACTCACATACGGGCTTTGCCCGTATCCTACATGGCCGCCCGGGACCACCTGGGGGAGCCTCGACGTTAAGCCACGCCACGTGGCACTCAGTGAAAGGGCTGTGGGCCCACCCCGAGACACTTCTTTCAACCCTCCAAGGTCAAAGGGAGACCCAAGTAAGTCAACCACAGGCTCTGGAGGCTCGCAGCACGTGCATACGGCTCACACACGTGTGTTCGTCATTTTTCCGAACACCTTGTAGGCGCATATGTTCCAGCCCTTCCACACAAAACCACGGGCAACCCCATGGTTCCAGCACACTAATTGGGTCCTACAACGACCCTCCAGTGAGTCGGGGCCACCCCCGACCCTCAGATACGTGGTGACGAGCCACTCAACTTTAGCACTCGGGCCAACCCGAGGCTACCCTGCCAACCCGCCGTGCAACACAGCACGTAGCTCAAGGCACAACTCACGTCCCTAAGATGCCTCTCCTAAGCTCCCATGACCTCCCCTCTTCAACCCAAGGCCCACCTTGGGGCCCCTCGATCATCTACCCAAGTCGCTCGGCAATTCGGGGTGTGTCGGGCATTTACCCGAACACCTTGCGAGCGGCTATGACCACTCGAAGAACAACGGCCCCCACGGGCCCATCCCAGTTTACCGGAGCTCAACGTCCTTCAAAGGACTCTTTCAAAAGACACAAGGAGACCCCGGGGGCCATCCCTCGGGGTCACGACCGGCCCCGGGGCCAGTTCGCCGCGGGGCGCGGCCGCGCGCCCCTAGGGACGGTGAACTCCTCGGGGGTCGTGCCCCCTCTCCAGCCTGGTGGTCCCATGACCCCACTCAGCCTCAGTTCATCTAGTTTGCAGTCCTACGACACCGTTCGTGTGCCGTACCAGTTCGAGAAGTCGACACGTGGACGCGGGAGCGCAAAGCAACATCACGCGGGAACTCCGCAAGTCGACGCGCACACAAGCCTCCGCAAGCTTCCACATATCCTCCTAGAGCTAACCGTCCTTTTCGTCTTAGTTAATTTAGGAAGAAATAGCCCAAAAAAATGAATTTTATAGGGTGGGGACCGCTCCCTCTCTCCCCAAGGTGCCAATCCGCATAAACCCCCACGAAGTGGGGTTTACACGGACCAGCCCAGCCCCCTGGGCTGGCCCGCGTAAACCCCTTCCATTCAATTAAAAAAATTTGGTTTTTAAAAATTAAAAAAGCCAAACCCAGCCCGCCTAAACCCCCTGGGTGGGGTTTAGGCGGACTAGCCTGGACCCCCCAGGCTGGTCCGCCTAAACCCCTAAGGGGAGGGGGTTTAGGCGGACCAGCCTCACCCCCTGAGGCTGGTCCACCTAAACCCTTCCCAGCCCACTCTTTTTACGAAAAACACCCTCTGTGAGGGGTTTATGCAGGCTAGCTTGACCCCCTCAACCTAGCCCTCCTAAACCCATACTATTCATGGGGTTTACGTGGGTTGGCTTGACCCTATCAACCCAGCCCCCCTAAACCTGCACTATTCATGGGGTTTACACGGGTTGGCTTGACCCTATCAACCCAACCCCCTAAACCTACACTATTCATGGGATTTACATGGGTTGGCTTGACCCTATCAACCCAGCCCCCCTAAACCTACACTATTCATGGGGTTTACACGGGTTGGCTTGACCCTATCAACCCAACCCCCCTCAACCTACACTATTCATGGGGTTTACACATGTTGGCTTGACCCTATCAACCCAACCACCCTAAACCTACACTATTCATGGGGTTTACGCGGGTTGACTTGACCCTATCAACCTAACAGAAGAAGCACATAGAAGCCCCTTAGAAGCTCAAGGGGTGGACACAAAAACACACGGAGACAATATACAACAACAACACAGGAGAAGCACATAGAAGCCCCGGGACATCCGACCTTCTTCAAGCGGCTCCGGACAACGAGCTATGGAGAATTGTGTGTGGGTGACTTGTTCGTCGGCTTAGTACGCCGGGGTATGTCGTTTGCACTTCCCTCATGCCGTATTTAGCCATAACATACAAGTCAACACCCACCATGTGCGAGACGTTATGACAAGGGCGAACGTCCCCTCATGCCAGGATTCCCCCTCGCGTGCCCGTCGGTTCCAACCATGCACGTACCATGATGTCACGCTATCCCCCAGTCACGAGGCTATGTCCGACCGCTCTACTCGAGCCGTGACTGGCCCTCGCCCTGACACCGAATTGATGCATCCTTCCAATCATCTAGTCATAAGACCCCTCGCTCGGTGCCGCCACCATGGCCCACGCCACGGGAGGGGCCCTCTGTAAAACACATATGTGTTCGTCTAGCAAGCATTGTCCCGGGGACCGATCATCACATCGGAATTGTCCCATGGCGTGCGCCAGTTGTACCCTGGCCATTACGGCCCACCTGTAAAGACATGTATATCACAAAGATTACACCGCCAATTATACGAATGCTCTCGCATCCATGTTCAGGCCCCCAACTTTCTATCTACACCACTCGACATCCGTGCTTAACACCCTAGCTCCAGTAAACATCCCTCAGTCGAAAGCTCACACACAGCTGCTGAATGCTCCCAGCCCTCTACCCACGGCTTCAGACATATATACAGACTTTTCTTCAGCTTAGAACGGAGGTATTCAGATTCAATCCGATGTAAATAAACACCAGTTACTTGCGGCCAGTGGGGAAAGACATCCAGTACACGATTCCCGCAATGGCCTACGCACTCGCACCCATGGAACCCCTTCTCTCCAAGTGTCACCCGATTGCTCGAGCCCACGTGCCGCGTCATGGAGACGCTTCCCCGGTCAACCCTTGGTTCCATGAGTGATTGTCGAGAAATCGACTGGCACGCCCGCACCTCTTTCGGTTAACCCTTATCTTGACACTCCCGTGCCCTTCGACCCTTTTTAACTTTCCGTGAAAGGAGAGTGCCTGATACCACCATGAGAGGCATGCAACCGTAAGGAGGATACCCGAGATACATCAAACTCCCGTATCTTCCTTCCTCGCTGTATCCCTTCCTTCACCTGGTTATTCGGCATAAAAAAACCTGTAGCGACAGGGAGGTAGCAGACTTTGTATCTCGTTGCCTCACATGCCAACAAGTAAAGGCGAAACATTTGAAACCCGCTAGAAAATTGCATCCTCTAGATATTCCCAAGTGGAAGTGGGAAGACATCGACATGGATTTTATCATGGGCTTGCCCAAATCAAGGGGCGAACATGATGGAATTTAGGTAATCATCGACTGTTTAACCAAATCGGCTCATTTCTTGCCCATCAAGAGCCTATGGTCAGTTGATGTCCTTACTGCCTTGTATATCAAGGAGATAGTTAGATTGCATGGAGTCCCCGTGTCAATCGTATCCGACCGAGATCCACGCTTTACTTCTCATTTCTGGAAGAGTCTACAACACTCTCTGGGGACAAAACTCAACTTCAACACTACTTTCCATCCCCAAACCGATGGACAGACTGAAAGGACAAATCAAGTTGTTGAGGATATGTTAAGTGCATGTATTATAGACTTCGGCGGAAGCTGGCATGGCCACTTACCCCTAGCCGAGTTTGCATATAACAACAGCTATCAAGCTAGTATCCAAATGGCACCTTTTGAGGCACTCTATGACAGAAGTTGTCGATCTCCAATATGTTGGGATGAAGTCGGTGAAAAATAAATTCTAGGCCCAGATATGGTGAGAGATTCAACTGAGAAGATACGCCTCATTCGGGAAAGGCTAAAAATAGCACAGTCCAGGCAGAAGTCATATGCTGACAATAGAAGAAGAGATCTGGAATTTCAAGTTGGAGACCATGTTTTTCTCAAGGTATCTCCCGGCCGAGGTATTAGAAGGTTCGGTGTTAAGGGAAAGCTTACACCGAGATTTATTGGTCCATTTGAGGTATTGCAAAGAGTAGGCGAGGTAGCTTACCGCATTGCCTTGTCTCCACAACTATCAGAGGTGCACAATGTATTTCATATTTCTATGCTGAAGAAGTATGTGAACGATCCTCTCCACATCATTGACCACACTAACTTGGTGATAGAGAAGGACCTTACCTATGAGCAGAAGCCAATGAAGATCCTCGACCAAGAAGTTCGAGTCTTGAGGAACAAGATGATTCCTATGATGAAAATTCAGTGGAATCAATGCTTAGAATAAGAAGCTACATGGGAAACCGAGGAGTCTATGAGAAGGAGATTTTCAGAGTTATTCTAGTCGTCTGTAAGTACATACCCTCTCTATGTCTCCATACATACAGTTGAATTTGGGGACCAAATTCCTTTAAGTGGGAGAGGGTGTAGCACCCTGAATAAAAATAACAGAGGAATTTAAACTTTTTCCTAAATAATCTTAATGAAAGGCTAAATTTGAAATAATATATCTTACTAAGACCCATATATAAATATACAATAATTTAATTTCGTCATATAAAAGACTTAAACACTTAAGCCAAATAGCATCCCTGACATGGGCGCTATTCACAGAAGAGCGCCCCTGATCAGGGCGCCATTAACATTCTTTTCATATATATATATAATAATAATAATAATAATAATAATAATAATAATAATAATAATAATAATAAGGGGCCAGAGGATATAGCGCCCAAATGCATGGGCGCTATTTCCATAAATAGAGTCCCTTCGTAGGGCACCATTTCCCTGAGGGACAGGCTGTCCGACATCTTCTAGAAAAGTTAGAACACTAATAGGTTACATCCGCTGCCAATATGTCCTTGCCTGACAACTGATTGCACTAACAGCCTCTTTTAGCTGGCAAGGCACTATCCTCTGGATAGGACAGCAAGGCTGTAGGGTCTTGCTCCCCACCTAGACCCACAAGGCAATAAACCTTTGCTTTGTGTGGGCAACCAAATTTCACTATAATTATACTCTCTGTTGCGTAGGCAGGAGCTACTGCCGTCATCCTGCTACTTGCAGCAAGGAATATCTCCCTTCGTTTTCTTCTGAAGATGTGAAGGAGCGTCTTCTTCCTTCACTCTACGTTCGGCTGCAGGAGCTTTGCGGCGGAGAACGTGGAGAACGTGTGCTTTCCTTATTAGTTATTCTCTGAAGCTTTGCTGCAGAGACGAGGAAGGGCTTGCTTGGATTTCCTTATTCTTACCACCTGTGCCACGTATAGCACTCTAAAAAAAGTAGGTGTTCTCAAGATCTAGCCTAACTAGTAGTTAATATAGGGTAACATGCATGCTAGTTTAACCATGTCTGCAATATAACCTGATCCGTTGAAAATGTCATTACTTGATCTGTTGAAAATGGCACCCAAGGGGCTGCCTCCATTTCTTGAAGGGCGCCCATGACCTTGGCGCCATTTCATGAAATGGCCACTTTACAGATAGTCGTCATTTTCAATCCCTGTAAATTGATCCATGTTTAAAAATCAATATCTATGAAATTAAACCTAAAAATTTATGCATGAGCATGATCTCGCAATCCTGCTATTTTTCTCTATCTACCCATGTCTCTACTTCCTAATTCAGTGAACATTTTGTAAATTACAAACAGTGACATTACTGCATGTTTAGCAATAAGTAGTCATCATGTTCGGAAATTAATATCTATAGAACCCAATCATAAAACTCCTGCATGAGTATGACTTCTCGAGATTTTTCTCTATCTAAATAACTTGATTTATTAAACCTTGGAATTACTAAGGCTTCAATTTATATTGAGTTCCTGTAGAAGAATTAAGAGGCATTTAATCAGTCACTTGACCTGCTCCTCTACTAACATCGACCCTTTGCGCCTTGAATGCAATGCACACGTCGATGTTACTACATGAAAACATTGACTAACACATACCTAATGCAAGGTAACACAAACTAACATAGACCAAATGCAAGGTAACACAGACTAACACAGACCTAATGCAAGGTAACACAGACCTTGATATACATGAAAACAGTGACTAACACAGACCTAGTGCAAGGTAACACAGACCTTGATATACATGGTACTCTACTAACATCGACCCTCTGCACCTTGAATGCAATGCACACATCGATGTTACTGCATGAAAACATTGACCAACATAGACCTAATGCATGGTAACACAGACCTTGATATACATGGTACTCTACTAACATCGACCCTCTGCACCTTGAATGCAATGCACACTTCGATGTTACTGCATGAAAATATTGACTAACATAGACCTAATGCAAGGTAACACAGACTAACACAGACCTAATGCAAGGTAACACAGACCTTGATATATATAAAAATATTGACTAACACAGACCTAATGCAAGGTAACACAGACTAACACAGACTAACACAGACATAATGCAAGGTAACACAGACCTTGAAATACATGAAAATATTGACTAACACAGACCTAATGCAAGGTAACATAGACTAACACAGACCTAATGCAAGGTAACACAGACCTTGATATATATGATACTCTACTAACATCGACCCTATATGCAGACCAACTCAAGGTAACACAAACCTTGATATGCATGAGTGGTACTAACGTTGACCTTCCTATTACTGACGCAGATTTTAGCTATGTAGAGTTCGTTACTAGCATCGACTTTAAAAGCAATTCTGAAGTAACTAATGTCAACTATGCATACACTAACTCAGACCTTATGCATGAATTATTCTAAACTAACATAGACCTTACATGCAAAGTGCTTGACTAACACTGACCTCAATGCTTAAACGACTTGGCGATAAATCTGACTAAATTAATTTCATCAAAACAAAGTCAATAGTAAAGTCAGCAAAGTCAACACAGTCAATTAATCTATTGCCAATCATTCAAAACACATCATCATCAAACCAGAGGAGTTACAACAGGAAATTCCACCAGACTCTCCTATGTGTCATGCATTTTAAGTAGTTTAGTCATAATTCATCATTTACATGTGATATGTCCGTGAATTCCATTCAGGAAAATCTACCTTATGTTCCTACAAGACATAAATTTCTTAAAATTCTATATTGGCTATATAATGAGAGTGGATGTTGAACAATACATGACCCAATATTATGCACATAGGGCCCGGTCTGGTCTTGGGAGGAGCACCCGTGTGCCCATGGGAGTTTATTGACCACGGTGTTTAAGCATTGCACCGGAGTACTTACTTGCTAGACTTAGACATCCCACTCACTCTCTCGTGACATGCTTGATTTGACTTGTTTGGCCCGAAAAAAAAAAGTAATTACTTGCTTGAATGAAATGAATGAAATAGCCAATTCCATTACACTACTTGTTATTACATGTGCTTGATATTACTTACTTGAATGTTAATTATTACTCTCGTGGAAAAACTTGTGAAATTTCGTGCTAGTATCTTATGATACATTTTGTTGATACCTTGAATTCATGCGATACTCTTCATACGACTCTTGATATCTTGCTGACTCCAACATGCATCATTATGCCTGCATCGAACACGTAATTGACTTAATGATTGTTGGAACTTGAGATATAAATCCTACTGAGTGATTCACTCATCTAGTTCTTTCTAACATTTTCAGGTAACTCGGATAGCGACAATCATATGAATGGGGATGAGACAGAGTGAAGAGTGCTAGAGTCACTGATCATCTACTGTCAGCTAGTCGTGTCCTTTGATTTTCTTGAGTCCCTCTTTGTATTTCCAGTTGTATCAGTCTAGTTGATTGAAGCTTGTTAAGGCTTGTAGCATTTAGATTTGAATAAGGAATCTTAGGAATTAGAATTATCACCATTGGGTTATTTGGATAATTGTCATCTCAGACATTTGGTATCATTTTGGTAATTAAATCTTAGTTATGATTTAGATAAATTGTGCACTCTGTCTTTTGTTAAAAATTTATACCACTCTGATTGAATGGTTCTATATAAACTGGCCACGACCCGGGTATCTTCAGCGCTCGGGGCGTGACCGGATCGTCTATTATAAGCCTTGCCTTGGATCATGTGCCATTCGCTTGGTACTTAAGCTCCACGTGAGATAAGTTGTATGTTGCTCAGTAGATGCTCGACCATATGGCTGACATGGCAATAACATAGGCAGAGTGTTAAGTGTTTGATAGATTATGCTGACTTGATGCTTCAAAATTCATGAGCACAAGTAAATCTATTAAACCACCAAATACACACGTATTGGCCTTGAAATTAGATGAGAGCCATGTACACATTAAAGTTCAGATTAACCAAAGAAAACCATGCAAGACATTTTTGTGAATATGGGCACGAGATCATTACTAACATCGACCCTAAATGAGAAGTGCAAGAGCTTAGCACAGACTTTAACTTAAGCCGTAGCTGGCTAGCATAGACCTAGTACTCAATGCATGGTCTTCTAACACAGACCTTATGAGCAGTCTAGTTTGACATTAGATATGACTGACTCAGACCCTAACATGCGCCTGAAGCAACTAGCATAGACCTGAGTTCAGTTGGCACCGACCTCAGTAGCTAGCATCAACCCTGGTATGCTCAACTAGCATCGATCTAAGTCATCCCTATAACAAATATGCACAGACCTTACTGAAAGGTGCACCAACCTTGTGTGTGCGCAGGCAAAGTATGCACTGACTTGGTTTGCAAAAATGCTAAAGTGCACAGACCTTACAAGGCACAAGGAGAAATGTGCATCGACATTGTTTATGCACAAACAAAATGTGCATCGACCTAGTTTATGCACAGACCAGATATTGCATCGACCTTGTATAGCCCAAGGCAAAAATGCACAGACTTCACTGTGCACGACTGCTACACTGTGTGCACAAACCTTGTACCGCACAAGGGCAAGTGTGCACCGACCTTGGAATGCACTATAGACAACATGCACCGACCTTAGGTCAAATATAGACTAGAATGTGTAGAAAATCAAAGAATGCACTGACCCTGTTAAGCAAGACATGATGTGCTAACACAGACTTGGATGCATGTCACTTCAAGGTAACACAGACCTTAATGCATGCTAACGTAGACCTTGAATGCAACGCACTTCAAGCTAACTTTGACCCTGATATGCAGAGCACTCCAACTAACATCGACCTTCAGTGCTTGGTAAAGCAAACTAACGTAGACCTTTAATGCATATTAAGGTAGACTAACGTCGACCCTAGTATGCATATGTGGTAACTAATGTAGACCTTACAGGTAAGGCTTATTCACTAACACAGACTAACTCAACACTAATTCACATGAATGCAGACTTAACGCATGTGTGAAAATTGATTATTTTACCAAGTGTATGACTTAATGCATGCGTTGACCAAGTGTTGACTTTATGATAACATCCACCAATCACATGAATAGTTAACACGTTCAAACACATATGAATCATGAATCATGATTATGCATGACACCACAGACATGATTCAAAGTATGTCATTATCAAAACTAGGGTTCCAACAATTTCATATCCAGTCTTCGGAGTTTGTTGTTCCTCTTTATGTCTTATAATCACCCTCCAAATCTCGTGAATTTAGGTCAAGCGGTCAAGGAGTTAGGAGGTCAAGAAGTTGTTGGTTCCACATAGGATGCGCAGGAACGGGAGCATACTTCCAGTCAGAAATTTGAACTCTAGGAGCAACCCCAGAGGTAGGTTATCTCATGATTGACTCAAACAATGTGTTAGGAATAAAAGTCCCCTGTTTTCTCTTGATTTCATGCTTTCTACACGTAGTATTTCATGTTTTCCCATGACTGCGCAATAGCCATTTTTGTTCATGCTGTCCATAACATCTTAACTAGAAAAGATATAAACTTTGATTAAATCCATGCTTTCCTATGCTTTAGAATCATGCTATCATGTTTTAGCCCAGTTTTTCATGCGTTTTGCATCATTAATTTGCCCTAGAATAGGCCTTGCATGCCCTGGTTACCTTCTGTCTGTTGCAGACAGAAGGCAGTCCATCAGAGACCGCTACTGTCAAGAGGCTATCCCAGATAGACTGCTATTTCCAAAAGGCAGTTCTCACTAGACCGCTTTATGCTTTCTATTTTTTGTTAACCCTAAACAGAATGCAGATCAACCCTTATAAATATATGCTAAGCCTAAGTAATTAGGTCCTATTCCTAGTTATGTCATTATATTCATGATTTTGGTTATATTATGCATCAATCATGGTAGGTTTCATGCCCTTCATGTTTTAGAAACTTATTTTAAATCTTATGCTAATTTCATGCCAAAATCATATAGTCTTGTATTAAAGTTATTTTCATATGACTTGTGGAACTCATTACATTGATGTTTTGATTGCTGTTTACACGTTTCATTCTCATCTTCAGTCTTTCTTAAGTACATAGTGCGTATTTCGGTACATTGATATTAGTTACACACGCACTTGATAGGCACATCTGTTAGACTTGTGATCCTCTCCGTCGGATATTCCTTCTACTGGACTAGGTGATCATGTTTCAAGGCCTCCGTAAGTCTCCACGAGCTTAGGATTCCCACTAGGATGCCGAGCTGGTTGTACCCTAAAAACCCATTGGTCTAGAAAGCACTGTATTACTGGCGTTTTCCTGCAACCTGGACAGATAGTGGCCTTCAGGCGACCGCTACTTCCAAGTAGCGGTCCTGTTGCCACCGTCTTCTGCCAGACTGATCCTGGCGTCGACCTGTTCTTTTCCTGCGTCGACTCTGCCCTGATTGCGGTCTTGGCTTGACTGCCTTCTCAATAACACGGTCCTAGCATGACCATTTTCTATCTAATTGATGTCTAACCTGTGGTTTGACCAAGGGGTTAAGTTTACTCTATTTCCTAGATGGTCTTTTAACTATCTGGAACTCAACATCTTATACATTAATTTATTTAATGAACTTTGGAAACATAAAAATGTACCGTTGTGCTGTCGGATTTTGCCTGTAGCATGACCTTGTTATAATTCATTCTTGAACTCTCATAATTCATGTTTGGTACATTCTTACCTTGATTTTTGCTATCATGAGCTTATTGGTTGAACTTTTTATTATTGGCCAAATATTATTATTTCTCGTGGAAGTAGCTTGATTTATAACTCAAAAATGCAAGAGCGGGTACGGACAATGTCCAAGGGCTCCACGCTAGCCCCCTCGACGGATGGCCAAAAACATGCTGTAAACCATGGGGTATGATGCTTACTGGCGTCGTATTGCACCGGGAGTACTTTTTTTATAAACGGGTGAAAACCACGAGGCTCATCATGAAATTATACATTCTTGTTACATGACTTTCTAGAGCATGGCCTTTATGGTTATGAAAAGTACATTCTCCTTACATTCTAGTACATTCTCGTTAATGAAAGGCCACATTATATTCTTACTTGATCATACTCGCATTCTACATGAACACTCATATCTCTATGGTCTATATCTTGCTACTTGTATTATTATTTTGGCTTTATCGCATGTTTCATCATATTTCCTTTACCTTACCTTCTATAGTTAAAAATGATAAATACTTAAATCATGCCTTCATGTTGATACGAAGATACCTACTGGACAAGTGTGCTCATTCCCTACTTTTCTAATCCTTTACAGGAAATTCTAGCGGGGATTCGGACGGCTCAAGTGATGGGTCTGAGAGTGATTAAAGATGAGTGCAAGCTTAGATAGATCAAGTGTCATGAAGTTAGTTATTGTAATTTAGATACCTTCACTGTAATAGGTGGTGAAGTTGATCATATTATGTAATTTTCTCTTTATTGGGTCTAGTAGTTAAAGAGAGTCAAAGTTCAGTGTCTTTTTGTAAACTTGAATTACTATTCAATAAAGTTGAAAATTTTGAGTATATGACCTTATGCAGTCCTCTTTTATGTGCGAATATTTAGCGCTCTGATTATCTTACTAGCTTGAGGCGTATTGCCGATTGTTCATATTCCTGACTTAATTCCGCTGTATATCTTAAAAATTAGCATCCGAAGGAGTTTGGAGTGGTGGAGTCTGGAGTGGTCGAGTTTGGAGTGGTGGTCAGGCCTCCGAAGGAGTGCTCGCCATGTATGGCGAATGCCCAGAAGACATCCGCAGGGCCGGAAGAGTGCTTGGAAGTAGACTGGAATTCCCCCTTGAACGGTGAGAGGGCCTTCTGACCGTAGCAAAACGTGGAGTAGATTGACTCTCTATATCTCTCACTTGGTGCGTCTGCTCGTGTATGCCTATCTCTCTTTGTCTCTCCCCCCCTTGGTGCTAGACGACAGTCCATTTATAGGGGTTGTCCTGGAAGTGGGGGCCTATTCCTTAGCAGGGAAGGGCGTGAGTAGTGGGGTAACGTTTCCCCGTGATCATGGGGAGTTTCTCGTTGAGGGTCCATTCCTTTGGGGTCGGGCGGCCTTTAGGAGAGTCTTGTGGCGCCAGTAAGGCGTGCTCGCCTTTAGTGGAGTTGAGGTCGATGATGGCGGGAGTAACGTTCGGTCGCCGAAGCGTCGGCATCTGATACGCCGGGGTCAACACTCGTTGTGGATTGGAGAATCTGATGACGGGTCTTCTTGGGCCACCTGTCGTGGGCCGTGGTCGTTGGGGGTCTGTCACGCGTGTTGGGGACCTTGGGCCGACGCGGGCCTGGCGTCGATGGGCCTTTCATGGATCATGCCGATTTTACCCTCCTCACTAGCCCCCCACTCTCAGACGCCGAGCACTTTCGGGGTCTTGAGAGGTAGTTCTAGAGGGTTCTTCGAGGGGAAGTTTCTAGGAGAGATTCCTTGTATCAATAGGGTTGGTGGGCCCGGTCGCCCGTTTGCCTCCTTGGCACGCAAGGCACCGCTGGCTGAGGCGGTAGGCAGCGTCACTGCCATCATGACGCAGCCATTTTTGTCTGGGAGCACGGGCGTGAACGATCGCCTGAGTTCGGCGACCGTACTCTGATGGTGACAGATGCCTTTTCCCTTTCGTGTTGTCTCGGAGTGGTCGCTCTACCATCAAAATTTATAAATACCGACACGAGGCCATCCGGGAAACCCTACTCGCTCCTCCTATACTCGCTGTGGGTTTTGGTTGCTCCCTCCACATCTTCCTCTTGCCTGGGTGAGGATTCTTCCATCTCCCACTGTTTCTAGGATCAATGGCACCCGGCAACAGGATCCTTCGTGTCGGCCCTACGTCTTCCGTGGAGGAGGAGGAAGCGGGTCACGCCGGTGCTCCAAGCACTTCGAGTGCCGGCCCCAGTTGCCCTCGCTCTTCTCCGTTAGTTGCTTATAGGGTGGTCCAGGGCCTTCGCGAGGCCTTTCAGATCCCTGCTAACTTTGACATCATCTTCCTGACTTCGGATGACAGCCTATGGAGTCGTGTTTTGGGTAGCATTAGGGTCCCCATTGAATCCTTTCGGGGAGGCTTTCATCTCCCCGTGCACCCTTTCTTAAAGTCCGTCCTTACTTACTATGGTAGGTACCCAGGGGACCTCTCCCCTAACTCTTGGCATATATTGTGTGGTTTCATCTACGTCTACAACCGGGCCTCAATTGCACCCAACATCTTCCTCTTCCGGCAGTTTTATAGCCTTTAGTGTTGTCCGGCCGACGCGTCATCTTTTTATTTTCGGGCCAGGAAGGATAGGAGCATCATCCGCGTCACTTCCCTGGTCTCTAATATCAAGCGCTGGTCCGAGCGCTATGTCCTCATCACAAAGGTAGGGGGTAGTGGTCACCCAAGCGATTGGAGCTTCGCTGTGAGTTCATACCCACCTAAGGCCGATAGGTTGCCTACACCGACTGTTGAGGAGGTCAGGGCGATTAAGGCCCTTGTTCGCCACCCCCTTGGTGATGCCAATATGAGGCTGTCGCTAGTAGTACTCCGGGAACTGGGGTTGAGCCCCCCATTGCCACACGGTACTATCTCTGTTGCTCCTTTCGCCCTCCTGTCATCCATTGAACTGACCTTCTTAATGTTGTTTCGTAGGGGTGCTGGAGCTGTCAGAACTGTAGTTCGAGACGGTCGAGCAGCTGGTGGGCATTCCTCGCCCTATTGACCACGTAGAACCTGGTGCCGACCAGGTGTCTGTGGCTATCCCTCTGGAGGTGGTCTCCTTCGAGCCGGGGCATTTGCCATATCCTCTTCCGGTGGCACTTCCTGTGGAGCGTTCACGTTTGCTCCCGGCATTGCAGTCCGTTGCACTCGTGACAAGCGCGGGTTCGGGCACTCGCGCGGCTAGTCCGGAGGTGGATTCTGGTGGTTCGTCGAGCGCTCCTGCTGAGACTTCCCCAATGTCGGGTGGACAGCGCTGTCGGGTGGACCTGGACGCGGTGGCGGTGCTGGATAGTCAACGCAGCCAGCGGAAGAGAAAGAGGACCACCACCGGGGCCCGTGGTCGGACGCCACCTCCTCCCCGATCAGCAACTCCTCCGGTCACCGAACCAGTTGAGGCGGCGTGTCACGCCCCGACGCGGAATATCAGAACGCGGCAGTAGAAAATTGTCATGCCCCGAGCGCGGAAGGAACCCGGAGTGCGTGACAAGTTTATATCAATCATGTCAATCAGAGCGTTAGTGTATTCAACATAAAGACAGAGTGCGCAAAAGTAAAGATAACACAGTCCTTTATTCAATCACAACCTCAAAGTACTTCTATTACAAATGAAAATGCCAAGACTCAATAAAAGGAAAAAGTACAATGATTGACTCAAGAAATTAGAAAGATAAGATTAGTAAACGCTTAGATAGACGGAGAGCTCTAATCTCTTCACTCTTGACCTTCCCCATCCGATTGAGTCTCATCATCGAGCTTGCCTAAAAAATAGGGGAAAACACTGGATGAGCGAACGCTCAGTAGGAATTATATCTCAAGAGCTAGCTTGCTTTAAGTAAATTACATGTTACATGAATGCAATAAAGTTATGGATGTTTGCGTAAAACGACAAGAGAGAGAGAGTATAACAAGAGATAATTGAGTGAACTAGCATGTCTTTCAAGAACTTATATCAATAAATGTCAAGATATTCAAGCAAGTATATTCATCATGTCATGTCGGGAATTGGCCATCACGTTTCAAGCAAGTATATAAATACCCTTTCCGGGTCACGCAAGTCATGTCATGTCAAGTCGAGTATGAGATTATGGAATGTCTAATCAAACTAGTCATGCACTTCGGTGCAATGTCACACCGTGATCATTACAACTCCCATGGGCACAAGTACTTTTGGGTGCTTCTCCCAGGACCAGATCGGGCCCTATATGCGCAGGCATTGATCGTGTATTTTTCGATATCCACTATAGTTATAGCCAATATGGAATTTCAAGGAATAAACTTGTATGAACTTTTAAGGTAGATCTTGTGGAATAGCATTTCAAGGATTTGAACATGTGGTATAATGACGATAATAACGGTATAATCACGATTAATGATAAAACTAGGTGGAATCGGCTCCCTAACTCGGGTGCCATGATGATAGGAATAAGCGCCCACATGAACATGGTCGCTCCTTCTTGTACATGATAAGGTAGATAGAATTAGTGTACGCAAGTACGGCACACTATTCTTAAAGGATATGAATGGTATGGATTACCCATCCCATTATTGCAAGAATATTCTCATAACATACAAACAGCATGTCGTGAGGGCCGGTATACCATGTTTCTTTAGAGTGACATGGCAATTAAGAAGTGTCATGGGTTTTAAGGGTACAACCAGCTCGGCTGCTTTGAGGGAATCCAAAGCTAGCGGAGGCTTACGGAGGTCTCTATGATAAAGTCACCGGTCCGAAGGAACGGAATGTCCCGCGGAGGGTTCATCTATCACCGAGAAATAGTGGGTAATCGATAAAAACCACGTGAAACGTGGGACTATATTCACGGAATGGAATATAGTGCCTTAGCAATTAACTCACTCACAGTGGGTTATAGGAATCCGTGAAATCAGTAAATCAATAAATTGACGCCTCTGATTAAGTCTTTATTTCAGGAATTGACGCCTTTGGCTAGGTCGTCAGTTCTAAATATGACGACTATTCACGCCATCGTTATATCCATAATAATTTTTAAAACATTCAAAAAATTTAGATATTATATAAATGATGACTTAGGTTAAGTCTTTAATTCAGTGAATAACGCCTTAGTTACAGGCGTCTTATAGAAAACTGACGGCATGGTATATGTCGTCATTTCAATAATCAAGTAGATTTCATGATACGAAAAATCCATGGGGTGTTCACTAAATTGACGCCTGTGGGTGAGGGCGTCCATGCAATTGACGGCATCAGCATGGTCGTTATTTATAGCCATATGTCAATAACATAGATTTTGGGGTATTTTCAATCAAGAATCTAGAGATATGGATATATACAGAGACAAATAGCATGAATTTTCTAGGATGCTCATGCATTAATTCAGATTGGAAGGTTCATAGTTATTTAGACGATGTGTGATCATAGTCTTTGACTAAAAAGTCGTTAAATCAAAACAACGGATCAAGATCAAACTATATATATGCAATTACTTGTTATTAACTAAGTTTTGCATGAATCTTGAAAAAATCTACCTCGTGGATTGATTTGGTTGACAGAACGTGAAGAACGATTGAAGAACAGGAACCTCAAGTATATGAAAATAGGAAGAAGGTGCTAGAAGTTCCCTCTTTGTGACGGCCACAGGATGACGACGTTGCAGCAAAGGTGCAGAAAGATAATAACAAGAGCAGCAGCTCTTGATTATTAACAGTGGCAGCGAAGGTAGCAACGACCTTCACCCTTGTGCAGTAAGGAAGAAGAGGAAGGGCACAACTAGATATCAAGAAGGAGATGTTAGCCTCTCCTTCAATCAAAGGCAAACAGCAGCAGCAGCAATACTCGCACGGTAGAAAACCCAGGCGGTCTTCCTTCAGCAAAAGAAGAAGGCTCCTTGCCCTTCTTGTTACAAACGACTTGCAAGAGGAAAAGAAGAAGATGAAGTCCTTCAGTAAAAGAAGAAGGCTCCTTCACATGCTCCTCTCGATGAAGCATGAAGAAAGAAAAAGATGAAGAACTTCGCTATGTTCTTCACGCACGAAGCAGCAGCGGGTTTCTGAGAAGAAAAGCTAGAAGGGATTTAGCAAAGGGTTTGGTATTTATAGGGTTCTGGAGACCCTATAGGGTTGGAGTTCGATTGGGAATAGCATTCCTAGTAGCAATCCTAATGGTATCAGTGTTCCCTTTATTAACAGTTCGAAACACATAATAACTTAAGTGTTAGAATCTTCTGGGATTTTTATCTTTTTTTCGGGATGTGATCTAGATGGGAAATTTTAGGAGTATTAATTATCCATTTTTCTTTATTTTTTCATATAATTATTTTTCCAAAATTCTTTAGTTGAAAAAAAAATGGCACTATTCATTTTTTTTTGAAATGACGACTTATTCTAAGTCATGTTCTATGAAATTGACGCTCGTAGATGTTGGCGTCAATTGATTTTTGACTTTTCTATTTGACCTCCAAAAGACTGATATCGTATATATATAATATATACCCCTATTCTTTTATAATATCCTTAACTATATACTTTATTTGACTTTTACTAATTTAGAAATAACGACTTATATTAAGTCATTTTTCACGTTATATATGCCTATACAAAGAGGCGTCATTTAAGTTTTGGTCATTTCTGATTGCCCTTGAAAAGGCCGAAATTGAATATATGTCCATTTTTATCCTTTATATATCTTTAATGTATTTAAATCTTTTATATATATATATATCCTTCTCCCTTCTAATAAAGTTATAATATAGTAAATGTGGAATATTAAAAATTTTAAATTAAAAAAAATATAAATTGACACTTTCTTCAAGATTTAATGATTCTTAATTCAATTAAAATTATATTGTGCATCAATTGACTACTTAAAAATAACATGTTATTCTTTAATTTATTCGAATATCATGGTAAGGTTTATGAGTCCTTTTTGTAAGACTTTTCAGTTTGCAAGAGGGTTATGTACAAGGCCTAAGCCTTGCTTAATTATTATTTTTAATTTATTTGAACTTTCTAGTCCGTAAATTTACTAGGGCTGCTACACCCTCCCCCACTTAAAAGAATTTGGTCCCCAAATTCAATCACATATAAACGTGGAGAGTGTAGAGTACATACTGTTAAGTAAGACGACGGTGAGCTAGAAGGGGAGGGGATGAATAGATCACCGTTAAAAAAATATTTGTCCTAGCCGAGGTAATCTTAGAAGATGAGATGGGCTAGGAAGAATGACTATATGTAAAATAATCCAAAACCTCAACCAAGATAACGCAGGTCACGAGCGCAGAACATATATCACTCAGAATTTCATCAGCAAATATGCACAAGCACTAAGCGAGCAATCAGACCAAGGTTTCGATCATCAACAATCACACTTACTTCGTGAAGCCAGACAAAAGCATAAAGAGAAAAGATGCGCACAATCACACCACGAAGAACAAGAGGTTTAGATGGTTCAGTCTGCAACCTGCAGACTTACGTCTATCCCTCACTCAAGGCCGAGTGAGGCTTCCCTTTCACACGAAAGAACCGCAGACTCAGTCTGCCAACAACACGCTGATCCACAGCTTGGGGATCGAAATCCCTACAGACGCTGAACACACAGCTTGCACCCAGGTCTCACACCCCAAGACCTGACCCGAAGATAACTCTCCCTTCCTCTTAGACAAGAGGGAACCCAGTAGTGACCCACACTCACTGCAAATCAGAGACGCTGTCTCTCTTCCTCCACAGCCGGAGGGAACAACCCAGATAGCCTCCTTACTATCTGAACACAAGAACCCCGGAGACCACCTCCCTTCCTCTGATCTGATTCAGAGGGAACCACAATGCAACCCAGAGGATTCACCTCTCTTCCTCTACACCTAGAGGGAACGATGAAACAGAGTATCAGAATTTAAGAACAAACAACTGAAAACATAAAGAAATATCAAAGACAATCGAATGGAAAAACAATGTAGCTTCTTAAAGAAGCATAGACAAAACATAGCAGAAAACCATCCTCTCCTTCATCACTCTCTCTCTTCTAGGTATGCTCAACGAATGGATCAGGATGGCTTCTCCTCTCCTTCCTCTCGCTCTGGCCTCACCCTTTTCCCTGTGGCTTCGGCAGCTTTTCAGAAGCAGAAACCTTCATATATATATATCCAACCTCACGAGAGAGTGAGGGTTTGGGAGACACGCGCGAAGTAATGCTTCCAGATGAACCGAGCCACGTATTAGACGATTATTCCCTCAGATCACGTGCTCACATGATTGGAATAAAGTTCCAATTTATCTTTAAGTCCCTGTAAGGTTTCAGAGAACATTCAGTCAATCTCAGAAATATTCAAGTCATACATTGTTCACACAGATTGCACGGGACTTATCAAAGGACTGAAGAAAGCGTCAACGCACTAAAGCCAAGGCGTTAACGCAATGGATATAATGGAGAACAGGTCCCTTGATAAAACATACTAATGCGTCAACGCATCAGTTGACAGCGTCGACGCTTCTGCTTGGTGGTTGATCAAAAGAACCTTTGGTCATAAACTCAAGGCGTCGACGCTTCCATTGTGTAGCGTTGACTCAGCTCCTTGGGCGAGACACACAATCTCTTGGTAACAAGCCAATGCATCAACGCTTCAGGTGACAGCGTCGACTCAGCTTCATAGGTGAGATGCTCAAGCCCTTGGCACCAAGCCAATGCGTCAACGCTTCAGGTGACAGCGTCGACTCAGCTTCATAGGCGAGACGCTCAAGCCCTTGGCACCAGGCCAATGTGTCAACGCATCTAGTGACATCGTCGACTCAGCTTCATAGGCGAGACGCTCAAGCCCTTGGCACCAAGCCAATGCGTCAACGCATCTAGTGACAGCGTTGACGCAGTGGACAAAACAGCAAGCGAAAGACACACTATTGCGTCTATGCAGCCAGCCAAGTGCGTCAACGCACTAAATGCACAGAACCCATATAAACAAGACAGATAAGTATGAGCTTATGGGTGAACATGATAGAGGACCATTAAATCAGAAAGGCATGATGAAAAAGCATTTGATCCATAGATGTGCATGCAAGACAACAACATTAGATCCTAAGAATATTTAACCAATGCAGGATCTTTATCATTCATCAAGGAGCATCAAAATAATTATCATAAAAATAATTTGATTCATAGTGTTAGTCATCATCAAAACTACAGAGATGCAACAATCTCCCCCTTTTTGATGATGGCAACACCATGAGTCAAATTCAGTGAAAGAAGAAACACCAACTTAAAATATTCTCAATAAGGGCAGCAATGGTGACCTTTCAAGGCCTGAACTCACAGCATGCATCAACTTTTACCTAAAACCATTCCAAAACCTTCCTTCCACTAGCTAGCTACTAGATCACCCATCCTTTCAACCTCTTTACTCCCCCTTTCAAACTAGCTAGCTACTAGATCACCCATCCTTTCAACCTCTTTACTCCCCCTTTCAACCTTCTCCCCTTTTCAGACTTTTCAACCTTCTCCCCCTTTGACATCATCAAAACAAGGAGAAAGAGAGATGTTGACGCTGGACTGATGAGTAAAGATGGAGAGAATTCCAACAGTAGACACTCATTGTCAAATCTTAGATGCTTAAGTGGGGCTATAAGGTCCAGTGAAGAATCTTGGAGTTTTGGTAAGAGAAAGAGATTCAGAATAAACTTGAAGTTTATCAACTTACTATGATTATGAGAGAAGAGCAAGTGGCAACAAGTATGACTGAGGTAGCTGTTAAGGCTTGTCAAAGAGACAACAAGAGTTTGAACCACTAAGACAGCCTGTAGGCATTGAGGACAAACAGTCCAGGCAGAGAGAGCACAGTTATAGAGTGTATTTGGCCAGTTACACTTTTGACATTAAGTATGCACCTTGGTCAGAGGCCAGCATCCTCAGTTACTCAGTGTAAGAGCCTCATCACTTCTCAATTAGAGAACAGAGATAGTGACCATTGGTTGTTACATGAGGAGACACCTTGATCAGAGGCCAGAATCCCCAGTTACTCACCATATTGTCATCATTGCTCTGCCAAGCACAATTTTGAATTGTATTTCTTTCTTTTGATTTTGTTTATGAGAACTGATACCTCATGACATAGGAAATTCTCATTTCATTGATGGGATTCCTAGTTTCTCAGTATGCAGTTTTAAGCACAGATCAGTTTAATTAGCTCAACAAGGGGTTGTTTGAAGATAAAAACCAGGGCAAATATTAGAGGTCTTATCAAGATGTCCAATGAGAAGCTCATAAACAGAAACCATTTTTTACAAGTCTAGCTTGTTCATGAGTCATGCAACAAAGTAAGAGGATATACTTGTGAAGGTTAATCTTAGCCTCTTAAGACTTACTAGAAGAGGATTCTAGCTGGACTTTAATTGCACAAACTTAAGAATGTAGGAAATGAATGAGGTTCTATTAAGAGGAATATTCAAGATCAATTCTAACATTTAATCCAGCAATAACACCCATCTTTCAAGCGTTTCTAATTAGTCAAGCTCCCCCTCTCTAGTAGCTCTATCTTCCATTCTACCCAGAAAACAGCAGTGAAGCAGAATTGACTTTACTCAAAGCACACACCCGCTCCCCCTCACATAGGGACCCCCACTAGAAAAGGTATGACAAAACTACCACTAAATTTATGGAAATACATGAACCAGAATTCATTGCCTCAAATCAGTCAGAGTTTGTAAATACCAAGTTCTCTTCTCAAAGAAGTGAATTTTTCAGTATCTAGAGGTTTTGTAAAAATATCAGCAATTTGATCTGCAGTCCCAACATGAATTAATTCAAATGTCTTATTTGTAATTTCATTTCTGATAAAGTGGTGCCTGATTTCAATGTGTTTTGTTCGTGAGTGTAAAATAGGATTCTTTGCAATGTTTATGGCACTAGTGTTATCACAAAAAATGGGAGTGCAACCTGTCTCTACTTGGTAATCCTGAAGCTGATGCTTGATCCAGATAACCTGAGTGCCACAGCTGCTTGCAGCCACGTATTCAGCCTCAGCAGTGGAAAGAGCCACTGAATGTTGTTTCTTTGAACTCCAAGAAACTAGGCATCCTCCTAAGAATTGGCAGTGGCCACTGGTGCTCTTCCTATCTAGTTTGCATCCAGCAAAGTCTGCATCAGTGTATGCAACTAAATCTAATGTGCGTGAAGCAGGATACCATAAGCCTAATGTATGTGAATCAGACAGATATCTAAAGATTCCTTTTACAGCAGACAAATGAAGTTCAGTAGGCCTAGACTGATATCTTGCACATAAACCAACACTGAATTGTATGTCTGGCCTAGAGGCAGTTAAGTACAAGAGGGATCCGATCATACCTCTGTAGAGTTTTTCATCCACTTGTTTACCTGACTCATCTGCATTAAGGGTCATGCTTGTGCTCATTGGGGTGGATATTTGCTTCAGGTTAGTCATTCCAAACCTTCTTCATTCAGTTTGTTCTTAAAAACCCATTTTGTTCCTATTACATTGAAATTTTCAGGTCTAGGTACAAGCTCCCAGACATTGTTTCTATCAAATTACCCTAGTTCTTCACACATGGCAGTTACCCAATTCTCATCACTTAAGGCTTCTTCAATGGTCTTAGGCTCAATTTGAGAAACTAAAGTAATTAAGTCCTGATTCTGAACATTTCTGAAATGAGATCTTATCCTAGGGGGATCATTAAGACTACCAATAATATTGGTTACAGGGTGGTCTTTTAAAACTCTGACATTTGTTGAGGACTCACCTTGTTCAGCTGTACTTACTGGGTTCAGATCAGTGGGTTCTTCAGCCGGTTGTACTTCCTCCTCTTGCATTTGATTCAGGAACTCTCCATCATGATTTGTAGACCTGTTATCATCATTTAGACTGTTAGAGATTTTTGTTTCATCAAAAATAACATGAGGGGTTTCCTCTACAGTTCTATCAATTTTATTAAAGACCCTGAAGGCCCTAGATGTTTCAGAGTATCCTAGGAATATTCCTGGAATACTTCTAGCATCAAATTTATCTAAGTCTCTCTTGTTGTTATTATGAATAAAGCATTTTGAACCAAAAATTTTGAAATATGAGACATTAGGCCTCTTACCTTTCAGGAGTTCATATGGTGTTTTCTTATGTATGGGTCTTACCAAAGCTTTATTAAGTATGTAGCAGGCTGTGTTTGCCGCTTCTGCCCAAAAGCTCTTAGGTAGCTGACTCTCCATTAGTAGTGTTCTTGCCATTTCCACTATTGTTCGATTCCTTCTCTCCACAATTCCATTCTGCTCTGGGGTCTAGGGAGAAGAAAATTTGTGAGTCAGTCCCTCCTTGTCACAGAAGCTAGAAAATGAGGAGTTCTCAAACTCTCCTCCATGATCTGATTGGATAACAGTGATCTTGTGCCCTATATGTTTTTGCTTATTGAAAAAATGTTCAAATTTTTGAAAAGCATCACTCTTATTTGCCAAGAAAAATAGCCATGCAAATCTAGAGTAGTCATCGACAATGACAAAACCAAATCTCTTACCATTTAGACTCTGGGTTCTGGTAGGACCAAAGAGATCCATGTGCAAGTGTTCCATGATCTTTGTTGACAAGCTCTCAGACCTAATTTTAAAAGAAGCTCGAGTTTGCTTGCCTAGAGCACAGGCCTCGCAATTCTTCGAAACTGATTTGAACTTTAAGCTAGGCATGCCTCTAACTAAATAAAATTTAGCTAATTTATGCAAGGTGTTAAAGCTAGCATGGCCTAGTCGCCTATGCCAGTCAAACATGTTATTCTCTGAATCAGCAGAGAGACACAGATTAGACTCAGACTCAACATCAAGATCCACAATATAGACATTATTGACTCTATTTGCAATGAACTTTATTTTATCGGAGTTTGGTTCTAAAATTTTGCAAGCATGCTCATCAAAAAGAACCTTGTGACCCTTGTCACATAACTGACTAATACTCAATAAATTGTGTTGCAGACCTTCAACCAACAAGACTTTTTCAACAGAGTTGGAGGTTTTCTTACCGATGGTTCCGGTCCCAATGATTTGACCTTTGTTTTTACCTCCAAACTTAACTGACCCTCCTGCTTTCAATTCAAGCTTGCTGAACTTTCTTTGATCCCCTGTCATGTGCCTCGAGCAGCCACTGTCGAGATACCACTTGTTGTTCTCGGCTGCTAGGCTCACCTGCACAATAACAATTTAAGTTGTGTGCTTTGGAACCCAAGGTAAGTTGGGTCCAAAAATACCGTTCAATTCATTAAGCACAGTCTTGGGAATCCAGATCTGTTTTAACCCCTTTTTCTTTCTGTGCTGAGGGTTGACAGTTTTGTTATTGATGTGCATTTCATTTGTTTCTTTTTGTTTCTCAAGTTGTGTCCAGTTTCTGTTGATAAAGGTTTGGGTCCCAGCCAGACCATAATTTTTAACCTGTCTAGATGAAGGCATTTTATTGACAGTATTCTGTGTGTAGTTAGACGTTCCCATGTTGCTTCTAAAATAGCCCATTCTTTTATTAGAGTCATAGTTGTTGAATTGACAGACACCTTGCTTCTGGTGCGTGGGCTTGTTGAATTTCTTGAAGATTTTTTTTTCCAAAATCGGCCTGTTGTCTATGGATGTTCTTTTGTTGTTCAGTAGTTTTGGAACTGGATAGAATGTCTAGTTTCTCTTTTCCTTTCTCAGTGCAGAAGGTAGTGGTTTTTACCCCAAATGCTTCCTTCTTACTTGGGTTGAAACCCAACCCCTCTCTGTTAAAGTTTACTTTGGTGCTTAACAAGGCATTCAAATTACTCTCTCCCAAAACAAACCTCTCAAGGGTTTTCTTCTTATATTCCAACTCCTTCCGCAGACATATATTGTTTTCCAGCAATTCATCATTGACCCTTTTAATAGCTTCATACCCTTCCCTGAGTAAGTCATTTTGTCTCAGGTTTTCTTCAGTATGTTGATTGGTTTCATCAAGCTATTTTCTAAGTTTTTCAAGCTCATTTTTAACAAGATTGTTCTCATTTCTTACATTTTCCATTTGAGCTAATTCAGCTATCAGTTTGGAATTTTCTGTCTTGATGAGTTCTTGTTCTTCATTAACCACATTGAGTTTGCGTTTGGTGACTCTATGTTCTTTAGCTAAGGCATTGTACATATCTAGCAGTTCACCATACTTATCTTCCCAGTCATCAATAGGGTAAGTCACAAAGGGATTGATTACCTCATTTTCCTCGTCGGCCATCAGACATACTCCTTCAGTCTCCTTTCCTGAGGAATTAGTCTCTGAGTCTTCTTCTTCATCGCTCCAAGTGCATACCATAGCTTTTGGCTTTTTCTTGTACACTTTGGAGCCTTTCTTATGGTAATCCAGTGTCTTCTTCTGAAGCTCAGGGCAATCTTGCTTCATGTGCCCAAGGTTCCTGCAATGATAACACATCACACTTTTAGCATTCCTATCCTTGTCATTGCCATTGTTCGGATATTTACCTGATGAGTAGTTTCTTCTTCTCCCATATGATTTTCCCTTCAGTTTCAGAAATTTCCTGAACTGTCGTGTGAGCAAGGCTTTTTCACTCCTGTCAAGGTCTAGAATTCCATCAGAGTCTCCACTGCTGCTGCTGCTGCTGCTGCTGCTGCTGTGTCATTCAACCTTAAGAGCAACATTCTTGCCCTTTCTGTCACTACCTTCTCCTGTTTTCTTGAGATTCATCTCATAGGTCATAAGAGACCCTATGAGTTCAGTGACAGTCATGGTTGTTAAATCCTTCGATTCCTCTATCACAGTGGCCTTTGTGTGCCACACTGGAGTCAAAGATCTCAAGATCTTCCTGACTATATCCCCTTCAGATATTTCCTTTCCAAACCCCTTGAGGCTGTTTGTGATCAGTGACAGCCTAGCGTACATATCAGTCGTGCTCTCCTCTGACTTCATCTTGAATAATTCATACTCAGAGGTTAGGTAGTTTACCTTGGTAGCTCTGACTTGAGAGGTACCCTCGTAAATTAGCGCTAGTTCATCCCACATCTTCTTAGCTATCTTGCACGCCGAAATTCGGGCATATTCTTCAGGGTGAACTGCGCACTGGATGATGTTGAGCGCAGACCAGTTCAGTCCGGATAATTTGACTTGTTCTTCAGACCACATCTCCTCATTCGGAGGTAAATCATAAGGTCCAGTTGTAATGACTCTCCACAGCTTGTGGCTCTGAGATCGGATGAAAACTTCCATCCTATTTTTCCAAAAGAAATAATTAGAACCATCAAAATATGGGGGACGGGAGATTGACTGTCCTTCAGCTATGTAGCTGCGAGGACCACTGGTTCCAGGATTACCCTGGTCGTTGGACCACATCTCGGGTAAACTTGCTCTGATACCAACTGTTAAGTAAGACGACGGTGAGCTAGAAGGGGAGGGGATGAATAGATCACCGTTTAAAAAATATTTGTCCGAGCCGAGGTAATCTTAGAAGATGAGATGGGCTAGGAAGAATGACTATATGTAAAATAATCCGAAACCTCAACCAAGATAACGCAGGTCACGAGCGCAGAACATATATCACTCAGAATTTCATCAGCACATATGCACAAGCACTAAGCGAGCAGTCAGACCAAGGTTTCGATCATCAACAATCACACTTACTTCGTGAAGCCAGAAAAAAGCATAAAGAGAAAAGATGCGCACAATCACACCACGAAGAACAAGAGGTTTAGATGGTTCAGTCTGCAACCTGCAGACTTACGTCCATCCCTCACTCAAGGCCGAGTGAGGCTTCCCTTTCACACGAAAGAACCACAGACTCAGTCTGCCAACAACACGCTGATCCACAGCTTGGGGATCGAAATCCCTACAGACGCTGAACACACAGCTTGCACCCAGGTCTCACACCCCAAGACCTGACCCGGAGATAACTCTCCCTTCCTCTTAGACAAGAGGGAACCCAGCAGTGACCCACACTCACTGCAAATCAGAGACGCTGTCTCTCTTCCTCCACAACCGGAGGGAACAACCCAGATAGCCTCCTTACTATCTGAACACAAGAACCCCGGAGACCACCTCCCTTCCTCTGATCTGATTCAGAGGGAACCACAATGCAACCCAGAGGATTCACCTCTCTTCCTCTACACCTAGAGGGAACTATGAAACAGAGTATCAGAATTTAAGAACAAACAACTGAAAACATAAAGAAATATCGAAGACAATCGAACGGAGAAACAATGTAGCTTCTTAAAGAAGCATAGATAAAACATAGCAGAAAACCATCCTCTCCTTCATCACTCTCTCTCTTCCAGGTATGCTCAACGAATGGATCAGGATGGCTTCTCCTCTCCTTCCTCTCGCTCTGGCCTCACCCTTTTCCCTGTGGCTTCAGCAGCTTTTCAGAAGCAGAAATTTTCATATATATATATCCAACCTCACGAGAGAGTGAGGGTTTGGGAGACACGCACGAAGTAATGCTTCCAGATGAACCGAGCCACGTATTAGACGATTATTCCCTCGGATCACGTGCTCACATGATTGGAATAAAGTTCCAATTTGTCTTTAAGTCCCTGTAAGGTTTTAGAGAACATTCAGTCAATCTCAGAAATATTCAAGTCATACATTGTTCACACAGATTGAACGGGACTTATCAAAGGACTGAAGAAAGCGTCAACGCACTAAAGCCAAGGCGTTAACGCAATGGATATAATGGAGAACAGGTCCCTTGATAAAACATACTAATGCGTCAATGCATCAGTTGACAGCGTCGACGCTTCTGCTTGGTGGTTGATCAAAAGAACCTTTGGTCATAAACTCAAGGCGTCAACACTTCCATTGTGTAGCGTTGCCTCAGCTCCTTGGGCGAGACGCACAATCTCTTGGTAACAAGCCAATGCGTCAACGCTTCAGGTGACAGCGTTGACTCAGCTTCATAGGCGAGACGCTCAAGCCCTTGGCACCAAGCCAATGCGTCAACGCTTCATGTGACAGTGTCGACTCAGCTTCATAGGCGAGACGCTCAAGCCCTTGGCACCAAGCCAATGCGTCAACGCATCTAGTGACAGCGTCGACTCAGCTTCATAGGCGAGACGCTCAAGCCCTTGGCACAAAGCCAATGCGTCAACGCATCTAGTGACAGCGTCGACACAGTGGACAAAACAGCAAGCGAAAGACACACTATTGCGTCTACGCAGCCAGCCAAGTGCGTCAACGCACTAAATGCACAGAACCCATATAAACAAGACAGATAAGTATGAGCTTATGGGTGAACATGATAGAGGACCATTAAATCAGAAAGGCATGATGAAAAAGCATTTGATCCATAGATGTGCATGCAAGACAACAACATTAGATCCTAAGAATATTTAACCAATGCAGGATCTTTATCATTCATTAAGGAGCATCAAAATAATTATCATAAAAATAATTTGATTCATAGTGTTATTCATCATCAAAACTACAGAGATGCAACACATACCTTTTAGAATAAGTCTGGGAATCGTTTCCACATAGACTCCTCAGTCTCCCATGTGGCTTCATGTTCTGAACATTTAGTCCATTGCACCTTAACCATGGGAATAACTTTGTTCCTTAATATTCGCACCTCGCGATCGAGGATCTTCATGAGCTTTTGCTCATAAGTGAGATCCCTTTGAATCACCAGGTCTCCATGATCGATGATATGTGACGGATCATGCACATACTTCTTCAACATGGATACGTGGAATACATTATGAACTTCGGACAATTGAGGAGGTAAGGCGACACGGTAAGCAACCTCGCCAACTCTTTCAGTATCTCAAAAGGTCTGATAAACCTCGGCGTAAGCTTGCCCTTAACACCGAATCTCTTTATTCCACGTCCAGGTGATATCTTGAGAAATACGTGATCTCCGACTTGGAATTCGAGATCTCTTCTTATTGTGTCAGCATAAGCCTTCTGTCTAGACTGAGCAACTTGAAGTCTTTCTCTAATCAACTGAATCTTTTCAGTGGTATCCCCTACCATGTCTGGACCTAATAGTTGTTTCTCGCCAACTTCGTCCCAGCACAAAGGCGATCGACAACTCCTTCCGTATAAAGCTTCGAAAGGTGCCATTTGTATACTTGCCTGGTAGCTGTTATTGTATGCAAATTCAACCAAAGGCAAGTGATCATGCCAGCCTCCACCAAAATCAATGATGCAAGCTCTGAGCATATCTTCAACCACCTGATTGGTTCTCTGGGTCTGACCATCCGTTTGAAGATGAAAAGCTGTACTAAAGTTAAGACTCGTCCCTAGCGAATGTTGTAGACCCTTCCAAAAGTGAGAAGTAAAACGGGGGTCTCTGTCAGACACGATTGAGATAGGTACTCCATGTAACCTGACTATCTCCTTAATGTATAATGCAGCAAGAACATCAACTGACCATCAACTCTTGATTGGCAAGAAGTGTGCCGATTTGGTCAATCGATCGATGATAACCCATATTTCATCATGTCCTCCTTTTGATTTAGACAGACCCATAATGAAGTCCATACCGATATCCTCCCACTTCCATTTGAGAATTTCTAGAGGGTGTAGCTTACCGGTAGGCTTTTGGTGTTCTGCCTTGACTTGTTGACACGTGAGATAGCGAGACACAAAGTCCACTACTTCTCTTTTCATATTGGACCATCAGAAGGTCCTTTTCAAATCTTGGTACATTTTGGTAGACCCTGGATGAATCATGTACCTTGATCTGTGAGCTTCATCTAAGATTTTCTTCTTTAGCTCTGGATAATCCGGTATACATGTTCTATTCCTGAACATCAATCTTCCATCTGATGCTAATTTGAACTCCGATTGTTCTTCAATTTTGTCCTTGATTTCCACTAATAATGGATCCTTATCTTGTAGTCCTTGTATTTCTGAGAGTAGATCTGGCAGTATGCTTATATGGGATAGTGTAACACACTTGTTCTCCTTGTCCAGGCTTATATCAAGTTTAGAGAATTGTTCTAGCAACTTCCACTCCTGGATCATACAATTTGCTAAAATCGCTCTTGGCTTTCGACTGAGGGCATCAACCACAGGATTACCCTTTCCAGGATGATATTGTATTATGAAGTCGAAATCCTTGAGATATTCTAGCCAACATCTTTGTCTCATATTTAATTCCTTATGAGAGAAGAGATACTTGAGACTCTTATGGTCAGAATATACTGTAACTGCACTCCGTACAGGTAATGCCTCCATATTTTCAATGCAAATATTACCGCGGCCAACTCCAAGTCATGAACTGGGTAGTTCTCTTCATGCTTCTTCAATTGGCGAGAAGAGTAAGCTATAACTCTTCCTTGTTGCATTAAGACACATCCGAGGCCAATGCCAGATGCATCAGTGTATACCTCAAACTTCTCTCCTTCGACTGGTAGAGCTAAGACCGGGGCTGTAGTTAGGTGATCCTTGAGAGCTTGGAAGCTTCTTTCACATTCCTCACTCCATTCGTAACGGATCTCCTTGCGAGTTAGCCTAGTGAGTGGTACGGCGATCTTGGAGAAATCCTTGATGAATCGCCGGTAGTAGCCCGCAAGACCCAAGAAACTTCGGATCTCGCTAGCATTAGTCGATCTTTCCCAATCCTTCACAGCTTCAACCTTCGATGGATCTACGAATAAACCATCTTTTGATATAACATGCCCCAAGAAAGATACTTCTTCTAACCAGAATTCACATTTACTGAGCTTTGCATATAACTGATTCATCCTCAATATCCGTAATGCAATCCTCAAATGATCCTCGTGCTCTTCCTTGGTCTTTGAATAGATCAGTATATCATCAATGAAAACCACTATGAATTAATCTAGATGAGGCCTGAATATACTATTCATCAACTGCATAAAGACAGCAGGGGCATTTGTTAGTCCAAAAGGCATAACACAAAATTCATAGTGCCCATACCTGCTTCTGAATGCGGTCTTATAAATGTCCTCATCCTTGATCCTTAGTTGGTGATATCCCGACCTGAGATCAATCTTCGAAAAATACTTGGATCCAGATATTTGATCAAATAACTCATCGATTCTCGGCAGTGGATACTTGTTCTTGATAGTGAGATGATTCAACTGTCGATAGTCGATGCATAACCGCATGGATCCATCTTTCTTCTTTACAAATAGCACAGGTGCTCCCCACGGGGAAGTGCTTGGTCTGATAAATCATTTCTTGAGAAGTTCCATCAATTGCTCCTTTAGTTCCTTGAGTTCGGCAGGGGACATCCTATAAGGTGCCCTAGAAACTGGGCCAGCACCCGGGATCAAGTCGATGGTGAAGGTCACTTCTCTTTGTGGGGGTAATACAGGCAAATCTTCCGGAAACACGTCCGAAAATTCTTGCACAACCGGGATGTCTTCTAGCTTAGTCTCCTTAGTTTTCTTAATGGTGACAAATGCAAGGAAAGATACACATCCTTTCCTTATTAGCTTGCTAGCTCAGAGAGCCGAAATAAGAGGTGACTTGCTCCGACTCTTAGGGCTAGTATAGACCAGTTCTGGAAAGTCTTTGAAAGTAACTTTGCTGTTACGGCAATCCACAGTTGCCTGATACTTAGATAACCAATCTGTCCCCAATATGACATCATATTCCTTTAGGTCTAAACATATGAGGTCGATAGGAAGATTTCTTCCTTTTACCAAGACTTCATAGTTTTGATAATGGTGAGTAAGGTCAACTTCGCTTTCGAGAGGAGTTGAAAGAACTAATTTCATCCATTCCGGTTCCATGGGTAATGGATTAGCAAACTTCTTAGAAATAAAAGAATGCGAGGCACCAGTATCAAATAAGACATATGCAGACTTGGAATAAACTTTCAATGTACCTTCCACTAGTCCGCCTTCATCTTGTTCTGTCTCCTTAATAGCTTGGAGACGTGCATTCTTTGTCACCGGGCGCTTCCCATCACCGGCTTGATCATTGAGTAGGGGACAGTTGGGAATCCGATGATCACGGCTCCCACAACGGAGACACGCTCCAAGTTTCCTCCAACATTCTTCGGCCTTATGTCTGGCCTTGTCACAGTGTTTACACACCACTTTAGAAGGTGTGGTGGTGATGGAGAACGGCTTGTTAATCTTTTTGACTTTCTTCTCCTGAGAAGACTCTCCTCCATTACTTGGCCTTTTCTTGTTGAAATTGGGTTTGAAAGTGCCGGAGCTAGTAACATTATCCTTCTTGTCTCTCCCATGGATCCTATCAGATAGTTTCGTGGCATCCTCCAGTAGCTGGGCTCGTCGTACCATCTCCGAATAGACTTGTATGTCTATCGGGGCTAGTTGTGTGATAAATTGGGGCCTGAGCCCATTTAGAAACCTTCTAGCTTTCATTTTCTCGGTACTGACTAAATGCTTAGCGTACCTGGATAACCTCGAGAATTGTGCCTCATACTCGGCCATCGATAATGATCGCTGCTTAAGTGCGGCGAACTCGGCGGCCTTCTTCTCCTAGACTCGGTCCGAAAAATATGTATTGTTGAAATGTTCAACAAACTCCCCCCAAGTAACTTGTCCTTGATCTAATGTGGCTTCTACCGACTCCCACCAGCAGCGGGCGTCCCTTTCCAATTGAAACATTGCTAACAAGACCTTCTCTTGGTCCGTGCATTGTATAACCCGAAAGATACGTTCGGTCTCCCAGATCCAGTGCTCAGCGTCATCCGGATCAGTGGATCCCATGAACTTAGGAGGGTTCATGTTCTTGAAGCTTTGGTGGAGATTTCCTGCTCCACGATGTGCACCTCCTTGTGCCACTTGTTGAAGTGCCTGGGTCATGCCTTGCAGAGTGCGTTGCATGTTGCGCCACTGGGCACGTTCGGCAGCCATTGTCCTACAATTACAATAACTATATTAATATGTGATGATGTTCAAAGGTTTTGATTCTAAGTTAACTTAACCCTTGGTTCTAACCAATCTCACCGGTTAAAGGTTTAAACCTATCCTTGGACTTGGGTTTTCTAGGAATTGAATATCCTAGGCTCTGATACCACAAAAACTCTCACGCCCCGAGCGCGGAAGGAACCCGGAGTGCGTGACAATTTTATATCGATAATGTCAATCAGAGCGTTAGTGTATTCAACACAAAGACAGAGTGCGCAAAAGTAAAGATAACCCAATCCTTTATTCAATCACAACCTCAAAGTACTTCTATTACAAATGAAAATTCCAAGACTCAATAAAAGGAAAAAGTACAATGATTGACTCAAGAAATTAGAAAGATAAGATTAGTAAACGCTTGGATAGACGGAGAGCTCTAATCTCTTCACTCTTGACCTTCCCCATCCGATTGAGTCTCATCATCGGACTTACCTGAAAAATAGGGGAAAACACTGGATGAGCGAACGCTCAGTAGGAATTATATCTCAAGAGCTAGCTTGCTTTAAGTAAATTACATGTTACATGAATGCAATAAAGCTATGCATGTTTGCGTAAAACGATAAGAGAGAGAGAGAGTATAACAAGAGATAATTGAGTGAACTAGCATGTCTTTCAAAAACTTATATCAATAAATGTCAAGATATTCAAGCAAGTATATTCATCATGTCATGTCGAGAATTGGCTATCACGTTTCAAGCAAGTATATAAATACCCTTTCCGGGTCACGCAAGTCATGTCATGTCAAGTCAAGTATGAGATTGTGGAATGTCTAATCAAGCTAGTCATGCACTTCGGTGCAATGCCACACCGTGATCATTACAACTCCCATGGGCACAAGTACTTTTGGGTGCTCCTCCCAGGACCAGATCGGGCCCTATATGCGCAGGCATTGATCGTGTATTTTTCGACATCCACTATAGTTATAGCCAATATGGAATTTCAAGGAATAAACTTGTATGAACTTTTAAGGTAGATCTTGTGGAATAGCATTTCAAGGATTTGAACATGTGGTATAATGACGATAATAACGGTATAATCACGATTAATGATAAAACTAGGTGGAATCGGCTCCCTAACTCGGGTGCCATGACGATAGGAATAAGCGCCCACATGAACATGGTCGCTCGTTCTTGTACATGATAAGGTAGATAGAATTAGTGTACACAAGTACGGCACACTATTCTTAAAGGATATGAATGGTATGGATTACCCATCCCATTATTTCAAGAATATTCTCATAACATACAAACAGCATGTCGTGAGGGCCGGTATACCATGTTTCTTTTGAGTGACATGGCAATTAAGAAGTGTCATGGGTTTTAAGGGTACAACTAGCTCGGCTGCTTTGAGGGAATCCAAAGCTAGCGGAGGCTTACGGAGGTCTCTATAATAAAGTCACCGGTCCGAAGGAACGGAATGTCCCGCGGAGGGTTCATCTATCACCGAGAAATAGTGGGTAATCGATAAAAACCACGTGAAACGTGGGACTATATTCATGGAATGGAATATAGTGCCTTAGCAATTAACTCACTCACAGTGGGTTATAGGAATCCGTGAAATCAGTAAATCAATAAATTGACGCCTCTGATTAAGTCTTTATTTCAAGAATTGACGCCTTTGTCTAGGTCGTCAGTTCCAAATATGATGACTATTCACGCCGTCGTTATATCCATAATAATTTTTAAAACATTCAAAAATTTCAGATATTATATAAATGACGACTTAGGTTAAGTCTTTAATTCAATGAATAACGCCTTAGTTACAGGCGTCTTATAGAAAACTGACGGCATGGTATATGTCGTCATTTCAATAATCAAGTAGATTTCATGATACGAAAAATTCATGGGGTATTAACTAAATTGACGCCTGTGGGTGAGGGCGTCCATTCAATTGATGGCATCAGCATGGTCGTTATTTATAGCCATATGTCAATAACATGGATTTTGGGGTATTTTCAATCAAGAATCTAGAGATATGGATATATACAGAGACAAATAGCACGAATTTTCTAGGATGCTCATGCATTAATTCAGATTGGAAGGTTCATAGTTATTTAGACGATGTGTGATCATAGTCTTTGACTAAAAAGTCGTTAAATCAAAACAACGGATCAAGATCAAACTATATATATGCAATTACTTGTTATTAACTAAGTTTTGCATGAATCTTGAGAAAACCTACCTCGTGGATTGATTTGGTTGGCAGAACGTGAAGAACGATTGAAGAACAGGAACCTCAAGTATATGAAACTAGGAAGAAGGTGCTACAAGTTCCCTCTTTGTGACGGCCACAGGATGACGACGTTGCAGCAAAGGTGCAGAAAGATAATAACAAGAGCAGCAGCTCTTGATTATTAACAGTGGCAGCGAAGGCAGCAACGACCTTCACCCTTGTGCAGTAAGGAAGAAGAGGAAGATCACAACTACATATCAAGAAGGAGATGTTAGCCTCTCCTTCAATCAAAGGCAAACAGCAGCAGCAGCAGTACTCGCACGGTAGAAAACCCAGGCGGTCTTCCTTCAGCAAAAGAAGAAGGCTCCTTGCCCTTCTTGTTGCAAACGACTTGCAAGAGGAAAAGAAGAAGATGAAGTCCTTCAGCAAAAGAAGAAGGCTCCTTCACGTGCTCCTCTCGACGAAACAGGAGGAAAGAAGAAGATGAAGAACTTCGCTATGTTCTTCACGCACGAAGCAGCAGCGGGTTTCTGAGAAGAAAAGCTAGAAGGGATTTAGCCAAGGGTTTGGTATTTATAGGGTTCTGGAGACCCTATAGGGTTGGAGTTCGATTGGGAATAGCATTCCTAGTAGCAATCATAATGGTATTAGTGTTCCCTTTATTAACAGTTTGAAACACATAATAACTTAAGTGTTAGAATCTTCCGGGATTTTTATCTTTTTTTCGGGATGTGATCTAGATGGGAAATTTTAGGAGTATTAATTGTCCATTTTTCTCTATTTTTCCATATAATTATTTTTCCAAAATTCTTTAGTCGAAAAAATGTCACTATTCATTTTTTTTGAAATGACGACTTATTCTATGTCATGTTCTATGAAATTGACGCTAGTAGATGTTGGCGTCAATTGATTTTTGACTTTTCTATTTGACCTCCAAAAGATCGATATCGTATATATATACCCCTATTCTTTTATAATATCCTTAACTATATACTTTATTTGACTTTTACTAATTTAGAAATAACGACTTATATTAAGTCATTTTTCACGTTATATACGCCTATACAAAGAGGCGTCATTTAAGTTTTGGTCATTTCTCATTGCCCTTGAAAAGACCGAAATTGTATATATGTCCATTTTTATCCTTTATATATCTTTAATGTATTTAAATCTTATATATATATATATATATATATCCTTCTCCATTCTAATAAAGTTATAATATAGTAAATGTGGAATATTAAATTTTTTAAATTAAAAAAAATATAAATTGACACTTTCTTCGAGATTTAATGATTCTTAATTCAATTAAAATTATATTGTGCATCAATTGGCTAGTTAAAAATAACATGTTATTCTTTAATTTATTCGAATATCATGGTAAGGTTTATAAGTCCTTTTTGTAAGACTTTTCAGTTTGCAAGAGGGTTATGTACAAGGCCTAAGCCTTGCTTAATTATTATTTTTAATTTATTCAAACTTTCTAGTCCGTAAATTTACAAGGGTTGCTACAAAAATAGTTAAAATATGATTGTTTCCAGACATGCTGTGTCCTGCGCTAGCGATTAGATACTTCCAACATACGCTATACTAGAGAAGAAATACATTCCACAATAATTATTCAATTCCAACTAATTAAACATAATAAGAGTCGATATCCATCAACTCCAAACATGCGAACAATCTCTCATGTTCATCAACTTTAACATAATTACATAACAACAAAATTACAACTCTTGAACTCAAACTATCTAATGACATCTCTAGAAGGCTATCTAGCTGGGTCGCTCAAGGATCTTCACTCTTGCCCATCCCCGTCAGTTTGAGAGTCCTCACCTGAGCTACCTGAAAGGGGGGAAACAACTGGGTGAGCGAACGCTCAGTAGGTAATAGCAGGCAATGTTTAAGTAATTAAACAGTTACATCAATCTTATGCGATAAAAGAAAAGAATAATGACAATGAGTTGCTCAGAATAAATGAATCCCATGCTCGCGGGGACTTACGGAGGTCCTATAATGGAGGTCCTAGTCCGACGGAAGGAATATCTGGCGGAGAGTCCCAACCATTACAAGAATTGAGGTTTAAGAAACATAAGAAAATGAATGAGTAGGGGTCAGTCAGTTCCACCGGAGTGGAGTGACTGTCAGAACACTTCCTAATATCATTATTCCACCTCTAACATAGCTATGATTAAGATTCATGTTTCAATAAATTGAGAAGAACAAGGGAAAATAATTGGATGAAGGGTACAAGTAATCAAGCAAGATTTGCTATTAATTTAACTTCCATATAATCCAACTTAATTGTGGGTTGCTATCCTATAATTAGCATCATTTAACAAGAACTAATCATGCTTAAAAATAATGTTTAAAACAATTCTATGTGACTTTGGCGGTCTATCCAGAACCGCTAGACAGGACTTAGCGATCTTTCGCTAGGCCGCTCAGGTCATGCAGGCTCGAAAGCCATATAGGCCCTGCGCGGTCTATCGACCGGCCGCTGGGGTCTCCACGCGGTCTGGAGATGAACCGCCTGCCCAACCCCACGGTCTGTCGTTGGGCCATCTTCATTCATGAAGGGTTAGAAAGCAATAACCAATTAAACGGTCAAACAATAACCGCCACCCTAGACCACACGGTCTATCGAGGGGCCATTCAATGTAGAGCGGTTCCTGTTAGGACCGCGCTCAAACCAGCATGGCCAAACTCCGGCGAGCTTGGCTCGATTCGATGAAAACGACTGATACACACAATAGGGAGCATGAAAATTGGGCAAAAAGCTATCAATAGAAAGAGAACGACAAGATGCATATCCTAGCATGATCAATTAAATCTTAACGCCTACTAACCCAACATGAATTCAAATATTACAAGGCTAACCCTAAATGTGACATGCTTCGACTAAACCTAACAATACGCACATGATACTCCATAAAAGTTAGAGATTTTAGTGTCAAATGAAAGAGGACTTAAAGACGAATCTAGCAGTATATGATACTTAGGGTTTGGTCTACCAGAACCTACCTTAAACAAAGGAAGAAGAGGGACGATGTACGCGGGCCGTAATAGGAAAAACCTTCAAGAGATCGCCGAAATTCTCCTTCGTCCACGATCCTCGTCGGCCGCCGTAGCATCCAAGAGTTTCTAGGTCGGCCTAGGGTTTATTTTTATAGAGGTAATTGATCTCTAGGGCGTCGATTGAGGAGGATAGAGTCCACGAACTCCGGTCGCACGCGATTCGCGCTTGACCCGGTCACGCCGTCGCTCCGCCTTCAAATTCGAAATCTAGGGTTTTGGGTTTCGACTAGGAATAGAGGGGAAACGATCCCCTAATCAAGGCCGCTCAAATGGGCCTGATCTGAGCTCAAATGGTCGGGTATTGGGTTCGAATTCGATGATCCAAGGTCTGGTAGGCTAAAATGTGGATTTCACACTAATTCCCTTGATTCGGCTGATTTAAGATTTTAATTAGGGTCAGACCTAGAAGAATAAAAGTCTAAACTATTCGCCCTCTATGCGATTATAATTTTTCTTTATTTTTATAAATTAGTTGCAACTTAACCTATCGTAATTTCCATAATTTTCTTTATAAATTCCTTTTAATACACCGGGGTGCTACATCCTCCCCTACTTTAAGGAATTTGATCCTCCAAATTCACTGCTCTTGTCGAAAATGGGGAGTGAGATAACTGACCTTAGAACATATCGGGGTATTGCTTCCGAATAGCATCTTCAGATTCCCAAGTAGCTTCTTCAGTTCTACGTCGGCTCCACTGAACCTTGACCATAGGTATGGAACGATTCCTGAGTTGCTGCTGCTTGCGGTCCAAAATCTTGATGGGTCTTTCTTCATAAGTCAGATCTTCCTTTAATTCCAGGTCCGTATATTGAATGATGTGAGTGGGGTCAAAAATATATTTCCGTAGCATTGATACGTGGAAAACATTATGTACTTCAGATAACTGAGGTGGTAAAGCTAATCTGTAAGCAACTTCTCCCACTCTTTCCAGAATCTCGAAAGGGCCAACATATCTTGGACTAGATTGCCACGAATGCCAAACCTTTGAATTCCTCTCATGGGTGAAACCTTCAGGAACATATGCTCGCCGACTTGAAATTCCAAAGCTCTCTTTCTACAATCCGCATTACTTTTCTGCCTTGATTGTGCCACTTACAGACGATCGCGGATAATACGAATACTCTTGGTTGATTCTGAAATGAGATCTGGTCTCAACCATTGCTTCTCACCCACCTCATCCCAACACAGAGGTGATCAACAACTTCTTCCATAAAGAGCTTCAAACGGAGCCATCTGGATACTGGACTTGTAACTATTATTGTAGGCGAACTCAATCAAAGCTAAGTGCTCATGCCAGCTGCCTGCAAAATCAATCACACAAGCTTTTAACATATCTTCTACAATCTATTTTCTGTCTGTCCGTCTGTCTGAGGATGAAAGGTAGTGTTGAAATTCAGACGGGTTCCCAAGGATTCTTGTAATCCTCTCCAAAAGTGCAAAGTGAACCTTGGGTCTCTATCTGACACAATACTTACTGGTATTCCATGAAGTCTTACAATTTCCTTCATATACAAATCAGCCAAAATGTCAACGGTCCATTTGGACTTAATGGACAAGAAATGAGCAGACTTAGTCAGTCTATCGACAATGACCCATATCGCATCAAATCCACAACGAGTCTTAGGTAGACCCATGATAAAATCCATGCCAATGCTTTCCCATTTCCATTGTGGTATATCAAGTGGCTTCAACTTCCCAACAGGTCTAAAGTGCTCAGCCTTTACTTGCTGACACACTAAGCATCTACTTACAAATTCTGCGACTTCCTTTTTCATGTTCGGCCACCAAAAGGATATTTTCAAATCTCGGTACATCTTAGTACCTCCATGATGAATAGTATACTTGGACCTATGGGCTTCCTCAAGGATCTTGCTTTTGACTTCAGCTACATCAGGCACACAAGTCCTTCCTCGAAATAACAATCTGCCGTCATCGGCTAACATAAAATCTGGTCTATTGCTCAGACTTTCCTTGATCTCCACTAACATTGGATCATTTCCTTGCAAGGACTTTATTTCCATCAATAGTTCTGGACGAAGCTGAATCTGTGCGATCATGACCTGATCCTTACTAACATTGAGATCTAAACTAGCCAACTGTTCCAACAATCGCCATTCTTGAAACATGAGATTTGATAATTTTGTTATTGGTCTGCGGCTTAAAGCGTCTGCCACCACATTGCCTTTTCCAGGATGGTACTCTATAGAAAAATCAAAGTCCTTTAAATACTCAAGCCATCTCTTCTGCCTCATATTAATCTCCTCTTGAGAAAATAAGTACTTCAAGCTCTTATGATTTGAAAACACCGTGAATGTTTCTCCGTACAAATAGTGCCTCCAAATCTTCAAGGCAAAAACTACAGCTGTAAGCTCCAAATCATGGACAGGATAATTCCCTTCGTGCTTCCTTAACTATCTAGAGGAATAAACTATCACCTTCCCACGCTGCATCAGCACACAACCTAGGCCAATACCTGAAGCATCAGTGTAAACGAAAAAACCTCCTTCCCCAGAAGGGAAGGCCAAAACAGGGGTAGTGGTTAAACACTCTTTCAAAGTCTGGAAACTCTGTTCACAATCTTCCGACCATTCAAATTGGTTCTCCTTGTGGGTCAATCTAGTCAGAGGTATTGCAATATTTGAGAAATCCTTGATAAACCTCCGATAATAACCTGCCAAACCTAGAAAAGTTCTTACTTCAGTTACATTTGCAGGTCTATCCCAGTTCTTTACTGCCTCCACTTTCGAAGGATCAACAGAAATACCTTCCTTAGTGATAATGTGTCCTAAAAAAGACACTTCCTGTAACCAGAAGTCACATTTGCTAAACTTGACGTACAACTGATGATCTCTTAATAATTGCAATGCCATCCTCAAATGCTCAGCATGCTCCTCCTCACTTTTAGAGTATATCAAAATGTCATCAATAAACACTACGACCCACTGATCAAGGTAGGGCCGGAGCACGCTATTCATCAACTGCATAAAAGCTACAGGGGCATTCGTTAGTCCAAAAGGCATTACTACAAATTCAAAATGCCCATACCTGTTATGGAAGGCTGTTTTAAAGATATCCTCATCCTTGATCCACAGCTGATGGTATCCTGACTGAAGATCGATCTTAGAAAAATATTATGCTCCTGCTATCTGGTCAAACAGTTCATCAATCCTCGGCAATGGGTACTTGTTCTTGATAGTAAGTTGGTTGAATTACCGGTAGTCAATGCACAGTCTCATCGAACCATCCTTCTTCCGAACGAACAACACTGGGGCTCCCCACAGGGATGTACTTGGACGAATAAATCCCCTCTCGAGCAACTCCATTAATTGTCACTTTAACTCCCTCAACTCCACAGGAGACATACGATACAGAGCCTTAGAAATAGGGGACGCGCCAGGAATACGATCAATAGAAAAGACTATCTCTCTCTCTGGCAGAAGTCCTTGCAAGTCCTCAGGAAAAACATCTGGGAAATCTTGAACAACATGAATGTCTTTAATCTCAATCTCCTTCTCAAGGGTTAAAGAAACCAAGGCTAGGAAAGCCTGACATCCTTTCTTTAATAACTTCTCAGCTTGAAGAGCCGAAATAAGCGGCACGGATTTAGAATGCCTAACCCCAGTAAAAGAAAGCTCGGGGTGTCCAGAAAAAGACACAAAGCAAGTGCTGCAATGGACATTGGCTTCATATCTAGCCAACCAATCTGCTCCTAGGATTACATCATAATCCTTCATTTCCAGACAAACCAAATTAGCCGGCATATTCTGCCCACTAACCATAACCTTACTAGAAGGGTAGTAATATTTAATTGCTGATCTTGAACCAATGGGGGTTGAAATTTCTAGTGGAGAATTCATTAACAGCGGTTTCACAGCTAAAGACTTAGCAAAACTCTGAGAAATAAAAGAGTGTGTTACTTCAGTGTCAAATAGAACAAAAGCTGGCTTATCACAAACAATAAGTGTACCTTTCACAAGTCCACCCTCCTCGGTGGTTCCCGCCTCATCTTCCTGTAGGGCTTGGAGCTTGCCCTGGCGCTTCTGACCTCCTTGTGTTTTGGTTCGTGTAGCTTGGTCCGACAGGAGGGGACACTCTGGAATACGATGGTCCCGACTTCCGCAACGTAAACAAGCGCCTAACTTGCGCCAACATTCCTCTATCTTGTGACCTGGGCTGTCACAATACTTGCAAAGGGCCTTGGATGGTACAATCGGACCAGGCTTCTTCTCATCATTTTTCTTCATCTTACCTTTCCACGAACTAGACCCGCCGTTGGGTCTCTTTTTTCCATTGCCGGGTTTAAAGTTTCCGGAACTAGTAGTCGGTTCTTTCTTGGAGCTCTTCCCACGGATCTTCTCTGTCATCTCCAGGGTATCCTCCAGAACTTGAGCTTTTCTTACCATCTCGGCATAAGTCTGAATCTCTATAGGTGCCAATTGGTTGATGTAATGCAGCTTCAACCCATTAAGAAATCGTTTGGCCTTCATCTTCTCAGTAGACACTAGATGAGTCGCATAACGAGACAACCTGGAAAACTGGGCTTCGTATTCGGCAACAGATAGATTCCTTTGCTTCAAAGGAGCAAACTCTGCCGCCTTCTTCTATTGCACCCTACCAAAAAAGTACTTACTGTTGAAGAGTTCCTCGAACTCCTTCCACGTCACTTGATGGTCTACTAAGGTGGCTTTCACGGCATCCCACCATGTTCTAGCGTCACGCTCTAGTTGGAAAGTAGTCAGAAGGACACGCTCATGATCGCTACACTGCATGACTTCGAAGATTCGCTCCATTTCCTTCAGCCAGTGCTCGACTTCATCTGGATCCGTTGAACCACTGAGTCGTGGGGGATTCATTCCTCGAAAGTTTCGGTGAAGATCACCAGCTCCCTGATGAGCCGCTCCACCTTGGGCCACTTGCTACAGGGCCCGAGTTAATCCTTGCACCGTACGCTACATGTCTCACCATTGCACACGTTCAGCCTCCATTGCATGAACCCTATACGTGGAATAATTAATTTAGAACCACCTAGCACGAATCTTCTAGAGTAAATTTATTAACTTAACCCGAGTCTCTACCCGATCTCACTGGGCGGAAATCTTAAACTTTTAACTAGTCATGGTTCTAAGACACCACTAGGGATCCTAGGAACCTTAGAAACCTTGGCTCTGATACCATCAAACTGTCATGCCACGACGCGAAATATCGGAACGCGGTAGTAGAAAATAGTTAAAATATGTTGATTTCCAGATATACTGTGCCTTGCGCTAGCGATTAGATACTTCCAACATACGCCATACTAGAGAAGAAATACATTCCACAATAATTATTCAATGCCAACTAATTAAACATAACAAGAGTCAATATCCATCAACTCCAAACATACGAACAATCTCTCATGTTCATCAACTTAACATAATTACATAACAACAAAATTACAACTCTTGAACTCAAACTATCTAATGACATCTCTAGAAGGCTATCTAGCTGGCTCGCTCAAGGATCTTCACTCCTGCCCATCCCCGTCAGTTTGAGAGTCCTCACCTGAGCTACCTGAAAGGGGGGAAAATAACTGGGTGAGCGAACGCTCAGTAGGTAATAGCAAGCAATGTTTAAGTAATTAACCCGTTACATCAATCTTATGTGATAAAAGAAAAGAATAATGACAATGAATTGCTCAGAATAAAAGAACAAGAGTATAGCATATCCAGAGACTGGCCAATTAAGCACGTAACAAGCAAGTCATGTAGATATTTCCATGGAGGAAATTAATAACTTGAATTCAAGAAAAGGAATCAAGTAAATGAATTGTCGTAGACATCACGCTAGTCATGCACTCGGTGCAATGCCTCACCATGTCATTACAACTCCCCAGGGCACTAGTACTTTTCGGGCGCTCTTCCCAGGACCAGACCGGCCCCTTATGATGCGTTGGCATTGATTTAGGTGGATCCAAGAGCCCAAGTTATGTCTAGACATTCACAGGATTCGGCCAGAAAGGAAACGAAAGTTTCAAGATATAACGAGAATAATCAAGGGTTATAAATAGTACAAGCCATTCTTGGCCTGACTATCGAGGCACACAAGAAACCACGAGGAATCAAAAGCTGGAGGGTACGCGGTCACATTTGGGCCGCTTATAACAAAATGGTCTAACACTAGACCATGGAAGTTGAACGGGGCCAAGGGAAGCCCAGTTCGGTACTAAAGGATAAATGGTCCTCTAATGGGCCGTGCAACAATTGAACGGTCTAGAATGGACCGCTGAAGGCAACACTGGGCTTAAAGAACAAGGCCCAGAGTTAGGAGTGTAAACGGTCCTAGATGAGCAGTTCAACAAGGTAAACAGACTCCAGGGAAGCCGCTCAGAACGAGAGGGTCGCTAGGCCACAAGCAAAGGTAAATGGTCCTAAAATGGGCCGCTCCATACAGAACGGTCCAGTAGGGGCCATTTACTAACTGAGGTCGACGCACCCCACAGATCGGTGCATAAACCAGGAAGGTCGGTGCACAAGAGGGTCGGTGCACCTGGCAAATGTACATGGTCTCAAAAGGGCCGTTCCATGGTTCAAACGGTCAGAGTCTAGCCGTGTATGGACTCAGACGGTCCAAATCTGGCCGTGACTATGCACAGAGCCAAACAAGTGATCTGATCGAGATAATCAGGTGCAAGATTTGTGGTACAACCTGTCCGGCATCCTAGTGGGAATCCCAGGCTCGCGGGGACTTACGGAGGACTCATAATGGAGGTCCTAGTCCGACGAAGGAATATCCAGCGGAGAGTCCCAACCATTGCAACTTAACCTATCATAATTTCCATAATTTTATTTATAAATTCCCTTTAATACACCGGGGTGCTACACGTCGGCTCCTGTACCATCGGCTCCAGTTCGTTCACCGCAGTCTGGGGCTCCTTTGATTCCTGTCGGGGTGACATCTGATAAGGGCAAGGCTCCATGCCCGGACGTGGCTGCCAGCTTTCTATTGCCTGAGGACACCCTGGGGGTCATTTCTGGCTAGCATGAGGCGTACACCCTAATGGACAAGGGCGTGCGGCCAGATGACTATACCGGTGACTTCTCCTCGGCGGCACATGGGATACTGTACAACCTGGCAGCCAAGAACTTGTGTTCAGTCGACAGGGCCTTCGGTTTATGGGTTTGCTGGGATCGCTCGGCAGCTTGACGACATCAAGGCTGAGCGGAAGACACTAGAGGCCCAATGCGCCAAGCTCCAAGCGCACCTGGAGTAGCATGGGCGAACCCTGGCAGAGGCCGAGCGGGACCGGGATGCCTTTTGGGCTCAGGCCCGAACATTGGAAGGGTCTCTCTACGAGGCGACCGAGACGGCTGACGCAGTGGATGCTTGGGTGGCAGGGCTGAGTGCCCTGGTGGACACAGCCGAAGGAAGGGCTCAGGTGGTGGAGGCCCGGACCGAGAGGTTGAAGGCGGTGATGGCCACCATTGGGATAGAGGCCGTGGAGTGCTTCCTGTCATCCTTGGAGTACTAGGATGAGTTGAACGTGGTGGTCGTCGAGGTCTACGGTCCGACGAGGGACCGCAACTTCCACGAGGGTTGGTCTGCAGCTCTCCAAGCAATGGCTGATGACCTGGGCGTCTTGGTGCCGCCTCTGGCGCCTTTGCTAACACTATTTGGGCCTGCTGCCAGTGACGACGAGGAGGAACTCGGCGAGGAGGAGCCCAGTAAGGAGGGTCCGAGCACAATGGTGTGGGCTGCTGGGACTGAGCACTCAGCGGAGAGCGAGTTGGTCGACCTGACTGATGATCCCCCACCTCCCTCAGTTGTTCTTAAGGTGTGCCCGAGGTCCAGGACCATGCGTCAGCTGACACTACCGAGGAAGCGAGCTCCTGAGCGAGTGCTCGCTATTTCTTGTATCGCGCTTTTTCTTTTCTTTTTTTTGGGATATGTCTGACAGACGTAATCCCCTCTATGTAACTTTTTGCTTAGTAATGATAACTTGCTTTTTCTTCACAAACTTTTGACCATCTGGAGCATTCATTAGTTTCCACGTAGCCCGCTTTTTTTCCTTCCTTGCTTTGAAAACCTCCTTGGGATATGAACCGATGGCTGAAGTCACGTTATGAGAGGGCGCGATCTTCGGGATTCATCGCTTTGACTTCCACCAAGTTGGAGAGGCTCGAGGACTCTCTTTCCCCTTCTAGGGACTTGGTCTCCTTCCTATAAATAGAAACCCTGGGGCGAACCCTAAGGCCATCCCGAGTTTCCTAGGTGGTCGAAGGAATACGTTCGAAAGCATGTCGTCAGATAAGTCAAGCTCTTCTTCGGAGGAGGCTCCCCTCAAGCGCCTATGCTTCTGGAAGGAGGCATTGCCGGCGCCCGATCCGTCGGAGGGAGAGAGCATCAGTGGCGGCGTGTTTGAGGAGTATAAGCAGGGGTACCTGCAAGGGTGGCGGGATGCCTTGGTGAAGGTGAACCGCCTGTACTATAACAAGGCAGTGTTTAACCTCCAGCCCGACAGGTTCCGCACCAAGAAGGATGAGTAACCTCTTGTAGCTCCCCCTCTTATCAATAAAATTTCTCCTTCTGAAACCTTTCTTTGCATGGATGGATGTTTGATTTTTCCGTGATGCGGTTGCCATTGATGGGCCCATACCTTCCTTTAATGTGTGCTTCAAACGGAGGATACCGTCCGTCGCAGGTGGGGGTTACCTTTCTAGAGGGGAGTTCCTTCCCTATAAGTAGTAGGGTTTGTTGATGGTTCTAGGGCATCGAGTGCCTTCATCTCCCTCTGTCGCCACTATGGATCAGCAATCTCCCAAGTCCACAGTGGAGGGGGAAACCTTAAAGGTCTCTGATGCTCCTGTCGTCGTCACAGCAGGGACGGATGTTGCCCCCGCTGAGCAAACACACGAGGTTCTAGCATCTCCGGCACCGCTCATAGCAGTTGTGACAGGGGAAGGTGCTACCGTTGAGTCTGCTCTAGCTACCACCCATGAACCGCTTGACCTAGATAGCGACTTCGAGCAAGGTTGGATGGTTGGTTATATAGATGGTACTAATGCTGGTTTGTCCCATTCATTTTCCTGGCGGTCCGTGCTGGCCATGTGGATATGTGGAACTTGAATTTGGGTCCTTGTATTATGAATAAAAGCATGGGCTTCTCATTTTGTTTCGTCATTTCCCACTCGCGCTAGTGGGGCCATTACATAGACGATGTGTGTGTTTTTGGAAAAATCCTCCGTGTGTGGAGAGTTTGAGGGAGTAGGTAGAATGCCGTCGACTCTTCCTGTTGGCCCAGGTGCAACGTCAATCAAGAGGGGGGGGGTGAATTGATTGGCCTACTAAAATGCCTAATTAAAACAAATGCTCAGACCAAATTGTAGCTTAGAAGTAAATCCACTAATTAGACTTAACTTGATAGAATGAGAATAGATATTGGTGTATGGAGTTGAAACTTGACAATCAATTAAGCGTGAATGCTTGTCAAGGTGAGATTAATATTGTAATTAATATAGCAAGTTGAATATCAAGAATTTGAAATTTCTCTCACACTCACCGATCACACACGTATTGGAATATCATTCAGATTGACAAAAAGCAAACCACTAGAGACAAGGGATTTTTTAGGTGGTTCGGGACCATGACGGGCTCCCTACGTCCACCCCTCACCAAATCGGTGAGGCTTCCACTATCTTGCAAAGACCCTCACAAGACAGTACACACACGGAGATGACGCTCCAACACAAACGCTGCTAAGATGTAGCACACACACGGAGCCGATGCTCCAATGCACACACACATGGTCCAGACTAGACCAGACCATGGGGACAAACCCCAAAATAGAAACGCAGGCAACACCTGCACACACGGGGTACAACCCTAACTAAAGATGCAGGCTAACTCTTGCACACACTGGGAATAACTTCCTAACACTGTCAGAACATGCAGAGATCTGAATTCCGCACACACACACAATATATTCTTTCAAAAGTGATTATGAAGTGCATAGATAGGTACAATAAACTCAAAATATACTCTAAAGATTGAGACAAAGATATTCTATCAAGTGTAAGGCTCCCCCTTCTTTGGATGATCCGGTTCTCCTCGGTGTCGTAGACTGTTGATCATGATTTTAGCACCATCTTCTTCCTCTCTTCAGTCCGCTCCTCCTTTTCTTCTTCCACGAGCTCCATAAATTCCTTGAAGAAGATGAAAACCCCTCCTCTTCTTCTCCTTTTCTTCTTCCATTTTTTCTCCTGCAAGATAGAAAACATTAGCTCATAGGGGTTCTCTCTTCCAAAATTTGCAATAGGAGTATATATAGAGCTTAGAGTGGCCTTATGACCCATCTACCCCTTCTAGAATGTGTTAAAAACACCCTCATAAGTGTAAGAACAATTTATGGGTAAAATGGTAATGTTTCCATGGCTAAAGAACGGGTTTAGAACATTTTCGTAAGTCCAGTCCAGAAAGAGTCGACTCTTAGATTCGACAGTTACACATTGAGCAGGCCAAAACCCAAAAATAGAACACCCCCAGTCAAGAGTCGACTCTTGCTGGCTGCCTTTCTGGACAACGTCCAGGCCAGTAGGAGTCGACTCTTGGAGTCGACTCCTGCAGGCTTCCTTGGACTGTCTACTCAATGTAGACCAGAACAACCTTCTAAAACCCCATTTTTTCTTAACTAAAAAATAAAATGATATTACCACATATCCATGTGATATTAAGATGACATCCAACCATTTCTCACATGCAAAAAACACAATAGAATCTAGTTAGTATTGATTTGAAAATCAAATATTTCTAGCCTTTGTAACTAGATACTCCCTAAAAGAAAATGCACAATTTCACAACCATTGAGCCTTACAAAGCACTGAGGTATATTACCAAGATTAAGATTGACTCTTGAACACATTCACCCCATGTTCATGCCATGCACTCAAGAAAGAAACTTTGAGTTCAAACCATAGAAAAGCATTTCAACCACAACCGTGGTAAGTCGACTTGTATGAGGCACAAGTCAACTTGAATGAGGCGCAAGTCGACTTGGGTGAAGCTTAAGTCGACTTGCTTGTGAACACTTCCTACCGATATCAAAAGATTGAAATAGACGAAACCCAAGACACACATTCTTCAAATCCTCAGAACCTTTAGCACTACTTGTTTGCTTTACACCAAAACTCAGCTGGCCAGTACAGAACTTTTCTGCCCATGATGTTTTTCTGCTAGGCATGCTTTGCCTAGAGTTCACCCAAGCTTCTGGGATATTAGACCTGCATAATTGAGCATGTTTTGGGAGCAAAATGCTTCAACTTAAAAATATTCATTTACACAAGTATAAGGCAAAGTTACAACTCAAAACCTAAGGCATGAGCCACACAAATGCAACCACTCATAACAAACACAAAGTATAAAGCTTTGTCATAATCAAAATATTCTTCAACAATCTCCCCCTTTTTGATGATGACAAAACTTTGTTGCTTTGTTACAATTCTTCAACTACTCCCCCAAGCACAGCCCAAGCAACACAAATTTCTCTCCCTTTGGCATCATCAGAAAGTGGGAGGAAAACAATGAAGATCAAATGAATATCCAAGAGCATGGGCTGCAGACTTAGGAGCATGCAAGCAGTCTTGTATTGCAGGATGATAATGAATATCCAGCAAAGTAGTTTCAGTAGTCAAAGTAGTCGGAATGTAGTGAAATCAAAACATTCTGATAAGACAGATGCGAAGGTGTGCAGTTGAAAGACATTCAGACCAAGTGAACTGCAATGCTTAATACCCATTTAGCAGATGTGAATAGTCAGAGCAGATAATTTTGAAACCATGCCTTTGAATTTTCTTTGATTTCCAAGTATTTAATTTTCTGTTAAGATTGCATGAACTAGATGTGCCTAGTTGAAATGTGACCAGTTTATGAATGTGGTGCAGTATGAACCATGCAGGCATACAGATGAGTGACAATACGAACATGCTGAATACAAAGGCAATGATCATGGGCAAATGTGACAGTTCTACAATTTGATACCTAAACTAGATATGTACATGTAAATGTAACAAATCTCCCCCTTTCTTATTAAAGGAGTGAATAGGTGTAAGAAAGGTACATGTGAGTCAGTGCAACTAGGATGCTCATGTGTAACACCTAGGAGGCTATGCAGTTATATAGAAGAAAATATGCTGCAGCCCATGCAGTCATTCAAATTTTCTAAATACATATTAAATCAAATTCTCAATTATGTAAGTGAGTAACATGAAAATGAATTTTAGCCATATGGATAAATAGATTTTCAGTTCAACACAATGAGAGACTACACAGACAACATTTCATTTTAGGAGAACAACGTATTGCAGGCTACGCTCTGCCCCATTATATTTTCACACCAAAAATTTTCATCTCAATTTTTTTCACCATTTTCATAGAGACAATTTGAATTTTTCTAAGAGTGATCAGCTTCAAATTATTCCTTTTTACCAGAGGAGACACATGGATCACTTGCCAGACTCCCCGGTTACTCAGAACATTTACTGTTTCACTTTATTTTGAACAGAGATACTTCAGTACAACACTTTTTCGAAATGAACCACATCACGTCTCAGGTGATATGCATCCAATTTACTTAGTGAGACTGAGCATTAGTCATCCTTCAATTTTATCATTTCATTTCAATTGAGGCAGATAACTTTTTCCTCAACTGCCTCTTCAAAATTCATGCAGCATGTTTAATTTCTTTAGAGTGTTGAAAAGAAATTCCTATATCCTTACGTTTAACACTCATTTTCACATTTAAGTGCATGATAGTGTGCGAATTTGATTTAGCATGTATACCAAAAACTTAACTTAAAACATGATAGTGCGGCTCCCCCTATATAGGTGCCCTTATTAATAATTCACTCCCTTGAGTGTTTGATATGAAGCACACTAGTTGAGACTCAGATGTAACATTATTTACCAAGAAGTATAAGGTCATAGAGATTCCAAGGACGGGGGTAGTATAACATATACTAATCATGCAAGCACACAACTGAAAAACATGTAATATCTAGTGCAAAATGTAACATGGGTGCAAAATGTAAGGGTTCAGATTTCGCTTGAATGATCTAAATGCACCTAAAGCATGAATTCTAATGCATGATTTTATTGGAAATGAAGATTCAGGAAATTCACACAAGACATCAAATTTAGCACCACTAGAACAGACATTTTGTCTATGTGCACCGTAGACCTTTATAATGACTCCAAGTGAGACTAGAAGTAAACTCTCCCTAAAAACATGCCAGACTCAAATTGACCTGAAACAGAGATGATTAAGGCACTAAACAAGGATTGGGAGGTTCTGTAATCAGGATCAGGCTGATAACCCAGATGAGCAAGTTGGCGAGGGTAAACCCTTTGAGGGGGGGTCGATCCCTTTTGCAAACAATGCTATTTTGCCATGAAAGCTGAGAAGCATATGGATAAAAGCCACAGAACAGTTGATTAATTTCAGACCATTGATCTAACAGAAACTTTGTACACAGAATATGCAACCACAAAACAACATCATCAACCAAAAAGAAAAAGAAACAACATCAATTTCAAATTGTTTAGCTAGCAACTCCCCCTTAACAAATGCATGAATTTCAGAAAACTCAGTGATGGTTTTGAAAGAAAGGTTGTGCAGCCTTTGACCTGTATGAGAATGCAGTGTAAGATCAGAAAAGTGCAATACAGTCCCATATGACACCGGGGTTAGCTTACAAATGAGCAGGAAGTGAGGTCTAAACAAGACAACATTTTTAGAAGCAGTTTAGAAACACATTTTCAGATTGATACTGCTCAGTTGAAATATTCATTCACAAACCAACCATTTGATTTCCCCGAGTTCTGAGATGAGGTGGAGAACATAGGTCCGAAGACCACCTCACGCATGGTGAGAGTTCCTGACAGACTAAATCTACCTTTCTGCAGATCACCATTGATATACCAGATACTCAATTAATCCCAATTGTGCTCAAGCAATTTAGATTGAAAAATATTTAATAGCCATAATGACATCATACACACTTCTCAATTTATTCATATCTTTTCAGCCATTTAGACATTTTCAACATAGCAGAAGAGAGAAACAACTATTCAAGGTTTTAGAATCAATACCTTTCATAGGAACACTAACACCTAGTTCAAGAGCTACTACAGTTTATGAAACATAAACTTTATTTTCTTACCTTTGCCTTGAGAGACCTTTGTTTTTCTCAATTTCTTCATTGGCCTCAAGACATTCCTACAGCAAAGTTCTAATTTAAAGGTTTTGGGTACCCAAATCTTCTTGGGTCCCAGATGGTTAACATGAGCATTCAATTTTCTTGAAGCATTCTCATAATCAAATTTCATCTAACAGCAATTATCCATGAAGTGACCAAATTCACCACAATAGTGACAGCATGTGTGCTGATCAATTTTCTTTGTATGTGCAGAAGTAGTGAATTTCTGTATATAGACATGAAGTTTACCGTTTTGAGCATGAAAAACATTTTCCCCTTAAACCAACCAGCAATTTGTCACTATGTGACCAGGTTTTCCATAGTGATAACAAGAACAAAATTTTCTGTTTAAAAAGTATTTTCGTTTGCTTGGGGCAATTATCTTTTTGCATGCTTTTAATTCATCGATTTTCATAACAAAACAATTATTCATCACATGACCAAGATGACCACAGTAAAAATAATTGAACTTTGAAGTTTTTCGGATATGAGCATGCTTCATGTGACTTTTGTGAGCATCAAATTTCTTATTCTAACTCTTAGGACCACTTTGACAATTTGGTGAAGCATCGGATTTCTTGGTCCTAGGTTGAGCCTGAAATTTAGACTTTGGTTTCTCAATAGAAGAGGCATTTGAAATATTAAAAGAGCAGGAGGCATGCACAAATGAGGTTTGAGTTATCAGACCAAAAGTCTTCTTTTTACTAGGATCATACCCTAGTCCTTTTCGTTGGAAGTTCACCTTGGTCCCCAAGATTTTATAGAGATTATCTTTTCCTTTGACAAATTTAGACAATGAGTTATTTAATTCACTGATTTCAATCTCAAGTGATGCGACATGCAGCTTGATGCGCTAGGCAAATGTTGTTTAAAAATGTCATGTCACACACAATTTTAAAATTTATATAACCGCACTCACTCACTTAAATAGATTTGAAAATTCAAGTAAAGTGATGAGAATACGGGTCGATCCCACAAGGAAGAAATATTTTCAATTGAACACTAGTTGAAAAATTACTTGTATTTGAGAAAATCCGAGTTGGAGTGAGCTTAAATTAAAAGAAAGTAAAGATGCATGGACTTAAAATAAAACTACGGAAAGAATGTGAGAGGGGTTGAGAAGAGAAATGTGGAAGATAGGGGGAAGAGAGGAAGAACTCAATTAACAAAAGCCATTTTTGTTGCTATCAAAATGAAGAGTATAACTCTATGAGAATTACAATTACAACATGTAATAAAGCAAAGGAAAAATGGGAAGAAACAGCTGGGAATGGAAGATCGATGCCGTTCACGCCGCGCCCAGCCTTTGAGTCCGCCCCGCCTTGAAGTGAACACCGCCTTGATGACACCGAGGGAGAATCTCCGCCAAAGGGAGGTATGGAAGAATGTGGAGGGAGAGGAGATAGAGAGGAAGAAAAGACTCTAAGGCATGTAATGCATGAGTTAAAATGGAGAAAAAAATGGGGTGAATAGTAAGAAGGACAAGTGGGAAAAATAGAGGGTGAAAGAAGAGATAATAGTTAAAAATCGGAGGGGAATTAGGAGATGTGGTAGAAGACAAAGTTGGAGAGCATGGAAAGGGGAAGAACTTTGATGAAGATAGTGGAGGCAGAAAACATGAGGAAGTTAGTGAAAATGGAGGAAGAATGCGACTAAAAAAGGTGAATGAACAGTAAAAAGATGAGGAATAGAGGGTTAGAAAATCGAGAATAACTTTAAAACGGGAGAGAATTAGGAGAAGATGAAGAAGAATAAATTGAAGAGCGTTTGAAAATGAACAACTTTGATGAAGAATACAGTTTGAAATGATGAACAGAAATGCATGTAAAAGCTAAGCTAAATGATTGTGAAACAAAAAGAAATGAACTTCGGCAGAGAGATAGAGAAACAGACGAGGGAGAAAAGAAAGAGGGAATGAAAAGTTTCATGGGAGAAAAGTTTTGAAAAGAGGGGCATCGGTGCCTCTTTTATAGAGTTTGAGGGCCCATAAATGCTCATTGATCGAGTGAGCACATCAAGGAGACGTTATGGAGGTTTCACGGGAGTCGATTACGTATCTGAATTGACGACTGGCGCACTGGTCGTTCATTTGAATCCGCGACAATGCAAATAGGTGCCACTTTCTTATTGCCTTATTTTATTTCTCACCTCGATCCATGTGCCAAGAAGGGGGCACCTGGGGTACTGGGCGCCTCCTTCAATTGGTTTCCCGTCATTTTTTTGCTTTCGTACGCAGCTCTGACAATTCTTGTGAAGAGGCGCCCAAGGACATTGGTGCCTTCTTAATTTTCACCTTTTCCTCTCTCTTCTTTGCAGCTGATCTGGAAGAGGCGACTGTTTGCAGAGTCATCTTCTAGAGAGAGGCGCCTAGGGGAAGGGGCGCCTTCTTGTCAGTCTTTATCTTCTCTCTCTTCTCTGTCTTTTAGCAGGTATGGAGGAGGCGCCTGGTGTACTGGGCGCCCTTTAAGGGGCGCCTGGTGTAATATCCCGATTTATTAACAAATAAAAATTTGTAGAAAATTTAAAAGAAATTAATTAGAAAATCCTTAATAAATAGAATAAGTTAAATTTTGACTATTTCGTAAAAATCTGGAAATTTTAGAATCTTGTAGAGGATAAAATATTTAATAATAGTATCTTCTGTGACCGACCCAAATAAAATTTGTAATTAGGCTAAATCAACTGATTAAGGTCCAAATCCACACTTAATCTAATTGGACCTTAAAATGCGAAATTTGAGCCCAATACCCGATCATTTAGGCTGAGACTGGATCCAAATGGAAGGCTAGGATGAGAAGATCTTTTCCCCTCTTAGTTCTCCCCGAAACCCTAACCCTAGAAAGCAAATTTTGGTTGAGAAGGCGGCGGCTAACCCTATCCGCACGGTTCGCGCACGTCCAACTTGATTGGACTCTATCTCCTCGAATAGAAGACTCTAGACCTTGTGTGACCTATAAAAATGACCCTTAGGAACCCTATTTTCGTTTGGGTGCTGTGGCGGCCGACGAGGGTCGTGGACGAGGGCGGATTCCGGCGATCACCCGCGAGGTGTTCTTAGCGTGTCGTCGTCCCTCTTCTTCCTTTTTCCTCCGTTTAAGGTAGGTTATAGCAAGCCAAACCTTAAGTATTATATATGATTAGAACCAGCATCGAGTGCCCTTTCTATTGAATGCAAAAGCCCTAAAAGTTACTTAGTATCATGCGAGAATTTTAGGGTTTAGTAGAAGCATGTCATATCTAGGGTTATACGTGTTCCATCTCGTTTAAGTAGGGATTGCAGGCACTAAAGATTAAATTGAGCATGCTTTATTGTAAAACTTTTCATGCTCTTTCTTTTGAATCCAAAATCCCTAATTATTATGCTCTGTGCTATGCATATTTAGCAATTCTTTGTAACCCTAGCCAACTCGCCGAAGGCGGGCAGGGTGAAAGGGGGACTTGAGCATTTTTGACTTGTACGGTCTCGCGATAGACCGCCCAACCTAGTTAGGCGGCATGTTACTGACCGTTTATGTTCTCTGGTTTGTGTTATGTTTCTAGGAAGAGCGGCTTCACCTAGACCGCCCTTCTGTCAGGCGGCCAGTTATTGACCGTTCGTCTTCTCCAGCGGCTCATTACAGACCGCTCATCTCCAGAAGGTCTTCTGACCTAAGGGGGATAAATAGCTTGTCGTGCGACCGCTGAGGAGGATGAAAGGTCCATACTGGACCGTCCATCTTTACAGAATTTATTATTTTATCTTTTTCGCATGATTTATGATGGTAGATTAATGGTTAAATGTAAGTTAGCAACATGCATAAAAACTATGGAAAATTATAATAGTAATGATTATAAATCTTGCTGATTTATTCATCTTGACATTAGATCATCTTTTTCAATGTTAATATTAATCGTGATTCATAATTAAATTGAAAATTTTATCAGAGTTGTATGACAGTCGTTCTACTCCGGTAGGATTGACTGACCGTCTCACTGGTTTCCGATGTTTTGTTAACCCTATTTTCTTGTAATGTTTGGGACTCTCCGCTGGATATTCCTTCCGTCGGACTAGGACCTTCATTACGGGACCTCTGTAAGCCCCCGCGAGCCTAGGATTCCCACTAGGACGCCGGGCAGGTTGTACCATCAAGACCTGAACCTATGTACGTGATCGAATCGATTGAACTATCATATTGTAAGTCACGGCTCGACTTGGACCCTCTGAGAATTGCACGGCCTGAAAGGGACCGTTCATCTTATTGGGCGGCCCATAACGAACCGTACATCCCTGGCCAAGTGCCACTTACATTGGTCGTTTAACCTTGATCTATCTTCGACCAATTTGTGTTTGGATCGACCCAATAAGCCCTAGGTTGACCAGTGGAGAGTGGGCTGGACCCTGGTTCAGTTCTGCCCCACTTATGGCAGCCCGGAGCCTGTTTGGGTAGACTTCTAGTTGTTTAAGTGGAACGGACCTACTGGAACCGCCCATGTTATAGCGCGGATCTTATTCGACCGTCTGTCTGTTGGACGGCCCTATATGGACCGTTTATCTTGTTCTTGGGCTTCCAGCTCTACTAGTCTTGAGCGGCCCATTTTTAACCGTTCAATTACTCGAGCGGCTCTACATGGACCGTGTATCCTTGACTTCGGTATGGCTAGTCCTAAGCCATCTCTATCCTGAACGGTCTAGTTTAGACCGTGCATTGCTTGAGCGGCCCTGTTATGACCGCTTATCATCCAGAAGTGATTTCCGTGATTTTTCGTGTTGAATCCAAGGACCTGATTGGTTCTTGATAACTTGAACCTTCTAGACATGATGTCTACTTCAACTTACCCTTGAAACTTTGGTAAGTTCCATATCTTGGAGTATTGGCCATTTAACTTAATTAATGTCTAGACATAACTTGGGATCTTGGATCCAACAAATCAATGCCAACGCATCATAAGGGCCCGGTCTGGTCCTGGGAGGAGCGCCCGAAAAGTACTTGTGCCCCGAGGAGTTTGAATGACATGGTGAGGCATTGCACCGAGTGCATGACTAGTGTGATGTCTAAGATAGTAATCTCTTACTTGAATTTCTCTTGACTTGGTTAAATCTTGCTTGTTGGCCAAATTCTCGGTTATATCATGTTCTTGCCTTCTTTTCATTATTTTGTTGCATAGTTATTTCCTTTCGTTCTTTATTTACGCGCCCAAACATGTAATTCAATTGGTTAATTACTTAAACTTGCATGTTATTACCTACTGAGCGTTCGCTCACCTAGTTTTCCCCCCTTTTTCAGGTAGCTCAGGTGAGGACTCGCAATTTGATGGGAACGGGTAAGAGTGACGACCGTGGAGTGAACCTGATAGAAGCCTGTGAAACTAGTTCTAGTTGTGGAGTCTATTTGTATTTAAGAGTATTTTGGAAGAGTTGTTAGCCAATGTAATAGTGTTGAGTGGATGTTGTCAAAGATTATGTTAAGTGAGATCTTTGTAGTTTGAAACATGGTTTGGTTATGTGCTATTTAATGAATGGAGAAGTTTCTATTAATGGTGATGTGCGATCTTTTAGCTATAACATATCATGTCTAGAAATAAACATATTATTAGTATAATTACTCGTTTCTACTGCCAGTCCCGATATTCCGCATCGGGGCGTGACACCTGGTCCCCTGGGCGCCTTCTTCATCTGGTTTTGCAAAAGTCAAAAGCATGCTCTTTCATCTAAAAATAGTTGTACAACTTCTTGAATAATTCTCACATTGTTATTTTTACTCAGAAATGATGATAATGCATGCAGACTCAAATGATGTGTGAGAGTAGAATTAACTATCCATGTTGCACAAGTTTGTACTTTTGTTGCGAAAAGATGGTACATGTGATGCAAGTTATGATACAAAATGTGATACTCATCACACCCCCAACTTACTCATTGCTAGTTCCTTAGCAATGCAAATAGATTAAAATTTAGGACCAACATAAGTTTACAAAATTCATACTTCTATCTCCAGCTCTTCTTTCATAGAGTCAGCTAAAGATTAGGAATCCGAAAACCTTAATACGCACTAGCCTTAGATCGTGACTTAAGAATGCATCTGAAAAATTCAATAGCACTTGTGCATGTGTAAGACTAAATCCACAGTAAAGACAATTGCATCCCTCATTTGTTATTCCAAGTATGTGTCTTTCAACCCTGCACCTCCTAACTTGGAGTATTGAGCACACCAGATTTTAATCTACCTTATTTCATTGTCCCCTTGGGATCTTATATAGTTTCTTCACACATGATGTTGCACTACCCTTCACTGTTTAACACTAACCTCGACTCTTGCCTTAGGAGAAGCAGGCCCGATTTCGCAGATCAAGGTTCCCTTTTCCATTTGACGCAAACCTCAACACGTCTTAGATGGAGTAAGTCCGGTTACTAAGATTATGTGCATTTTTATGGTGAATTCATCATTTTTTAATGTGCTTTTGCACTTATAGATAACTTCGGCAGAGAGCTTGAAAATATCTCCTTTTTGAGAAGTGCAGAGCGTCAAACATAATACTCAAAATAACAGAAGGCTTTTCCTATTTGTTTCATTAGTGTGTAATGTGAATTTCATTTTTCTAAAGTACGCATGAACTTTTAAAGAGATTCTTATATCAATTTTCTATAGCTAGATTGAATAACTTTTCCATCATCCTTTTCCTAGCCTTTTCCATTCCAGAATTACTTTCAATAAAAGCATAAATCAAGAGAATTCAATTGGAGGTTCCATCTTTTTCATGCACAAATGGTATGCAAAAAGCTCCTATCAGGTTGTATGCATCATGAAAAATTTTCTCTCCCCTCCCCCCAACTTGAATGGCATTGTCCTTAATGACATATGAAAGTAGCAATGTAACGAAAAATACGTCTAAGTAGAAGAGAAACAACCTGATGTGCGGGGCGAGAAGTTCTTTAAAATTGATGGAGACACCGTCTTCGTCCCGACCTGTCTACTACAAAACACTAAAAATAAAAGCATCAAAAACCTTGGGTTACCTCCCAGAAGCGCTAAGTTTAACGTCTTTAGTCAGATGCATGAAAGCTCTCAAAGATCTATTCCACATCACTCAGAGTAACAGATTCCTTTTGCAGCTGCTCATCTTCCAAATAGGGCTTCAATCGTTGACCGTTGACAGTGAAAATGTGACCATTATTAGGATTCAAAATTTTTACAGCACCATGGTCAAAAGCCTTAATGACTACAAATGGTCCGTCCCATCTAGACTTCAACTTTTCGGGGAACAAGCGCAGCCTAGAATTAAAATGCCAAACTTTTTGATTAGGTTGAAAAGTTTTCCTTTGAATATGTTTATCGTGAAAAGCTTTCATCTTGGCCTTGTAGATTTTTGAATTCTCATACGCTTCATTGTGCAGTTCTTCCAGTTCATTCATTTGTAGAGCTCTTTGGGACCCAGCTTGGGTAAGCTTGAAGTTAACTTGCTTGATGGCCCAATATGCTCTATGTTCCAATTCTACGGGCAAGTGGCAGGCTTTTCCAAAAATGAGGCGATATGGAGACATGCCAATGGGAGTTTTAAATGCAGTTCTATAGGCCCAGAGTGCATCATCTAGTCTCTCGGACCATTCTTTCCTATCTGGCCAAACTATTTTATGCAGGATGTTTTTGATCTCCCTGTTGGAAACTTCTAGCTGGCCACTAGTTTGGGGATGATAAGGAGTTGCATACTTGTGAGTGATTCTGTATTTTCGGAGCAAAACTCGGAACTGAGAATGGGTGAAGTGAGAACCCCCATCATTGATATAGCCTTCGGACACTCGAATCTAGAAAAGATATTTTCCTTAACAAATTTCATCACAACCCTATGGTCATTTGTCCTTGTGGCTATCGCTTTAATCCATTTTGACACGTAATCGATCGCTACCAAGATGTATTCATTTCCAAAAGACGGTGGAAACGGTCCCATAAAGTCAATTCCCCAAGCATCAAAGATTTCTACTATTAGAATGGGATTTAACGACATCATATCTTTCCTTGAAATGTTGCCCACGGCTTGACACCTCAAACAAGTTTTAGAGCATTCATAAGCATCCTTGAATAAAGTGGGCCAATAAAATCCATTTTGTAAAACTTTTGCCGCTGTCTTCTTTCTTGAAAATGTCCCCCACAAGTAGAATGATGATAGAAATTCAACACAGATTGTTGTTCTTCCTCGGGGACACATCTTCAAATGATTTGATCAGGACCCATGTGAAACAGCTTCGGGTCCTCCCAAAAATAGTGCTTTACTTTTGAAAAGAATGGATCCTTCTCCTTCTTAGACCATCCTCCTGGAATTTGACCTACCGCTAGGTAGTTGACTATGTGAGTGAACCAGGGGGTTGTTGCGTGAGAGATGGAAAGAATTTGCTCATTAGGAAATTTATCAGACATTGGGTGTCACGCCCCGAACCAATAACAGCGGAACGTGTCGTTTGCTCCGAACGTGGCAGTTAAACAGTCATGTCAATCAGAGCATAGTCATTTCCACAAAACATAATTTGGACAAATAATAAATTTCATTTCAAATATGAGGTCTTTACATATTCGGGCCCATAATAAACAAAAAGACTCAATAAAGAAAAACTATAAGGAGACATAAGACGCAAGATAACCAGACTAGACGGTTCATCTAGATGTCAGAGTTCTCTTCACTCTTGCCCTTGCCCATCATGTTCGGTCTCGTCGTCACTAAGGTCATTACCTGAAAAATATTTAAAAACGCAGGGTGAGCGAACGCTCAGTAGGACTTAATATCTCATGCACCAAGCTAGCTTTAAGTCAATTACAGTTTCACATGCGCATGCAGGTCATGCAAGATATAGAAATCGAGAACTATAATGACACGAGATAAATTCAAGAACTATATAAAAAAAAGTAAGTAAGATGCTAGATACACTCATAAAGAGTAAGGACAATGATAATCAAGAGAGTGTAGCAAGAACTTTCATGTCAGAACATCAAGTACTTCTCATAATGAGGAAACAATAACAATCATCCCTCTATGACGAACAATATCACGAGGGCGGTTAAGGAAACTAGCACAATATTCTCTCTATGACGACATTATCATGAGAGCTTTCATGTAACTAGCACTGTGGAGGATTGCCAAGACACTAAGGGAATATCACGATGATATGATAACCCCTCCAATAAGGCAATTCAAGATCTTTTCATGATGAACAATAAGTTGTGGAAAGATGTACTATGATGGCAATTACTCCCGATCATCACTATCACGAAAGCTTTTGCACATCTAGCACTACATAGGATTGTGTACTATGATGGCAATTACTCACGATCATCACTATCATGAGAGCATTTGCACATCTAGCACTACATAGAATTGGCCAATGCACTAAGGAGAAATTACGAAGATATGACCGCCCCTCATGGAAATAGCACTAGGTAGTATTTGGTCGCACACTTAGGAGTTCTCACGATTGTATGATTGCCCCTAAATGCCAATAACCGAGTTGGTGAATGCCAGCACCCGATCATCATATACCGGTAACGTTTGGACTTTGCCTCACCCAATAGGGTCAGATCAGGATCCGTAGCATTTTAAAATGTCATTTTAGTGAGACCCATAGCCCCTGACATTTAGTCTAGACTAATTCCATATTAATGGCCAAGAATTTCAAGGATCGAGCATGTAAGAACATTAAGATAGATTTCATAGAACATAGAGTTCAAGGATAGAACTTGTAATAAGGATGATATATCAATAAACCATATGAAAATCATGACATTCTGGAAATCTGGGTGATTAGGTACAACCAGCTCAGTCGGTCTTGAGGGAATCCAAGGCTGCGAGGAGACTCACGGAGGTCCCAATGACTAACTGGCCAGTCCGAAGGAACGGAATGTCCAACGGAGGGCTCGTATGTCACAGAGAGTTGAGGTGTATAACGTGAACCAATCATGAAACATGGACTCCATCTACAGACGTGAGATGAGAGTGCCAAAAGACCCAAGGTATGGGTCAAAACCGGAAGAAAACAGTGAGAATATGAATGCGTTAATTATAGAATTCATGTCCATCCAATTCTATAATTAACTATAATTAAATAAATTTATATTAATTGACGTATGTGAGTAGTGTCATTTATTAATTAGCATCCACTTGGAGGGACGTTAATTCTATGATTTTTAACTTAATTTATTTAACAAGAATCCACGTCAATATCTATTTAATTGAATAATTTTAAAACATACATTCAAAGACATATTTATTTATACAAAATAATTTAGAGAAATAGAATATATGATAATTAGGATAAAAATTCAAGGATTCCAAATATATAATTTTTATAATTTTCTGTTACATATCTTAATAGATATGAATTTTCAAAGATATAGTTACAGATATATACATATATACATATATATATATATATATATATATTAAAGATATGACAACATTGCAAAATGTCGTCAAAATGAATCAACGACATTCTCAATGTCGTCATTTCAAAAATATAAATTCTAACTTCTTCAAACCTCCGGTTCTCGACGTACACACGTCGGAATCACGCGTTCTATATATCGAAATGACGGGCTCGAAAAACTCTACCTAACTGGGTGTTCAAAATAATTTTTCATTGAGAGATGGGAGATCTTGAGATAGGAGACACGAAAAATGGTGCAACCACTCTTACAACCTCGGTCACCTCCCCAATAACACACCCATAAAAGTTTATGGCCAAAGGACACTGTGGCGCCCCCAAAACAGGCCATCAACGTAAAAAATATATAACTATGGTACTACGGTAACCATTGCAATCGCCGTGTAACTATTAGAAATTCATATATTTAATAAAGTTAATCATTAACAGGTTAACACACCATATAATCTCATGAAAATTTACAGTAAATTTTGAGGATTTCAAAGATATATTTTTCTAGAATTTTAATTATATGATTACATGATTATAAAATATTTAATCATGATTTACTTCTATTCACTTAATAATTTTCTACTTAGAGCATGCAGGAAGTCATGGCATCAAACGTATAAAAACATGCAGGATGATTAATCGGATTTGACTTGGGAGATTGCCTACCTTTCGACGATGCTTCGACAAATGAAAGAAGAAGAAGAAGTAGCAGAGGAAGAAGATAATAGGAGAGGAAGCTTTGTCTGCTTTCTCGTACGGCAACGGCAATAACAACAACTACAGCCGCACAGGAATAAGACGGAAGAAGGAGGGCGCCGGACTTCGCTCCGATCACAACAACGGATGTAGAGGGAAGGAGACGGACGTCTATGTAGCAGGAAGCAGGTACGAACAGCAAGTCTCCACGCACGTAGCAGCATGAAGATGCCTTGCCTGTTCGCTGGTGAGGGGTTTATATAGAAGGGGGGCTGCTAGTGGGTTTGAGACCATACAAGGGAAGGGTTTAATGACGTTCTATGCGTTGCCAATTCTCTTTCTATTTTAACAGCCGCCTGTTGTGTTCGCAGTGAAAACCCTAAGCTTTTCCCCATCGAATGGGTTGGGTTGGCTTCAAAGGAAAGGATGCCCACATGTAATTGGGTTGGGCATTTTATCGTTAAAGTCTATTCCACGTTCGTAGCTTTAAAAGCTTTACATATATACATATATATATATATATATATATATATATATATATGAGGTTTTGGGGTTGAGGGCCAACGTTATCATGGCCCATGAACATGAGGCCTCCAACATGTGTACGTGAGGTGTTTGGGCTCAATATGTGAATTAAAGGAGAAGTTAATTGATGGGTGAACCTTTATGTATATGGGTTCTTATATGTGTTCAAATAATAAAAGGTTTGCTTATACTTTTATTTGGCCTTCTCATATAGGATTGTAAGGGTGTTGTTTATTGAGCCCATGTGTATATATATATATATATATATATATATATATATATATATATATATATCCTCAGCCCACGCATGTTTATTGTTGTGTCCCGAAGGTGGCAATCAAGAGGGGAGGGGTGAATTGATTGGCCAATAAAAATTATTTACCTAAAGATGCACAAAAGAAATCGACAATTATAGAATAGAAGTAATTCTAAAGCAAACAAGCACTCAATCTCACCGGAACAAGATCTCTCTCTCGTGAGAACTGAAAGAAGTCGTGAATGAGGTATGGCACTACAAGAGATCACTCAGTTAAGCGAGTAGCCCACTCGATACAAAGAATGATAAACCAGACCACAATGGAAGCACAAGATTTTTAGGTGGTTCGGGTACACTAGTGTGTCCCCTACATCCACCCCTCACATAGAGGATTAATCCTCCACTATGACGTGAGCCACACACATGCTGAATAGACAGCCAACACACACACAGTAGCCTATCCTGGCCACTACACACACACACACACTCTCGTATCACAGAACACGAGCACACACACACGAATGTGTTTTCAGAAATTCTAAGAGTACAACAGATGTTCAATACTAAACAACAAGTACTTGAGGGGTTTAGAGCAGAAAAGATTTTCAGAGATAGAACTCCCCCTTTCTCTTTTTCGAAAGTCCTTTGACGCTTCTGCAGGATGAAGAACGAACTTGAAGCAAGTGTGAAGTACTGCAGTACGAACAGAGGTTGGATCTGGATTTCAGATGCAGCTTTCAGTAGTATATGATCTTGGGTTTTGATTCAAGCTTCTTCCTTTCGATTTCAGCTTCAGAGCAAGGTGGAAGAGGGCTTGGGAGCTGCAGCTGCGAACCTGCACACAAAAATTAGAACCTCATCAAATCTCCTTCAAGATCTCACCTCTCTTCCTTTTTATCTAATGCCACAAGGGTTTGTTTAATTGATTAGGAGAGTCAAAGACAACTTGGGAACCAGATCCACATTTTGTGGAGTGCTTTTTGGAAGTTGGACTCGGATCGGATGACTTTTGGTGCAAGGAAACGGCGGTCAAAAAATATGGCTGGAGGTTGGACCTGAAAGGGTCGACCCTTGGGGTCGACCCTCGAAGAGCGTTGACAACGCCAGAAGCAATGGGTCGACCCTCGTTCTACCAGAATCTGGTAGGATGAAATTTTACAGGGGTCAACCCTTGGGGTCGACCCTCGAAGAGGATTAAGCAATCCTGGAATCAATGGGTCGACCCAATGGTCGACCCTCGTGCTCACAGATTCTGGTGGGAGGAATTTTTACAGGGGTCGACCCATGGGTCGACCCATGCGCTAGAACTACCAGATGTGTGACGAAGGCCACAAAAATGTGGTGCCAACCAAGTGTATGAAGAAATAGAGTCCAGGCCACTAAAATGCATGTCTAAGGCGTGAATAATGACGACTCAATAAAATTTACCTTCGACAAGAGTGTTGCTCTATTAACCACTAAACTCAAGGATTGAATACCAACAAGGAACAGAGACAAAAAGAGTTAGGATGGATCTCACCAAATGTCCTTGTATCATTCAATTCATGAATCGCCTTCTTGCCCCTGTCAAGACATGCATTCTGCATTAGCTTTGGCGATTGCAAATAGAGGTAAAACTTCTTACCGGAAGAAGTGATTCCTGAGTTCCCAAAGCTTCTTATCTCACCAAGTGAAAAATAATTCCAGAATTTATCAAGGCATTCAAGTTAGAACAAATAGATATGGAATGATTTAGTCATCATCAAAATTCATTACAATGACCCACATAGAGGGGGTTCAACAATTTCCCCCTTTTTGATGATGACAAGATTCTAAACATGTAAACACAAAATTCAGAGTTTATTGCCAATTGTATGATGACACGGAGCCTAGCCGGAATAATATAAAAAGTACTTGACTTAACCAACTCACAAACAGGAACCAATTTAGAAACCTCATTCCATTGGAGCATTGAGCTATGCGATTGATAAAAAAGCATACTCCAACAACCAGCAATGCTTTAATTGGAAGACAACCACAGTCCACAATTTGATTTCATTAACAAGGGGAAGTGATGTACAATGCAACAAAATGCCATGCCATGATTACAAGATAATGCAACACCTAAAACACTATTGAAATGCAATTCCAAATATGAAAATGCAACACACATGCATGCAAGCATACACCACACATAGATTATAAGTAGTCGGGCACACAATACAACGAGACTTTTCCCCCTTTGGCATCATCAAAAAGAGGGGGTGAAAAGGGATAAGTAGAGTGCCATATAGATGAAGTGCAACAGTCTAGTCATCATCTGGATTTGGTGGACCTAGAGCACGCCGGACATAATCCAAAATTTCGTGGCACATTTGGGTGTGATAGGCCAAGGCATCAGTGAAAGTTTGAGTGCAGTCTTGGTGAGAAAGCTTCAGATCATGCAGCTCATTTTCTATGACTTCCAAGGTCTCCCCATACTTGTCTAACCGCTCATCAATGCGATCCAACCGATCTATGATTAGCCTGGCCGCCTCAGAGGGTATATCTACTGCAGGAGCAGGGAGTGGTTCCTCATCAGACTCGGCGTCTTCATCCTCATTAGCCTCATCAGAACTAGCAGCAGGAACTGCGGGTTTCAGTTGCCGAACTAATTCACCGTCACGCATAACATAACCCATATTGTGACAAATGGAGTGAATGGTATAAATGTCGGCCTCTCGCATAGTGTGTGAAGATTCGGCTGAAAGATTTATCTCCATGTACTGGAAAATGGCGGTTAAAGCAGCAGCATATGGTAGAGTTCTATTCCTGTGCTTTATGCTTGTGCACATATGCTCCAAAATAATTGCTGGAAAGTTGATACAGATGCCATCCAAGAGACAGTAAATAAGAAACATATGAATTTATGTAACTTTGTCATGTCCTCCCCCTCTCGGAAGTAAGATGGTAGTAATCATTCTATGAAGAATGTGTTGAACAGGAGGGAAACGATTTGCATTCAACCCAGCAACAGATCGGCCTTCTCGAGCTTCAGAAGTCATGTAAAGATAAATTGTATCTTCAGGAACAAGAATATCTCCAAAGGCATATCCCTCGGGAGGGAGTTGAAATGCTTCGCCTAGCAGTTGTGGGGAAAGAATAACCTGAACCCCATTGACTTTTGAAATCGGACTTTCACCAGCCATGGATAGGTTGCTATAGAATTGATGCACTAAGTTGGGATACATCCGTCGGTGGGCAGACATGAAAACTTCCAAGTTGGGCTGACTGCAAATGACATCAACTAAACTGAGAATATGATTGCTCAAATTACCGAAGTCCACTGCTCGGGGACGAAGAACTTTTCTGTCCAGCACCTTGCTGGATGAAGATTGGCCGCGAAGAGATGCAACGTGTGCGGCTTTTTTCGAGCGAATCTCTTGTGCCTTGCTAGATTCTTCACTTCTGCGAGACGGACGTCTCCTTGGGGCCATCTAAGCAAAAATCAAAAGGGCCACACGATGGGGTTTAGATCGAGATGGTTCAACTGGAGAGGAAAGTTATCGAATAGAGTGTGTGATCCTCCACAAACACCAAGTGAATACCTCAAGAGATCGGAGTGGCAAGGAACGATCCTTGGACCTGGAAGAAGGAAACTCGCGCGGTTAGCCACAGGAAGATCCGCGGCTAGGTTTGGAGGATTTTGGAACCAAAAATGAGTATTTAGGGCTTGCAAGAGATGGTGGCTGGCCTTGGAGGGGGTTATGAGCTTTTATATAAGCATGGGAGGGGCTAACTTAGGGTTAGGACCCCAATCGCGAACGGCTCGGACGCGTTGTAAACGCGTCACCGGAATGGGCCGACCCCTGTAAACTCAACCCCAACAGAATCTAGTTTTGTGAGGGTCTTTGTGAAGTTCAGCAAATTTGAAGAAAAAACATAACCGAGGGCCAAAAAGGAATTAGTCTCGAGTCCCCAATTGAAAATTAAGTTGGAATCAAAGAAGATAAGAGTATTTATAGGGTTTTAAACAATTGGGGAAGTACCACATCAATTTGAAGATCAAAGTTTGACGTGCTATTATCCAATTCTCCGGATTTCAGGATTCGGACAGTTTTACTCCATTGATGGCATGTGAGTGTATTCAAGGTCATAATCGGCCATAGAATTGACAACAAGAATGAGTGAATATTATATATATATAGAAGAAATGCAAGAACACACATAGATGACTTATCATGCAATTTGTTTTTGTTCTTTTGATTTTTCACACAACTTGATGCGTATGTTTGAGAAGGAAAATGTAAACTAGCATATGACTAATGCAAATGGATGCAATGCATTGAACTATACTCTTAAAAGCACACAAAATCATGATGCAGACTCTTCTATTTTACATACCCCTAATTCTCTTCTAAAGGTTGTGAACTTCTCTTCACATAGGGGTTTTGTGAAAATGTCGGCAATTTGATGATTTGTCTCGATGAAGCTGATTTCTACATCACCCTTGCTAACATGATCTCTAATGAAATGATGTCTAATTTCAATATGCTTGGTGCGAGAATGATGGACAGGGTTCTTGGATAGATTTATGGCTGAGGTGTTATCACAAAGAATTGTGGTGTTTTTGAAGGATTCGCCATAATCAATCATTTGTTGTTGGATCCAAAGCACCTGGGTAACACAACTACCTACAGCCACATACTCGGCTTCGGTGATTGATAAAGCCACTGAGTTTTGTTTCTTGGAGGCCCATGAAACCATGCATCCTCCAAGGAACTGGCAGTAACCGCTGGTGCTTTTCCGATCCACTTTGCAACCCGCGTAATCGGCATCGGAATAGGCAATTAGATCAAGGCTCGAATTGCACGAAAACCACAAACCCAAGTTCACTGAGCCAGCAATATATCAAAAGATTCTTTTCACAGCCGACAAATGTGACTCTTTAGGATTGGACTGAAAACGAGCACACAAACATATAGCAAATTGAATATCGGGCCGACTAGCAGTTAAGTACAGCAAGGAACCTATCATGCTTCTGAAAATTTTTTGGTCCACATATTTACCTATTTCATCTTGATCAATTTTTATTGATGTGGACATAGGTGTCGGTTGCGGTTTGGTAGATGCGAAGTCAAACTTTTTCAACAGCTCCATTGCATATTTTTTCTGATATATGAACATCCCATCGGCCGTCTGTGTGACCTATAATCCCAAAAAGAATGTCAGCTCTCCCATAAGGCTCATTTCAAATTCACTTTGCATCAATTTTGCAAAGTCTTTACTGAGAGTATCCTTGGTGGATCCAAATATAATGTCATCAACATAGACTTGAACAACTAAGATTTCCTTACCGTTCAACATTGTGAAAAGGGTTTGATCCACATTACCTCGTTTGAATCCATTTTGTATAAGGAAATCATTTAACTGTTCATACCATACTCAGGGTGCTTGTTTAAGACTGTAGAGTGCCTTGTCTAACTTGTACACATGGTCTGGATACTTTGTGTCCTCAAACCCCAATGGTTGCTCCACGTATACGTCCTCCTGAATAAAATCATTTAAGAATGCACTTTTCACATCCATCTGAAACAGTTTAATATTATTGCAACATGCAAATGCCAAGAGAATTCTCACTGCCCCGAGTCTTGCTACAGAAGCAAATGACTCATCAAAATCAACTCCTAGTTCCTGGCTATAACCTTTGGCAACAAGCCTTGCCTTATTTTTAGTTACCACCCCTTGATCGTTTATTTTGTTACGAAAGATCCACTTGGTTCCGATCACTGAGTGGTCTCTAGGACGAGGCACGAGGAATCACACTTTGTTCCTTTGGAACTGGTGTAATTCTTCTTGCATAGCTAAAATCCAGGAATCAGTCTTTAAAGCATCTTCAAGGGAGTGAGGTTCAGATTGTGAAAGTAATGCAATATAATCCAGATTTTCAACTTCCCTGAACGAGGAACGTGTTCTTATTCTCTCTTCTACACTGCCAATGATAGCCTCTGGGGGATGATCTTTTGCAAAAGTCCATTGTCTTGACAGCTACAGTTCAACTAAAGTTTGCTGATTTCCATCATCATTTTGTTGTTCTTCATCTTCTGGTTTATTTGCTTCCTTTGACAACTCTTTGGTATTTTCATCTTCTGATTGTCCTTCCTGCAAAACAGGTTTTTCATTAATGTTCTTGGATGATGATTCATCAACGATAACATGGGGACTTTCTTCAACTACAAGAGTTCTCAAGTTATATACTCGATAGGCTCTTGAGCTAGATGAATATCCGAGAAATATCCCCTTATCACTCTTGGGGTCAAACTTAGCTAAGTCCACCTTGCCATTGTTATGAATGTAACAAATAGACCCAAAAGGTTTGAAGTAAGAAATGTTTGGTTTCTTACCTCGATATAGCTCATAAGGTGTTTTCTTTAACAATGGCCTTACCATGACTCGGTTTATTATGTAGCACGCTGTATTCACGGCTTCAGCCCAAAAATACCTCGGGAGGTTGTTCTCATTCAGCATAGTTCTAGCCATTTCTACAAGTGTCTTGTTCTTCCTCTCACGACTCCATTTTGCTCGGGTGTTCTTGGTGCGGAAAAATTATGTTTGTAACCTTGACCCCTGCAAAAATTACTGAACTCATGGTTATCAAATTCTCTACCATGATCACTCCGCACGGTCTTGATGCACCAACCTTTTTCATTTTGAACCATCCTGCAAAACGCCTCAAACTCCATCAAAGCATCACTTTTATTTGAGAGAAAATACACCCATCTATATCTAGAAAAATCATCCACAATCACAAATCCATATAGCTTACCACCCAAGCTATGTGTTCGGCTTGGTCCAAAAAGATCTATATGGATGAATTCAAGGGGCTTAGAGGTGGTTACATCACTTTTACATTTAAAGGATGTTCTTGTCTGTTTGCCCTTGCTGCAAGCCCCACAGATTCCTTCATTGACCAGCTTCAACTTGGGTAAGCCAAGAACCAGATTCTTCCTGAACAACTTCATCATCACATTGAAACTAGCATGCCCAAGACGGCGATGCCACAACCATGCATCATCAGAATTTTTAGCAACTAAGCAAAGATTTTTATGTGAAACATCATCAAGATCAATCATATAAACATTATTGTGTCTAAGCCCTATGAACTTGATTTCATTGGAGTTTCTATCTACCACACTACAGTGAGTAGAATCAAAAGACACATTACAACCTTTGTCACAGAATTGACTTATGCTTAGAAGATTGTGATGCAGGCCTTTAACAAGCAAAACATTTTCAATGACTTGAGTTTGGTTCTTACCTATCTTACCTTCTCCAACAATTTTTCCTTTGTCTTTACCCCCAAAAGCTACCACTCCACCATCTTTTTCTTGTAGGTCTGCAAACATTTCCTTATTTCCCGTCATATGTCTTGAACATCCACTATCAAGGTACCATTTGTTCTTTTGAGCTCCAAAGCAGACCTGCATATACAAAAAGAATACTTTTGGGGTTTTTGGTACCCAAGCAAGCTTGGGTCCTCGGTGGTTAGATAGAAAAGGCCTGTATGATCTATTCATTATTCTTGCAAAATTTTCATCATCAAATCTCATGGTTCTGCACTCATACATATCATGGCCTAATCTTCCACAATAAAAGCATGTAGTGATTCTGTTGTCACGGTTTCTTTTCCTGTTCACATTTGTAAATGAGCTATGCATCTGTGTGTTAGATGATGAGGCATATGTGGTTCTTGAAACCCATGGAGTCAAATATGTGTTGGACTGAAAATTATTTTTCTTCTTAGGAGTGGGTAGAGAACTTCCTTCATGAGGACCCACACATGTGTTCATCACTTGTTTCCCCTTCTCAGAGGCGAAAATAACACTTTTCAACTCATTTAATTCAAGCATCAGGGTTTCAATTTTCCTTTCAGCTGTTTCCTTGGTTTGAATGCAAACAATTTTTTTCAACTTTTCTTGTTCTAATTCCCTCTTCAAGTCTTCATGCATTTTAACAAAAGTGAATTGATCCTCTCGCATGCATGAACTCTCTTCTTCAAATAACTCCATTTTAGACAAGAGATTATCATTCTCATGTTTGAGATTCTCATTTTCTGAATTGAGAACATTGCAGTTCTCACAAGGATTTTCAGCATGCCCAGCTTGCTCCATTTCCTTTTTCAGAAGTTTATTTTCAGATTTCAATTTTTTGCATTTTCCATATAATGATTCATATGTAATCTGCCATTGTTCACATGTAAGAGATTCAGATTCAGAGTCTACCTCATTAGTGTTATCCCCATCTGCCATGAAACACAAGTTCTGCATTAGTTCATCCAGGTCGTCTTCATTTTCGAGTCCTTCCTCATCCTCGTCGCTCCATGTGGCGACCATGGCTTTGGGCTTCTTGAATTTTCCTTTCTTGAATCTCTTCGCCAACTCCGGGCATTCTCCCCGCATGTGACCAGGTTTCTTGCAATCATAGCAGATTACTTCATCCTTCTTGCTGCTTTCATTCTTCTTAAACCCTTGCCTTCTTGGTCCTTTTCCAAACTGACCTCCGAACTTCCTGGTATTCTTAACAAATTTTCTTGCTCTTCTGGTGATCATAGCAACAAGCTCCTCATCTTCACTATTGGCCATGGATCCTTCCTCACTTTCATCAGACTCTTATGGGTTTACCTTCAGTGCCAATGTTGTGGCAACCTTCTTCTTTTTGTTGTCCTACTCGCTCCTTTTGATGTTGATTTCAAATGTCATCAGGGAGCCAACTAACTCGTCCAAAGTCAGAGTGTTGAGATCTTTTGAGTCTTCGATCACTGTGGCCTTTGTGTGCCACTGTGGTGATAGAGATCTCAGTACCTTCCTCACAAGATCACGGTTTGAATACTCCTTGCCAAGAGCCTTTAATCCATTTGTAATTTCCATCAGTCTCGCGAACATTTCAGAGATGGTTTCTTCTGGCTTCATCATAAACAATTCATAATCCCGGACCAATAGATTTGCTTTGGTCTCCTTGACTTCAGAAGTTCCTTCATAGATCAAGCATAGTTTGTCCCACATTTTTTGTGCAGAGGAACACATAGATATGCATGAGTATTCATTCGGATGGATAGCACACTGAATTATATTCATGACCTTAAAGTTAGCTGGGCACTTATTGATATGGTCGTCATCCCAATCATCTTCATTGTCAGGCAACTTATAAGGACCTTTATTGATAATATTCCACACTTCATAATCTTGTGCACGCAAGAAAACATACATTCTATTTTTCCAGTATGTGTAGTTTGTTCCATCAAAAAATGGAGGTCTGTGTACTGAATGTCCTTCGGGCATCATCCCTCTGTTTTCCATAGAAAGGGATCTGCTCTTCGACCGTGAGGTCGGGCAATACAGAGACCAATGCTCTGATACCAATTGTTGGGTCCCGAAAGGTGGCAATCAAGAGGGGAGGGGTGAATTGATTGGACAATAAAAATTATTTACCTAAAGATGCACAAAAGAAATCGATAATTATAGAATAGAAGAAATTCTAAAGCAAACAAGCACTCAATCTCATCGGAACAAGATCTCTCTCTCGTGAGAACTGAAAGAAGTCGTGAATGAGGTATGACACTACAAGAGATCACTCAGCTAAGCGAGTAGCCCACTCGATACAAAGAACGATAAACCAGACCACAATGGAAGCACAAGATTTTTAGGTGGTTCGGGTACACGAGTGTGTCCCCTACATCCACCCCTCACACGGAGGATTAATGCTCCACTATGACGTGAGCTACACACATGCTGAATAGAAAGCCAACACACACACCGTAGCCTATCTTGGCCACTACACACACATACACACACTCTTGTGTCACAGAACACGAGCACACACACACGAATGTGTTTCCAGAAATTATAAGAGTATAACAGATGTTCAATACTAAACAACAAGTACTTGAGGGGTTTAGAGCAGAAAAGATTTTCAGAGATAGAACTCCCCCTTTCTCTTTTTCGAAAGTCCTTTGATGCTTCTGCAGGATGAAGAACGAACTTGAAGCAAGTGTGAAGTACTGCAGTACGAACAGAGGTTAGATCTGGATTTCAGATGCAGCTTTCAGTAGTATATGATCTTGGGTTTTGATTCAAGCTTCTTCCTTTCGATTTCAGCTTCAGAGCAAGGTGGAAGAGGGCTTGGGAGCTACAGCTGCGAACCTGCACACAAAAATTAGAACGTCATCAAATCTCCTTCAAGATCTCACCTCTCTTCCTTTTTATCTAATTCCACAAGGGTTTGTTTAATTGATTAGGAGAGTCAAAGACAGCTTGGGAACCAGATCCACATTTTGTGGAGTGCTTTTTGGAAGTTGGACTCGGATAGGATGACTTTTGGTGCAAGGAAACGGCGATCAAAAAATACGGCTGGAGGTTGGACCTGAAAGGGTCGACCCTTGGGGTCGACCCTCGAAGAGGGTTGACAACACCAGAAGCAATGGGTCGACCCCTGGGGTCGACCCTCGTTCTACCAGAATCTGGTAGGATGAAATTTTACAGGGGTCGACCCTTGGGGTCGATCCTCGAAGAGGATTAAGCAATCCTGGAATCAATGGGTCGACCCAATGGGTCGACCCTCGTGCTCACAGATTTTGGTGGGAGGAATTTTTACAGGGGTCGACCCTTGGGGTCGACCCTCGCACCTGAAGGGGTCGACCCTTGGGGTCGACCCATGCGCCAGAACTACCAGATGTGAGACGAAGGCCACAAAAATGTGGTGCCAACCAAGTGTATGAAGAAATAGAGTCCAGACCACTGAAATGCATGTCTAAGGCATGAATAATGACGACTCAATAAAATTTACCTTAGACAAGAGTGTTGCTCTATTAACCACTAAACTCAAGGGTTGAATACCAACAAGGAACAGAGACAAAAAGACTTAGGATGGATCTCACCAAATGTCCTTGTATCATTCAATTCATGAACCGCCTTCTTGCCCCTATCAAGACATACATTCTGCATTAGCTTTGGCGATTGCAAATAGAGGTAAAACTTCTTACCGGAAGAAGTGATTCCTGAGTTCCCAAAGCTTCTTATCTCACCAAGTGAAAAATAATTCCAGAATTTATCAAGGCATTCAAGTTAGAACAAATAGATATGGAATGATTTAGTCATCATCAAAATCCATTACAATGACCCACATAGAGGGGGTTCAACATTTATATATGCATCAAAGCCCATTAAATAATTATGTGACTTAGTTACCATATGCTTAACTAAATCATTTAGTAGGACTTCTTATATGTATATATATAAATATAAGGATCGCATTCCTTATTATTAGATCATTACCGATGGCTCGGGTATCAGAGTCGGGTTCGGTCCTCTGAAAGTCTTTATATATTTGTATGCACACACACACACACACACACACACACACACACACACACACACACACACACACATATATATATATATATATATATATATATATATATATCTTAAATTGTATTTAATTTAAGCCTCGAATAGATAAAGGATATGTTCAATTTCTATTTCTTAATTATTTATTTATACCTTTATTGATGCCTATTTATTAACATTTAGGCCCATTAACCATTTTAGCTAATTACCACTTTTCCTTTATCAAAATTTTAATTTTTCATAATTTTCAACGACTAATATTTATAGTTATTTTCATTTATTTCCTATTAAAATTTTCGGGGTGCTACAGCCCCCCCCCCCCCACTTAAAAGAATTTGGTCCCCAAATTCACATGATTTTCGTTCCAAAATTAGTGGAGTAAAATCGCCATGTTTGAAGCATGTATTCTAGCTAGATCATTCACATAACATGCTAGGTGCTAAGATCACCATATGCGATTCATGCAGTTACGGATGAGATAGGTTTATAGAGTTAGCCATTTTTCGTCTACACAACAAGTTTTAAATTAATGATTACTTATATCTTGACATTAATCTAGCGTAGATGAAACATATTTTATTAGTTAGCCCATAGTTCTACCCAAATCTCACGGGATTCCTATAGGATGACTGATAGGGACGATCCGATCTAGGACTTGAACTTAATGACCTAGGGATTTAGAAAGCCTAGGCTCTGATACCACCTTTTGTCACGCCCCGAACCGATAGCAGCGGAACGTGTCGTTTGCTCGGAACGTGGCAGTTAAACAGTCATGTCAATCAGAACATAGTCATTTCCACAAAACACAATTTGGACAAATAATACATTTCATTTCAAATATAAGTTCTTTACATATTCGGGCCCATAATAAACGAAAAGACTCAATAAAGAAAAACTATAAGGAGACATAAGACGTAAGATAACCAGACTAGACGGTTCATCTAGATGTCAGAGTTCTCTTCACTCTTGCCCTTGTCCATCATGTTCGGTCTCGTCGTCACTAAGGTCATTACCTGAAAAATATTGGAAAACGCAGGGTGAGCGAACGCTCAGTAGGACTTAATATCTCATGCTCTAAGCTAGCTTTAAGTCAATTACAGTTTCACATGCACATGCAGGTCATGCAAGATATAGAAATCGAGAACTATAATGACACGAGATAAATTCAAGAACTATATATAAAAAAAAGAGTAAACAAGATGCTAGATACACTCATAAAGAGTAAGGACAATGACAATCAAGAAAGTGTAGCAAGAACTTTCATGTCAGAACATCAAGTACTTCTCATAATGAGGAAACAATAACAATCATCCCTCTATGACGAACAATATCACGAGGGTGGTTAATGAAACTAGCACAATATTCTCTCTATGACGACATTATCATGAGGGCTTTCATGTAACTAGCACTGTGGAGGATTGCCAAGACACTAAGGGAATATCACGATGATATGATAACCCCTCCAATAAGGCAATTCAAGATCTTTTCATGATGAACAATAAGTTGTGGAAAGATGTACTATGATGGCAATTACTCCCGATCATCACTATCACGAAAGCTTTTGCACATCTAGCACTACATAGGATTGTGTACTATGATGGCAATTACTCCCGATCATCACTATCACGAGAGCGTTTGCACATCTAGCACTACATAGAATTGGCCAATGCACTAAGGGGAAAAGCACGACGATATGACCGCCCCTCATGGAAATAGCACTAGGTAGTATTTGGTCGCACATTTAGGAGTTCTCACGACTGTATGATTGCCCCTAAATGCCAATAACCGAGTTGGTGAATGCCAGCACCCGATCATCGTATACCGGTAACGTTTGGACTTTGCCTCGCCCAATAGGGTCAGATCAGGACCCGTAGCATTTTAAAATGTCATTTTAGTGGGTCCGATAGCCCCTGACATTTAATCTTGACTAATTCCATATTAATGGCCAAGAATTTCAAGGATCAAGCATGTATGAACATTAAGATAGATTTCATAGAACATAGAGTTCAAGGATAGAACTTGTAATAAGGATGATATATCAATAAACCATATGAAAACCATGACATTCTGGAAATCTGGGTGATTAGATACAACCAGCTCAGTCGGCCTTGAGGGAATCCAAGGCTGCGAGGAGACTTACGGAGGTCCCAATAACTAACTTGTCAGTCCGAAGGAATGGAATGTCCAACGGAGGGCTCGTATGTCACCGAGAGTTGAGGTGTATAACATGAACCAATCATGAAACATGGACTCCATCTACTGACGTGAGATGAGAGTGCCAAAAGACCCAAGGTATGGGTCAAAACCGGAAGAAAACGGTGAGAATATGAATGCGTTAATTATAGAATTCATGTCCATCCAATTCTATAATTAACTATAATTAAATAAATTTATATTAATTGACGTATGTGAGTAGTGTCATTTATTAATTAGCATCCACTTGGAGGGACGTTAATTCTATGATTTTTAACTTAATTTATTTAACAAGAATTCACGTCAGTATCTATTTAATTGAATAATTTTAAAACATACATTCAAAGACACATTTATTTATATAAAATAATTTAGAGAAATAGAATATATGATAATTAGGATAAAAATTCAAGGATTCCAAATATATAATTTTTATAATTTTCTGTTACATATCTTAATAGATATGAATTTTCAAAGATATAGTTACAAATATATACATACATACATATATATATATATATATATATTAAAGATATGACGACATTGCAAAATGTCGTTGTTGATTTGTTTTTTAATTAGATTAGATTCATATTCCGCCCCTTTAAATATATACATGCATAAGCATGGGAATCAAAGACAAGGGGGATGAAAGGATAGAAATACTAGCCGTGATCGTCACCAAGGATTAACAACGCCAAAGGATGAAGAAAGGAGAGGAACGACGCCGTGTACCTTGGAACTTAAAGACTTGATCGCGCTTGAAACGAGGTGCGGGGAACTTGTGGATTCAAACCTCCTCTCCTTCCAGCCGGCTAGAGGAAGAGGGCCTCACGTTGTATTCATGCTCTTCTGCAAAACAAAGATGAAACACAAAGGCAAAAACCCATTAGAACATGAAGTGTAGAAATCTGCCCAAAGTGATAAAATAGCATGAATAAAAGGGGGAGAACGCACCGGGGGGAGGTTTTTTAACCCCTGTGGAAGGGTGGAAAAGATAGGTGGCTGTGTTGTGCATGCATGAGATTTGAAATCACGAGATTTGATTGAGAGAATAGAGAGAAATCATTGATGCAAAACGGAGAAAAATGTATGTGTAGCAGAAAGTGCAGAAAACTGTGATGATTTGTGATTTTGAGGAGATTAGAACTAAGAGTGTAGACCATGGAATCAAGCCCAGAAGGATGAAATTGAAAGTTAATACTTCCCTCTTCAAGATGGGGTCGAAGGATTGAGTCGGCGGTGCAGCATGGCTTCGCCCCACGTCCGGAAAGAGCCCCCCATCGCGACTGCGAACTGTGCAGTTTTTATAGAGTTTTGCAAGAAAACCTCATCTTCTTATCACGATTCCCGGAGATAGAGTCCAAGATAAATCGAGTTCTCTGGATCAAACTCGAGATAATACTAAGGACAAGAGATAGGAACAAACGGGGATCAATTCAGAGGAGGATTCTAGAAGATATGTCTTTTGGAAGGCAGCCCCGGAGCCTTATCTGCAGAGTTTGAGTTGAACTAGGAAACATAAATCCTGATCTTGCGACCCAGATCCCAAGAGATATAGCCAATGAAATTCAGAGTTCTATGAACCAAATTCAAGATAATACTAAGGAGAAACCATAGGAACAAACGGCGCTCAATTCGGAGTAGAATTCAAGAAGTTATGGACTCTGCAAGGGGGCCACGACGCATAGAAATGGAGCAGAGTCCAGCACAAATTGGACTCTCGGTGTGATGTAACGGTCTAGGGTAGGACCGCCACATTCTGGGGGTTGAACAGAGTGTTTCGGGCAAGTTTCGGTGTGACGGTCTATCGTAGGACCGTCACACCGAAGTAACGCACCTATGTAGGGCCGTCTCGGGCAAGTTTCGGTGTGACGGTCTATCGTAGGACCGTCACACCGAAGTAACGCACCTATGTAGGGCCGTCACTTTGATGGAGGCAGATTCCGGGCAGACCGCGCGCGACTTTGGAAATTGAAGTGTAGCTCTCAAACGGGGCAGAACTAGACAAAGCGGTAAACATAGAAGTTGTAGATTACTGAAAGAGGAACAACTTTCATGAAGAAAGAAATTTGAGAAAATGATTGGAAGATGGAGAAAATGGGGCTGGAAGAGAGAGGAAAATTCTGAGACATAGGTGAACATCACAGCCTGCTGGAAAAATGCAAATAACTCACAATCAGGGCAGAACTGGCCAACGGCGTAGAAGAAGAAATTGTAGATCTTTGAAAGACGCACAACTTTGATGAAGACAACTTTTTGAATAGAGGACTGGAAGAGGGTGAAAAAGAACCACTTTCAGGACTGTACAGTGAGAGAGAGCCGATTACTTGAGGGAAGCCGGCCTAAATGAGCCGAAAGTCGACTTTGAAGCTGGAATTTGATAAGATAAGCTCCAGGGCCCTAAGAAATCATGATCTCCAAGACTCAAAGGATATGAAATGGTAAAAATGGGCTTGAAATCCATCCGAGAAAGCTCCAAAATAATGGCTAATTCGGGACATCAAAAATGATGAATAAGAGAGATGACTCAACTTGCGGGCTAAAACGGGTGTCAACAGATGCCCCTCCTTGACGTCCGCTTTGCAAGGGAACGAGCGAAAGCGACGCGAAGGTGAAATGGATAGGAGGTGGATTGAAAGCGACAGCGACGTGAAATGGAGATGAAGCGGAGGAACCGATAAGCGGGCATCAAGGCCAAAAAGACACCCGTCACAACCAACAAGCGATAGGAATTCTCCCGAAAATGCCGAACTAACCACCTGGAATGAATGACGCAGATGAGACATGTCTGGAGAACTAACTGAGGGAGGAAAGGAAACACGACCAGCCTCATCGGGGACACAATCCACGGACAATGAGTGGGTCGGAAGGAAACACAGCATAAGAGCTAGAAAAGGAGAGATAAGAAAACTGAGATAAAATCCAGACAGGAATCACGTTGGACAACCAGACCAAGCGGCAAGATCAGAAAAATCGTTTGAATTCAGAGTGGAATGAGGAATCTCTTATCCAAGTGAATTGAAGTGCAATTAACCATCACTGAGGAGAAATCGTTGAATGGATCACGAGGCATGAATGTTCAAAATGACATGATGCATGTTGGGCTGAAATAAAGAAATCATTAAAACGAATGCAAAGAAAGATAAAATAGAAAGTACTCAAGGATAATATTGCTAGACTGAGCCAGGACGGGGTCAAGAGTCTTCTTGCAACCACGCGTGCGAGAAAGAGTCTATCGTCCCCCACTCGACTCAACCGAGCGGCCTATCCAACGATTAACCGTATGCTCCTAGATCATCATCATTTTTGTTAAAGGGGAACATCAGATCCTAGAACACACGGACAACCAGCCGGTCCTTGAGAGGCTATAATAAGGTAGATATCATATAGTAATGCAACAATGAGAAGGGATATAGAGCCATACCTGACTTACCTGTGCAGGCGAAGCGGCATTTTTTTTTGAATTTTTGATTTCTGCTTTTTATGGATTTTCATCATAAGACAACAACCACATGACATGACATGATGTGAACATGAACGAATATGAACGAGCATGACATGAACATAACATAATAAGATAAATATGAACAAAACATGGCACAACATAACATAACGAAGATGGATGAAACATAACACACAAACAAATGGCAAGCATGCATGCGACTAAAGGCACGGTGGGACAAGAAAATACGCACACGGCGGGACAGCACACGCAGTGAGATAAGGACATGGTGGGCCAAAGACACGTGGGATGACAATACCACGGAGGACAACACGTGTGATGAATGACTCGGCGGGATAGGGACACGTGTGACGAATGACACGGCGGGACAAAAGATACGACCAACACGAGAGGACATAGACACATATGACAAGGACACATCAGGACAAAAGACATGGAGGACTATAGACATGATAAAGATAACAAACATATTCTTCAATCAAAGCCCAAGATCAGATGAAGCGGAACCGCCAGGTTCAAAATCGTGGGACAATGCCTCTCATGGTGACATGATTAAGCAGATAAGCAAAAGCTGAGAAAGCCATGAGCTTCAGAATAGATCCAGAGATAGGATTGAAGAGATGAGAACATATCGAAGAATATGAGCATGAGACAGAGCGAATGATAGAGCAAGGAAAGCTTGAACCTGCAACCTGCAGCCTGCACACTTAGCAAACAGATTACGTATATGTCCTCAAGATAAAAATAAAAGGAACAAAAGAGAAGTATTTTTGGATTTTTGTATTTCTGATTTTTTTTGCCATATTCAAATTTTTGGGATTTTTTTTTGACATATTTGATTTCTTTTTTGGAATTTTGACATATTTGATTTTTTTTTAGAATTTTGACATATTTGTTTTTTTTATTTTGAACTATATTTCATTTTTTTTTCTTTTCAGAATTTTGACATATTTGAATTTTTTGGATTTTGAACTATATTTCATTTTTTTGGATTTTGACATAGCAATCTGCAGCATCCAAAGACGGGCTCGAACTACTGGCCAGGGATCACCGTCCCTCCCCTCTCATTAAAGGCTTCCCTTAAGCAGGGCGTGCATGTTAGGGTGGCTTACCATAACCAACCGCCTCTAAAGAACGGCGCCCCTACTAAGGCCATACCCGGGATACAACCTAGCCTAAGAGGGAGATAGAAGAAAATTGGAGACAAGCTTTATGCAGGATGGGAGATATCATGACTTGAATTCCTTCCACGGCACCACCCCTCAAAGAGATAGTCTGTTGCGCTGGGGCTTTGTGTCTTTGATTTTGAGACCCATATTTATCAAGCACGCATGCGACCAGGCTCATGACGTCCCGCGGGGCTTCGCCACTCTTGCCATGCCTTTGATTTTCATAATTTTGCATATTCATTCTTATTTTTGGTAGCCCTTATTGGCTAGATATTGCATGAAAGCTCACTTTCGAGGGTCAAGACTGCCCCTATTTGAGACATCTCTCGTATTAGGGAGCGCCTAGGTTGGTCATCTTATCCATCAATCTCTTGCCCCTACACTTGGCCGAGCAGAGAAAAGAAAAAGACCTTTGTGCATACCCAAAGTATGGCCAAAGCAGCAACGGTGTTGCACTAGAGAGATCGGCTATGGCTTGCCGTGAAGTGTGTGAAAAACCCATGCTCAAAGGTCACCCTCAACGATCAGGGAAAGAACTAAACTCCCAGCGCGGAGCTATCACTGGCCTAAGGATGCTGCAGAAGCGAACTCATTTTAAATGAACTAAGCAAATTTCTAAAAGCCACTTAACCATGTTGAGGAATAGCGTTATAACCATGTGCAGAAACAATAGAAATAATAGAAATGAAAGCATGTTTCTTTGCTCAAAAATAAAAATACCTTTGCAAATCCATGGCGTGGAAACCGGCATCCTGAAGTGATCTCGAACATCGAGCTTTGAGGAGCGCGAGTAGCTTTGTATTCATTGCTTGTCAGGATAAAGGATGAAAGGAGAGCAAAGGATTGGATTCCTCGACACAGAGGAATGGCAGACATCAAACTAGACGAATAAGGAATAAAAAAGGAAGAGAGACGAGGGCTAGAACTCCCTCGTCAAGGCACTGAGGCCCTGATAACAAGGAACCAGATACAGAATAAACAGGGATTATCTGAGATCAAGGCGGACTAAAGCCTCGAAAACAGCAAGAGAAAGGGCGAAGACCCCGAAAGGGTGAAGAGGAAAGAGTAGAAAGATGATAAGAAGAATCATCCGACGTGGTCGGAGAAGAGGGACGAGAATCATCCGACAGTGCTAGAGAAGGAGAATGGGAGACACCAGCCAAGGTCGGGGAATAAGAAGAACCCGGAGATATCGGAGGGGAAGAATCAGAGGCAACACCTGGAAGTCTCGGGGAAGAATAATCAGGTGATGTCCCGAGATTAGGATAGAATGATGACATAGGCCAGGGCCTAGAATCGTGAGAGGAGGGAAAATCTGGAGGATCCGGGGAAAAAAGAGAGGAATGGGGACGCATGGACCTATGGAAGGAGGAGAAAATGATGGAGATAGGATCAGATGGAGGAAGATACACCACCCAAGGGTGGGAACTGAGTAGAAGGAAGGATGAATGAAAAGAAAAGGAGGAAGAGGTGGACCCCTGAATGCACAACCGATAGCCATTGAGTTTACGTCGCCGCCTCTTCTTGGCAGAAATTTCTTGAAAATGGACCCACCTGGTGCGGGCTTGGACCTTCGGGCTTCTTAATCTGTAATACCTTCTCAAATAACGGGCCCACCTAGCAGATGACCTAGCCCGACTGTGAACATGCAACTTCATCGGTGCGGTTGCCCCTAGACACCCGGTGCTAGCATTATGCGAACATTCTTGAGTGAGTAACCCTTCAGAGTGATGAATATCACAAACCCACGGGGTTTTGTCTCTCGGCACTAGAAGCATGAGATTCGGTAACTCCACTCGGAACTCAGTCTTGAAGCACAACTCCCTTGATAGAAGAGATGGGTGAAGCTGAGGGAGAGTAATACACGGCGTTGACATGGCCGGTTTGCTAATAAACCGAGGAAGATTACATAACAGGTGCAGAATATCCTTGGAAAGTGTAGAAGATACGGCTAATTGCCCCTTGAACATAGAACCCATAATCTGCTTGGTGGCCATATGTGTTAGCACAACGCGGGTAGAGAACCCTTCTTGGCCTGTCATCTGAACAGCAATAGAGCGAGGAGAAATAATAGCATCAACGGTGAACTCTCCGGTGAGCAAGGAGATTGCCACCGGCCTCGCTCGGGAAGAAACTGGCATCAACTCAAGGGAACTCTTCTTAGCAACTGTCATCTTTGAAAGTAGAGGCGCATCATCCCCAAAATAACCAGGGACGAGGACACGAACCGGCATCCGACAGATAAAATCTTGAATCTTGAAATGCACGGCCGGCACTGAATCATCCTGACTTGACTTATTGTCTCCCTGGGGATTAGACCCGAGGGGCACCAAAGGAAGTGCACACCCGCTCCGTGGGGTGGAAGTGGTTGGAGAAGTAAAGGGAATATGTTTGGGTGGTACGTGTGAAGGTTTGGAAGGCATGGAGGCTCCAACAGGAGTGGTGATGGAAAGTGAAGGCGCAGGCGATGTGGCGATGATAGGCTTAGGTGGTGACAAAGGCAAAGGTGAAGGCGTGGCTGAGGGGAAAGGTAAAGGCAAATGTGTGGCTTGCTCAGACTCGGGCAAAGGTGATGGCAGAGATGGAGGCGAGGGTGGAGATGGAGGTGGTGATGGAAGCATTTGTGGTGGAGATGGAGATGATGGAGATGGCAATGGAGATGGCGAGGATAGTGATGAAGGCGGAGGGGGTGAAGAGGGAGATTGTGGTGTCCACCGTCGACGTGTCGACACAATGCGTCGAGCGGTGTTGGGGATGGAAGTAGTGGTAGTGACGGTGGGAGAAGAAGGGGAGGCACTAGCATGAGCAGAGGCTTGGGTTTGTGGCGGCGATGGAGCCGTGGTAAGAGATGGTGGAGGTAACGGAGTAGGTGACGGAGCGAGTGCAGCACTAGACGAGGAATCACAGGGGTGCCCCTGGCCGTGAAGTAACGGAGACGGCTGCCCCGGCGGCACTTCTTGCTGCTGTTGTTGGCTGCGAAGATGTAAAATGGCTTTTTGAATAGCGGCCCAATCAATCCTTTTCTTAGCATCCAGATCATAAACATAATCCCGGAACTCAGGACAATCCTCAACCAAATGCCCCTGCTGGCGGTGATAATCACAATATTGAAGCATATCCCCGACCGCGGGTCGGCAAGGCACAACAGGAGGGAGCGACAATACGTGAGTGGCCATCAAAGCCCGAAATATATCGGTGAAACACTCTGGCAATGGAAGGCGAGGAGCATGCTTCGGGTAAGGTGGATGCCGAGGGATATGTAATGGTGGAGAAGGTTGTGGAGACGGAAGTGGAGGTTGCGTAGGCAGGAGTGCGTGGCTAGTGGTGGAGGGCTTTGGTGATGGCATGTGTGGAATAGGATGAGGGGGTATGTAGACGGCATCTACTTGCTCGGGATGTGGTGTTCCCTTGACCGGAAGTGGAGATGGAGATGGGTATGTGGATGCGGGAGGCTGACTCATGGAAGGTTGATATGCGGAGGTGGATGGTGGAGACTCAAGGTCAATGGAATCTTGCATTTGTTGGCGAATGAAGCGGGCTCGGCTGTATAATTGTTGCCAGGAGGTGATGTTGTTGAGGGCTAAGATGAACCGATACTCGGGCGTGGCATTAGATATCAGCATCTTGATTTGCTCTCTTTCTGGAATGTGCCCCGGGACTTGCGCGACAAGGCGACGCCAACGGTCAGCAAAGGTGCAGAACTCCTCATCGGGCTTCATCATCTCATGGGCCAGATCTACCATAGAATACTTGGGCCCAACCTGGTCTTGATACTGCTGAATAAACTTTTCTTGAACGGCTTGAAAACTCACAACTTGCTCTTGCGGAAGAGAGAAGAACCAATCCCGAGCCGGGCCTTCCAATGACAGACCAAACAGATAAGCCATCAAGTGTTGGTCATGTCGAAACTGGGCTGACTCATAAACAAACTCCTTCAAGTGCACATACGGGTCACCGACTCTACTATAACGGTGATATGTGAGAATTTGTGATGGAGACGGAAGCCGAAGACCTTGAAATGCGAACGGAACACTTAAGGAGGATTTGGGATCGATCCGGCGTTGAAGCTCATCAAGTTGGCGTTGGGTTTGAGCAATCATCTCCTGGGTAGGGAGAGATCGAGAAGAATATGGGCCAGCTTGAGTAAGAGGTTGTGAAATAGGACCAGGAGCATGGTATTGGGCCGGATAAGAGGATCTGGGCTGAGAAGAGAAGGGCCCATTCTGGGAATGGAAGGATATGTGGGCCTGGAAGAAGCATGAGCATAAGGACCCATTGGGCTGGCAGCAACATGGGCAGAAGGATGAGGCCCATTAGGAGAATAAGTCCCATTAGTAATTGGGCCAGCAACATATGAAGGAGAAGGAGGAGGCCCATGAATAGGAGATGGCCCATTATGAGAAGAAGGCCCATGAAGATGAGATGCAATAAGACGTTGGGCCTGGGCCGGGTCCATTTGGCAAACAAGGCTGGAAATACGGGCCATGAGATTAGCCTGTTCCTCAGATGGGTCAGAGGGACCACGAGAAGATGGACCCACGCGGGAAGAGGATTCCACGCGGGAATAGGAAGCAGATTGGGAAAAAGAATGATACAAGGGGTTAGAATGATGCTCCATGAGGGCAAATGGAGACTTAATACCAGGATGTCAAGGAGAATACAAGTGTGGAAGCACTGGCTTAATGGGCCCAAGGACAAGAGGGGACTGACCCACAAATGCAAAGACGAATGGACAACGGATCACGTGACAATGGACTAGACAATGGACACAGAAAATGGGGTAACCTAAGTGGGCCTAATAATGATGAAAGACGTGGATGCAACACAAAACACCACTAATGGGCTTGGACAAGCCCAAATAACACAATCAATGCAATGTAAGAGTTTTCACCCAAGTCAAACAAGTTGATATGATGGGAAATATTTTAGAGATTTCAATGGACCTTTTAATGATTTGAATTAATAATAATTCCCTCGAGATAGGAATCCTATGGGAATAAGATCCAAACTTTGGGTTGACTAAGGTTAACTCCCTCACACTTATGCAAATGCAAGCCTAAGGGGTGGAAAGGTACAACCGGCCCGGTGTCCGTGTGGGAATCCACGGCTCACGGGGACTTATGGAGGTCCTTGATGTGCTTTCCTGGTCGGCTCCAAGGAATATGGAGACGAGAGGTCCACGCACCAAGGTAGGAAATGCAACTATCATATGCAACGTATGGTCCTATGTGCACCGGAGTGCATGCAAATTCTAGCTTAAAACTAGAAAATCAAGACTAGATTAAACTATGCAAACATGATCCAACTAAAACAAATAGTATATGGATGGAAAGACAATACAAAGATCTGCACAACGGCCCCAAGAACAAATCTATCTGACCCCGGGAGGTCAATCAAATCACTAAGCAAAGATGCCCCCGTGAACCTATGCGCAGACCACATGCAGATTTTATGGATAAAATGCTAAAATGATGACAATTTTTAACTAAACAAATGAGACCCAAATGATGCAAATAAGCTATGGATGGAAAGACAATACAAAGGACTATCCAATGGAACAAACATTAGTGCAATCAGACACCGGGAAGGCAGTCAAATCACTAAGTAAAGATGTACCTATGAACCTGTCCCAGAGCCTGCCTGCAGAACTTATGCATAAAACTCAAAAAGTTGGACAATATTAGAATATGCAAATGTTAACCAAATGATGCAAATGATATATGGATGGAAAGACAATACAAAGGGCTATCCAACAGAACAAAAATCAGCTCAATCGGACTCCGGGATCAAAAGTTATGCCTCGATGAACACGGCCCTATGAGCATGCACGCAAGACTGCCAGAAGCCGTGTAACGGTCTACCAAAGGACCGTTAATGCATGTGACGGTCTACTGCAGGACCGTCACACTACCAGAGCCCTTAAAACACCAAAAATAGTTGGAGAATGGAAGAAATATCACCTAAACATGAACATGGACCCACCCAACCTACAAAAGAGCATGAAAACAAGCGTGATGGGCATTGGTGTCCCACCGTGATCGCCAAAAAACTGTTGATTTGTTTTTTAATTAGATTAGATTCATATTCCGCCCCTTTAAATATATACATGCATAAGCATGGGAATCAAAGACAAGGGGGATGAAAGGATAGAAATACTAACCGTGATCGTCACCAAGGATTAACAACGCCAAAGGATGAAGAAAGGAGAGGAACGACGCCGTGTACCTTGGAACTTAAAGACTTGATCGCACTTGAAACGAGATGCGGGGAACTTGTGGATTCAAACCTCCTCTCCTTCCAGCCGGCTAGAGGAAGAGGGCCTCACGTTGTATTCATGCTCTTCTGCAAAACAAAGATGAAACACAAAGGCAAAAACCCATTAGAACATGAAGTGTAGAAATCTGCCCAAAGTGATAAAATAGCATGAATAAAAGGGGGAGAACGCACCGGGGGGAGGTTTTTTAACCCCTGTGGAAGGGTGGAAAAGATAGGTGGGTGTGTTGTGCATGCATGAGATTTGAAATCACGAGATTTGATTGAGAGAATAGAGAGAAATCATTGATGCAAAACGGAGAAAAATGCATGTGTAGCAGAAAGTGCAGAAAACTGTGATGATTTGTGATTTTGAGGAGATTAGAACTAAGAGTGTAGACCATGAAATCAAGCCCAGAAGGATGAAATTGAAAGTTAATACTTCCCTCTTCAAGATGGGGTCGAAGGATTGAGTCGGCGGTGCAGCATGGCTTCGCCCCACGTCCGGAAAGAGCCCCCCGTCGCGACTGCGAACTGGGCAGTTTTTATAGAGTTTTGCAAGAAAACCTCATCTTCTTATCACGATTTCCGGAGATAGAGTCCAAGATAAATCGAGTTCTCTCGATCAAACTCGAGATAATACTAAGGACAAGAGATAGGAACAAACGGGGATCAATTCAGAGGAGGATTCTAGAAGATATGTCTTTTGGAAGGCAGCCCCGGAGCCTTATCTGCAGAGTTTGAGTTGAACTAGGAAACATAAATCCTGATCTTGCGACCCAGATCCCAAGAGATATAGCCAATGAAATTCAGAGTTCTATGAACCAAATTCAAGATAATACCAAGGAGAAATCATAGGAACAAACGGCGCTCAATTCGGAGTAGAATTCAAGAAGTTATGGACTCTGCAAGGGGGCCACGACGCATAGAAACGGAGCAGAGTCCAGCACAAATTGGACTCTCGGTGTGATGTAACGGTCTAGGGTAGGACCGCCACATTCTGGGGGTTGAACAGAGTGTTTCGGGCAAGTTTCGGTGTGACGATCTATCGTAGGACCGTCACACCGAAGTAACGCACCTATGTAGGGTCGTCCTTGGGTGTGACAGGTGTTTCGGGCAAGTTTCGGTGTGACGGTCTATCGTAGGACCGTCACACCGAAGTAACGCACCTATGTAGGGCCGTCACTTTGATGGAGGCAGATTTCGGGCAGATCGCGCGCGACTTTGGAAATTGAAGTGTAGCTCTCAAACGGGGCAGAACTAGACAAAGTGGTAAACATAGAAGTTGTAGATTACTGAAAGAGGAACAACTTTCATGAAGAAAGAAATTTGAGAAAATGACTGGAAGATGGAGAAAATGGGGCTGGAAGAGAGAGGAAAATTCTGAGACATAGGTGAACATCACAGCCTACTGGAAAAATGCAAATAACTCACAATCAGGGCAGAACTGGCCAACGGCGTAGAAGAAGAAATTGTAGATCTTTGAAAGACGCACAACTTTGATGAAGACAACTTTTTGAATAGAGGACTGGAAGAGGGTGAAAAAGAACCACTTTCAGGACTGCGCAGTGAGAGAGAGCCGATTACTTGAGGGAAGCCGGCCTAAATGAGCCGAAAGTCAACTTTGAAGCCGGAATTTGATAAAATAAGCTCCAGGGCTCTAAGAAATCATGATCTCCAAGACTCAAAGGATATGAAATGGTAAAAATGGGCTTGAAATCCATCCGAGAAAGCTCCAAAATAATGGCTAATTCGGGACATCAAAAATGATGAATAAGAGAGATGACTCAACTTGCGGGCTAAAACGGGTGTCAACAGTCGTCAAAATGAATCAACGACATTCTCAATGTCGTCATTTCAAAAATATAAATTCTAACTTCTTCAAACCTCTGGTTCTCGACGTACACACGTCGGAATCATGAGTTATATATATCGAAATGACGGGCTCGAAAAACTCTAAATAACCGGGTGTTCAAAACAATTTTTCGTTGAGAGATGGGAGATCTTGAGATATGCGGCACGAAAAATGGTGCAACCACTCTTACTACCTCGGTCACCTCCCCAATAACACACCCATAAAATGTCATGGCCAAAGGACACTATGGCGCCCCCAAACAGGCCATCAACGTAAAAAATATATAACTATGGTACTACGGTAACCATTGCAATCGCCGTGTAACTATTAGAAAGTCATATATTTAATAAAGTTAATCATTAACAGGTTAACACACCATATAATCTCATGAAAATTTACCGTAAATTTTGAGGATTTGAAAGATATATATTTTCTAGAATTTTAATTATATGATTACATGATTATAAAATATTTAATCATGATTTACTTCTATTCACTTAATGATTTTCTACTTAGAGCATGCAGGAAGTCATGGCATCAAACGTATAAAAATATGCAGGATGATTAACCGGATTTGACTTGGGAGATTGCCTACCTTTTAACGATGCTTCGACAGATGAAAGAAGAAGAAGAAGTAGCAGAGGAAGAAGATAATAGGAGAGGAAGCTTTGTCTGCTTTCTCATACGGCAACGGCAATAACAGCAACTACAGCCGCAGAGGAAGAAGACGGAAGAAGGAGGGCGCCGGCCTTCGCTCCGATCACAACAACGGATGTAGAGGGAAGGAGACAGATGTCTATGTAGCAGGAAGCAGGTACGAACAGCAAGTCTCCACGCACGTAGCAGCATGAATAGGCCTTGCCTGTTCGCTGGTGAGGGGTTTATATAGAAGGGGGGCTGCTAGTGGGTTCGAGACCATACAAGGGAAGGGTTTAATGACGTTCTATGCGTTGCCAATTCTCTTTCTATTTTAACAGCCGCCTGCTGTGTTCACAGTGAAAACCCTAAGCTTTTCCCCATCGAATGGGTTGGGTTGGCTTCAAAGGAAAGGATGCCCACATGTAATTGGGTTGGGCATTTTATCGTTAAAGTCTATTCCACGTTCGTAGCTTTAAAAGCTTTACAGATATATATATATGAGGTTTTGGGGTTGAGGGCCAACGTTATCATGGCCCTTGAACATGAGGCCTCCAACATGTGTACGTGAGGTGTTTGGGCTCAGTATGTGAATTAAAGGAGAAGTTAATTGATGGGTGAACCTTTATGTATATGGGTTCTTATATGTGTTCAAATAATAAAAGGGTTTGCTTATACTTTTATTTGGCCTTCTCATATAGGATTGTAAGGGTGTTGTTTATTGAGCCCATGTGTATATATATTTATATATATCCTCAGCCCAAGCATGTTTATATATGCATCAAAGCCCATTAAATAATTATGTGACTTAGTTACCATATGCTTAACTAAATCATTTAGTAGGACTTCTTATATGTATATATATAAATATAAGGATCGCATTTCTTATTATTAGATCATTACCGATGGCTTGGGTATCAGAGTCGGGTTCGGTCCTATGAAAGTCTTTATATATTTGTATGCACACACACACACACACACACACACACACACACACACACACACACACACACACACACACACACACACACACACACACACACACACACACACACACATATATATATATATATATATATATATATATATATCTTAAATTGTATTTAATTTAAGCCTCGAATAGATAAAGGATATGTTCAATTTCTATTTCTTAATTATTTATTTATACCTTTATTGATTCCTATTTATTAACATTTAGGCCCATTAACCATTTTAGCTAATTACCACTTTTCCTTTATCAAAATTTTAATTTTTCATAATTTTCAACGACTAATATTTATAGTTATTTTCATTTATTCCCTATTGAAATTTCCGGGGTGCTACATTGGGGCACTCTCAGGTATGACAATTCTTGATAAGTGATCAGCAACAACATTTTCTAACCCCTTCTTGTCTCTTATTTCCAAATCAAACTCTTGCAACAGTAAAAATTTCAATGCTGAGTGATCTGAATAAACAATGACCTTTGCCCCTAACAGATATGATCAAAATTTCTCCAGGGCAAACACAATAGCTAATAGTTCTTTCTCTGTGGTAGTGTAGTTCAGCTGTGCATTAGCGAGGGTGCGGCTCGCATAGTATATCACCACAGGCTTCTTTTCAACTCTTTGACCTAGGATAGCTCCAACAGCATAATCTGAGGCATCACACATTATGTCGAAGGGTAGCGACCAGTCAGGAGATTGAATAATAGGAGCTTGAGTAAGGGCCATTTTCAAAGAACTAAATGCCTCAAGACAAGAATCGTCAACATGAAAGGGACTGTCCTTGGCTAGCAATTGTGTGAGAGGTCGAGCAATGGTGGAGAAGTTTTGGATGAATCTTCTGTAGAAACCTACATGGCCAAGAAATGATCGGATTTGTTTAACAAATGAAGGGGGAGGAAGATTGGAAATCAAGTCAATCTTGGCTTTGTCAACCTCTATTCCACTTTCTGAAACTACATGGCCCAATACTATCCCTTCTCTCACCATGAATTGGCTCTTCTCCCAACTCAGTACCAGATTTGAATCAATGCACTTCTTTAGAACTTGCGTCAAATTTTTCAAACAATCCTCAAATGAAGAACCAAAAATCAAAAAATCATCCATAAAAACTTCCAAACATTCCCCTACCATTTCTGAAAATATCGACATCATACACCGTTGAAAGGTGGCGGGGGCATTGCAGAGCCCAAAAGGCATTCTTCTGAAAGCAAATGTGCCATAGGGCACGTGAACATTGTCTTTTCTTGATCTTCCAGAAAAATAGCAACCTGATTGTATCCGGAGTAACCATCCAAGAAGTAGTAATATTTCTGTCCAGCCAGTCTTTCCAAGATCTGATCGATGAATGGGAGTGGGAAATGATGTTTCTTTGTGACAGAATTCAATTTTCTGTAATCAATACAAACTCTCCACCCCATTTGTAGTCGTGTGGGTACTTCCTCTCCTTTCTCATTTATTACAACTGTCAGCCCTGACTTCTTAGGAACTACTTGGGTTGGGCTGACCCACTTACTGTTTAAGATGGGATAATTAATCTTGGCATCCAACCACTTGACAACTTCTTTCTTAACCACCTCCTTCATACTTGGATTTAGCCGGCGTTGCATCTCTCTGCTTGATTTGGCATTGTCCTCCAAATAAATGTAATGCTTGCACACGTCCGGACTTATTCCTTTCAAATCTACCACTGACCAACCTATTGCCCCCTTGTGCTCCTTAAGGACATCTAAGAGTTAAGATTCTTGGGCAGGGTAAGATTGGAAGCAATGATTATGGACAGAGTTTTGTCAGAGCCTAGATAGGCATACTTCAAAGAGTCCGACAAAGGTTCAATTCCAGTATGGGTGGCTGATCCAAAGATAGTAGAGTAGGTTCAGCTTGCAATGGAGGGAGTGGCTCAATTCTAGAGTGGGGTGCACAAAAGATAGGCAAATCCTGGAGCATGCTACCCTCTTCTATCAAATTCTTGTTAACATCCGGACTCTCATCAATCAGCTCCTCAAATATGTCAACAATGTTGCATTCTTCTTCATGGTCCGGATACTGAGAGGTCTTGAACACATTCAAAGAAACTTTCTCACCTCCAAAGGAAATATCCATTATTCCTGTGGCACAATTTATATTGGCCTTTGCCGTAGCTAGAAACAGACGTCCCAAAATGATAGGTGTGTGCTTGAGTTCCTGGGACGAGGCCATATCGAGAATAAGAAAATCCACTGGGAAATAACATTCATGAACTTTCACAATCACATCTTCCAACAGACCCCTTGGTGCTTTCACAAAACGATCTGCCAATTGAAGGATTATGGACGTGGGCTTTAACTCTCCTAGATCAAACTGTTCATAAATAAAGGTGGGCAACAAATTCAGACTGGCTCCAAGGTCCAGCAATGCTCTATCAAATGTCATTCCACCTATATCACATGAAATTAGTGGGGCTCCGGGGTCCTTCAACTTTTTAGGCAAATGGTTCATAACAACAGCACTAACGCCCTCAGACAAGCTGATGTTTTGTGTTATTACCTTTGGTTCCCTTTTTGGTGTGCATAGCTCTTTCAAAAACTTTGCGTATGCCGGCACATGCTTGATCACATCTAAGAGAGGAATGTTGATGTTTACTTGCTTAAACAGCTCCATTAGCTCTTCTTGTTGGACCGGTATTTTTCTTTGAGCTTTTGACTTCAAAGCAGCCAGGAAAAGGACCTTAGGCACATACTCTCATGGTCCTTCATCAACCTTTGCTTTTCCTTTATATAGCTTGTTTCCCCCCCTTTGGCTTCTTTTTCTCTTGTATGATCATAGGCTCCTCATCTTCACTATCACTGTCTACATGGGCTTCTTGGCCCGAACTGCTTCCGACACCCCTAGCCTGATAAGGGTCACTAAGAATCTTCCCGCTCCTAAGGGTAGAGATGGCTTTAACATTATCGAATTGAGGACCTACAGGAGGGGGCGGCTGAGGTTGATTGGGTTGAGGAAGAATGGAGCTCTTTGGGGAAAGCCTGGAGGTTCTTGATTTCGGGGGTTGGCCATTGGTTGGCTAGGGAGTTGGCCTACCTCTCTCCTCATGCTATTTGTTGCTAACTGCCCTATCTGATTCTCCAACTTAGAAATAGACTGTGCCTGAGTAAGGATGAGTTGTTGGAGTTGTTCGAATTTGTCATCAAAATTGGGCTGAGTGAGAGGTGGCTGATATTGTGGTTGATGGGAACGATGTGTAGGAATTTGCTGAAACTGGCCCTGAGAGAATTGAGCTTGAGGGTATGGGGCTTGAGTTTGATGGAACGGTGGTTGCTGAAATGAGTGTTGTTGAAAAGGAGACTGATAAGAGAAATTATGGTTAGATTGACTTGGCATCTGAAAAGATTATTTTGGGACTAGATGGTGTGAAGGATTGGATTGAGTGGATGGACCTTGTTGAGTCTTCCAATAGAAATTGGGGTGATTCCTCCAACCTGGATTGTAGGTATTAGAATAGGGATCATATGCAGATTTGGAGACACCTTGAGCAACAAAGATCTGTTCTTCGATAAAAGGTGAAAGTTGGGCCGCAGTGGGGCAATCAATCACAACGTGGTTAGGGCTAAAGCACAAAGCACAAAGCACAAATTTCTTCAAGAGTGGGAGTTGAGAACTGTTGAGATTGTTGAGGAGTAGAAGTTAAGGAAGGTTGTTGCCTATTCATAGCCAATAACTGGTCTAGCTTCTGAGCTACCATATCAACCTTCTCTATCTTCTGGGCCAACAAATCCATTTTATTCAACTTTTGAGTTATGGCATTGATATCAATTTTGTTCTCACACTCCCCTTGATTCTTAACTTCGTAGAGCCCGGCCCTCTTGTTTGGCCCAATCATTCTTTCATATGAAGTTAGTGAGGCATGACTAATGGAGTTTTCACTAAGTATTTCAAATAAATCGTAAGCCTCATCCTCATTCTTGCTCATAAATGCTCCCCCACATAAAGCATCTACCATTTGTCTATAGTTCTCCGTTAATCCCTTATAAAATGCTTGAACAATTTGTCATCTTGACAGACCATGATAGGGACATTTTCTCAATAGATCTTTCAATCTATCCCCAGTCTCATGTATCTGTTCCCCAGGATTTTGAGTAAATCCAGTTATGGCTCTTCTCATTGTGCTTGTTCGCCCTATGGGATAGAATTTCTTCAAAAATTCTTTTTGCATCTCTCCCAAGTGTTGATTGTCCTACCCAAGGCCCCTAACCAATATTTGGCTTTGTCCTTAAGGGAGAATGGGAAGAGAGTAAGCTTAAGAGCATCATCTGAGAAGTTCTGGATTTTAATAGTTGAGCAGATCTGAAGGAACTCATCAAGATGTTTGTATGGGTCTTCATTGGGATTTACATAGAAAGATGGCAACATTTGGATGGTACTTGACTTGATTTCACATTGAACCACCTGGTTCTGAGGTGCTTGGACATAGAAGGACGGTTGGTATTGGTTTGGCATGAAATAGTCCTTCATCTGTTTGGGAGGTTGGTTTTGATTTTAATCAGCCATGAGGTTAGGTTGAGGATGATGCACTAACCTCTCTATGTATTCAATGGGTCCTATCAAGTGTGGGTGTAGGGATCTCCTACCCTGCATGCAATGCAAAAAGGGCCCAAAGAAAGATTTTTTTTTTACATTGGAAAGCAATGCGGCTTACAATTTAATGAATTAATTCCTATATGAATGGTTTCTGAACAAATGATGATTTTTTTTCTTTTGGGTTTTGAAAATAATACAATGAGTCAACTATAACATTCAAATGCAATGAATGATTAACTATATGAGTGCAAAATGATGATGAATTTTTTTTATGAAAAGAGGGATTGGTACTCACTATCAAATTAGTTAATTGGCCAGGAAAGAGGTGGCGTTGTGGGAGGCTCCCTCTACTTTCGTAGGGTCCTAATTAAATAACCACAATCTCACTTAGGCGTTTATTTTTTAACCTCTAGCCTTAGACACCAATTTTTTAAAATAGTAATAAATTCCAACACTCTTTTTTATGTGAAACCTTCTAAGGGCAATCTACCTCCGGGGTACTTCTTGATACAACCAGCCTAGCTTCCGTAAGGGAATCCACGGGTGTGGAGACTTATGGAGGTCTTGAAAATAGAATTTCCAATCCAAAGAGACGGAATGCTCAATGGAGGGTCCTTCCAAATCCAAGAGGGGTGCAAGGATCCTAATGCTCTTATGAAGGGGAAATGGAAAAGAAGAGAAGAGTTTTTTTTCAAAAGATGATGCAAATAAATGAAAAATGAAAGACAAATGACATAAATGTAAGACCAATAATCAACTAAGTACACAATACATGAGAATAGATGCAACTAAGATGAAGACATACTAACGGGGAATTTTTTTTTCTGATTTTTTGTTTTTTGAAATCTTTTTCAGAGAGATTTTTTTATTTTTTTAAAGATTTTTCAATAAGAGATGAGTAAAGGAAACTATTGACTAAAAATAAGAAACAATATGCCAATATACTGCAAGATAAAGTCAAAAGGCATGTTTTTGATGTTTTATGAGTTTTTTTATTTTTATGAATTTTTCAAAAAAAATTTAGATTTTTTTGGAATTTTTTAAAAATAAATAAAATAGGACATTTTCCTACGTTTACTTACCTTCAGCGGCGCTTAATTTTCTTGGATTTTCTGATTTCCAGTTTTTTCTGCTATAGTTCTAGCTTTCAGCGACGCTTTCTGTGACAGTTTATTTTCTGAAATTTTCAGGTCTGAATTTTTGTGAATTTTTTGATTTTCTGATTTGCTTTTGATTTTTCCTGTAATTAGTATTTACATATATACATCAAACACAAGAAATTCCAACCATTAAAAATAATTTCTTCCCTAGTAACGGCGCCAAAAATTGATGCGCTAGGCAAATGTCGTTTAAAAATATCGTGCCACATATAATTTCAAAATTTATATAACCGCACTCACTCACTTAAATAGATTTGAAAATTCAAGTAAAGTGATGAGAATACGGGTCGATCCCACGAGGAAGAAATATTTTCAATTGAGCACTAGTTGAAAAGTTACTTGTATTTGAGAAAATCTGAGTTGGAGTTAGCTTAAATTAAAAGAAAGTAAAGATGCATGGACTTGAAATAAAACTATGGAAAGAATGTGAGAGGGGTTGAGAAGAGAAATATGGAAGATAGGGGGAAAGAGAGGAAGAACTCAATTAACAAAAGCCATTTTTATTGCTATCAAAATGAAGAGTACAACTCTTTGAGAATTACAATCACAACTTGCAATAAAGCAAAGGGAAAATGAGAAGAAATAGCTGGGAATGGAAGATCACCGCCGTTCACGCCGCGCCGAGCCTTTGAGTCCGCCCCGCCTTGAAGTGAACACCTCCTTGATGACACCGAGGGAGAATCTCCGCCAAAGGGAGGTATGGAAGAATGTGGAGGGAGAGGAGATAGAGAGGAAGAAAAGACTCTAAGGCATGTAATGCATGAGTTAAAATGGAGAAGAAAATGAGGTGAATAGTAAGAAGGACAAGTGGGAAAAATAGAGGGTGAAAGAAGAGAGAATAGTTAAAAATTGGAGGGGAATTAGGAGATGTGGTAGAAGACAAAGTTGGAGAGCATGGAAAGGGGAAGAACTTTGATGAAGATAGTGGAGGCAGAAAACGTGAGTAGGTTAGTGAAAATGGAGGAAGAATGCGATTGAAAAAGGTGAATGAACAGTAAAAAGATGAGGAACAGAGGGTTAGAAAATCAATAATAACTTTAAAACGGGAGAGAATTAAGAGGAGATGAAGAAGAATAAATTGAAGAGCGTTTGAAAATGAACAACTTTGATGAAGAATACAATTTGAAATGATGAACAGAAATGCATGTAAAAGCTAAGCTAAATGACTATGAAACAAAAAGAAATGAACTTCGGTAGAGAGATAGAGAAATAGATGAGGGAGAAAAGAAAGAGGGAATGAAAAGTTTCGTGGGAGAAAAGTTGTGAAAAGAGGGGCCTCGGTGCCTCTTTTATAGAGTTTGAGGGCCCATAAATGCCCATTGATCGAGTAAGCACATCAAGGAGACGTTATGGAGGTTTCACGGGCGTCGGTTACGCATCTAAATTGATGACTGGCGCACTGGTCGTTCATTTGAATCCACGACTATTCAGATGGGCACCACTTTATTATTTTCTTATTTTATTTCTTGCCTCGATCCATGTGCCAGGAAGGGGGCGCCTGGGGTCTTGGGTGCCCTTTAAAGGGCGCCTGGGGTACTGGGCGCCTCCTTGAATTGGTTTCCCGCCATTTTTTTGCTTTTGTACGCAGCTCTGACAGTTCTTCTGAAGAGGCGCCTAAGGACATGGGCGCCTTCTTAATTTTCACCTTTTCCTCTCTCTTCTTTGCAACTGATCTGGATGAGGCGACTATTTGCAGAGTCATCTTCTAGAGAGAGGGGCCCTGGGGAAGGGGCACCTTCTTGTCAGTCTTTATCTTCTCTCTCTTCTCTGTCTTTCAGCAGGTATGGAGGAGGTGCCTGGTGTACTGGGCGCCCTTTAAGGGGCGCCTGGTCCCCTGGGCGCCTTCTTCATCTGGTTCTGCAAAAGTCAAAAGCATGCTCTTTCATCTGAAAATAGTTGTGCAACTTCTTGAATAATTCTCACATTGTTATTTTTACTCAGAAATGATGATAATGCATGCAGACTCAAATGATGTGTGGGAGTGGAATTAACTATCCATGTTACACAAGTTTGTACTTTTGTTGCGAAAAGATGATACATGCGATGCAAGTTATTATACAAAATGTGATACTCATCACAGCTCATAACTAGTAATGAATTGTTCACAACAAACAACACTTTCACTCAACACTCTATTGGCAATTTTATAATTCTCAATCTCATGTTCCAGCACATGTAATTTTTCAGATTCATCAACAACAACAGTTTTTCCTTTTTCATGAGTTAATAGTCTTTCAGACATGGCTGTGTTCAATTATTTCAACTTTTCATTTTCTTTTGCAAGCTCATTATGTAGATTAAGTTCATCTATTAGTTTTTGATCATCTGACATAGATCTTAATTATTCTTGTAGCTCTTTTTCATTTTCCTGAAATTCAGAGATTTTGATCAGAAGTTCCTTGTTTTCATTTCTCAAAGATTCAATCGTTTCTTTATGTGTTTCAACATCAGACAAGAGAGATTCACTCAAATTTTCTAACTCACAACATTTTTCACAAGAAACATTATCATGAAAGTGTTTTCAAATTTCTTTTTGAGCTTTCTGTTTTCAGCCTTAGTTCTCTTATATTTATCCGACAGTTCTTCATATGCATTTAACAGTTCCTCAAATGAAATTTCATCACTGTCAGAATTTACCTCGGAGCTTTCCTTGCTTGATGTATCCAGTTTGTCAGCCATGAAACACATGATGTCCATCTCTTCTTGTAGAACAGCAAAGAAGATCATGGATTGTTTGATCAAGGCTCAAGAGGACAAATGGAAACATGTGAGTATCGACAGCATCTTGCAATAAACTTAGGACTGTAACATTATCATGGTTCTTCAGTTTGTCCTATTCAGACCACATGGTCACATCTAGAGGCAATTTGTTAGGACCATGATAAATCAACTTTCAGAGGTTAGGATTAACTGAGTTAATCAGCGTACACATTCTGCCTAGCCATGAAAGAAAATCAGAACCATTGAAAATAGGTAAGCAATTCATCGAGATTTGTCCAACAGATCTAAAAATTCATGATTGTGAAAGCACTGGGATCTCTCTATAGATCGTTAGATGTAGGGACAACAGTGCCTCGCACTGATACCAATTGTTGGACCAGGTGCAATGACAATTAAGAGGGGGGGGTGAATTGATTGGCCTACTAAAATGCCTAATTAAAACAAATGCTCAGACCAAATTGTAGATTAGAAGTAAATCCACCAATTAGACTTAACTTGATAGAATGAGAATAGAGATTGGTGTATGGAGTTGAAACTTGACAATCAATTAAGCGTTAATGCGTGTCAAGGTGAGATTAATATTGTAATTAATATAGCAAGTTGAATATCAAGAACTTGAAATTTCTCTCTGTTGGCACTCAAAATATGATCGTCGGTGACCAAGCCATAAGGACGAATGACCCGGCCCACCGAAGTACGGAAGCCGATAAAGATCAACATATTGAAGACTTCTCAAGCTGCCAGAGCCTCGAGTCACTCCATGTGGACACGGGGACTTCACCTCAGGAGAGCCGAGACAAACTCGTCAACCAACCGGCAGTGCGACCAAGCCTGCCCAATGAACCGGCATCGACTTTGTCATGCCGCATACACTACACCCGTTGTCCGATCAAGGACGATGGTCTATCCGGTGGTTCCCCACCATATGAAGAGGTTCTCCCGAAGATGAAGGAGTTCCCCCGGCTCTCCGAGACGGAGGACCGAAAGCTCTGTCGGCAGAAGATCCTGACTACCCGGCACGGGTACGGCCCTGCCAAGAGGGGCCCATTAGTGGCCGAATGATCACCCAGCTCAGGCGGAACTATCTCTGGTGTTACACCACCCCCTAAGGAGCTTTGGGCACGAGCCAGACCGAGCCAGTAGCACGAATCATAGAGCCGAAGGCCGTGTCAGCAGAAAGCCCGTATGATCAAATCAAAGCTATCTGGAGTCTCGAGAATGGCCGTACGTCAACCTGGGAGCTTCTACAAGACATCTCGTCGAAGTTTTGAGGAGCATTGGCAAGATAAATGTTCACGGTGACCCCCAGAATCATCACCGGACTCATCAACTGGCTCGAAGCGCACGAGGAGCATTAGCCCGGCGCGCCCTAAACCGGCGCGCCCCTCACTTGACGCCCTCTATCCCGGCGCGCTGAACCCCATCCAGGGCCTGGCTATTCCGGCGTGCAAAGACCCATGAAGCCCTTCCCGGCGCACAGTTCTTCACGCCGTATGAGGCTTGGGGCTCGATCATGTATATATACAGATGGCTATTCGAAAAAAAAAAGGAAGAGAAGAGCTGAGAAGCAGAAAGAGGGGGCAGACAGAAGGTTAAGAAGAGAGTCTTTCGAGAGAGGCCTTCCGGGGAGAGAGAGAGCTTTCTTGGAAGAGGAGTTTCTGTCCGAGCGTCCTTTGACGGCCGTCTTCCTCTGTTCTGGTTGAAGTCCTCCGGAGCCGGAGAAGGAGAAGCGGGCCGATACTCTGTTTTGAGAACAGGTGGGCGCCGACGTCTATCTCTCTCTACTTTTCGTGAATTTTCCTCTTTCGGAGTCTCCGTCTACCAACTGTAAGCAAGAGAGGGGAGGGATGTCAATGATATGAGCCGACCCCTCCCCTCCTCTGCGATTTCTTCTCTTTACTATATTTTTCCCTGCGAATGATGAACGGCGACCGAGCAATGATGCCGGCGCCGGATTCTTAACGTGTAAATGAGTGGCCCATTCCTGTTTCTGGGATGGCAATGTGTATTTGAATGCCTGGACCAGCAGGTCGAATGAGTGATCTGAAGCTTCTGCCTCCTTCTCTATTTACATCGATGTGTATGTTTAAGGTCTTCTGTGCGTTTTCTCTGATCCTGGTTTCCCCGAAGCCCCGATCATGCCCCGAAGCACCGTGGGCTATAGAAACACCCCTCCCCGGGGTTTTCCCTTTCGACCGTGTTCGTGTCTGATTTAAGGGTCTCCGCATACCCTCCGTGGACAGAGCTGCGCTTCTTATTCCCCTCGATTCCTCTCTCCCTGTTGCCCTGTATTATCAAGGGACTAACTCCCCTCGATTCCTCTCTCCCTGTTGCCCTGTGGCTCGCGAGGTGGGAGTCGTTCTTGGGATTGCAAGATGCATCGACTTAACATTGCGCCGTAACTGTTCGAGCATATGCCTCTATGTTTGGCTCGTCTCGCCTGTGCATTGATTACCCCTCTGCATTATAGTCATGTGAACCGTTCCGAGATTCCTTTATTTCGTCTTAATCATCCGGGGAGGGGGACATTCCCCGTTACTTCAGACAGCTGCTGGGCGATCGAGAACTCTACCCCTCAATGGTAGATGTTTCCCCAAGGCCATAGCAGATAGCAACAGGGGCCTTAGCCTAATAGGGTTAGCCCCGACAATCTGAGACCCAATCGAGGCCGAGAGATGTATGCTCCTCGTAGGCCAGCCCTCGGAGCTTCACCCTCTTGGTGGTCGGTCCCTCTACGGGATGAGTCATAAGATGTGGGTTGTCCACCCCTCGCAGGCTAGCCCTCGGGGTGATGCTCCCATCATCAATAACCTCATCTCTCTATCTTTCCCCTTACGGAGCCTTGGTGCCCCTCGTAGGCTAGTCCTCGGGGTATCCTATCCGATGGGGTTTGCTGGGTGCCTCCGTGTACACCGGCGGTTCTGGGGCTTGTTCCATAGGTGAGTATGACCCCGCTTTTCCCCTGCAACTCTTCAGGTTCAGGGGAGATGCTGTCCAATTTTGGACAGATTAAGATTGAATAAGCCTTAATGAAACAATCGTTCTGGACCCAATTATCCCGGTGCTCGAGTAGGAACCTCACACTGGCTTAATCACACCATCCTTCGGGGTTCTGGACTTCAATTCGATAAGCAATTGGCCCTAAAAAACTTCAGAATCCTCACCCAAAACATAACAAACTGATGGGGACATCACTCAGAGCTCCCTCTGGCTCGACGCCTCTCTCCCCTCTAGAGACGGATAGGATGACTTGATGGGACCTCGACGGCACTGGATCTCACTACTATAGACATCTTGATGTATTTTATCCTTTATTGAGTCCTTTTGATGTATTTCACTTCTATTTTTGAGTCTTGTCCTAGGTGCTCTTACTAGTGGGTCACCATATTGGACTTGTTTGGTCGTATGGCCCATTAGGGAGCTAGGCCCATGGGCGCCCCTTCTTGCACCCTTGGTTATCTGCTATTTTCCTTTTTCTCAAGGGCTTTTGTACAAAGTTGGGTTCCCTATATATAGGACCCCAACTCCCACTTGAGAAGGTAATGAAATATTGAGTAATTTTGAGCATAAGTGCATCCTTCCCTCTCTCTCTCTAGCTCCCTCACTCTCTCTCCCCCTCTCTCTAAAGGGGCCGGCCCCCTCTCTCTCTCTCTCTCCTCCTGCCCCTTCACCTTCCCCCATCCACCTGCCACCTCACCCTCCAACCCTTCACTTCCCCTAGGCCACTTAACTCCCATCAATTCCCTCCCCTTCCCAAGAGACTCTTCCTATTCCCCATACATCTTCCCCACATCCAATACACCCCTCCCTCTTCCCCAAGCAACCTTCCCACTCCCCCACACCCTCATTCACTCCCCTAGACCATTCAAACCCCAGCCCCCCTCCACTTGTTGCGCAAGCACCCTCCCCACCCCTTACCTCCTTGCCTTGGCCGCACCCCACCCCCCACCTCTACCAACTTCGGCCCCCACCTTCCTGCTCCATCCTTTCCCCCCCCCCCACCAGATTCGACCCTCTCATCCCCCATACAACTCTCTCCCCTCCTGCCATCACCCCACATCTTCCCCATTACCCTAGCTCCACTTCTCCTTACCATTCACCCCACCTCCACCCCCTCAATCTGTTACAACTGCAGGTGGTGGAAGAAGTCTCGGTTTGCAGAAGCTCCCCCGAGGTCGTCCGGCAACATCTGAAGGCCCATCCTACCATTCTGGAAAGGGTTCCCTGTCCCCTACGCAGGCGAGGTGGAAGCACCCCGTTCCGAGTTCGTGGCCACCTGTGAGAACCGATCTCCTCCGACAGCGGCAGAACCAGACGGAAGTTCCTTCTCCAAAGATCTTCCTCTCCCTGTCCCCGATCAGGAGCAAGAAACGGGACCTCGTTCGCCCACCAGGAGCCCGAGTTACGAATTTTCTCCCACCGGCGTACGAGTCTGCCTCCTGCTGACTCCCGTGACCAGATCCCACTCAACGGAGCTCCCCTGTCCACCCCGACCTCAGAAGGAGTCCCCGTCAGTTTTGGTGCGCAGAGGCCTTGTCTACGGAACCAACAACTCTGACGGATCGAGATTCTGAGTCCGGGAGCCCGAGATACAACGTCTGCATCCTGCTGCGTACGTTCTGGAGCTATCAACCCCAGATTTCGGCATCCTGTTCGAGTCTCCACCACGACCGCCAGCGACGACAGAAGAATTCGATATAAATCTGAGGCATCCCAACTCCTGTTACGAAGCAAACCTCACTGGTTTCGTCATCGGCAACAATCCTGAGAACGATCTACAACTGCAGCAGCGACCACCTGTCCCTGTGCACAGCAAGCAAGCGGATCGGCGTCGGCCTCCGTTCCATCTTTCTCGTCAAAAACCCCCCTCCCGCCTGGCTGGCTTATCGCCCCTCCCTGCGTGGAGGTAGTGTTTGATGTAAATGTGATTACCCCACCCCTAGTTCAACCCTCCTGCGTGGGGTGTAGTTCATGTAACTAGCAGCCCAAGCTTCATCGGCGCAGTGTGCGGGGATCACACTTCCCCGCTCGCCCACGTCTCCGAACGGGGTTGGTTTCTTCAAACCAACCAGGTGAGCTCTAAAGCTTTGCTCCATTCATATTAGTGTCTGTTTGCTTAATATCCGTAGACATAGCTCCGTTGCGCAAGGGAGTGAGTGTCCGTTCCCGGAGCCATCATCATTGAGTGGTCACCGTGGTCATCGTGAGAGAGAGGAACCTTGTGCCCCAAGTGGCACCGGCCAGCCCCAAAGTGTGGGCCACGTACCCTCGGGAGGATAACCCTAGCCCTGCTGGCACTCTACCAGTTAGGGTCTTGATCCATCACCTCCATCTAGCATCATATAGTCACCCGGGGCTTGCGAGTGTGCGACGGCGTTTCGGTCTCAATTTATCATTTTACTTGCTATGTGATTGTGAATGCGGATTAGGTCCGAGGTTTGCATTTGCTTGCTGCATACCCCATACTTGTGTCACATCAAATTGGTATCAGAGCAAGTTTTAGACTTGTCTCTACAAGCCTAGGTCCAAGGGCTTTTGCACGTTCACCCGTGTGTCGATCTCTTCACCTTCGTGCATGTCTACCCGTCGAGGCACTGCTTACCAACCCAACCCCCCAAATTCTGATTCCCCCATGAGTTCCCATTCTCAGGGCAACCAAGGCATCCCTAGTGAAGTCCCCCCTGCCCCTATGGAGCAAGTTGACCCTATCCTTAGGGCTATCCTTGAGAAACTTGATGGACTTAGCACCCGAATGGATAAACTAGAGGAATTAAGGGCCCCACCTAGGATCCCTGCCCAAAGAGTCACCCCTCCTCCAGTTGAACCGGGTAGGGAAGGCCTTGAGAATGAGTGGTACCACGAACCGGAGAGGCCTCAACAGCCCCGGCATCATGAGAGACTCCCACCTAGGAACTATGCCCAAAGGTTTCCCCCTCCGCGGGATGAACATGATAGGGAAGACCTAGATAATGGGTGGTATCGTGAACAAGAGAGGGCTCCTCAACCTCGACACTATGAGAGGCGACCACGTGAGGATCATGATGAACTCCTATTAAGAATGATCAAAGTGGAAGCCCCTAATTTTGATGGGTCTCACAACCCTAGTGTCTACAAAGATTGGGAGCATGGCATGGACCAATACTTTGAGTGGTACCCCATGTCCGAGGAGAGGAAGGTTAGGTTGGCCAAAATGCACCTCCTTAAACTAGCCAAAACCTATTGGTTAAAGGTTGAAAACCAAAGGAGGATCAGGCATGAGGAACCCATTAACACTTGGATTGACATGAAAGATCAGCTTAGGAACAAGTACCTTCCCATCTCCTATAGCCAACTTCTTCTTGATGAATGGCAAAGCCTTACCCAAGAAGGAAAAACCGTGGAAGAGTATATTGAAAAATTTGATTCATACCTCCTAAGGTGTGGTGTGGTTGAGGATCTAGCCGTTACTCTATCCCGGTTTAGGAATGGTCTCCTTCCCCACATCAAACGGGAGCTCTTTATGAGGGAAGTGCATAGCTTGGAAATTGCCTATCAAATAGCCCGGGATGTTGAGAGATTCTCTAGAAATCCTAGGTTTGTCCCTCCCAAGGGGTCAGGACCACGTCCCAACCTCCCTCCTCTGTTAAAGACACCTCCTCCCAGTGGGGGAATTCCCACAAGACCCTCCCCACCTCCTACCACACCCAATCCTCCTCCTAGAAAGGAAGACAACTCCAAAGGGAAGGCCCCAATGAGTAGCACGATCAAGTGTTTCCAATGCCATGGCTATGGCCACATAGCCTCCCACTGTCCCTCTAAGGGGTTGTCAAGCCTAGTTATTGAGGGTGGACCTTCTACTACCCAGGAGACACATGAGGGTACTATTGAGGAATATGAGGCCAATTAGAATGGGAAGGGGAATACAATGAACAATTCTTTAATGAAGGGGTAGAAGAGGACCCCCACTCCAGTCACCTAGGAGTAATAAGGTGCACCCTCACCCAACCACAAGAGGATGATTGGAGGAGGACCTCCATTTTTCACACATTTGTCAAAATCGGGGACCATGTTAGGAAGATCATCCTAGACAATGGGAGTTGTGTCAACGCCGTGTCTCCGGACACCGTCAAACTCCTAGGACTTACCCCTACATCCCACCCCAAACCTTACCGTGTGTCATGGATAAACAACCACTCCCTACCCGTCAACACATGTTGCCTTATCCCCATCACCTTTTCATCCTACAAAGGGCAAATATGGTGTGATATCATACCTATGGCTGTAGGAAGCATCCTATTGGGAGACCTTGGATATATGATGTCAATGCCACCATTCATGGAAAAACAAACACATGCACCTTTGACCACGAGGGGAAGACTATCCGTCTCAACCCCTCCCCGCCCCAAAAAGAACCACCCACCAAGGGAACCCTTCCTACACCACCAAAACCCAAGGCCTCGATTGCTCCAACCCAATCAACAACACAAAGTCACACTTCTGCAAATCCGACAATCAAAGGCCTCCACCTTATCACCAAGAAGGAGCTCGAGGAAGATATAACTCGGGGGGCACCCCTTTGTGCCATTGTCATATGCCTTGGGGAGGCAACTCCCTCCAACCCTCACCCCGTGGAAATCCACCCTCTCTTGGAAGAATTTAAGGACGTTTTTCCCGAGGAACTCCCCGACCAACTACCACCCATGAGGGATGTCCAGCACGCTATAGACCTTGTCCCAGGAGCCACCCTCCCAAACCTACCCCACTATCGCCTCAATCCCACCGAACATGCTGAGTTAAGGAGACAAGTGGAGGAACTGATTAGAAAGGGGTTTCTTAGGCTAAGCAAAAGCCCATGTGCGGTCCCGGCCCTCCTCACACCTAAAAAGGACGGGACATGGCGGATGTGTATTGACAGCAGGGCCATCAACAAAATTACTGTCAAATATAGGTTTCCCATACCTAGACTTGACGACATGCTGGACATGCTCGCCGGCGCCACCATATTTTCCAAAATAGACCTCAAAAGTGGCTATCATCAGGTTAGGATAAGGCCCGGGGATGAATGGAAAACAGCCTTTAAAACCAAGGATGGGCTTTATGAATGGCTGGTGATGCCTTTTGGGCTTTCAAATGCCCCAAGTACCTTCATGCGCCTTATGACTGAGGTCCTAAGGCCCTACATTGGAGTCTTCCTGGTAGTTTACTTTGATGACATCCTCATTTACAGCCAAACCAAGGAAGCCCACCTCAGTCATCTAAGGCAAGTTTGCACCACCCTTAGGAAGGAAAGCCTCTTTGCCAATTTAGGGAAGTGTCACTTTATGACCCAATCCATCACCTTCCTGGGGTATGTTGTCTCCACAGAAGGCGTATCCATGGACCCTGACAAAGTCCAAGCCATCATCAATTGGCCTGAACCTCGAACCCTCCATGAAGCCCGCAGTTTTCATGGGTTAGCCACCTTTTACCGGAGGTTCATCAAGGGGTTCAGCACCATCACAGCCCCTATCACCGATTGCCTCAAAAAGGGGACCTTTGTGTGGACCAAGTCCGCCACTAGAGCCTTCCAAGAGCTCAAAGAGAGAATGACCCAAGCCCCTGTCTTATGCCTCCCTGATTTCTCCAAAGTCTTTGAAGTGACTTGCGATGCCTCAGGGGTAGGAATTGGTGGGATCCTTAGCCAGGAAGGACACCCAGTGGCCTACTTTAGCGAAAAGCTGTGTGATGCCAGGATGAGGTACTCCACCTACGACAAGGAATTTTATGCGGTGGTACAATCCCTCCGGCATTGGAGACACTACCTCTTGCCTAACGAGTTTGTCATATTCTCCGACCACGAGGCCCTGAAATACCTCAACTCCCAGCAGAAACTAAATGCTCGGCATGCCCGATGGGTCGAACACATCCAGGCTTACACATTTGTAATCAAACACAAGGCTGGGAGTGAAAACCGAGCAGCCGATGCCCTCAGTAGGAGAATTTCCTTGCTAGCTACCATACAGGTGGAAGTCATAGGGTTTGAAAGACTCAAAGAGGAGTACTCTGCTTGCCCGGACTTTGGCCCAATCCATACCACTCTGTCCACCCTCTCACCAAAGGAACACCAAGGATTCATTTTAGAGGACGGGTTCATTTTTAAAGGCCATAGACTTTGCATACCAAGGACCTCTCTACGGGATTTTCTGATCTGGGAATTACATGCAGGAGGCTTGGCTGGACACTTTGGGATTCACAAAACCATTGCCTTGGTAGAAGGACAATTCCATTGGCCCAGCCTCAAAAGGGATGTGGCCAAAATTGTGAGGCAATGCCGCACATGTGCAACCGCTAAGCAGATCAAACAAAACACAGGCCTGTACACTCCCTTACCAGTCCCAGACCGACCTTGGCAAGATCTTAGCATGGACTTCGTACTAGGGCTACCCCGGACCCAAAGGAAACATGACTCCATTTATGTCGTGGTGGACCGATTCTCTAAAATGGCTCATTTCATCCCCTGTTCCAAAACCTCAGACGCCTCCCATGTGGCCCGTCTATTCTTTGAAGAGGTGGTCCGACTCCATGGTCTACCCAAGACAATTATCTCAGATAGGGACGTCAAATTCACCAGCTACTTTTGGAAGACCCTCTGGCATCTTATGGGGACCCTGCTTAAGTTTTCCACAGCCTACCACCCCCAAACCGATGGACAGACTGAAGTTGTCAATCGGAGCTTGGGGAACCTTCTACGGTGCCTTGTTGAGGATCGCCCCGGGAATTGGGATCTCATATTACCCCAGGCAGAGTTTGCATATAACAATTCTGTGAATAGGTCGATAGGGATGAGCCCGTTTGAAGCTGTGCATGGGTACAAGCCTAGAACCCCTACAGATCTCATTCCTTTGCCACTGCATGCTAGAGTGTCTATTAGTGCTGAGTCATTTGCCCAACACATGAAGGAATTGCATGAGGAAATCCGCAAACACATTAACAAAAGCAATGAGGTGTATAAAAAGTCGGCCGACTCCCACCGCCGCCACCAGGAGTTTCACGTAGGTGATTATGTGATGGTACGAACTGAGAGACTTTCCCCTGGGAATGTCTCCAAATTGAGGTCGCGTGGATCAGGCCCCTTCCAGGTTCTAAAGAGGATTGGCACAAACGCTTACGTGTTAGACCTCCCCGAGGAATACGCAATAAGTCCCACATTCAATGTGGCTGACCTGGTGCCATACAGGGGTTCCACGGTGACACCTAGTGAGGGAATTGAGCCTGTCCCACTTTTTGAGAGAGCCCCCACCCACAAGAAAGTTCCACCAGCCCAGAGAGGCCAACGGGAGCAGATAGAGCGGATATTGGATGAACAGGTCACTGTCACCCGGAGCAAAGTATACGAGCGATACCTGGTCAGGTGGAAGGGCCGGCCTCCTACAGATGACTCATGGGTGAGCAGGGAGGATCTTCAGCAGCTGGACCCGGATCTCCTGGAGCACTACCGCAGCCGAGAGGACCCTTACTCGACAGAGTCGAGTTCTTCCCAGTCCAGGGGAGTTGATGGGGACATCACTCAGAGCTCCCTCTGGCTCGACGCCTCTCTCCCCTCTAGAGACGGATAGGATGACTTGATGGGACCTCGACGGCACTGGATCTCACTACTATAGACATCTTGATGTATTTTATCCTTTATTGAGTCCTTTTGATGTATTTCACTTCTATTTTTGAGTCTTGTCCTAGGTGCTCTTACTAGTGGGTCACCATATTGGACTTGTTTGGTCGTATGGCCCATTAGGGAGCTAGGCCCATGGGCGCCCCTTCTTGCACCCTTGGTTATCTGCTATTTTCCTTTTTCTCAAGGGCTTTTGTACAAAGTTGGGTTCCCTATATATAGGACCCCAACTCCCACTTGAGAAGGTAATGAAATATTGAGTAATTTTGAGCATAAGTGCATCCTTCCCTCTCTCTCTCTAGCTCCCTCACTCTCTCTCCCCCTCTCTCTAAAGGGGCCGGCCCCCTCTCTCTCTCCTCCTCTCTCTCTCTCCCTCTACCTTGGGCGAATCTGCCCCTTCACCTTCCCCCATCCACCTGCCACCTCACCCTCCAACCCTTCACTTCCCCTAGGCCACTTAACTCCCATCAATTCCCTCCCCTTCCCAAGAGACTCTTCCTATTCCCCATACATCTTCCCCACATCCAATACACCCCTCCCTCTTCCCCAAGCAACCTTCCCACTCCCCCACACCCTCATTCACTCCCCTAGACCATTCAAACCCCAGCCCCCCTCCACTTGTTGCGCAAACACCCTCCCCACCCCTTACCTCCTTGCCTTGGCCGCACCCCACCCCCCACCTCTACCAACTTCGGCCCCCACCTTCCTGCTCCATCCTTTCCCCCCCCCCCCACCAGATTCGACCCTCTCATCCCCCATACAACTCTCTCCCCTCCTGCCATCACCCCACATCTTCCCCATTACCCTAGCTCCACTTCTCCTTACCATTCACCCCACCTCCACCCCCTCAATCTGTTACAACTGCAGGTGGTGGAAGAAGTCTCGGTTTGCAGAAGCTCCCCCGAGGTCGTCCGGCAACATCTGAAGGCCCATCCTACCATTCTGGAAAGGGTTCCCTGTCCCCTACGCAGGCGAGGTGGAAGCACCCCGTTCCGAGTTCGTGGCCACCTGTGAGAACCGATCTCCTCCGACAGCGTCAAGAACCAGTTGCAGAACATCAGAGCCCGACCAGAAGCTGAACCACGGTCGACAGCGGCAGAACCAGACGGAAGTTCCTTCTCCAAAGATCTTCCTCTCCCTGTCCCCGATCAGGAGCAAGAAACGGGACCTCGTTCGCCCACCAGGAGCCCGAGTTACGAATTTTCTCCCACCGGCGTACGAGTCTGCCTCCTGCTGACTCCCGTGACCAGATCCCACTCAACGGAGCTCCCCTGTCCACCCCGACCTCAGAAGGAGTCCCCGTCAGTTTTGGTGCGCAGAGGCCTTGTCTACGGAACCAACAACTCCGACGGATCGAGATTCTGAGTCCGGGAGCCCGAGATACAACGTCTGCATCCTGCTGCGGACGTTCTGGAGCTGTCAACCCCAGATTCCGGCATCCTGTTCGAGTCTCCACCACGACCGCCAGCGACGACAGAAGAATTCGATATAAATCTGAGGCATCCCAACTCCTGTTACGAAGCAAACCTCACTGGTTTCGTCATCGGCAACAATCCTGAGAACGATCTACAACTGCAGCAGCGACCACCTGTCCCTGTGCACAGCAAGCAAGCGGATCGGCGTCGGCCTCCGTTCCATCTTTCTCGTCAAAAACCCCCCTCCCGCCTGGCTGGCTTATCGCCCCTCCCTGCGTGGAGGTAGTGTTTGATGTAAATGTGATTACCCCACCCCTAGTTCAACCCTCCTGCGTGGGGTGTAGTTCATGTAACTAGCAGCCCAAGCTTCATCGGCGCAGTGTGCGGGGATCACACTTCCCCGCTCGCCCACGTCTCCAAACGGGGTTGGTTTCTTCAAACCAACCAGGTGAGCTCTAAAGCTTTGCTCCATTCATATTAGTGTCTGTTTGCTTAATATCCGTAGACATAGCTCCGTTGCGCAAGGGAGTGAGTGTCCGTTCCGGAGCCATCATCATTGAGTGGTCACCGTGGTCATCGTGAGAGAGAGGAACCTTGTGCCCCAAGTGGCACCGGCCAGCCCCAAAGTGTGGGCCACGTACCCTCGGGAGGATAACCCTAGCCCTGCTGGCACTCTACCAGTTAGGGTCTTGATCCATCACCTCCATCTAGCATCATATAGTCACCCGGGGCTTGCGAGTGTGCGACGGCGTTTCGGTCTCAATTTATCATTTTACTTGCTATGTGATTGTGAATGCGGATTAGGTCCGAGGTTTGCATTTGCTTGCTGCATACCCCATACTTGTGTCACATCACAAACCCAATAGCTGCAAAATTCACAAGAAAGGGTGGGTTGAACGGCGCGGCCTTAGCCGGCGCGCCCTAATCCGGCGCGGTACCCCCCCGCGCCGGATTAACGTGAGACTCATATCCGTTCTTTTTTTTCTTTGCACCTTTCCGGCGCGCCCTAAACCGACGCGCCCCACCCCTTTCGCGCGCCGTCTTAATCGGCTGTATGGCCGCGCCGTATTAGCCGCTATACCTGCGTTTCTTCGCGCCGTATTAACATTCGTCATGGCCGCGCCGGATTAAGATGCTATACCTACGTTTTATCACGCCGTATAGGCTACCTGTCGTAGGGTCGCGCCGATTTTGAAACCTCTCGTTACTTTAATCGCTCATTTGCCCCCCTGAGTGGATCTCATCCCTCGGGGTTGGAGTTAATAGATCACAATGGGTAATAAATTGAATAAGGGAGGGGCCAGGCGAGCTCGAACTATATTGTTATCATATCTTCATTACTATGTCCGTTAGCACTTTGCTTTCGCTATCACACTTGCGTTGCCTTCCCTCTTCTCGATGGGGAGTAATAAATGTGGTTGATCACCATTTGCTTCCACAATTCCGTTATCATGTTTAATATAGTTATGAACGTCATGTGTGCATCCATGCATACATCCTCGAGTAGATCAAATGGCGTTGACAGAAAAGCCGGATTACGTCTGGTCAGAAGTCTTCGCTGTGCGCGACGGTGGTCTTCGGACCTACGTCCTCCGCCACGTACCGAGGATCCATAATTCCATGAACTATGCATCTTCTACACGATAAACATGTGCATCATGCATGTCTTCGTCATGATCATCATGTAGCTCTTTTTTAATCCGGCTTCGACAGCCCGCTATCTCGGTAATTAATCAAAGGTGTTCCCTCCTCGTGGGGGATGTAATTAACGCCATAGCCTTTATGGTATGGTGGACTGCTGGTCCCAACCGAACCTCACATTCGCCCGACACGGGTCAGAATGAGCGCATCATAAAATTGTCACTCATTTGACTGGCACGCCCGCGTCATCAATTAGTCAGTTAATTACCAGTTAGTTAATTGGTTGATCGACACGTGAAATATGACATGTATCCATGTACATATGTACACATGCACACATGAAATAAAGCAATCAGATGGTCGGATAAAACCCATCGCAAACAGTCTGGCACGCCCGGTGGGACCAGTGTCTCCTTTCATCTCTTTGCCGAGATATTCGGGCTTCGAAGCCCTCTCAAAGGCTACTGATTATTGCCTTGTTTGACATTGCAGGCAAACTAATGACGATCAACGGGATAACTGGCGTCGACTTCGATCTTTCGATAGTCACTGGACACGCGCAAGGGTATCTGGCGGTACCCATGGAATTCGGCAGCTTCCCTCCCGCTGTAGGCTTCCCCAACTTTTTGGGGTTGGCCTTCGTCGATATCCTGGAGGTCGAAGCCCCAGTGCCTACCAAGGAAGCTGTGGAGAAAGCGGATCCTCTGAAGGTTCCCTGCTGCAAAGACTCGTCCGAGACTTCGGCCCCGGCTGCTAGCTGTCTGCTGCACCACGTCATACGTGGGACCCACCGCAAAGTCATCAACAAACACCCTAGAGGACGCCAGCGTCGCCAGGTCCGCAAGAATGCTGATGTAATTACCGGAACCCTATCTCAGTCCGGGAAATCTATGCTAGTTGGAGGCATGCGCTTCTTCCTCGACGGACGCACTGCACAGGTGACCCCGGACCGAGTCATCCCCAACATTCCTATTCACAATGCCTATCAAGCTCTCGCTGGAAGGAGGGCAAAAATAGAAGAGGCCGGCCACTATGGCCAAGGAAGCCCGGCACCCAGGCCGAAGAAGTTCAAACAAGTGTGGGTTCCCAAGCGAACCCGACCTGCCTACCAGCTAACACCTATCCGCCGCCGTCTTGTGAACGACGAGGCGGAAGTGAGAAGAGAAAGGGGCCTGCCCCCAAAGGAGGAAGAAGTGGTGGTTGCGGATCCTCCGCGCCACAGAAGTTTTCGGGCTGTGGCCCGTCAAGCCAATGTCCCTGCTGCGGGACGAAGATTCCAACTGCCAGCCGACAGAGCTCGGCTGGCCTATATCCCTCCTGCCGGAGGTCGACAATCACCCCCCGTCCTATATCAAGAGCGGGGTCAGGAAGAGATGACCGGCTTGGTCAGCAATTATTTCCGAGGCTTAGGCTATCCCTCACTCTGACAATAGCGACTGATGCAGACAGTCGCCATTGAGGAAGGTTACTGCCCATCAGCGGCAGAAGAAGGAAATATGGAAGATAGAATGATGGTGTCGTCAGTTGACGACAATGGATATAATGACAGCTTCGAGGTCGAAGCTGATGAAGCCTTCCCCGAGCAGGAAGAGAGAAGAAGAGTTTCTGTGTTCGAAAGGCTGACCTTTCCGCAGCAAGCCAGAAGGAGGGTCTATCAACAAAGGAGAAGGATGCAGGTTTTTACCTGCAACATGGCTGGCATATCCAGCCGATATGGGGAGCTTCCTGAAGACCCCCAAGAATTGGCTCAATTGGCCGCACGGCCGGGGCCAGCTACCCGTAGAACAGAAGCAGCAAAAGAGCTTCTGATGATGGTTAGAGGGAAACAGCCTCAGGTCTATCCCCACTGGGATGACAAGGCCCCCGTCTTGACCGCTAATGTGGTGACGGCTGAAGAAGAAGACGACGTCCTCCTCGACATCCTGCCTGAGGGTACGTCCGGGGAGACAACAGAGGGTATCCCCACCGCTATAGACCCATCAGTTCTGATGCTGCTACAAAAATATCAACGGGAGATAGACTCTCTGAAGAAGCAGCTGATGGAAAAAACTGAACATTCATCAGCTTCTAAACCACCCGAAGTCCAGGGTGAGTCATCTCGGGGAGAAGCTCGTCATGACGACCCTCCGCCGCTCTATACACTGTCCCAGCCGTAAGAGCCAAGCATGGCGACAGCACAACAGCGGCCACCACAGTCTCAGCCGCTACTACCTCCGGTGTTCCCTCAGGTGCACCCGACACCCCCGCTGCTGCGTCCTCCACAGGCGACCACCCTGGTCACCCCATACTTGCAGCCGGCACACTTCTATCCAGAACCGGTTGATCCCACAGTCATGAACCGGATGATGGTGGAGAGGATGATCGAGATGAAGCTCACAGAGAAAAGTGAAGGCGATTACGTCGCATTTGATGCCTATCGGGTACCCTACCCGCAACACCATGCGGCTAAACGACTTCCCCCGGGGGTCAACAAGCCGCCTAAGTTTGACAAATTCAACGGGAAAGGCTCCCCTAAAGAGCATATTGCATATTATATGACCGTTATGGGTGATCTGGCCACCGACGAGTCATATTTGCTGAAATTCTTCGGGTCCTTGCTGACAGGGCTCGCATTTGAATGGTACTCTAGCCTCCCGGCCGGGTCAATAATGATTGGCCGGATATGCAGAGAAAGTTCAGAGAAAGATTCCATGTCACAGAGAGGGAAGTCACGGTGGCCGAACTCTACTCAACAAAACAAAGGGCAGATGAGACAGCCCTTGATTACATCAAGAGGTGGAGGAACCTCGGAATGAGATGCAAGCGGCCCCCGCATCAGGAGGACGCGGTACAAATATGCAAACAAAACCTCAGGAGAGAGGTCCTAGAGAAGATGATTGGAATGGAAATACGGTCGTTCGACCGGCTGAATAATGTGGTGGCCGAAGTGGAGGCTTTCCTAGCCAAGCCTGTCCCGGCGTCAGCTGCCAGCACAGCCCAGAAAGGCAAGGCTGCGGAACGGCGCCCCACACCTAAAGAAGCAAATGCGCTTGATATCAAGGCGTTCGAACAGCAGAAGGAGAAAGGCAAGAAGGCGGCTCCCCCGCAACCTGCAAAAGCTCTAGATGATAAAGAAGGTCCTTCGCTGAGGGACAAAATGAAGAAAGCTTATTCCTTTCCAAAAGACAAGACCCGAGTCCTGTTCGACAGGGTAACAGAATACAGCATGGTCACTTTGCCCGAGCCAAGGACGCCGGAGGACCTGAAAAGAAAAGACAGTCCAAGATTCTGCCCCTACCACCAGATGTTGGGACATCCAATCGAAGACTGTTATGTTTTCAAAGACGTCATCGAAGGAATGGTAAAGAAGAATGAAATAGAGCTGGGAGAGTACAAAGTAGACCCTCCTCAGCCACATGAAGTCCCTCTCAAGAGAGCAGCGATCAACATGATCTCCCTCTACCAGGCATTACCTGAGGAGATCTCTGAAGCAAGCACATGGAGCACCTACGAAATCCATTTCCTGGAGCCCGTGAAAGAACAACAGGGGTGGCAGCAGATCCCTGTGAAGCACAAGAAGAAGAGGGCACCCCGCCCAAAAGAGGGGGCACGTATCCGTGGCATTACACCCCGGCCTGCTCCGCCAGTGGTAGCACCCGTATGGGTCACTCCACCTACAGCTGTCAGAATACATACACCTAACAGGAGGAGACAGACTCCGCTGCCAGTAATCAAGGAAACCAATCCTGGAGTCCTTCGACTGCAGCACCTGATTGAAGGGCTAGAGGAATATGTGCAGCCTGAATTGAAACCTTTGCTGGTACGGGACCACGTCCCATGGCAAGAGCTAGAACAACTCTCGCTCAAATAGGTGGAGGAAGCCGAAACAGCACCCCCTGAAGAAGGCAGCCTGTTCTGGGGGCAGGCACCCGCAGAAACCAAAAAGAAGAGAAAGTAAAAGAAGAGGAAAAGAAAGGCCGCTGGGGCCAATAAAACACAGGTTGTCTCCGGTAATACCCTGTCAGCACTCTTCAACCTACCCGGAGAAGAGGAAGAAGAAGAAGTTTGCTTCACACCCCATGCTGGGGGAGGCAAAGCCGAGGCCGCAACTGCTGCGCATGCCACTCGGTCGGGCCGAAAATGGGGGCGCCAGCCACCACCCAATCACAACATCATGTTCAGAGGGGAGCAACCCTACAAGACACCTCCGCCGGAGGTTAAGGGAGTCCAAATCCCTCCTCCGTCGGGCCTATACAACAAAAGTGGGGGCAAGGCAGTCCCTTCATTCCTTGAATTTATGAAGATGTCAAAAGGGAAGCAGCCCTGCCAAGATGCTAACCCTACACCCGGGGCCATTCACCCGCAGCCAGCGCAATCTACTGAGGATGCGAATGTAGATGGAGCTTGCCCTACGGCAACTAATAAAGAAGACCCGACAGCCGGTGCCGGTCAAGAGGGTGCCGGGTCCGAGGAAGAGGAAGCATGTCCGTCTGGACCCACAAATCAAAACCTCCCCAAGCCCAGATGGGCTGAAGAGATGAATCTCTCCAATGTCCGGGCTGGGAGCCAAATAATGAAGTTGCTCAAAAAGCTCCCCGCTCGATTTACGATCTGGGAAATTCTCTCTTTGAGTGAAGAAACTCAACAGGCGATCATCACTGCTCTGCAGACGCCTGCTCATTTTGAAGCCTGCATAGCTGAGGCTATACCAGAAGCCAGTATGACCTTCTCTCCAGAAGACATGCTACTACCTATTGCCAGCCACAACAGGCCGCTATATATGAAAGGGCACCTAAATGGAAGAGAACTGAACCGGATCCTGGTCGATCCTGGTGCCGCAGTCAACATCCTGCCATACAGAATATACGAGAGGTACCACTTCAATGTGCATCTCGAGAAAGTCAGGGATATGCGTATCGCTGGCTTCAACCAAAAATGTGAAGTATCTATGGGAGTGGCAGAGTTCACGCTGACACCTGGCAGATTTCACTACAACGGTACAGTTTTATGTCATTGACTCTCGCACCTCCTACAAAGCGCTGCTCGACCGCCCATGGCTGCATGAAAATATGGTGGTGCCCTCCACGCTCCACCAATGCATCAAATACAGCCTCCAAGGGAAGGAGGAGAGGATACTTGCTGGTATCCACCCATTCGAGGTGTTTGAATGTCATTTGGCAGACGCCAACCTATATACGGGGTCTCCCCGGAAGGTTTCTGAAGCTGAGGCCCCCGTAGGGGCGTCGAAGAATAGATCAGGGTGACGGTTGGTATCCACCACCGCCGCGCGGATATATCAAGCCGAAGGTGGTCTCCCACATCAAAGCTTCTGGAGATGTCGGCAGGGTGACACCCCCAGCATTATACCCCAAAGCTAAGGAAGTGCAGGTCGATCGACAGCACGACCGCATCGGAGTCCCGGCCGGCCTCACCAAGCCAGTCTCCGGCCTCAACAACCCCACTATCGAACCTTTCAAAGCTTGGGAGGTGACACAAGAAGATGGGCCCAGCAGCTTGTTCTATACAGCTGAGGAGCATCTCACTCAGGAAGACATAGACTGCAGCCTCCTTGAAGATCTAGCCAACCCGCGGGTTCCTGTTCAAGGCCTGGCATTTACAACTGATCGAGTGGCCAGGATGTTTCAGAAGCAACACATTCCTCCCGATCAGTCCCAAAAGCACAAAGAAGCTTTCCAAAAGATGTGGCATTCTGCAAATCTGGATAAGGAAATGAGACGTGTCTCTCAACATCCAGGGTTGGGCTTCACCCTGGAAGAATATTATTACAGTGGGCGGTACGAGGTGGATACTATCTCCGCCTTCTACCCTACTGAAGATAGCCCTCTGGGAGCAACCTTTGATGAGTATCTGGCGGAAGCCGAATATCTTGAACTGGCTCAGTCTAAAAATCAAGAAGTAGAAACCTCGGCCCCTTGTCGATGCTGGGAGTAGGTTCACCCTGAAGAAGCGGCCCTTCAAGCCGAATTTGATACGGCTAGCAGCAGCGAAGTCGAAGACAGTCAAGAAGCAGGAGTCTCTCCCTCCATAGAGGTCATACTAATGACAACTTCGACACCCTTTCTGCCAATCAGGGAGGCCTTGGTCAACTCCAATCAAGGGGAGCCAGCTATCAGGGAAGAAAAAGCCACTTCTGCGGAAGATACAACTGTCCCAGAAGGTGAAACTTCCTCAACTTCTGCTGCAAAATCAGCATGCTGTCCGAGCCTGGCAGTAAACAGTTACCAGCCCGTCATGGCTGTAATCTCATCTGCAAACACCAAGGCTGCTCTCTCACCCTTGGAAGCTGCGACGGCAATGGATTTGCTAATAGAACAATCCACTCAGCCGCTGGCACAAGAAATCAAGAAACCTCAGGAAGCTCTGGCGGTGTCTAACGAGGAAGTCGAAGTGCTCGACCCTCAAGATGGCATTCCAGACTTCGTTGACCTCCAACTGGCACCTCCAGAGATAGAAGACGTAGGCCAAGCCACAGTCGATGAACTAATAGAAGTCAACCTGGGAAATGAGAAGGACCCTAGGCCCACCTTCCTCAGCACCCAACTATCCCCAGAAGAACGGGAGCTGTACATTCAGCTACTGCTAGAATACCAGGATTGCTTCGCCTGGACTTACAAAGAGATGCCAGGTCTAAGCCCCGCTGTCTCGCAACATGAGTTGGCAATTAGCCCTGACGCCGAGCCGGTAAAGCAACCACCGCGGTGCATGAGGCCAGAGCTCATCACCCAAATTTGTGCTGAAGTCGACAAGCTCATTGATGTGGGATTTGTTGAAGAAAATCAGTACACCACGTGGCTGGCAAATATCGTCCCCGTGAAAAAGAAGAATGGACAGATCCGGATATGTGTCGACTTCCGGTATCTAAATAAAGCCTGCCCCAAAGATGACTTCCCGGTGCCGATAACCGAGGTCATGATTGATGCTACAACCGGCCATGAGGCCCTATCATTCATGGACGGGTCTTCTGGCTACAATCAGATTTGGATTGCGGAGCATGATCGAGTCCATACTGCTTTTCGAACTCCTAAAGGCATTTATTATTACAAGAGAATGCCGTTCGGACTAAAGAATGCTAGCGCAACCTATCAGCGCGCAATGACCAAAATCTTTGATGAACTGCTCTACCACAAGGTCGAGTGCTACATAGATGACCTGGTGGTCAAAACCAGAAGAAAAGAAGATCATCTGCAAGACCTCCGGATTGTTTTTCAGAGGCTGAGGCAGCATGAGCTAAAAATGAACCCTATGAAATGTGCGTTCGGAGTGTCGAGCGGAAAATTCTTGGGCTTCATCGTCCGATATCGGGGAATCGAGATAGACCCCGCAAAGATCAAGGCGATTCAGGGGTTACCTCCGCCAAGGAACATCTCCGAGCTGAGATCACTACAGGGCCGTTTGGCTTATATCTGGCGTTTCATTTTCAATTTGTCGGGGCGATGCCAGCCTTTTCACAAGTTGATGATGAAAGATGTCCCCTTTTATTGGGATGAAGATTGCCAGGCAGCCTTCGACAAGCTAAAAGACTACCTGAAAACTCCTCCAGTGTTGGGCGCACCGGTGAAAGGACGACCATTGATACTGTATATAACAGCTACACATAATTCTCTGGGGGCAATGCTGGCCCAGAATAATGAAGAAGGGAAAGAACTAGCCCTCTATTACCTCAGTCGGAGACTGGTCAGAACTGAAGAGAAATATACTTATATTGAGAAGATCTGTCTGGCGCTGGTCTTCGCAGTTAAAAAGCTCCGACACTATATGTTGTCGCATGAGATCAACTTGGTATCCAAAGAGGATCCCCTGAAGTACATTATGTCTCAACCGGCACTCAAAGGCCGCCTGGGCAAATGGGCGGTAATCCTTATGGAGTTTGATAGCTCTTATGTGCCGCGCAAGGCCGTCAAGGGCCAAGCTATTGCAGACTTCTTCGCTGAGCACCCAGTGCCCGGGGATTGCCCGTTGGAGCCGGAGCTTCCTGAAGATGAAACCTTAGAAGCCGTGCAAGTACAGCCCTCCTTATGGCAACTATACTTTGATGGCACTTCCAGAATTGACACCTCTGCCACCGGGTCAGCTAGGGTCAGAGCAGGAGTAGGCATAGTCCTGAAATCCCCAGAAGGAGAAGTGGTGCATACATCTTGTTCCATAAACAAGCAATGCACAAACAATGAAGCGGAATATGAAGCCCTGATAATTGGGTTGCAAATTGCTCTGTCCATGGGAATTCAGATGCTGGAAGCATTCAGAGACTCCCTGCTAGTTATAAAATAGCTAGAAGGAGAGTTTGATGTACGAAAGCAAGAGCTCCTCCTCTATCACCAGTTGGCAACTCGCCTGATGTCAAAATTTTACTTCATCAGTATTAAGCACATCAATCGAGGCCGGAATGCTCAGGCAGACGCCCTCGCTAAGCTGGCCAGTTCATTGGCGGTCCTACCAGACACAAGCCTGAATATAACAGTGATCAACCGCCGACAGGTCCCCAGCGTGACAGAGGTCCTGGCCGACGAACAAGAGATGGAAGTAGCAGTCATCAAAGGGGTTCAGCAGCTCGATTGGCGAGAGCATCTCCTACGCTGGTTTCAACACCAGCAACTTCCAAAAGAAAAGGAATAGAGAATGAAGCTCCTGAGGATCAAGGATTCTTACGAGATGAGAAGCGGGACCTTGTTCCGAATTATGGCAGATGCCCGAAGGAAAGTCCTACTCCGTTGCTTGTCTTCAGCAGAAGCAGGACAGGTGATGCAGGAGGTCCATGCAGGATCAGCTGGAGCACACCAGGCTAGCCCGAAAATGAAAATTGAGATAAAGAAACTGGGTTACTATTGGCCCACTATATTTGACGATTGCTGCAGGTTTGCCAAAGCTTGTCAGAAGTGTCAAGAACATGCTAATGTGGCAAGGAGACCTCCAGTGCCATTGCATCCCACCCTACCAAGCTGGTCGTTTGCTCAGTGGGGCACGGACGTAGTAGGGCCGCTACCAGCATCTTCATTAGGGTGCAGATACATCTTAGCAGCTACGGACTACTTCTCCAGATGGGCGGAGGCAGTAGCACTAAGAGATGTGACGGGAGAACTAGTTGCAAGATTCTTCCGGCAGAATGTAATATTTCGGTTCGGGATCCCCAGCCAAATCATCTCTGATAATGGCAGTCACTTTAGGAACCAGAAGGTTTATCGGCTGGCCGACAAATACAAAATCGACTGGAGGACATCGTCCCCCTACAACCCTCAAGCCAATGGACTTGCAGAAGCCTTTAACAAGACTTTATACACATTACTGGCAAAGACTGTCAAGTCTAATAAAAAAGATTGGGAAGAAAAGATGTACGAAGCACTTTGGGCCTATCGTACTGTCTACAAAATCCCAACCGGCTGTTCACCCTTCTCCCTTGTCTACGGGTCAGAAGCTGTGGTGCCAATTGAACTTGAAGTTCCTTCATTGCGAGTTGCCATCCAGCACGGACTAGTCAATGGTGAGCAGACCAATGCAGAAAGAAGATTGGAAGAGCTCGCTGAGCTCGAAGGAAAACACCTCCAGGCACAGCAAAACATCCAACTCTACCAAGCTTGCATGGCCCGTGCTTTTGACAAGCTAGTCAAGGGTCGAGAATTCAAGAAAGGAGACCTGGTAATGGTCAAAAGAAAAGAAGTGATGGCCTCCAACCCCAAAGGGAAGCTGGTCGAAAACTGGGTCGGGCCGTATATCGTCCGCCGAGCATATGAAGGGGGTGCCTACGTCCTTGTAGACCACAAAGGAGTCGTTCAGTTCTCTCCCCTCAACGGAAAACACATTAAGCTGTATCATGCAGCGCAGCCGACATGTCCCGAGTGATCGGTCGGAGCTACCTTTTCCTTGGTTTAGTGGCACTCCGCCCTAACCGAGCTACCTTTTCCTTGGTTTAGTGGCACTCCGCCCTAACCGAGCTACCTTTTCCTTGGTTTAGTGGCACTCCACCCTAACCGAGCTACCTTTTCCTTGGTTTAGTGGCACTCCGTCCTAACCGAGCTACCTTTTCCTTGGTTTGGGGCACTCCGCCCCAACCGAGCTACTCTTTTCCTTGGTTTAGTGGCACTCCGCCCTAACCGAGCTACCCTCCTCCTTGGTTTAGTGGCACTCCGCCCTAACCGAGCTACTTTTCCTCCTTGGTTTAGTGGCACTCCGCCCTAACCGAGCTACTCTTTTCCTTGGTTTAGTGGCACTCCGCCCTAACCGAGCTACCCTCCTCCTTGGTTTAGTGGCACTCCGCCCTAACCGAGCTACTTTTCCTCCTTAGTTTAGTGGCACTCCGCCCTAACTGAGCTACTTTCCCCCTTGGTTTAGTGGCACTCCGCCCTAACCGAGCTACCTTTTCTTGGTTTAGTGGCACTCCGCCCTAACCGAGCTACCTTTTCCTTGGTTTAGTAGCACTCCGCCCTAACCGAGCTACATTTTCCTTGGTTTAGTGGCACTCCGCCCTAACCGAGCTACCTTTTCCTTGGTTTAGTGGCACTCCGCCCTAACCGAGCTACCTTTTCCTTGGTTTAGTGGAACTCTGCCCTAACCGAGCTACCTTTTCCTTGGTTTAGTGGCACTCCGCCCTAACCGAGCTACCTTTTCCTTGGTTTGGTGGCACTCCGCCCTAACCGAGCTACCCTCCTCCTTGGTTTAGTGGCACTCCGCCCTAACCGAGCTACTTTTCCTCCTTGGTTTAGTGGCACTCTTCCCTAACTGAGCTACTTTTCCCCTTGGTTTAGTGGCACTCCGCCCTAACCGAGCTACCTTTTCCTTGGTTTAGTGGCACTCCGCCCTAACCAAACTACCTTTTCCTTGGTTTAGTGGCACTCCGCCCTAACCGAGCTACTTTTCCCCTTGGTTTAGTGGCACTCCGCCCTAACCGAGCTACCTTTTTCTTGGTTTGGTGGCACTCCGGCCTAACCGAGCTACTCTTTTCCTTGGTTTAGTGGCACTCCGCCCTAACCGAGCTACCCTCCTCCTTGGTTTAGTGGCACTTCGCCCTAACCGGGCTACCTTTTCCCCTTGGTTTAGTGGCACTCTGCCCTAACCGAGCTACCTTTTCCTTGGTTTAGTGGCACTCCGCCCTAACCGAGCTACCTTTTCCTTGGTTTAGTGGCACTCCACCTTAACCGAGCTACCCTCCTCCTTGGTTTACTGGCACTCCGCCCTAACCGAGCTACTCTCCTCCTTGGTTTAGTGGCACTCCGCCCTAACCGAGCTACCCTCCTCCTTGGTTTAGTGGCATTCCGCCCTAACCGAGCTACCCTCCTCCTTGGTTTAGTGGTACTCCGCCCTAACCGAGCTACCTTTTCCTTGGTTTAGTGGCACTCCACCCTGACCGAGCTACCCTCCTCCCTGGTTTAGTGGCACTCTGCCCTAACCAAGCTACCTTTTCCTTGGTCTAGTGGCACTCCTCCATGATCAAGCAACCCTTCCCTTGGTCCAGTGGCATTCCGCCCTGACCGAGCTACCCTTCCCTTGGTCCAGTGGCACTCCGCCCTGATCGAGCTACCTTCCCTTGGTCCAGTGGCATCCCGCCCTGATCAAGCTACCTTCTCCTTGGTCTAGTGGCATTCTGCCCTGATCGAGCTTCCGAAAGAATACGCCGCGCCGCCATTACGAGCCTTACGTTCGAATTGGCACGAAAGCCCTTCCTGGCGTTAGCATTATCTTCCCGCTAACGAATAAACCCTTGTCGGCTTAAGACTTCGTGTTCTAGATGACCTTCTCACATTGTTGCCGCTACGGGCCATCTACTGTCGACCAAGGGTCAAACATCATACTTCGGTCTGCCACCCTATACAAATAAAAAAAATGGGGTTAAAAATAGAGATACCCCGTTAGACTTGCTCTTATATTAGGACAAGTGCAAAAATGGCTATAACCCAGCTGTGGCGAAAACCCGAAGGGGTGCTGCAGGCAAAATCGGGTACCCCGCCTGCGTGAAAACCCGAAAGGGCGCGCGGGCAAAAGCAAGAGGGGGCTGGCTCCGGCGAAAACCCGAAAGGGCGCTTGAGTCAGTAAAGTTGTAATTTCCAAATTCCTCTCCTATTTTCCACCCAATGAAACTCCGAAAGGGACAACCATCAAAGTCCCATCGGAAATCCTTTAACAAACCCACATTCGACCTTCGTCATCATCGGCGAGGTCGGGTGATCTCTACCCTCAACTTGGACCTTACGTCCCTGTTGATAATCCCATCTTCGCTTCGGCATGTGACCCGTGCTGATGAATAAATCCACATTCGACCCTCGTCATCATCGGCGAGATCGGTCGATCTCTACCCTTAACTTGGACCTTACGTCCCTGTTGATAATCCCATCTTTGCTTCGGCATGTGACCCATGTTGATGAATAAACTCATGGTCGACCCTCGTCATCATCGGCAAGATCGGTCTATCTCTACCCTTAGCTTGGACTTTCCGTCCCCGTTAATAACCCTACCTTTGCCTCGGCATGTGGCCCATGCCGATGAATAAACCCACATTCGACCCTCGTCATCATCGGCGAGATCGGTCGATCTTTACCCTTAGCTCGGATCTTACATCCTTGTTAATAGACCGTATCCTTTGCTTCAATATCTAACCAGTGTCGACAGATCGAAGCAGGGTCCAATCCTTGTCATCATCGACAAGGCCAGTCAATATTTTCGCGGTCCAATTCTTCTGCATCCCGAATTCAAGAAAAAAAAAGAAAGAAAGAAAAGAAAATGGGGTTAAAAATAGAGATACCCCGCCAGACTTGTTCCTATATCAGGACAAGTGCAAAAATGGCTATAACCGAGCTGTGGCGAAAACCCGAAAGGGCGTCGCAGGCAAAATCGGGTGCCCCGTCGCGTGAAAATCCGAAAGGGCGCGCGGGCAAAAGCAAGAGGGGACTGGCCTCGGCGAAAACCCGAAAGGGCGCTTAGGTCAGTAATGTGAATAAAAAAATTTGAATGATGAATAGTGATGATTCATTCTCTGTCCAGAAGACCCCTTACGAGGTCGACGGGGATTTTTCATCCGATATCCCGCCTATATACATCTATTGTCTACCCTTTTCGACCCTTGTCACCATCGGCAAGATCGGTCGCTACCCTATCCGATTTTTGTCACCATCGGCAAGACCTTCTACCATTTTCGACCCTTGTCACCATCGGCAAGATCGGTCGCTACCCTAGTCTGGTTCTTGTCATCATCGTCAAGACCGTCTACCCTTTTTCGACCCTTGTCACCATCGGCAAGATCGGTCGCTAGCCTATCCGGTTTTTGTCACCATCGGCAAGACCGTCTACCCTTTTCGACCCTTGTCACCATCGGCAAGATCGGTCGCTACCCTTTCCAGTTTTTGTCACCATCGGCAAGACCGTCTACCCTTTTCGACCGTTGTCACCATCGACAAGATCGGTCGCTACCCTTTCCGATTTTTGTCACCATCGACAAGACCGTCTACCCTTTTCGACCCTTGTCACCATCGGCAAGATCGGTCGCTACCCTTTCCGGTTTTTGTCACCATCGGCAAGACCGTCTACCCTTTTCGCCCCTTGTCACCATCGGCAAGATCGGTCGCTACCCTATCCGGTTTTTGTCACCATCGGCAAGACCGTCTACCCTTTTCGACCCTTGTCACCATCGGCAAGATCGGTCGATACCCTATCCAATTTTTGTCACCATCGGTAAGACCGTCTACCCTTTTCAACCCTTGTCACCATCGGCAAGATCGGTCGATACCCTATCCAGTTTTTGTCACCATCGGCAAGACCGTCTACCCTTTTTGACCCTTGCCACCATCGGCAAGATCGGTCGCTACCTTATCCAGTTTTTGTCACCATCGGCAAGACCGTCTACCCTTTTCGACCCTTGTCACCATCGGCAAGATCGGTCGCTACCCTAGTCCGGTTCTTATCATCATCGTCAAGACCATCTACCCTTTTTCGACCTTCGTCATCATCGACAGGACCGGTCGCTACCCATTCTCGGGTCTTGCCATCCTCGGCAGGACCGCTTACCTGTCAGTTTTGATATACCCTCTTGAGTCCCTCGGACTCTCGGCTGGCATAGGCCGTTGTTAGTCTTGAGAAAAGTCACGGCGCGGTGGAGCGAACACCTCACCCCTTTGCTGAAGGAGTGAGCGCTCTCCTGCCCTAGTGACTCATACACTCGGATTAGAAACAACGGGCGAATGGAAGAGAAAAGAATAATGACAAGATGGAGTCTTCATTCAAAAAGCACGATGGAGATTTTCCATTACTATGAAGTGAAAGGGACATGTTACACGGGCCATCCCCCGGAGTACATGAAGTGCGTCAAAAAGAGAGCAAATAAAGAGAAAAAAGACTACGGCAGAGGGCGCCGGAAGATGTCCTCCAGCGCAGGAATACCCAGGGAAGGATGGAGGGTCGGTTCTTACAATCGGAACTCGGTGGCCTCCAGCTCAGATAGCTTCTCCTCGAGGGAAGCAGCTTGTCCCTCGGCCATCTCTGCATCCTCCGCCTTCTGGACTCCCAGGCAATCTACTTCTTCAAGTTCGGCCTCTACCCTTGAAAGTTTGGCATGTAATGTCGCCATCCGGGCCGTCAAGAAGCTTCGGCGCTGTAAAGAGGCATTGGCTTCATTCCTCATCCTCGCCACAGTCTCTTGCAGAGAAATAATAGCGGCTCGGCTTTCAGCCCGCTCCAATGATATGGCATCCAGCTGGTCAGCTGCTTCCTGGCCTAGAAATTCCCTCCTGTTTACATACTTTAGGAGCAGGATCACCCGTGGAGTCCAGTCGTCCATGGGACAACCAAAGGCCAACAGCGAGCGGGATAGATGCTCTATCAAGCCCCTCAGCTGAACATAAGTTAAATCCCTGCTGGCTGTTACGGTCTGCTGGAGGGTCCCCATAAACTACCACAAAAGTCACTTGAAGATTGAAGACCAAGTGGCGATGTCTCAGGCAGTTCAAATTCCACTTTGCTATCCACGGTAGCCCAGATGTCATCGGCCGTCCCGGAAGATGACGATGGCATGAGCTGCAGTCCACTGCTGTGAGGAACAAGCGCGCTGGCGGATACGGTGGCCGGAGCCTCAATAACAGCAATCTCTTTTCTTGTCCCCTGGGATGGAGGTACAACAGAAACATCGAGAGCCGAAGACATCTGCTCTTCAATGATCTCTCCGGCTTCCATTTCAGGAAGACCACTCTTTTCTAGAGTTGATTTCTGTGCAGCCTCCATTGGCTGAGAATCCCCGGCTGCCGTCGAACTACCAACTTCCACAAGTGCTCCGGGTCCGACTAGAACCATTGCCGCTGCATAGTCCTTGGGGTATCGCAATGCGATAGGCCGCAGGACGGACAGAAGAATTGCATGGCCCGTTCCCGGAGCCGGGAGTGGTATCTGCACCTTCATGGTTGGCAGCGCCACCTCAGCTTGATCAGAAATATATATACATTAAAAAAAAAACAACGAGGCGGGAAGGAAGATAAAGAAGAACAGTAGACACCGACCCTGGGCAGGTCCTTACCTCAGCGGGTACTAAGCTCAAATCTTTAGGAGCAGTTCCCCCGGCACCGGCCTCTTCACTCTCAAGCGATAATGACGGCTCGGGACTGCCCCACGACAACCGGGCCGGGTTGAAAGTCAGATAATCACTTTCATAGGCCGAGGACGCCCCGGCGTCATCGGTCTCGAGATCAATCAGTGAGAGCTCCTCGTCACTGGAGCCGCCACCATAATCTACCTGCTCAGAGGAAGAGGACCCCTCTGCTCTCTCAGGACGCTCCGCCGTCAGAGTAGGAGCCTCGCCAGCAGGAGCATCACCCTCGGCGGGAACTTCCCCGGTGCTCTCCGCGCCAGGGGCAACAATAGATGATACCTCAAGGGCAGGTCCGCCCTGCCCCGAGGGGATCGCCTCCTCTATACCCTCCGAGCCCGGAAGCAATGACAGTTGTATATCAACTGCAATTTACGGCAAGAAGGGGTCAAGCTAGCCGAAGACATAAAGATTTGCGGTGCTATCACGATTAAACTATAGATCACCTTCCATCTCCTGCCTGGGTGTTGGAGAGGGCAGATCCCTTTCGATGGGAGCAGTAGGGACTCCCTCTGCCCCGTCCCTAGCCGCTACATCTACCGTCGCCTCCAGCCCGACGACCGCGGTGACTGTGTCAGCAACCGTCATCATAGGCTAGCCGAGGCAATCAAAACAAGCTAATGCACTTCGAAGAGAAAAGGAGCCTACCTTCAGCCTCTAGCCCTTATGCGCGGGAAGCTTCAAACTCTTCAAAAGATGCAACCGAAGGAAGGACGGTTGCCGACTCCTTCTCTACAGCTTTCTTTCGGCGTGCCCTTGTCACCCGGGTCACCGCCGCTTTCGCCTTCCCGACGGCCTCTCTCAGATGGGACCGAGTCCTCTTCCTCGAATCCCCAGGAGGCAGTGGCGTCGTGGTCAGAGCAGGCTCAGGGACTTCAAAATATGTTGGCTTTTGGGCCTTTATGATCAGTTCCCTAAAGTGCCGGGTCTCCTCCGAAGTCGGTCGGACTGCACATGCACAAAGGTGAGAATGACACACCACAATGAAAAGAAGAAGCTGGCCAAAATGCCTGAAAGAAGAAATGAAACATACTTGCCGGTCCCGTATAAAAGGGAAAGAGAGGCCAATAAAATAGCGATGGCATTTTGTCCCTCGAAGCCGCCTCGCGAATAAGCCAGCATAGATCTCCAATCTTTTCGCTCGGTTCGGCCAGCAGTGCCAGATCCTCATGACCACGAGAGGATAGGAGATAATACAGGCTCAGATGGTCCAGCCCCCACCTGTCTGCATATTTGAATGAAATCTGAAGAGGATGGTCCAGGATGGCTTCACTCGGACCACCCACCGACAGGCCATGCGACCGAAGGAGTGCAAATAGCCAGGGAGTGTTGTCGTACAAGGCATCCCGCCTGTCTTCCTTGCGATTGAAAGTCCGATAGGGATACAACCTATCCACCTCGGGACGCCAGTCGGCCACAGCCGTGATGGGCTCCTCTACCGGTAAAGGGAGTTGCTGGAGAATCACCCTCTCACTGCTTACCCGGCATAAACCCTGAAGGGTCTTCACATAATCATCCTTGTTGATCGGGGGCAGCTTCGGTTCAACTTTCGTCTTGCGGCTTTTCACAATCTTGCGGGCCTCCATATAGGCCTTCACTTCTGTATTGGTCCAAGACTTCAACTTCTTCAGATAAGAGGCTTCAATGTCAAGAACTGGCTCCGGCTGGGAAGCTAAAAACCTGTGCTCCGCCACAGCCCAGCACTCTCTCCGGGAGTTCCTGTAAAATCCCGTCCACGCATTCCACCACTTGATGTACTCAAGCGTGACGCGAGGGAAGCGCGGAGGGGCGGGCACCCGAAAAGAAACGTCTTCACGATGATGGAAAAAGTCCCACCATATTCGGGCGTCATCATTTGAAACTTGCCCGGCCCTATGCCTGTTGGGCAATGCAAATTGTGAAGAGGAATGTGGAGTCTGCTAGTCGTAGCCAAAGTTCTGGCTGAAGCGGAACGGGTAATACGGCTCCAACCACAGAATGCCGCTCTTGCGAAATACAAGGACACTAGGCCTGATGGCCAGTGCCCAATCAATCAACTCCGGCTCCAGAATAGGCTTGGTATATTTGGCCTTGGAAATCGGATGGATGTACTCCTCAGTCTCAAACAGCTTGCACTGCCTCGTCCTGTTTGTCAGCGGGCTCGAATGGGCAGCTAAGCTCCAGAAATGAAGAACCCCAGGTGAATCCATGGGAATGCGGACTAATTTACCCCGAATGGCGTAGAGTTGCTCCGCAAGTAAAGATGGCTCAGCACTCGCAAACTCTATCATACGCGGGACCAGAGGAACCGCTTGTAATGCCCGAGGAGCTGCCTCCGGAAACAGGGTGCAGACCCAAGCATTAAAGAAATGTAATGGACCAACCGTCCGAAGGCTTCTGGGGAGACGCGTCTTGTGCAAGTCTCCCAACATCTTGTAGATGAGGCACAAAGCCACTGGGCAAAGGGACAGCTTGATGCCCCAAGCCATAAGACAGGCCGGGTAAATGGCCTCCGCCCTAATCACGCTCTCGTCACCTTGAGGAAGAGCGAACGAACAAAGCCAATAAACCAGATATGCAACATAGTGAGTGACTGCATCAACACCAGTAGGGTTTGGGTTTTCTCCCTGCCCTCCTTTCGAAGAAGATGATGAAGCGGCCTGGCGTCGCACCCTCTTCTTCCGCTTTTGGGCCACGGGCGCTATTGGAGGAAAATCTTCATACTTACTCTTCCCCTGGAAGAAATATTGAAGCCAGGCGCCCATCTGCACTCTTCGCTTCTCGCCCAGCTTCCGAGCTTCCCTCGTGTCGTGCGATGAATGAAAGAGGGTGCGATACGCCTTCATCAGATACCGATAGGCGTAGCCCGCCAAATACCGACCGTCACCGTCGGTCTGGTCTTTCAACCAGTCAGGCCAGCAGACTTCTTCATACGGCTCCCCGTCAATGGGTAGGCCGCTGAGCTGCGATAGACTCCACAAGTCTAAAGAGGTCTCCCCCTCTGAAGTGTAGAAAGTGTTATATTCGGGGCAAAATACCTCGATCATTCCACAACACAGGCCCCGTGAGATTGGGTACCGGTACCTTGAAGTGTACACGCTGTGATATACGCCGGCCCGGGTCAGAAGAGGAGCGTAATGCTGCAGCACGTAGTCTGTGAACTCTACTGCTCCGGGCCTGAATGCATGAGCGTCTGTAACTTTCAGTTCAGCAAACCACCCCACCGATATCTGGTGCTTGAAGCAAACCGCCAAGCAATCCAGCAAGAACGATTCGTCTCTATATCCCCATCTCAACGGGGCAAGGAATAGACCAAAGATCGGTTTCTCCCGATCCACTCTGCCCGCGGAGTCATTCCACCGAGCGGGTACGAACTCAGGAGCTCTAGTTAGCAACCCGTCTGTCGGAGCCAGGTCTTGCAGCCCCAGCACAGCGCTCCATTTCCTGACCTCCCCGGGGAGATAGATGGGTCTTCCCCGCATCACACATTCGGCCAGGCTGTCTCTCTCCACCAGCAAGGCCTGCTCGACCTTCCGAACGGCGAACACATCCCTCTTCCCCTGAAGGTTGAAGCGTTGAAGAAGGGACATTAGGTGCTTGTCCTTGGGATAATCCCTCCTGGTCACGCCCTCTCTGTTATAATGAAAGGAGTCACCCCCGAGGATAAGGAGACGGCTGGTGTCCACAGTGTCTGTCTCTGAATCCGAAGACTCCGCAACTATGGCCACCTGGCCGTGCCCCCAGTCGAGGGAATTGACGTTCTCCCATGTCACTACGGCACGAGAAGAAGAGCTGGATGCCATGATAGCTGCAAAAAGAGGCATACCAAACAAAAGCAAAGTCAGAAAATGGTTAATCAAAGGCGAACTTCTGACAAAATTTCGGCAGAGTCTCCCCAGCACAGGGAATTGCCGAAGAAAAGTGGGAACGCGTCCACTGAGGAACGGTCCCTAAAAGGCAGCCATCGGCATTACACCGAGGCCAGAGGAACACCCGGGGGAATAGCTCCGAGGGCAAGCCCTGCTAGAAGCCTCCCGGGGTCCAAAGAATGGGTTTCGAAACCCAAATTGACAGCACCTCCACTCACCCGAAGGAAGAAATCGCCGCTCTCGGCGCCAAAGGGAGAGAAGAAAGGGAAGAGAGAGGAAGAGTTGGTGCAAATGAAGGGCAATGAAGAAAAAACAAAGAGGAGAGAAGATAAATAGGGGGAGTCCCCCATCGCTAAACCGGCGCGCTATTTAGCGTGCCGGATTAACAATCCTTTAAGTGAAAGGCGCGCCGGTAAAAGGCGCGCCGGGTCAAAGCGTGAACGACAAACGGCCGTGCCAGATTAAAAGCCCAAGGGTCACAGGCCGCGCCGTATTAACATCTAAATGGTGCCGGGTTAACGCCTGTGCCGAATTAAGGGCCATCCCAGGCGCCCGCCAATCAAAGAGGGGGTCAGTCCGGATGAAATTCATCCATCGGCCTTGCTGCACTCATGCCTTGCTCGCAACACCCACGTCTCGGGGGCATTTGTTGGCACTCAAAATATGATCGTCGGTGACCAAGCCATAAGGACGAATGACCCGGCCCACCGAAGTATGGAAGCCGATAAAGATCAACATATTGAAGACTTCTCAAGCTGCCAGAGCCTCGAGTCACTCCATGTGGACACGGGGACTTCACCTCAGGAGAGCCGAGACAAACTCGTCAACCAACCGGCAGTGCGACCAAGCCTGCCCAATGAACCGGCATCGACTTTGTCATGCCGCATACACTACACCCGTTGTCCGATCAAGGACGACGGTCTATCCGGTGGTTCCCCACCATATGAAGAGGTTCTCCCGAAGATGAAGGAGTTCCCCCGGCTCTCCGAGACGGAGGACCGAAAGCTCTGTCGGCAGAAGATCCCGACCACCCGGCACGGGTACGGCCCTGCCAAGAGGGGCCCATTAGTGGCCGAATGATCACCCAGCTCAGGCAGAACTATCCCTGGTGTTACACCACCCCCTAAGGAGCTTTGGGCACGAGCTAGACCGAGCCAGTAGCACGAATCATAGAGCCGAAGGCCGTGTCAGCAGAAAGCCCGTATGATCAAATCAAAGCTATCTGGAGTCTCGAGAATGGCCGTACGTCAACCTGGGAGCTTCTACAAGACATCTCGTCGAAGTTTTCGAGGAGCATTGGCAAGATAAATGTTCACGGTGACCCCCGGAATCATCCCCGGACTCATCAACTGGCTCGAAGCGCACGAGGAGCATTAGCCCGGCGCGCCCTAAACCGGCGCGCCCCTCACTTGACGCCCTCTATCCTGGCGCGCTGAACCCCATCCAGGGCCTGGCTATTCCGGCGCGCAAAGACCCATGAAGCCCTTCCCGGCGCGCAGTTCTTCACGCCGTATGAGGCTTGGGGCTCGATCATGTATATATACAGATGGCTATTCGAAAAAAAAAGGAAGAGAAGAGCTGAGAAGTAGAAAGAGGGGGCAGACAGAAGGTTAAGAAGAGCGTGTTTCGAGAGAGGCCTTCCGGGGAGAGAGAGAGCTTTCTTGGAAGAGGAGTTTCTGTCTGAGCGTCCTTCGACGGCCGTCTTCCTCTGTTCTGGTTGAAGTCCTCCGGAGCCGGAGAAGGAGAAGCGGGCCGATAATCTATTTTGAGAACAGGTGGGCGCCGGCGTCTATCTCTCTCTGCTTTTCGTGAATTTTCCTCTTTCGGAGTCTCCGTCTACCAACTGTAAGCAAGAGAGGGGAGGGATGGCAATGATATGAGCTGACCCCTCCCCTCCTCTGTGATTTCTTCTCTTTACTATATTTTTCCCTGCGAATGATGAATGGCGACCGAGCAATGATGCCGGCGCCGGATTCTTAACGTGTAAATGAGTGGCCCATTCCTGTTTCTGGGATGGCAATGTGTATTTGAATGCCTGGACCAGCAGGTCGAATGAGTGATCTGAAGCTTCTGCCTCGTTCTCTATTTACATCGATGTGTATGTTTAAGGTCTTCCGTGCGTTTTCTCTGATCCTGGTTTCCCCGAAGCCCCGATCATGCCCCGAAGCACCGTGGGCTATAGAAACACCCCTCCCCGGGGTTTTCCCTTTCGACCGTGTTCGTGTCTGATTTAAGGGTCTCCGCATACCCTCCGTGGATAGTGCTGTGCTTCTGCGTATGCTTCTTTCTACCGTATTATCAAGGGACTAACTCCCCTCGATTCCTCTCTCCCTGTTGCCCTGTGGCTCGCGAGGTGGGAGTCGTTCTTGGGATTACAAGATGCATCGACTTAACATTGCGCCATAACTGTTCGAGCATATGCCTCTATGTTTGGCTCGTCTCGCCTGTGCATTGATTACCCCTCTGCATTATAGTCATGTGAACCGTTTCGAGATTCCTTTATTTCGTCTTAATCGTCCGGGGAGGGGGACATTCCCCGTTACTTCACACAGCTGCTGGGCGATCGAGAACTCTACCCCTCAATGGTAGATGTTTCCCCAAGGCCATAGCAGATAGCAACAGGGGCCTTAGCCTAACAGGGTTAGCCCCGACAATCTGAGACCCAATCAAGGCCGAGAGATGTATGCTCCTAGTAGGCCAGCCCTCGGAGCTTCACCCTCTTGGTGGTCGGTCCCTCTACAGGATGAGTCATAAGCTGTGGGTTGTCCACCCCTCGCAGGCTAGCCCTCGGGGTGATGCTCCCATCATCAATGACCTCATCTCTCTATCTTTCCCCTTACGGAGCCTTGGTGCCCCTCGTAGGCTAGTCCTCGGGGTATCCTATCCGATGGGATTTGCTGGGTGCCTCCGTGTACACCGGCGGTTCAGGGGCTTGTTCCACAGGTGAGCATGACCCCGCTTTTCCCCTGCAACTCTTCAGGTTCAGGGGAGATGCTGTCCAATTTTGGACAGATTCAGATTGAATAAGCCTTAATGAAACAATCATTCTGGACCCAATTATCCCGGTGCTCGAGTAGGAACCTCGCACTGGCTTAATCACACCGTCCTTCGGGGTTCTGGACTTCAATTCGATAAGCAATTGGCCCTAAAAAACTTCAGAATCCTCACCCAAAACTTAACAAACCCAATAGCTGCAAAAGTCACAAGAAAGGGTGGGTTGAACGGCGCGGCCTTAGCCGGCGCGCCCTAATCCGGCGCGGTACCCCCCCGCGCCGGATTAACGTGAGACTCATATCCCTTCTTTTTTTTCTTTGCGCCTTTCCGGCGCGCCCTAAACCGGCGCGCCCCACCCCTTTCGCACGCCGTCTTAATCGGCTGTATGGCCGCGCCGTATTAGCCGCTATACCTGCGTTTCTTCGCGCCGTATTAACATTCGTCATGGCCGCGCCGGATTAAGACGCTATACCTACGTTTTATCGCGTCGTATAGGCTACCTGTCGCAGGGTCGCGCCGATTTTGAAACCTCTCGTTACTTTAATCGCTCATTTGCCCCCCTGAGTGGATCTCGTTCCTCGAGGTTGGAGTTAATAGATCACAATGGATAATAAATTGAATAAGGGAGGGGCCAGGCGAGCTCGAACTATATTGTTATCATATCTTCATTACTATGTCCGTTAGCACTTTGCTTTCGCTATCACACTTGCGTTGCCTTCCTTCTTCTCGATGGGGAGTAATAAACGTAGTTGATCACCATTTGCTTCCACAATTCCGTTATCATGTTTAATATAGTTATGAACGTCATGTGTGCATCCATGCATACATCCTCGAGTAGATCAAATGGCGTTGACAGAAAAGCTGGATTACGTCTGGTCAGAAGTCTTCGCTGTGCGCGACGGTGGTCTTCGGACCTACGTCCTCCGCCACGTACCGAGGATCCATAATTCCATGAACTATGCATCTTCTACACGATAAACATGTGCATCCTGCATGTCTTCGTCATGATCATCATGTAGCTCTTTTTTAATCCAGCTTCGACAGCCCGCTATCTCGACAATTAATCAAAGGTGTTCCATCCTCGTGGGGGATGTAATTAACGCCATAGCCTTTATGGTATGGCGGACTGCTGGTCCCGACCGAACCTCACATTCACCCGACACGGGTCAGAATGAGCGCATCATAAAATTGTCACTCATGTGACTGGCACGCCCGCGTCGTCAATTAGTCAGTTAATTACCAGTTAGTTAATTGGTTGATCGGCACGTGAAATATGACATGTATCCATGTACATATGTACACATGCACACATGAAATAAAGCAATCAGATGGTCGGATAAAACCCATCGCAAACACTCTCACACTCACCGATCACACACGTATTGGAATATCTTTCAGATTGAGAAAAAGCAAACCACAAAAGACAAGGAATTTTTTAGGTGGTTCGGGACCACGACGGGCTCCCTATGTCCACCCCTCACCAAACCGGTGAGGCTTCCACTATCTTGCAAAGACCCTTACAAGATAGTACACACACGGAGACGACGCTCCAACACACACGCTGCTACGATGCAGCATACACACACGGAGCCGATGCTCCAATGCACACACACACGGTCCAGACTAGACCAGACCATGGGGACAAACCCTAAAATAGAAACGCAGGCAACACCTGCACACATGGGGTACAACCCCAACCAAAGACGCAGGCTAACTCCTGCACACACTGTGAATAACTTCCCAACACTGTCAAACACGCGGAGATCTGAACTCCGCACACACACACAGTATATTATTTCAAAAGTGATTATGAAGTGCACAGATAGGTATAATAAACTCAAAATATACTCTAAAGACCGAGACAAAGACATTCTATCAAGTGTAAGGCTCCCCCTTCTTTGGATGATCGGTTCTCCTCAGTGTCATAGACGGTTGATCATGATTTCAGCATCATCTTCTTCCTCTCTTCAGTCTACTCCTCTTTTTCTTCTTCCACGAGCTCCAGAAATGCCTTGAAGAAGATGAAAACCCCTCCTCTTCTTCTCCTTCTCTTCTTCTTCCCTTTCTTCTCCGGCAAGATAGAAAACATTAGCTCATAGGGGTTCTATCTTCCAAAATTCACAATAGGAGTATACGTAGAACTTAGAGTGGCCACATGACTCATCTACCCCTTCTAGAATGTGTTAAAAACACCCCCGTGAGTGTAGGAACAATTTAGTGACAAAATGGTACTTCAGACTGAAATTCCACTCAGCCATTTGCTATTAGGACAATTCCTTGTTGATATCTGAAAATCCTCTCTATTCAGGGTTGCTTGCTTATTGCCATTTAATATCTGAAAAATCTGCAATCTAAACCAATCTAAGCAATTGGTATCAGTTAACAAGTGGTATCAGTCTCTTTGTCTGATTTTGAAATCTTCTATTGGTATTAGCCTTCTTATTTCAAAAATTGGTTTCAACAATTGCATCAATTGGTATCAACTGGCTTCATCTACTGACTGCCAGTGTTTGATCTCCTTGAATTTGCATCTGACTTGATGCTTGCCTTCATGCAATGATTCTTCCTTATGATAGTTGAATTTACTGCTTGCTAAGTTGAAATGATCTTTCATTGCTTGCTGAGCTGAAATGTATCATGCTCTTCCATGTGCTCATGCTAATGACGATGAAAGTGGCTTAAATCTAAGCCCTCTTTGTTGATGGCAAATGGGGAGAGAATTGTGGAGTCATTGTTCATTGGAGAGACATGTGGAGTCATTAAGAAGTGTGGAGTCATTAACTTTGAAAATAAAGGGGAGCGAGTGCAAAAGGGGGAGAGTGTTGAGAAAGGGAAGAGAATGCTTAAAAGGGGAAAGAATGTGGAATATTGCTTATCATGCTTATCATGTTGAATCATATCATGCATTGAATGTTGACTTTTATGACATCAATGACTCATAATTGCCATCATCAAAAAGGGGAAGAATTGTTGTATCCTAGGTTTTGATGATGTCTGATTATGACTCATTGATGAGTGTCAACATGACTTCAGTTTAGATCCAAGAAAGTCAACAAACTTCTACAGCTACTAAGCAAGTCAAATGTTAAAGAAGGCAGAAGGTTTAAATGAATCAATGGTAGAAAAGACTAAGAGAAAGCAAGCAAGGCAATTTGAGAAGGTGATATTGGCATATCAAGCATTTTAGGTCACGTTCCCAGGTGCAAAGGTTCTTTGGATGCACAGAAACCAAGAAAGGTTTTGACAAAAGAAAGAAAATTCAATTTGCACAAGGCTGCGTCGACCTCATGCTCAAAGCAGCGTCGACTCCATTGCTCTAAGCAAAAGGAAGAACAGCCAAGGCATTCTTCGAAGGCTGCGTCGACCCCATAGTGAGGCTGCGTCAACTCCCTTGTTCACTATTGTACCCAGATATTTACCCAGCCGAAAATATCATCAAAAAAGGGCTCGAGAATTTTCACGAACACCTTTAGGGGGCTATCTACCCAGCCCTTTCTACACCACAGACCAAGGGTCCCAACCAGCTATCCGTGACTCACAGCAACACCAACTGTCACGCCCCGAGCCTTTATTACAGCGGAAGACTAGCTCGAGGAACATGAACAGTCGGCATGGTAACTCTCTTGCAAACAAGAATGATCAGAGTGCAAAACAATCACACACATAAATGCAATTGCACAATATTTACGCAATCTTCAACTTATTTCATTAATAATTAAATCAAATGTTCAAATACAATCACTATTTCAACTTTCTTCATCATACTAGACTCAAGAAATAAGATAATTACATAGACTCAATCTAAACAATGTAGACTTCCTAAGTCTTCACTCATTCTTCATTCACTCTCAGATCCGCTACTTGAATATTCTGAATTCGAACCCGACTCACTTCCATCTCCTGAAAAGATTAGAAATAGGTAATGAGTACACTTGCCCAGTAGGTATCTCCACATCAACATGATTAGTAATATTTAAGTAATTAGCATTTTAGCTCTAAAGAAATAAGGTAAAATCATGCGAATGTGATCAATCATGTGATTAAACCAAAGTAACATGATGATCATGTAAGATAGAATGAGCAAGTATGAACTATCAAGAATGTAACAACAACATGATATGGCCCTTCATGAATAAGAATGTAACGAGAATGTACTAGTAATACCACGTAGTCATCACCCAAACAACTTTTGCTTATGAGCAAGTATTTGGTGAATTTCTGTGGAATATCATGTAACAAGCAAGCAAGTCATGTACACGTATTTTCATGATGCCCGTGGATCTTCACTTATTTATAGAGAAAGTACTCCCAGCGCAATGCGACGCCAGTAGCATCATACCCCATGGTTTATAATAGTATGTGGAGAGGGGAATTTCTGTAGCCCATCTAAGAGCGGCCGAACTAGGTCCGTCAGGACCAAACAAGGCCCAGCTCATCCAAGTGATAGCCCCACAGGGCCCACTTAGGATAAAAAGCCCAATAAGATTACTCGGGATCAAACCCTTCCTCGGCGGCCCTTAGGCTCGGAAGGTCCGAACGTCGGTCAGAACGGAGGAAGACCCATGCCCGAGTTATCCCCTCTCCGGGATAGAGACAAGCGCTCAGCGCCCACTCCGACCTACCTTCATCCGAGCTATGCCTATCGCCCGGACAGGGTTGGCACCCTTCATGCTTGGGTTTAACCGACGATTACTTATCCACGCTGCCGTTGAGAGCCCTTTATGAGCAGGAGTTTTTGAGGAAAAGGGACCCATGACCCCTCAAGGCTATAAAGATCCCACGATGAGGACGTAAAGAGCCCACGTTGAGGAGGTAACTCTCGCCTGAAACTCCTCAGCTTACGGGACTCATGAGGCCAGGGCACTATTTAAACTTGGGACTCCCTCCAGCGAAAGGTAAGGCCCAACACACGCCTAAAATTCCCTGAGCAGGAACCACTTCACCATCTTGGTGTAGAGGGATCTCGCGCCTCTCTTTTCCTCCTCCCTTCATAGGTTCCACCATTACTCTACTGACTTAGGCATCAGAGGGTTTACCCCAGGGAACCATCCCTGGGCCCCCTGATCCGTTTCCCTTTCTTGCAGTTCACTATTCGGGGATCATCCCCCAGCTCAGGTCCAGCGCAAGATTATGTCTCTTCATCTGGCGCCGTCTGTGGGAAATGACCAAAGAGCCAGTATGGTGCGAAGAAGTTCAGGGAGGAGGTCCACTGGCGACAGGGGAAAGGCCATGGTGGTGGCAGGAGAAGGCCCCTCTCAGGCCTCACCAAACCCTCCCTCCAACGCCAACACCCCAGCCGACGAACTACCCCCTCCTCCCGCGGCGGTAGGGCTACCACTCAACAGTGACACTAACGCTTTCCAAGCCCTCAACGCAGAACTGGACATCCTCGTGGAACTCATGAGGACCCAGGCGGCCAGGGATGGAAGGTCACGCGCCCCTCCGGAGAGCCCTCCCCGCGAGAACGCGTCTCAGCACACCGCCGGATGCCGCTTCACCCTCCGAGACCGGTAGATTATCCGTAATAGGTCAGGACGACCTTCACAAGCCCCTCCCCCAGAGCAAGAGGCCTCCTCCACGCCGAAGGGTGTGACGACTGATCGTTAGGCCGTTACAATCATGTGACGGTCTTACCTTAATCCGTAAGAGCTTATGCTGACAAGATATAGAAGGTAAAAGACTGAAAATATGTCATGGCTGGAAATCAAAATACTTAGAATATTCCAGTCAGGAGAAACGAAATATAGAGGCTATCTAGATGCATAGGTTGCAGTGAATTGAACAAGATAATATCTTTTATCTTTGATTAAGGCTCAAGACATGTATGTATGCATAGGTCAAACTAAAACATGAATTCATGGTCTAGAATGCATGAAATTAATCAAAATCAGAGGGCTTTTATCTCTAACATGATGTTCTTGCCATTCATGAGATGACCTACCTCTTTTCTGAGCTTTAAACTTCGAGTTTGGGACTACAAGACACGCCCTAGTTCTTCTCTTCCTGTGGTTTCTCAGCAACTTCTCGTCGCTCTAACTCCTCAACCTCTTGACCTAAGGACGTGAAATTTTGAGGGTAAGAAGATGAAACTAAGGGGAACAAAAGGTTCTAAAAAATCAAACCCTAAATACCTCATTTTGATGATCTAATTCCCTGATCTTCAGTGGATCTTTGCTCAGATTCCTGGGTTGCTAAGGTCGTACCAGCAACTTTGGAAGCTTCTAACTTCTTGTGTAGTTGATCTCCTAGCACGAAATTTTGAGAGCTATTAGTCTAAAGTATTATAAACAAAAAGTTCAAAAGAACTTCCCTGAAATTATGACTCCTTACATTGATTCCACGCGAGCCAACGTAGGGGTCGCGCAGGTCAAAATTAGGGTCTATTTATAGGGTTTTGACTAGGGTTTGAGGATTAGATAGATTCTAGAGTCCTTGTTAAAGCTTAGATCGACTTCTAAGAGTCCTTAACACCTCTACTAGTCTTCCCATCTCGATCCCTAAGAGATAGACTAGTAAAAATCTAATCTTTTTACTCTTTCTTCACTTCACGGAACTAACAGAGCGTAACGGTCGAAGGTAGGAGCGTTACCTGACTGTGGCGGTTGCACGATAGACTGCTACATCCCATGTGCGCATAATTCAATAAAATTCAAACTCTTTTGTTTGTTTATCCATATAATTATCTATAAAAATAGTATTTATCTTTAAAATCCGTGAATAGGCTAAATAACTTTCTAGAATATGGTTCAAACTTAATGGGCTTGGTCCTTAAACCTATTGGGCTTCAATTCATTTATTAATCTATTTTGGCCTTTATAAATTCCTAATAAATTCCAGAAAAATTCTATAGAAATTATTTATATAAATTTTGAGGCACTACACCAACAATTGACTGGGTCCCTCCCTAGTCACCCAGCTCGCGGATATACCCGCCTTCAATCTAGCCACCCGGGCCAACACGGGGGCGCCCTGACAGCAAGCCACGTTACGTGGCACCTAGCAACGAGGCCGGAGTCTAACCCCAAGACGCCTCTCTCCAGTCTCCTAAAGTCAAATAAAGACCAACCCCAGTCAACCATGGGCCTCGGAGGCCCACAACACACTCACGCGGTTGTGGACGCACTTTTTATTACATTTGTTATTTATGCGTTCGTTGGGTTCGTTTATTGGTTTATTAAGTGCATGGGCGTGCCAGTCACAAAGTGACGATTTATTCAGACTTCATGAGAACCCGGGGTGCGCTCGATCTGACTCGGTCAGTCGATTGTGTGGTTCGGGTCGGGACCAAAACTCGCCGCGCCATAAAGGTCACGTCGTCATTTACATCCCCTCGGAGAGGGGAATACCCTTGATTAATTTCTAGGAATAATGGCCCTACGGCCTAGAAAGTTATGCTAATCAAATGAGACGATAAGAATCTCGAGTCACATCAGAAGACCCACATTAGGGCGTAAATGCTCGCATCACATTGGTCACTCATAGACCATTTCTTGTTCGGACGAAAGTCCGTATTGAAAGCGCGGCGAAAAACCGAAGTAAAAAACCCATACCAATGTCTGCCGAGCAAGTGGCAATTTTGGTGAGAGCACGGGATCAGATTCCAGCGGAAAAGGGACAATTTTTTAGTAAGATGTTGGCTCGAGGTAATATCGGGTCATACCCATGTCGGGGAGACTCCCAAGCACAAGCCCGATTTACTGATAAGCTCATATGTTCCCGTGTCCGGGGCCCAGGGGAGGAGAGATCTCCGAAATACATGCCGAGCACACATGTTTTGCATTGTTATCTTATTAGTTTTAATTCCATTCGAATGTTGATTTTTGCTCCATTCACGTGCTTTGTTTTCTTTTTATCATATTTCTGATTGCATTATCATGCCCCCCTTCTTGTATCAAATCAGCATGTAATGAAGATGCATATGGTATGAAAGGGAGTGGGAGAGAGAATTCTACTGCTCAAAGACTAGCCAGAGGGCTGGTGAAGCCTGCCGGCTGACGGCAGGTCGACCTGGACCCTGAGGCAGGTCAACCTGCCCTTGGCTCCCAGCAGGCATGCACTATAATGCTCCATGGGACTAAGTTCAGATTGACTCTATGTACTATGCGTCTGTTGATGCATGCAAATGACCTCTTGGACCTTGATCATGCACATGGGCATTGAATTTGTTCATGGAGTGTGCAGAGATCTTTATGTTCACCTCTCTTCCACTTGTGCTGAAGTTGTAGGCAAAATTTGACATGCAGATGCATGAGTATGAATGGTGCATTCAATTCTGATGTAAGTGCAGGGAATTTGATTCCTTTTTTTGTTCATGGCATATGCAGATGGCTCCCTTTTCTTGATGCAGCTCTGCTTAGAGCATGTCTGGTGCTCGGTTTTAGCTCATGAGATATATAGATTGCTCAAGCCTTCTGCTGACTTAATGAATGCATAACATGCTTTTTAAGAATTACCAACTCTTCTTCATTAATGCCTGCTTTCTCCTTCATAGCTGAAAATGTAGCCTGCTTAAATACATCCTCACGGTGAAGAATTTCATCTTTCAAGTGCCCACCTGCATTTTTTTATTACATTCAGGGCTGAGGTATTTAGTTGGTTGTCATGTGATTTGTCAACATTTTTTCTGAGAGACCATACACCCTGAGTCATGGAGGGGAATTGAAGACAACAGTTCAGTTTTGTAGAGTCAAAAGAATTGCAACTCTAATTACAGGTCAACTCCCCATAACTGAAATGTCCCTTGACTTATCTAATCCGGTGCAAATGTTCCAGGCATTCCGGGCCATCTTCCAGGGAGGTTTGAAGTCCAAGAATTAAAGCTGTGAAAATTGCTTCTGATGATAGTAGTTGCGAAGTATCACAACAGCATGAATCTGACATGGAGTTTGCAAGTTCAGAACTTCCTCAAATGGCTCCTTGGCTAAACCATCCAAATTAACCTCATCTTTGTAAACATCACCATATACTGATGAGCTACTGTGGACTGAAATCCTTTCCCTTATTTTAACTTGGGCATCTTCTGTATTTCTTCTATCTACAGCATATCCCCTGGAAAGACAGTGGGAAAGAGTGCCTTTAATGCAGTTTTCTTTGAATGCATATGTGATGCTTGATTTTCTTTTGCGTTGTGCACTCTGCTTCACACTTCTAATGTAGTGAGGCTTCTGAGACAAGAGTGCAGTTGGAAGCACTCAAGGGGTCTTGCTGTTTGGTCACAATGTAGTCTTTACTCTTCTCAAGAAACTGATGAGACTGATATAGAATCTCTCCAACCTGATGAGATATATAAAAAAAGTGAAAGAAAGAGCCTTGGCTCGATAGAACATTGGTGGGCTTTGAATGTCTGATGAGGCTTCTGAGCAAATGTTTCATGTGTTGATTTTGGAAACATGCATGTGAACCGTGTCACACCGACATCAAAAAATTAAAAGAAATTAAGATAAAAGAAAAGGAGCACGATGTTGCTAATGGAGTGTGATCGCCAGAGGGATTACCTCAAAAGGGAGGGAGAATGATCGTGAATACCGGGTAAGAAAAGTGATGCGGGATGGATTGTGGTTTTCCTCCTCCTCCTTCTACCGGCCGGTCGATGAAGGGGGTTTCTCTTTCTTGATTACCCTTAAACAAAACACAAACAACCAAAGAAGAAGAGGATTAGCCAAGTGTAGTATCAATCCACAATTAGAATCAGATAATGAAATATGAACATGAAGAACACACCTTTTTAATCTTTTTTAAAACCCCTAAGAGAATTAGGGAGAGGAGATATGATGCAAAGACTAAGACAAAAGTATAAAAGAAACACTATATGATGAATGAAGGTGGTGAGATGAGTTAACAAGCTAATGAAACAACTCCCTGTTGTTCCTGACAACAGTAAAGGGAGAGAACCAAATAAGGTAGCTTTGGGCTGCTGCAACAGGAAGAAGAAAGAAGCAACGAACAGTAGCAAACTATCTTTCTTTCGTGTGTATGTTCGTCTGTGTGTGAAAATCCGTGTGTCTCTGTGTGTGATCTCTCTGTTGTTAACCTCTCTGCTAACCTCCGCTTACTGCTGCTTGGCCCGCGCGAGCAGAACCTAGGGCTCTATTTATAGGGTACGAACCATAGATTTAGTAGGATTAAAACTCGCAACACTCATCTACGGCAAGGCCTCTACTTCCATAATCCAATAAGGTGATCAAAACATAGCATGGAACTCTCCAGAAAAGGTTCGTTCGAGTAGGACACAAAAGGGGAAAAGACGACTCTCAGAAGGGCGTCAATTGAAATTGACGACCTGCCTTAAGGCGTTAATTAAAATGACGACCGGGACAAAGGCGTCAATTCATAGATTTAATTTTGGCAACAGAATTCTTTCCTTATTTAAAATGATGAAATGACGCCTGCAATAATGGGCGTTAGTTGATAAACGACCCTCTAGGGGACGTCAATTCTTGCTTTTCCAATTCGATTACGATACGTAAAATTCCAGAAACTGACGCCTCTAACAACGGTCGTCCTTTCATTAAGAGACGCCCATGCTTAAGCCGTTATTTAAAAGACGCCCCTCATCAAGACGTTAATTCCAAAAAAAGCTAAGAAAATCACAGAAAACACATAAAAAAGAAAAAAACTTCATATTACGGCAATATTGAAGTTCACTTTGGCACGTCACATGGTGACATGAGATTTACTCAACATAATGTCAATTTTGGCGTGTCTACAGCTGCCCCGCCTTGGCGTCTGCTTTGCAAGGGAGTGAGACGGAATGAAGCGAAAGTGCAACAAGCGGAATGAAATGGAATGAACTGATAAGTAGATGCCAAGGTGTGATGTGACACGCCTCCGACACTAAGCGTTGGAAATCTTCCAATACTCCGAACAACTCCGGATGATTACAAGAAAGCATTGATCAGCTGGACCGAAAGGATTAAACTAAAGGAACTAAAAATGTGCACGAGGGCACGAAAGGGAGACACTATTGGAGAGCGGTTTACCAGCCAATGTGGACGTGCTACAACCAAGGTGGATTTACAAGAAAAAGGTAAAATGAGTTGGGATAGAGACCCAGCAAATGAACACTTTTCAAGGAATCAGCCTGAGCGGCTTCAAGGATGATAAAGTACTTGATTTGGAATGGAATATCTCAAGCCAACTCAATTAAGAGCGAGTGACCTTCATTATTGGCGTAATATGAAGACTTTCATCATTAAGCTCAAAGTCCTACATGATGCATGTTGGGCTAAAAGAAAAAAATTAAAACAAACTAAAAATAGAAAATAATCAAGGATAATATTGTTAAGCCATATAGCTTTGGTCAAGAATCCAGATCTCTAAGCTGACACTAAGTCGAAGTCCGTTTGTCCACGCATCAACTCAGAAAGTGGAACCGTCGTCCCAGACCTTTAATGACTCAACGGCCTATCCGTGCGATCAAGATTCACCTGGAATTATCACTGTTTTTGATGAAGGGGAACTCAGATTTCAGGTTCATCAGAACTACAAGGTCCTTGATATGCTATAATAGCGTAGGATATTATATAGTAAAAATTCTTACAGAAGTGCATACAGGAAGATGGTGAGAGCAAGAAGCACGAGCGAACTGAGAAAGGAGCGCAGTCACCGTGGGGCTTGAATGTTGATGCCCAAACGGTGGGACCAAGGGCTTCTTACCTGTGCTCAAAATTGTGTTAACATAATCAACAACATTGAATTTTTTTTTTGAGTTTATATATATATTTTGGATTTATTTTGGAATTTTTGAATTTTTATGGATTTATTTGAGAATTTTTAAATTTTTATTGATTTATTTGAAAATTTATGAATTTTTATTGATTTATTTTGGAATTTTGGAATTTTTATTCATTTATTTGAAAATTTTTTAATTTTTATTGATTTATTTGAGAATTTTTGAATTTTTATTGAATTATTTGATGCTTTGACATGGAATGCAATGTTCAAACATTGGGTGCATTGTGTAGACTTAAGGGGAACCGTGTCACACCGACATCAAAAAATTAAAATAAATTAAGATAAAAGAAAAGGAGCACGATGTTGCTAATGGAGTGTGATCGCTAGAGGGATTACCTCAAAAGGGAGGGAGAATGATCGCGAATACCTGGTAAGAAAAGTGATGCGGGATGGATTGTGGTTTTCCTCCTCCTCCTTCTACCGGCCGACCGATGAAGGGGTTTCTCTTTCTTGATTACCCTTAAACAAAACACAAACAACCAAAGAAGAAGAGGATTAGCCAAGTGTAGTATCAATCCACAATTAGAATAAGATAATGAAATATGAACATGAAGAACACACCTTTTTAGTCCTTTTTAAAACCCCTAAGAGAATTAGGGAGAGGAGATATGATGCAAAGACTAAGATAAACGTATAAAAGAAACACTATATGATGAATGAAGGTGGTGAGATGAGTTAACAAGCTAATGAAACAACTCCCTGTTGTTCCTGACAACAGTAAAGGGAGAGAACCAAATAAGGTAGCTTTGGGCTGCTGCAACAGGAAGAAGAAAGAAGCAACGAACAGTAGCAAACTATCTTTCTTTCGTGTGTATGTTCATCTGTGTGTGAAAATCCGTGTGTCTCTGTGTGTGATCTCTCTGTTGTTAACCTCTCTGCTAACCTCCGCTTATTGCTGCTTGGCCCGCGCGAGCAGAACCTAGGGCTCTATTTATAGGGTACGAACCATAGATTTAGTAGGATTAAAACTCGCAACACTCATCTACGGCAAGGCCTCTACTTCCATAATCCAATAAGGTGATCAAAACATAGCATGGAACTCTCCAGAAAAGGTTCGTTCGAGTAGGACACAAAAGGGGAAAAGACGACTCTCAGAAGGGCGTCAATTGAAATTGACGACCTGCCTTAAGGCGTTAATTAAAATGACGACCGGGACAAAGGCGTCAATTCATAGATTTAATTTTGGCAACAGAATTCTTTCCTTATTTAAAATGATGAAATGACGCCTGCAATAACGGGCGTTAGTTGATAAACGACCCTCTAGGGGACGTCAATTCTTGCTTTTCCAATTCGATTACGATACGTAAAATTCCAGAAACTGACGCCTCTAACAACGGTCGTCCTTTCATTAAGAGACGCCCATGCTTAAGCCGTTATTTAAAAGACGCCCCTCATCAAGACGTTAATTCCAAAAAAAGCTAAGAAAATCACAGAAAACACATAAAAAAGAAAAAAACTTCATATTACGGCAATATTGAAGTTCACTTTGGCACGTCACATGGTGACATGAGATTTACTCAACATAATGTCAATTTTGGCGTGTCTACAGCTGCCCCGCCTTGACGTCTGCTTTGCAAGGGAGTGAGACGGAATGAAGCGAAAGTGCAACAAGCGGAATGAAATGGAATGAACTGATAAGTAGATACCAAGATGTGATGTGACACGCCTCCGACACTAAGCGTTGGAAATCTTCCAATACTCCGAACAACTCCGGATGATTACAAGAAAGCATTGATCAGCTGGACCGAAAGGATTAAACTAAAGGAACTAAAAATGTGCACGAGGGCACGAAAGGGAGACACCATTGGAGAGCGGTTTACTAGCCAATGTGGACGTGCTACAACCAAGGTGGATTTATAAGAAAAAGGTAAAATGAATTGGGATAGAGACCCAGCAAATGAACACTTTTCTAGGAATCAGCCTGAGCAGCTTCAAGGAGAATAAAGTACTTGATTTGGAATGGAATATCTCTTGCCAACTCAATTAAGAGCGAGTGACCTTCATTATTGGCGTAATATGAAGACTTTCATCATTAAGCTCAAAGTCCTACATGATGCATGCTAGGCTAAAAGAAAAAAATTAAAACAAACTAAAAATAGAAAATAATCAAGGATAATATTGTTAAGCCATCTAACTTTGGTTAAGAATCCAGATCTCTAAGCTGACACTAAGTCGAAGCCCGTTTGTCCACGCATCAACTCAAAAAGTGGAACCGTCGTCCCAGACTTTTAATGACTCAACGGCCTATCCGTACGATCAAGATTCACCTGGAATTATCACTATTTTTGATGAATCGGAACTGAAATTCCAGGTTCATCAGAACCACAAGGTCCTTGATATGCTATAATAGCGTAGGATATTATATAGTAAAAATGCTTACAGAAGTGCATACAGGAAGATGGTGAGAGCAAGAAGCCCGAGCGAACTGAGAAAGGAGCGCAGTCACCGTGGGGCTTGAATGTTGATGCCCAAACGGTGGGACCAAGGGCTTCTTACCTGTGCTCAAAATTGTGTTAACATAATCAACAACATTGAATTTTTTTTTTGAGTATATATATATATATATTAGATTTTATTTGGAATTTTTGAATTTTTATGGATTTATTTGAGAATTTTTGAATTTTTATTGATTTATTTGAAAATTTATGAATTTTTATTGATTTACTAGAGAATTTTTGAATTTTTATTCATTTATTTGAGAATTTTTGAATTTTTATTGATTTATTTGATGCTTAGACATGGAATGCAATGTTCAAACATTGGGTGCATTGTGTAGACTTAAGGGGAACCGTGTCACACCGACATCAAAAAATTAAAAGAAATTAAGATAAAAGAAAAGGAGCACGATGTTGCTAATGGAGTGTGATCGCCAGAGGGATTACCTCAAAAGGGAGGGAGAATGATCGCGAATACCTGGTAAGAAATGTGATGCGGGATGGATTGTGGTTTTCCTCCTCCTCCTTCTACCGGCCGGCCGATGAAGGGGGTTTCTCTTTCTTGATTACCCTTAAACAAAACACAAACAACCAAAGAAGAAGAGGATTAGCCAAGTGTAGTATCAATCCACAATTAGAATAAGATAATGAAATATGAACATGAAGAACACACCTTTTTAGTCTTTTTTAAAACCCCTAAGAGAATAAGGGAGAGGAGATATGATGCAAAGGCTAAGACAAACGTATAAAAGAAACACTATATGATGAATGAAGGTGGTGAGATGAGTTAACAAGCTAATGAAACAACTCCCTGCTGTTCCTGACAACAGTAAAGGGAGAGAACCAAATAAGGTAGCTTTGGGCTGCTGCAACAGGAAGAAGAAAGAAGCAATGAACAACAGCAAACTATCTTTCTTTCGTGTGTATGTTCGTATGTGTGTGAAAATCCGTCTGTCTCTGTGTGTGATCTCTCTACTGTTAACCTCTCTGCTAACCTCCGCTTACTGCTGCTTGGCCCGCGCGAGCAGAAGCTAGGGCTCTATTTATAGGGTACGAACCATAGATTTAGTAGGATTAAAACTCGCAACACTCATCTACAGCAAGGCCTCTACTTCCCTAATCCAATAAGGTGATCAAAACATAGCATGGAACTCTCCAGGAAAGGTTCGTTCGAGTAGGACACAAAAGGGGAAAAGACGACTCTCAGAAGGGCGTCAATTGAAATTGACGACCTGCCTTAAGGCGTTAATTAAAATGACGACCGGGGCAAAGGCGTCAATTCATGGATTTAATTTTGGCAACAGAATTCTTTCCTTATTTAAAATGATGAAATGACGCCTGTAATAACGGGCATTAGTTGATAAACGACCCTCTGGGGGACGTCAATTCTTGCTTTTCCAATTCGATTAGGATACGTAAAATTCCAGAAACTGACGCCTATAACAACGGTCGTCCTTTCATTAAGAGACGCCCATGTTTAAGCCGTTATTTAAAAGACGCCCCTCATCAAGACGTTAATTCCAAAAAAAGCTAAGAAAATCACATAAAACACAGAAAAAAGAAAAAAACTTCATATTATGGCAATATTGAAGTTCACTTTGGGACGTCACATGGTGACATGAGATTTACTCAACATAATATCAATTTTGGCATGTCTACAGCTACCCCGCCTTGGCGTCTGCTTTGCAAGGGAGTGAGACGGAATGAAGCGAAAGTGCAACAAGCGGAATGAAATGGAATGAACTAATAAGTAGATGCCAAGGTGTGATGTGACACGCCTCCGACACTAAGCATTGGAAATCTTCCAATACTCCGAACAACTCCGGATGATTACAAGAAAGCATTGATCAGCTGGACCGAAAGGATTAAACTAAAGGAACTAAAAATGTGCACGAGGGCACGAAAGGGAGACACCATTGGAGTGTGGTTTACCAGCCAATGTGGACGTGCTACAACCAAGGTGGATTTACAAGAAAAAGGTAAAATGAATTGGGATAGAGACCCAGCAAATGAACACTTTTCAAGGAATCAGCCTGAGCGGCTTCAAGGAGAATAAAGTACTTGATTTGGAATGGAATATCTCATGCCAACTCAATTAAGAGCGAGTGACCTTCATTATTGACGTAATATGAAGACTTTCATCATTAATCTCAAAGTCCTACATGATACATGCTGGGCTAAAAGAAAAAAATTTAAACAAACTAAAAATAGAAAATAATCAAGGATAATATTGTTAAGCCATCTAGCTTTGGTCAAGAATCCAGATCTCTAAGCTGACACTAAGCCGAAGCCCGTTTGTCCACGCATCAACTCAGAAAGTGGAACCGTCGTCCCAGACCTTTAATGACTCAACGGCCTATCCGTGCGATCAAGATTCACCTGGAATTATCACTATTTTTGATGAAGGAGAACTCAAAGTCCAGGTTCATCAGAACCACAAGGTCCTTGATATGCTATAATAGCGTAGGATATTATATAGTAAAAATGCTTACAGAAGTGCATACAGGAAGATGGTGAGAGCAAGAAGCACGAGCGAACTGAGAAAGGAGCGCAGTCACCTTGGGGCTTGAATGTTGATGCCCAAACGGTGGGACCAAGGGCTTCTTACCTGTGCTCAAAATTGTGTTAACATAATCAACAACATTGAATTTCTTTTTGAGTATATATATATATATTGCATTTATTTTGGAATTTTTGAATTTTTATGGATTTTATTGAGAATTTATGAATTTTTATTCATTTATTTGAGAATTTTTTAATTTTTATTGATTTATTTGAGAATTTTTATTGATTTATTTGATGCTTAGACATGGAAAGCAATGTTCAAACATTGGGTGCATTATGTAGATTTAAGGGGAACCGTGTCACACCGACATCAAAAAATTAAAAGAAATTAAGATAAAAGAAAAGGAGCACGATGTTGCTAATGGAGTGTGATCGCCAGAGGGATTACCTCAAAAGGGAGGGAGAATGATCGCGAATACCTGGTAAGAAAAGTGATGCGGGATGGATTGTGGTTTTCCTCCTCCTTCTACCGGCCGGCCGATGAAAGGGGTTTCTCTTTCTTGATTACCCTTAAACAAAACACAAACAACCAAAGAAGAAGAGGATTAGCCAAGTGTAGTATCAATCCACAATTAGAATAAGATAATGAAATATGAACATGAAGAACACACCTTTTTCGTCTTTTTTAAAACCCCTAAGAGAATTAGGGAGAGGAGATATGATGCAAAGACTAAGACAAACGTATAAAAGAAACACTATATGATGAACGAAGGTGGTGAGATGAGTTAACAAGCTAATGAAACAACTCCCTGCTGTTCCTGACAACAGTAAAGGGAGATAACCAAATAAGGTAGCTTTGGGCTGCTGCAACAGGAAGAAGAAAGAAGCAACGAACAACAGCAAACTATCTTTCTTTCATGTGTATGTTCGTCTGTGTGTGAAAATCTGTGTGTCTCTGTGTGTGATCTCTCTGCTGTTAACCTCTCTGCTAACCTCCGCTTACTGCTGCTTGGCCCGCGCGAGCAGAACCTAGGGCTCTATTTATAGGGTACGAACCATAGATTTAGTAGGATTAAAACTCGCAACACTCATCTACGGCAAGGACTCTACTTCCCTAATCCAATAAGGTGATCAAAACATAGCATGGAACTCTCCAGGAAAGGTTCGTTCGAGTAGGACACAAAAGGGGAAAAGACGACTCTCAGAAGGGCGTCAATTGAAATTGACGACCTGCCTTAAGGCGTTAATTAAAATGACGACCGGGACAAAGGTGTCAATTCATGGATTTAATTTTGGCAACATAATTCTTTCCTTATTTAAAATGATGAAATGACGCTTGTAATAACGGGTGTTAGTTGATAAACGACCCTCTGGGGGACGTCAATTCTTGCTTTTCCAATTCGATTAGGATACGTAAAATTCCAGAAACTGACGCCTATAACAACGGTCGTCCTTTCATTAAGAGACGCCCATGTTTAAGCCGTTATTTAAAAGACGCCCCTCATCAAGACGTTAATTCCAAAAAAAGCTAAGAAAATCACATAAAACACATAAAAAAGAAAAAAACTTCATATTATGGCAATATTGAAGTTCACTTTGGGACGTCACATGGTGACATGAGATTTACTCAACATAATATCAATTTTGGCATGTCTACAGCTGCCCCGCCTTGGCGTCTGCTTTGCAAGGGAGTGAGATGGAATGAAGCGAAAGTGCAACAAGCGGAATGAAATGGAATGAACTGATAAGTAGATGCCAATGTGTGATGTGACACGCCTCCGACACTAAGCGTTGGAAATCTTCCAATACTCCGAACAACTCCGGATGATTACAAGAAAGCATTGATCAGCTGGACCGAAAGGATTAAACTAAAGGAACTAAAAATGTGCACGAGGGCACGAAAGGGAGACACCATTGGAGAGCGGTTTACCAACCAATGTGGACGTGCTACAACCAAGGTGGATTTACAAGAAAAAGGTAAAATCAATTGGGATAGAGACGCATCAAATGAACACTTTTCAAGGAATCAGCCTGAGCGGCTTCAAGGAGAATAAAGTACTTGATTTGGAATGGAATATCTCATGCCAACTCAATTAAGAGCGAGTGACCTTCATTATTGGCGTAATATGAAGACTTTCATCATTAAGCTCAAAGTCCTACATGATGCATGCTGGGCTAAAAGAAAAAAATTAAAATAAACTAAAAATAGAAAATAATCAAGGATAATATTGTTAAGCCATCTAGCTTTGGTCAAGAATCCAGATCTCTAAGCTGACACTAAGTCGAAGCCCGTTTTTCCACGCATCAACTCAGAGAGTGGAACCGTCATCCCAAACCTTTAGTGACTCAACGGCCTATCCGTGCGATCAAGTTTCACCTGGAATTATCACTATTTTTGATGAAGGGGAACTCAAATTCCAGGTTCATCAGAACCACAAGGTCCTTGATATGCTATAATAGCGTAGGATATTATATAGTAAAAATGCTTACAGAAGTGCATACAGGAAGATGGTGAGAGCAAGAAGCACGAGCGAACTGAGAAAGGAGCGCAGTCACCGTGGGGCTTGAATGTTGATGCCCAAACGGTGGGACCAAGGGCTTCTTACCTGTGCTCAAAATTGTGTTCACATAATCAACAACATTGAATTCTTTTTTGAGTATACATATTTTTTTGGATTTATTTTGGAGTTTTTGAATTTTTATGGATTTATTTGAGAATTTTTGAATTTTTATTCATTTATTTGAGAATTTTTGAATTTTTATTCGTTTATTTGATAATTTTTTAATTTTTATTGATTTATTTGAGAATTTTTAAATTTTTATTGATTTATTTGATGCTTAGACATGGAATGCAATGTTCAAACATTGGGTGCATTGTGTAGACTTAAGGGGAACCGTGTCACACCGACATCAAAAAATTAAGATAATAGAAAAGGAGCACGATGTTGCTAATGGAGTGTGATCGCCAAAGGGATTACCTCAAAAGGGAGGGAGAATGATCGCGAATACCTGGTAAGAAAAGTGATGCGAGATGGATTGTGGTTTTCCTCCTCCTCCTTCTACCGGCCGGCCGATGAAGGGGGTTTCTCTTTCTTGATTACCCTTAAACAAAACACAAACAACCAAAGAAGAAGAGGATTAGCCAAGTGTAGTATCAATCCACAATTAGAATAAGATAATGAAATATGAACATGAAGAACACACCTTTTTAGTCTTTTTTAAAACCCCTAAGAGAATTAGGGAGAGGAGATATGATGCAAAGACTAAGACAAACGTATAAAAGAAACACTATATGATGAATGAAGGTGGTGAGATGAGTTAACAAGCTAATGAAACAACTCCCTACTGTTCCTGACAACAGTAAAGGGAGAGAACCAAATAAGGTAGCTTTGGGCTGCTGCAACAGGAAGAAGAAAGAAGCAACGAGCAGCAGCAAACTATCTTTCTTTCGTGTGTATGTTCGTCTGTGTGTGAAAATCCGTGTGTCTCTGTGTGTGATCTCTCTACTGTTAACCTCTCTGCTAACCTCCGCTTACTGCTGCTTGGCCCGCGCGAGCAGAACCTAGGGATCTATTTATTGGGTACGAACCATAGATTTAGTAGGATTAAAACTCGCAACACTCATCGACGGCAAGGCCTCTACTTCCCTGATCCAATAAGGTGATCAAAACATAGCATGGAACTCTCCAGGAAAGGTTCGTTCGAGTAGGACACAAAAGGGGAAAAGACGACTCTCAGAAGGGCGTTAATTAAAATGACGACCGGGACAAAGGCGTCAATTCATGGATTTAATTTTGGCAACAGAATTCTTTCCTTATTTAAAATGATGAAATGACGCCTGTAATAACGGGCGTTAGTTGATAAACGACCCTCTGGGGGACGTCAATTCTTGCTTTTCCAATTCGATTAGGATACGTAAAATTCCAGAAACTGACGCCTCTAACAACGGTCGTCCTTTCATTAAGTGACGCCCATGCTTAAGCCGTTTTTTAAAAGACGCCCCTCATCAAGACGTTAATTCCAAAAAAAGCTAAGAAAATCACAGAAAACACATAAAAAAGAAAAAAATATCATATTACGACAATATTGAATTTCACTTTGGGACGTCACATGGTGACATGAGATTTACTCAACATAATGTCAATTTTGGCGTGTCTACAGTTGTCCCGCCTTGGCGTCTGTGTTGTAAGGGAGTGAGACGGAATGAAGTGAAAGTGCAACGAGCGGAATGAAATGGAATGAACTGATAAGTAGATGCCAAGGTGTGATGTGACACGCCTCCGACACTAAGCGTTGGAAATCTTCCAATACTCCGAACAACTCCGGATGATTACAAGAAAGCATTCATCAGCTGGACCGAACGGATTAAACTAAAGGAACTAAAAATGTGCACGAGGGCACGAAAGGGAGACACCATTGGAGAGCGATTTACCAGCCAATGTGGACGTGCTACAACCAAGGTGGATTTACAAGAAAAAGGTAAAATGAATTGGGATAGAGACCCAGCAAATGAACACTTTTCAAGGAATCAGCCTGAGCGGCTTCAAGGATAATAAAGTACTTGATTTGGAATGGAATATCTCAAGCCAACTCAATTAAGAGCGAGTGACCTTCATTATTGGCGTAATATGAAGACTTTCATCATTAAGCTCAAAGTCCTACATGATGCATGTTGGGCTAAAAGAAAAAAATTAAAACAAACTAAAAATAGAAAATAATCAAGAATAATATTGTTAAGCCATCTAGCTTTGGTCAAGAATCCAGATCTCTAAGCTGACACTAAGCCGAAGCCCGTTTGTCCACGCATCAACTCAGAAAGTGGAACCGTCGTCCCAGACCTTTAATGACTCAACGGCCTATCCGTGCGATCAAGATTCACCTGGAATTATCACTGTTTTTGATGAAGGGAAACTCATATTCCATGTTCATCAGAACTACAAGGTCCTTGATATGCTATAATAGCGTAGGATATTATATAGTAAAAATTCTTACAGAAGTGCATACAGGAAGATGGTGAGAGCAAGAAGCACGAGCGAACTGAGAAAGGAGCGCAGTCACCGTGGGGCTTGAATGTTGATGCCCAAACGGTGGGACCAAGGGCTTCTTACCTGTGCTCAAAATTGTGTTAACATAATCAACAACATTGAATTTTTTTTGAGTATATAGATATATTTTGGATTTATTTTGGAATTTTTGAATTTTTATGGATTTATTTGTGAATTTTTAAATTTTTATTGATTTATTTGAAAATTTATGAATTTTTATTGATTTATTTTGGAATTTTGGAATTTTTAATCATTTATTTGAGAATTTTTTAATTTTTATTGATTTATTTGAGAATTTTTGAATTTTTATTGATTTATTTGATGCTTTGACATGGAATGCAATGTTCAAACATTGGGTGCATTGTGTAGACTTAAGGGGAACCGTGTCACACCGACATCAAAAAATTAAAAGAAATTAAGATAAAAGAAAAGGAGCACGATGTTGCTAATGGAGTGTGATCGCCAGAGGGATTTCCTCAAAAGGGAGGGAGAATGATCGCGAATACCTGGTAAGAAAAGTGATGCGGGATGGATTGTGGTTTTCCTCCTCCTCCTTCTACCGGCCGGCCGATGAAGGGGGTTTCTCTTTCTTGATTACCCTTAAACAAAACACAAACAACCAAAGAAGAAGAGGATTAGCCAAGTGTAGTATCAATACACAATTAGAATAAGATAATGAAATATGAACATGAAGAACACACCTTTTTAGTCTTTTTTAAAACCCCTAAGAGAATTTGGGAGAGGAGATATGATGCAAAGACTAAGACAAACGTATAAAAGAAACACAATATGATGAATGAAGGTGGTGAGATGAGTTAACAAGCTAATGAAACAACTCCCTGCTGTTCCTAACAACAGTAAAGGGAGAAAACCAAATAAGGTTGCTTTGGGCTGCTGCAACAGGAAGAAGAAAGAAGCAACGAACAGCAACACACTATCTTTCTTTCGTGTGTATGTTCGTCTGTGTGTGAAAATTCGTGTGTCTCTGTGTGTGATCTCTCTGCTGTTAACCTCTCTGCTAACCTCTGCTTATTGCTGCTTGGCCCGCGCGAGCAGAACCTAGGGCTCTATTTATAGGGTACGAACCATAGATTTAGTAGGATTAAAACCTGCAACACTCTTCTACGGCAAGGCCTCTACTTCATCCAATAAGGTGATCAAAACATAGCATGGAACTCTCCAGGAAAGGTTCGTTCAAGTAGGACACAAAAGGGGAAAAGACAACTCTCAGATGGGCGTCAATTGAAATTTACGACCTGCCTTAAGGCGTTAATTAAAATGACGACCGGGACAAAGGCGTCAATTCATGGATTAAATTTTGGCAACAGAATTCTTTCCTTATTTAAAATGATGAAATGACGCCTGTAATAACGAGCGTTAGTTGATAAACGACCCTCTGGGGGACGTCAATTCTTGCTTTTCCAATTCGATTAGGATACGTAAAATTCCAGAAACTGACGCCTCTAACAACGGTCGTCCTTTCATTAAGAGACGCCCATGCTTAAGCCGTTATTTAAAAGACGCCCCTCATCAAGACGTCAATTCCAAAAAAAGCTAAGAAAATCACAGAAAACACATAAAAAAGAAAAAAACTTCATATTACGGCACTATTGAAGTTCACTTTGGGACGTCACATGGTGATATGAGATTTACTCAACATAATGTCAATTTTGGCGTGTCTACAGCTGCCCCGCCTTGCCGTCTGCATTGCAAGGGAGTGAGACAGAATGAAGCGAAAGTGCAACAAGCGGAATGAAATGGAATGAACTGATAAGTAGATACCAAGGTGTGATGTGACACGCCTTCGACACTAAGCGTTGGAAATCTTCCAATACTCCGAACAACTCCGGATGATTACAAGAAAGCATTGATCAGCTGGACCGAAAGGATTAAACTAAAGGAACTAAAAATGTGCACGAGGGCACGAAAGGGAGACACCATTGGAGAGCGGTTTACCAGCCAATGTGGACGTGCTACAACCAAGGTGGATTTACAAGAAAAAGGTAAAATGAATTGGGATAGAGACCCAACAAATGAACACTTTTCAAGGAATCAGCCTGAGCGGCTTCAAGGAGAATAAAGTACTTGATTTGGAATGGAATATCTCATGCCAACTCAATTAAGAGCGAGTGACCTTCATTATTGGCGTAATATGAAGACTTTCATCATTAAGCTCAAAGTCCTACATGATGCATGCTGGGCTAAATGAAAAAAATTAAAACAAACTAAAAATAGAAAATAATCAAGGATAATATTGTTAAGCCATCTAGCTTTGGTCAAGAATCCAGATCTCTAAGCTAACACAAAGCCGAAACCCGTTTGTCCACGCATCAACTCAAAAAGTGGAACCGTCGTCCCAGACCTTTAATGACTCAACGGCCTATCCGTGCGATCAAGATTCACCTGGAATTATCACTATTTTTGATGAAGGGGAACTCAAAGTCCAGGTTCATCAGAACCACAAGGTCCTTGATATGCTATAATAGCGTAGGATATTATATAGTAAAAATACTTACAGAAGTGCATACAGGAAGATGGTGAGAGCAAGAAGCACGAGCGAACTGAGAAAGGAGCGCAGTCACCGTGGGGCTTGAATGTTGATGCCCAAACGGTGGGACCAAGGGCTTCTTACCTGTGCTCAAAATTGTGGTAACATAATCAACAACATTGAATTTTTTTTTGAGTATATATATATATATATTGGATTTATTTTAGAATTTTTGAATTTTGATGGATTTATTTGAGAATTTTTGAATTTTTATTGATTTATTTGAAAATTTATGAATTTTTATTGATTTATTAGAGAATTTTTGAATTTTTATTCATTTATTTGAGAATTGTTTAATTTTTATATATTTATTTGAGAATTTTTGAATTTTTATTGATTTATTTGATGCTTAGACATGGAATGCAATGTTCAAACATTGGGTGCATTGTGTAGACTTAAGGGGAACCGTGTCACACCGGCATCAAAAAATTTAAAGAAAAGGAGCACGATGTTGCTAATGGAGTGTGATCGCCAGAGGGATTACCTCAAAAGGGAGGGAGAATGATCGCGAATACCTGGTAAGAAAAGTGATGCGGGATGGATTGTGGTTTTCCATCTCCTCCTTCTACCGGCCGACCGATGAAGGGGGTTTCTCTTTCTTGATTCCCCATAAACAAAACACAAACAACCAAAGAAGAAGAGGATTAGCCAAGTGTAGTATCAATCCGCAATTAGAATAAGATAATGAAATATGAACATGAAGAACACACCTTTTTAGTCTTTTTTAAAACCCCTAAGAGAATTAGGGAGAGGAGATATGATGCAAAGACTAAGACAAACGTATAAAAGAAACACTATATGATGAATGAAGGTGGTGAGATGAGTTAACAAGCAAATGAAATAACTCCCCGTTGTTCCTGACAACAGTAAAGGGAGAGAACCAAATAAGGTAGCTTAGGGCTGCTGCAACAGGAAGAAGAAAGAAGCAACGAACAGCAGCAAACTATCTTTCTTTCGTGTGTATGTTCGTCTGTGTGTGAAAATACGTGTGTCTCTGTGTGTGATCTCTCTGCTGTTAACCTGTCTGCTAACCCCCGCTTACTGCTGCTTGGCCTGCGCGAGCAGAACCTAGGGCTTTATTTATAGGGTACAAACCATAGATTTAGTAGGATTAAAACTCGCAACACTCATCTACGGCAAGGCCTCTACTTCCCTAATCCAATAAGGTGATCAAAACATAGCATGGAACTCTCCAGGAAAGGTTCGTTCGAGTAGGACACAAAAGGGGAAAAGATGACTCTCAGAAGGGTGTCAATTGAAATTGATGACCTTCCTTAAGGCGTTAATTAAAATGATGACCGGGACAAAGGCGTCAATTCATGGATTTAATTTTGGCAACAGAATTCTTTCCTTATTTAAAATGATGAAATGACACCTGTAATAACGGGCGTTAGTTGATAAACGATCCTCTAGGGGACGTCAATTCTTGCTTCTCCAATTCGATTAGGATACGTAAAATTCCAGAAACTGACGCCTCTAACAACGGTCGTCCTTTCATTAAGAGACGCCCATGCTTAAGCCGTTATTTAAAAGACGCCCCTCATCAAGACTTTAATTCCAAAAAAAGCTAAGAAAATCACAGAAAACACATAAAAAAGAAAAAAACTTCATATTACGGCAATATTGAAGTTCACTTTGGGACGTCACATGGTGACATGAGATTTACTCAACATAATGTCAATTTTGGCGTGTCTACAGCTGCCCCACCTTGGCGTCTGCTTTGCAAGGGAGTGAGACGGAATGAAGCGAAAGTGCAACAAGCGGAATGAAATGGAATGAACTGATAAGTAGATGTCAAGGTGTGATGTGACACGCCTCCGACACTAAGCGTTGGAAATCTTCCAATACTCCGAACAACTCCGGATGATTACAAGAAAGCATTGATCAGCTGGACCGAAAGGATTAAACTAAAGGAACTAAAAATGTGCACGAGGGCACGAAAGGGAGACACCATTGGAGAGCTGTTTACTAGCCAATGTGGATGTGCTACAACCAATGTGGATTTACAAGAAAAAGGTAAAATGAATTGGGATAGAGACCCAGCAAATGAACACTTTTCAAGGAATCAGCCTGAGCAGCTTCAAGGAGAATAAAGTACTTGATTTGGAATGGAATATCTCATGCCAACTCAATTAAGAGCGAGTGACCTTCATTATTGGCGTAATATGAAGACTTTCATCATTAAGCTCAAAGTCCTACATGATGCATGCTGGGCTAAAAGAAAAAAATTAAAATAAACTAAAATTAAAAAATAATCAAAGATAATATTGTTAAGCCATCTAACTTTGGTCAAGAATCCAGATCTCTAAGTTGACACTAAGCCAAAGCCCGTTTGTCCACGCATCAACTCAGAAAGCGGGACCATTGTCCCCGACCTTTAATGACTCAACGGCCTATCCGTGCGATCAAGATTCACCTGGAATTATCACTATTTTTGATGAAGGGGAACTCAAATTCCAAGTTCATCAGAACTACAAGGTCCTTGATATGCTATAATAGCGTAGGATATTATATTGTAAAAATCCTTACAGAAGTGCATACAGGAAGATGGTGAGAGCAAGAAGCACGAGCGAACTGAGAAAGGAGCGCAGTCACCGTGGGGCTTGAATGTTGATGCCCAAACGGTGGGACCAAGGGCTTCTTACCTGTGCTCAAAATTGTGTTAACATAATCAACAATATTGAATTTTTTTTTGAGTATATATATATATATTGGATTTATTTTGGAATTTTTGAATTTTTATGGATTTATTTGAGAATTTTTGAATTTTTATTGATTTATTTGAAAATTTATGAATTTTTATTGATTTATTTTGGAATTTTGGAATTTTTATTCATTTATTTGAGAATTTTTTAATTTTTATTGATTTATTTGAGAATTTTTGAATTTTTATTGATTTATTTGATGCTTAGACATGGAATGCAATGTTCAAACATTGGGTGCATTGTGTAGACTTAAGGGGTACCGTGTCACACCGACATCAAAAAATTAAGATAAAAGAAAAGGAGCACGATGTTGCTAATGGAGTGTGATCGCCAGAGGGATTACCTCAAAAGGGAGGGAGAATGATCGCGAATACCTGGTAAGAAAAGTGATGCGAGATGGATTGTGGTTTTCCTCCTCCTCCTTCTACCGGCCGGCCGATGAAGGGGGTTTCTCTTTCTTGATTACCCTTAAACAAAACACAAACAACCAAAGAAGAAGAGGATTAGCCAAGTGTAGTATCAATCCACAATTAGAATAAGATAATGAAATATGAACATGAAGAACACACCTTTTTAGTCTTTTTTAAAACCCCTAAGAGAATTTGGGAGAGGAGATATGATGCAAAGACTAAGACAAACATATAAAAGAAACACTATATGATGAATGAAGGTGGTGAGATGAGTTAACAAGCTAATGAAACAACTCCCTGCTGTTCCTGACAATAGTAAAGGGAGAGAACCAAATAAGGTAGCTTTGGGCTGCTGCAATAGGAAGAAGAAAGAAGCAACGAACAGCAGCAAACTATCTTTCTTTCGTGTGTATGTTCGTCTGTGTGTGAAAATCCGTGTGTCTCTGTGTGTGATCTCTCTACTGTTAACCTCTCTGCTAACCTCTGCTTACTGTTGCTTGGCCCGCGCGAGCAGAACCTAGGGCTCTATTTATAGGGTACGAACCGTAGATTTAGTAGGATTAAAACTCGCAACACTCATCTACGGCAGGGCCTCTACTTCCCTAATCCAATAAGGTGATCAAAACATAGCATGGAACTCTCCAGGTATGGTTCGTTCGAGTAGGACACAAAAGGGGAAAAGACGACTCTCAGAAGGGCGTCAATTGAAATTGACGACTTGCCTTACGGCGTTAATTAAAATGACGATCGGGACAAAGGCGTCAATTCATGGATTTAATTTTGGCAATAGAATTCTTTCCTTATTTAAAATGATGAAATGACGCCTGTAATAACGGTAGTTGATAAACGACCCTCTGGGGGACGTCAATTCTTGCTTTTCCAATTCGATTAGGATACGTAAAATTCCAGAAACTAACGCCTCTAACAACGGTCGTCCTTTCATTAAGAGACGCCCATCCTTAAGCCGTTATTTAAAAGACGCCCCTCATCAAGACGTTAATTCCAAAAAAAGCTAAGAAAATCACAGAAAACACATAAAAAAGAAAAAAACTTCATATTACGGCAATATTGAAGTTCACTTTGGGATGTCACATGGTGACATGAGATTTACTCAACATAATGTCAATTTTGGCGTGTCTACAGCTGCCCCGCCTTGGCGTCTGCTTTGCAAGGGAGTGAGACGGAATGAAGCGAAAGTGCTACAAGCGGAATGAAATGGAATGAACTGATAAGTAGATGTCAAGGTGTGATGTGACACGCCTCCGACACTAAGCGTTGGAAATCTTCCAATACTCCGAACAACTCCGGATGATTACAAGAAAGCATTGATCAGTTGGACCGAAAGGATTAAACTAAAGGAACTAAAAATGTGCACGAGGGCACGAAAGGGAGACACCATTGGAGAGCGGTTTACCAACCAATGTGGACGTGCTACAACCAATGTGGATTTATAAGAAAAAGGTAAAATGAATTGGGATAGAGACCCAGCAAATGAACACTTTTCAAGGAATCAGCAGGAGCGGCTTCAAGGAGAATAAAGTACTTGATTTGGAATGGAATATCTCATGCCAACTCAATTAAGAGCGAGTGACCTTCATTATTGGCGTAATATGAAGACTTTCATCATTAAGCTCAAAGTCCTACATGATGCATGCTGGGCTAAAAGAAAAAAATTAAAACAAACTAAAAATAGAAAATAATCAAGGATAATATTGTTAAGCCATCTAGCTTTGGTCAAGAATCCAGATCTCTAAGCTGACACTAAGCCGAAGCCCGTTTGTCCACGCATCAACTCAGAAAGTGAAACCGTTGTCTCAAACCTTTAATGACTCAACGGCCTATCCGTGTGATCAAGATTCACCTGGAATTATCACTATTTTTGATGAAGGGGAACTCAAATTCCAGGTTCATCAGAACCACAAGGTCCTTGATATGCTATAATAGCGTAGGATATTATATAGTAAAATTGCTTACAGAAGTGCATACAGGAAGATGGTGAGAGCAAGAAGCATGAGCGAACTGAGAAAGGAGCGCAGTCACCGTGGGGCTTGAATGTTGATGCCCAAACGGTGGGACCAAGGGCTTCTTACCTGTGCTCAAAATTGTGTTAACATAATCAACAACATTAGATTTTTTTTTTTGAGTATATATATATATATATTGGATTTATTTTGGAAGTTTTGAATTTTTATGGATTTATTTGAGAGTTTTTGAATTTTTATTGATTTATTAGAGAATTTTTGAATTTTTATTGATTTATTTGATGCTTAGACATTGAATGCAATGTTCAAACATTGGGTGCATTGTGTAGACTTAAGGGGAACGGGTGTATAGACTTAGAATGCTTAGGCATGGATTTATAGACTTGGGCTTTGGATTTGGATGTATAGACATGAGATGTGTGGACTTTGAAGGAACGAATGTGTAGACTTGGGGAATGCAATGTACAGACTTAGCAGTGGAACGTATGGACTTGGGGGCGTACAGGCTTGAGAACGTATAGACTTTAGCAATGTATAGACTTTGGTAATGTGCAGTGTGCAGACTTGTGAAAGGAAGGATGTATGGACTTTGGGAAGGACGTATAAACTTGGGCTTTGGGAAGAGAATGTATAGACTTAGAAAGGATGTATAGACTTGGACTTTGGGAAGAGAATGTATAGACTTAGAAAGGATGTATAGACTTCAGCACTTTCCACCCATGATGCAAATACTTCCAGACTTGCACAACCTGCACTTCTGCACTTCAAAAATCATCAGTCCACGTGAAAGAATGATCAACTCATGAAAGAATTCTCAACTTAAATGATCATAAGTGCATAATATAAATGATTCCAATTAAAACATATAGCACTTAAGTTCATAAAATTGCTGTAAGGCAATTCAACATGCAAGCCTAGAAATTGACGACCATAGGAAGTGGCGTCAAAATGATAAAAGACGACTAGCATAAAGGCGTTAATTGCATTAGAGGTCCGATTAGGAATTGGAAAGCAAATGACGCCCTCCAGAAAGGCGGTAAACAAAAGACGACGTAAAGAAAGTCGCTAATTCAATAAATGACGCCCTGAACTATGTCGTTATTTTATTGAAATTTCGAAACAGCACGCTTCCATCCCAGAAATAGAAAGCTCAAAACCAATCCTATTCGTACTCAACTCTTCAGCTTCGAACATCCATCAGAACCTTCAATCTTCCTATAAAAGGAGGGGATTTCCTTCAGCAAACCACCAAATCATCCGATTCCTTTCTGTTCTGCTATCTTCTTCTTTTTGGTTCTATTTGTTTTTTTTTCTGCAGACAGCTACTGCCTCGGTGAAGTTTTAAGAGCCACAAAAGATGCAAAGTGCTATGAAGAAGGCCAAGATTTCCACTCCCAGGCTCTCCGAGATCCATGGCCATATTAGCAATAGAATTGCCATGAACCAGGTACTTCAAAACTTGAGTTGTTTGTTCTTCCTGTTCTGCATTATTCCCTTTAACTCTCATCCTTTTCTCTTCTGCGCCGTGCCTTCTCTTTCTTTTTTTACAGGACTATCCAAACATTCCTGGCGCAAGGAGATTCACTAAGAATAAATGGCTTCCCCTCTTACTTTCCAAGTTCAGCTCAAACATGAGAGTTTTCCTATCTAGATGGCATCTCCTAGGTTTAGTCACCCATGCCAAACACTATGACCAAATTCACCTAGATTGGGCAGCTATAGGAGCTCTTATGGAGATATGGCATCCTTCTACCCACACCTTCCTTTTTTCTACTTTTGAAGCCACAATTTTATTAGAAGAATTAGAAATGATTTTGGGCTTAAAGAAGATGAAACATGGGGATGAGGAGAAGATGGCCATCATGCCAAGACAAATCACCTCTCATGAACTACTAACAAGCTTGATTCCCAGCCCCAACCTAGTGAGCCAAATCAAAGCCACCAAAGGGATTAAACTTTTAAAGCTTGCCTCATGGGTCTACAAAAGGGCCGACCAAGCTAAAGAGGATGATGAAGTAGAACGGGTGGCAAAGGCCTTCGTTGTATGCTTGGCGGGAGCAATCTTGTTCCCTTCCACGGAGGATTTTCTAGAAGAGTCCCAATTAAGTGCTATAGCTAGCCTTTGGGAAGGAGAGAGAGCGGGACCGGCGATTTTAGCCTACCTAGTGGGCTTACCTCGGCGGCAATGGGGAGACTGATTTATGGATGCATGATCGTTCTTTCTAGTTGGGTAGATCTCCATTTTAAATTCGACCCATGCGAGGAAGCCCAACAACCATCAAGGATATTCTCTAAAAGCCCTCTTTCCTATATGACCGGCTCATTGGGATTGAGCAATAGAGTGATGAACCGGATTCCTCAAATCAAGAAAAGAGTGGAATGGAGGGAGCACCTCAAGGTGATGCCTAAGAATCTTTTCACATGCGCCCCGGGACTACTAAAGGTTCAACAACTCCGCGCACGATTCTCTCCCGGGATGAACCTTCGACTAATAGGTGCCACGGAATTTGCGCTATACAACTCACATAGGTGCCTTCCCCAACTCGGGCTCCCACGGCGATTATTCGAGGACTTATCTCACCTTCCTCCCATCAAGACAAGGGACATCGGCAGCAATGAAGATGGAGAAGAAACCACAACAATTCAAGCTCTATGGACAATCAGCAAAGCACATCAACCTGTGGAAGACTTAGAAGAAGACAAAGATCAATGGAAGATTTATGTAATAACCTTAAGAAGCCTAAGGCCCAAAATGGCTCATTAGATGTACAATGAGCTTTTCATCAATAACAAGGATAAACTTCCATTAGAGCCAATTATGATGTTTCTGATTAATTCTTCCAATAAATAGTGTTTCTGTTCTGAATAACGACTTATAGAATGGCGTCAATTCCAAAAGTAACGCCTTCGAACACGTCGACAATCATTAATCATTTTCCGAAATCCAAAATATCAATTCCCATGATTGACACCTTCTGCAAGTGGCGCTAATTGATTCACGTCTCAGAACAAGGCGTTAATTTGATTCAAATTCCAAACATTGACCGCTTAAAACCTAAAAATAACGCCTTCAGTTAAGCCACTTCTCTTGTAAATAACGCCTGCAACAAAGTCGTCAATTAAAAAACTGTAATGATGACTCCAATCACATCTATCAATTCCATTAAATGCGCCTGACGACAGTTACGGATTCCCATGCAAAAATAAAATGACTCCTCCATGCATGTCGTCAAATCTTGAAATAACGCCCAAAATATTATCCGTCAATTCAAAAAGAGACGCCTTTCCTTAGGTCGTTAATTAATTTCGACCGTTTGATTTTTCTTTCCCTCCTTTCTTCTTCTTCCTTCGCCCTCTTTCCCTCTCTCTCTCTTTCTGCAACCCTAACCGAACCCCCTCTCCAACTCTCTCACTCTCACTCTTTCTACTCTCTCTACTCTCTCTACCTTCTCTACCCTCTCTACCCTCGAGCCATGGCCGGTGGCGGACACAAGCGCCAACGGGTCTCGGCCCCCGACGTGGTGGACTTGGAAGGTGAAGAAGCCGTGGAGGAACTTCCTCCCACGGCGACTGAGGAGGCTCCGGCGGCGGAGCATGGCGAAGAGGAAGAGGAAGCGGCTAATGAAGAGGATGATGATGAAGATGAGGATGATAAGATGAAGGAGAAGAAGAGGAAGGAGGAGATGAAGAAGGAGAAGAACAAGAAGAAGGAGGAGAAGAACCACCAGCCACGGCGACGGTGCTCCCTCGCCCCGGCCAGCCACGACGGCCACAGCAACCCCGGCCCCAACTCCGGGGAGGACTAGTGGTGCCCGAGCGACGAAAGGTAAGCCTCAAACCCCATTTTTTTTATTTTTATTCAATTTTATTTCCATTTTCCACGATGGCCCATGGCTCTCGGGTGACACATAGAAAAGACGCCCCTAGGGGTGTCGCTAATTAAACAATGCCCCCCACCGGGGCGTCAATTTTAATTAATTTTTCTCTAAAAAAAGTTAATTCATGAATCACGCCCTGCAGCATGTCGTTATTTAAAAATTATCATGTTTAGCTTCATGCTGTTATTTTCCAAGCCTTCTTTTCCTTATTTTCAATATATGTACGCCCCTGTTTATTTATTTCGCATGCTGTTTTATTTTAAAATCCTTGGGAAAACAACGCCCCCCATCGGGGCGTCAATTCAATAAACAACGACCAATTGAATGGTCGTCAATTAAAAATTTCCAGAATTTCTTTTTTATGCCAAAATTGCTCATTTTGAACAACGTCCCCATAGGGGCGTTACTTAAAAACTGACGACCCAGGGATGGGCGTCAATTCAAAAATCTCTCAGAAATTAAGAAATTAGTTCAGAACAACGCCTCCCACAGGGGCGTCTTTTAAATAAACAACGACCCAGGCTGGGTCGTTAATTCAAAGAACGCATTGTAAATAAAGCTGCCCTCAGGGGCGTCAATCATGAAAACCACGACCCAAGGTAGGTCGTTAATTGAACCAAACAGCAGATATCACAGTAAATGAACTTGAATGAATTTCCACATGAAAACTTAAGCAAAAAAGTTCTTTATATATGTATGCAGGGGTTGATGAGGACGTAGATTTCTTGGGTCCAGGTTCGGGCAGCGTATTACGGCCTCCCCGAGTTCCAAAGAGCTAGGATAGATGCCATGGGGTTTGGGGCCTTCCCTAGCATTGAGCCAGTGAGACCCGACCTACCGTTGATCCAGGTTTTGAGGGAGAGATGGGATAGGTCGAGCCGGGCATTTTTGATGCCGTGGGGTCACATGGTCCCCAGCCTAGAGGATGTGGTTAGGATTACCGGGTTGAGGGTAGACGGCGAGGCGGTGAGTGGGATCACCCTACCCAACTATAGCGAGCTTACTCAGAGACTGCTAGGGCTAGAGACCGTCTATGAGACACCTAGCGAGTGTAGGACCATCTTCCGCACCGACCTTACCATGGCCATGGGTTTGGGTGATGCTAGGCATAGGTCTAGGGAGTCCCTACAGCAGCTTTCACAGAGGTTGATAGACAGGGCTAGGGCTGCCTACTGCCAGGACCCAGCTGACAGGGAGAGGGTAGACCGATATCTGAGGAGGTTCTTATTCTTGATGCTCGGGAGGCTGCTGCTTGGCACGAAGGGTGATGTTATCAACTATCGCTTCCTAGGGATTCTTGAGGACTTGGAGGGAGTTGGCCGATACGCCTGGGGAGCAGTGCTGCTGGCGCACTTGATAGCCGACCTGTCCACGGGGATAGGTCGTGAGACGACCGTCAGTGGCTTTTCACCATTTCTTCAGGTATGCATTTTTTTGTTGTTTTCTTGTTAGAATGCATATGCATATGAATGCTTTGATAATGCGATGCATGGATGCAGATTCGGAGCCATTTGTACATGCCGATGGGGGGCGCTGACCCACGGCCTGGAGGTGAGGGATCCTTCCCTCTGGCACGGCGCTGGCTACCAGTGGTGATTGGAGCCCCACTCGCATACGAGTTACGAGTGCTGCGACGAGAGTTCCGAGACTTCCCTGCCTCACGGGTACACATGACTAAATATATTGCATTTTTTTCTATTAATTATGATGAGATGATGATGATATGCATGCTTATGGATACAGGTGCGGTGGAGACCCTACGAGGGGATGACTGACGAGGGCCAGCCGTGGGTCGTAGCGGGCCGACCTTGTTTCGGATATGAGCTTTGGGTTCATTACTTGAGCGAGATTGAGCCGCTACGGCTTAGGCTGGTGATGAGGACCCTTGACCTACACCAGGAATGGATCGAGGTAGGAGAGCCGCGGGGGATAGGCAAGAAGACGCGTGGTCGCACGAAGGCGATCGATTGGAGAGTGCGGTTCTCCGACCAGTACGCCGACTGGCAGCGTGGCGGGACCCGAGTCACCTCATAGGCGACGGACAGCTCCGAGTACCTCCAACGCTACTGGGAGGTTTACGCCGGCCGACCCCAGATGAGGGTCTTGGGGGTATGTATGAATGCACTTATTTCTAAATTAAATGCAAATGCTTTGTATATCTATCATGCGACTAATATGTAATGAATGCAGGATGCGCGGGATATAGTGGCGATGGATGCACTGGCCCACCTACACAGCCTAGAGGCACAATTAGCTACCACGCGGGCAGACCTTGAGACCCTGGTGAGTGTTTAAATTATTCCTATATGCAAATGAATTTTTTTTGAATTATTAATGATTAGTCACTGACAATCTTAATGAATGCAGCGTGCCCAGTAGGGAGCAGCGGTGAGAGAGACAGGAGAGGCCTCCAGCTCGAGAGGGCCCAGTGCAGAGATGACGGCACTAGCGGAGCAGCTAGCAGGGGCAATTGCACGGGCCGAGGCAGCAGAGCGCGACCTAGCCTCACGGGTAAATTTCAAACTCAAACTTAACCTTGCATTAAATTAAATTATTTATGTGATATGCTCATGAAAATTGTGTTTACAGACTGAGGAGCTCCGTGCTGCTCTTACCTGCATCGCGGAGGGACAACAGGCGATGGCCTCTCGGGTGAGTTTTATTTATTTTCAGTTGTATATTGCCTATTTCATGAATTATTGAACTGTGGAACTGATGAGTTGTTTGAATGTTTGCAGACCTCGGAGCTACATGCATCGCTTACCCAGACCGCTTTAGCTGGGATAGAGTTGGCCATCCGCGACCAGCGGGTTGCGGAGCTTGAGCGGGCTTTGAGGCGGCGAGAGGAGCTGCCCCAGGACGTGGCGGAGCTGCGAGTCGCCCTCGAGATGGAGCGTAGAGAGCGTAGAGAGCGAGAGGAGAACCAGGCGGACTGTGCCCGCGACCATGAGCAGCACCAGGTGGACCGTGTCCGGGATCGAGAGGAGCGATCAGCTTGCGAGCGGGAGCTTACAGCCTTGAGGGCCCAGCTAGCCGTTACGCAGGAGCGGCTACGAGCGACCGAGGAGCGACTTCAGCGAGGCCTGGAGCGGGCGCGAGCTGCAGGGTACACCTTCACCAGCTCTACTTTTGTGGCGGGTTCCTCTCTCCGGCAGAGGAGCGAGGCAGAGGAGCCGACTCGAGCTCCAGCTACTTCCCGAGGGTCCATGTCCCCTCCACCAGTGCCTCGTCGGGAGGACGAGAGTGAGGCAGAGAGTAGGAGAGAGGAGGGTGGAGGCGAGAGTTGAGAGACTGTACTTGTACTCCTCCACCCTCACACCTGTACATTTGATATATATATATATATATATGAGATTGAATTTTTTTTTGTTACCTGAGCACTTGTGTAGTTGTGTACTTGTGTCTTCTTTTCCTTCTCGCCTTTTACTTTTGCCCTGCGCTTGTAGTTCACACTTGAACAAACAGGTTAATCCATCTGTTCGACTTGGCCCCTTGCTCAATAAGCAAGGGATGTCTTTACTTTGACCTTGATAACAGGTCAAGGGGCCAAGCCTTTAATCAATGAAGGCAAATGATAGATATAAAATGCGCTATGCAAGCAAGCAAATGCTAACTGAAAATAAAAGATGCCCCATACAAGAATGCAACCAAGCATATGAGAAACAAAGGGCTTGAAATTCCACAATGTTATTATTTATATTTATTTTTTTTGTTTTGAAAGTGACGCCCTCGATAGGGTTGTTAATTTTTGAAAAGGATGCCTAATCTAAGAGGTGTGAAAAAACAAAAAAAAAGAAAAAATTTTGTTTTGGAGATCAGTATAGTACAGGGCTTTGAAACCTTAACCATCATAATCAAAAATTCATTAGACTTTCTCAAGAGACTTAACAAAAGAGTCAATGTGACTTGTACTTAGGCTTTTACTCATGTTCTCTTGCAGCCCATCCTTCTTAGTCGATCTTTGCCATTCCTCGAGTTTACAACCCACCATGGAGGGAGAAGAGAAGAATGATTAAGAAAGCTCACGAAAGGTTTTTCAAGAATGGGGCAAGCTCCTCCCTTGCCCTAATGTCTGTTGGGATTCGGTCTTTGGCTTAGGAAAATTTTGTTGCTCTTTTTGCCCTTATTCATGCACGCTTACGACCAGGGTTTTCCGTGCGGGGACTTTACCCTCTTGACATGCTTTCTTTTATCATAACTCCCTTTTCTTTTCTTTTTTTTCGAAACAGATAAAGACCTAATTGTACTTGGGCTTTAAGCATTTGGTTCCCTTTTGGGCCCTGACTTCCACCTACTAGGGCGACGGGCAGGCTTGGTTAGTAACCCCTTAACTTGTATTCCCTCTCGCGAGCCGAAGGGAAGAGAATAGGTAAGGCTTTTACACTCTTAGTTTGGGTCGGACTTTCCTCGAATTCGGGCTGCTCGAGCTTAAGGGTAAAGCGTGTAGTGTGTGCGTGAATTGACCCAAGAGTTAAATCGTCAAGACTGAAGAATGAATTAAGGATTTTGATTGTTTTGGCATCGTGGCCCATGTACCATACCAGCCTCAAAGATTCCTTTTTCTTCTTTTTCCCTTTTTTTTGGATTTTTTTTTGGATTTTTTTCGTTTGTTTTATATATTTTTGTTTTTGTTTTTGTTTTAGGGGTAGTATTTCTTTAGATAGAGACCATTCCAAGGATGAGTTAGCTCTTCGCCTTTAGCATTAATCAATCTATAAGCATTGCCAGGATAAACATCTTTTATGATAAAGGGTCCTTCCCAGTTTGGTTGGAGTTTTGAACGAGGTCCACCAGATTTTACAAAGATTCTTTTAATTACCATCTCACCGATTTTGAACTTTCTCTCAATTACTTTCTTTTGGTAAAAATGTGAAAGCCTGTTTTGATAAATACGCGCATGCTCAGCGGCGACCAAACGCTTCTCATCCAAAAGTTCCAACTGGGCAAGGAGAGATTCACGCCGTTTATCAATAGAGAATTCCTTGTCCAATTGTACTCGCAGAGAGGGAATGAGAATCTCATAAGAAACTACCGCCTCCATTCCATAAGTGAGGGCGAAAGGGGTCTGCCCAGTAGGGGTACGAATGGAAGTGCGATAGGCCCAAAGAGCTTCCACCAGCTTTTCTGGCCAGTCCACGAATTTATTAGACTCACACTTTTTCTTAACAATTTTAATCAAAGTTTTATTAGTTGCCTCTGCTTGGCCATTGCCCTGCAGATAATAAGGAGATGAATGATGCAATGCAATGTTATACCTGTTGCAGAGATCTTTAAGCTCCTGAGAGATGAATTGGGGTCCATTGTCGGTGACGATGGTACTTGGGATGCCAAACCTTGTGATGATGTTCTTCATCATAAACTTGCAAACGGTTGACGCTTTAATCTCCACGTATGCTTCCGCTTCCGCCCACTTGGTGAAGTACTCCGTTGCCGTGAGGATGAATGACTTTTGCTTTGTAAGGAGGTTGGAATCACCAAGAGGTCCAATGATATCGAAAGCCCACATGGAGAAAGGCCATGGGGAAGACATGGGATGGAGTGAAGAAGCAGGAGAATGGATCTTATCGGCGTGCAGTTGGCACTTAACACACCTTCGGACATAGATAGAATAATCCTCTTCTAAAGTGGGCCAATAGAAGCCTAGCCTAAGGATCTTCTTAGCTAGCATCTGGCTGTTCACATGACCACCACACACTCCTGAATGCGCCTCTTCCACGACCTTCCAAGATTCATCATCATCGAGGCATCTTAATAAAACACCTGTGAGCCCTCTCCTATAGAGCACACCTCCAACCAAAACGTAATGTTGAGCCACTCTTCTAATTGCTTTCTTCTCTTCCGTAGTGGCTTCCTCAGGATAGGACTGATCATTGCAATATCTGGCAATCTCGTAATACCATGGTTTCTCCTCATCAGCCAATTCTTCTTCCCAATCTAACAACATGACCTCTTTGTTTTTAAGAGCTTCACTCTGCCTGACCTTCTCAAGCACCTTGTCCCTAATGTCGAGGAATGCACGATCCTTAATAGCTGGAGTGTCATGTTGATGAATGAGGGGAACATGGAAATCTCGTTCAGGAGGGAAGACTAAAGCAGAATCCAATGAAGCAAGGGCGTCAGCTAAGATGTTTTGGCTACGAGGGACATGGACAAAGATCAACTTGGTAAAGAGTTTGGCATAAGCTGAAGCAAGTTCATGGTATGGCTTGAGCTTAGGATTGATAGTACGGCACTTGACGAGCACCTGGCGTAGAATGAGCTGACTATCGCCAATGATTCGTAATTGGGTAACACCATACTCATGAGCGGTTTGCAGGCCGGTCAAAAGAGCTTCATACTCAGCTATATTGTTTGTGACAGGGAAAGTAAGCTGAGCGGCGAATGGGATGGTGACCCCTTCTGGTGTTAATAGAACCATGCCGATCCCTTTTCCCTAGGAATTTAGAGCTCCATCAAAATGTAATATCCACATAGGATCGTGGGGTTGATTAACGGACATTAGTTCCTCATCTGGAAACTCTGAATTGACTGGATCAAATCGGGGTAGAGGGTGGTGAGCAAGATGTTCGGCAATGGCATAGCCTTTGATAGCTTTCTGTTGAATGTAAGTGATGTCGAATTGGGAAAGAAAACTCTGCCAGCGTGCTAATCGATCGGTAATGACAGATTTTTCAAGAAGGAATTTAATCGGATTCATGCAAGCAATGAGATGAACCTCGTGAGCTAAGAAATAATGCTTTAACTTCTGAACTACCCAGACTAAAGCAGCACAAGTCTTCTCCATGGCCGAGTACCTCTACTCACAGGGGTTAAGAAGTTTAGACAAGTAGTATGCTGCCCTCTCCTTCCCTTCTCCATCTACTTGCGCAAGGACAGCACCTACAGAGTCATCCAGGACAGAGACATAGAGAATAAGTGGTTTGCCTGGAACAGGCGACCTCAGGACAGGAGGATTGGCCAGATAATCCTTCAGTCCGTCAAAAGCTGCCTGACACTTGTCATCCCAATTAAACTTGACTCCCGGTTTAGTAAGCTCGTAAAACGGCCTGCATCTTTGTGAATGCTGGGAGACAAAGCGACGAATAAATTGCAACCTCCCGATTAATCCTCGAACTTCCTTCAAATTCTTGGGAGGAGACATATCTCTGATGGCCTTCGCCTTATTAGGATCGACTTCAATTCCCCTTTTGCTGAAAATAAATCTGACTAATTTCCCTGATGAAACGCCAAATACGCACTTCTTGGGGTTCATCTTCAACTGATACTCTCGTGATCTTTGCAAAACTTTAGCTAGAACCCCAGGATGCTCAATCCTTGTTCTTGATTTTACTACCAGGTCATCCACGTACACCTCAATATAAATGTGGATCATATCATGAAAAATTGCCATCATAGCCCTCTGATAGGTGGCTCCAGCGTTCTTAAGTCCAAAAGGCATGACCACATAGCAGTATGTACCCCACGGTGTAGTGAACGATGTTTTCTCTTGGTCTTCCTCAGCCAGGCGAATCTGATTATAACCTGAAAAATCATCCATGAAGGAGAGAGTCTCAAATCATGTCGTATTATCAATTAAAACATCAATATGAGGGAGGGGGACGTCATCTTTAGGACACGCACGGTTGAGGTCCCGAAAGTCTATACAAATCCTGACCTTTCCGTCCTTCTTCATGACTGGGACGATGTTAGCCACCCAATTGAGATAGAGGACAACTCTAACAAATCTAGCCTTGTGAAGTTTATCGACCTCTTCTTTCATCTTTAAAGCCATATTAGGGTGGAAACGTCTCAACCGCTGTTTGACCGGGACAGACTCTGGCTTAAGTGTAAGCCGATGTTCAACGAGCGCAGGGTCTAATCTAGGCATGTCTTCATAACTCCATGCGAACGTGTCCTTATATTCTTGAAGTACCAAAATAAGCGCCTCCTCTTCGGATGGCGGCAAGTTTTTGCTAATGAGGACAATCCTAGGGTCTTCTTCGGTACCCAAATTTATTTCTTTGATAGGCTCTTCTACTGAGGCTGATGGTTCATCAAATCTCCTTATGCCACTAGCAAAATCATCAGCGTCGTCCTCATATTTTTCGTAACTTTCATCCCCATCTTCAACAGGGTCTTCATCATTCATAATCTCATAAACACCAAAACCCTCATAAGAAACACAAGTATCCTCATATTCTTCTTCCGGCAGGACAATCGGATCCTCCACAAATTCGGGGATGGCTAAGCAAGCCTGACATCTAATGGCTAACTCTCTGAGAAATCTACGGGGAATCTGCTTGCCCTTGGATTTCTTATGTGAAGCTATCCCATGAGTCTTAATATCAGAAGAGTAAGAACAACTAGCTTGATCACTAGAACCTGACAAAGCAGAGAAAGGAGGAGAAAAGGCGGGTACAGAAGAGGATACAGATGAAGACCCCTCGCCGGAGGGGTAGAAAAGATTTATCAATGAATCCTGGAAGAGCGGCCCCTGGGTCGGGACACACTCAGAAAGGAGATAGGAGGTCTCCTCAATGGAAATGGAGGATTGAAAAGTTGGATTTTTGGCATTTTTTTTTCGTTTTCATTTTTATTATTATTTTCTTTTTCATTTTCAAGGAGGAAGCAATGCGAGGAGGAAATAGGAGGTGGAGTGGAGATTGACAGATTGGCAAAAGATTGAATGAGTGATGACCCGCACGGGGGTGTGATGGAGAGTCTGGAAAATTGCTCGAGGAGCAAGGAAGGAATTGGAGAAGAAACTTGAAGTGAATTTGGGGAAAAGTTTATTAAGACCGCGGGTGGTCTAGAAATATCTGAGAAAAACAATTGACCAATCAAACGGACAACAGCCGTCGGGTGAATGGACTTGGTAAGGAAGAGGTCGGCCCACAGCCTGTCTATATTGAAGCCTTCCTGGAACGGCACATCGGGCTCTCCAGTATCTGTATAATCACTTAGCAACTGCCTTTTGTCCGTGATCACTGCTGGCTTCTCAATTAGCTCATGAATTAGTGGCGGCCATTCCGGATCAGTTGGCATAAATAGACGGCTCAAAGCAATAGTAATATCATTCATATCAAACCATCTATACCAGTCACACTCCGGATCATCCATTTTCCTTCTTTTGTCCGGCTGTAAGGATTCCAAGGCTTTGTAAGTAGCCAGTGGGGCAATATGACGAGCAAACTGCCTTGCATGCACATCTTGGCAGTCTAGCATAGAAGTGACTATTGTAGTCTGCTCATGGTTTTGATCGCCACCTTTGACAAAATGTGTTTGGAGTGTCCAGGTGAGCGATTGGCGATCTATCTTTAAAGTGGATGTCATAATTGCCCATGGTTCATTTTCATTCTTAATCAGCCCTTTATAGCCTAGGCCACCTCGTATCATTAATTTTTGTGGCATAATGGGCTTAGTTCTACCTTGGAAATTAACACCCAAGCCTTTACCGGCCTGATACCCCATTTTCATCAGAATATTCCAGCCAGGGGTATTCAGTATGCTCTTCTTCTTCTTCCCCTTGGATGTCAGGGGTGTCATGGCAACTGTTGTAACTATCTTGGATGGCATCGGCTGTGGGTTAGTGATATCTAACACTGATAGCAACGGTTTATTGGAAGGCCAAATAGAAGGAATTGACGTTGCTAAGTGTATGTCTTCATCTGGTAGAATCGGCATGCTAGTGACTTTGATAATGCGGCCCTTATGTGGAAACTTGAGGCATTGATGATTTATAGAGGGCACTGCATCTAGCTGTTGAATATAGGGGCGGCCCAGGATGCCATTAAATGTTGGATCCATGTCCAAGATGTGAAAATCTGCTGTAATTGTAGCTGGGCCCAAACTGACCTTTAATGTTATCATGCCCAAAGGAGGCTTCTTGGTGTTGTCGTAAGCTGTGACTGTTATAGTGGACGGCCGAATCTGACTTCCCGGAATGCCGCACATCTTTAAAGTGTTGGGTGGTAATACATTGATGGATGCCCCAGTGTCCACCAAACATTGTTTTACTGCCACCTTGTTAATGTCCACTGTGATACACAGAGCATATTTTCTAGCCGGTTGAGGTGCTAGTTCATGTTCATGAAAAATAATTGCCGGCTGACCGCTAGCAGGCGTCAGGACTGTGGTTATGTGCTCGGCAGGAATGTCTTCATTAACCATAACCTTCTGCAGATATTCTTTTAAGGCCAATTGATGGGTTGTTGACCTTTTAATCAGCTCTAAAATAGAAATTCTTGCCGGAGTCCTGTCCAAATGCTTTAGTAAATCATATTGAGTGCCCGGGACAGACTCTTGCTCCTGTTCTTGCTCATTGGGCCCTTGTGCGGGCTCTTGCTCCCTCTGAGGAAAAATACGGTGGAATATCCGTCCACTGCGGAGTACCATAGTTTGGTTTGGTGACGCCTCTGTCGGGCTAAATGTGGATGGAGGGTTGGCGGAAGAAGAAGGAGTGTTAGTGTTGGCAGGTGTTGGAGGGGTGTTCAAAGGAGAGGCTGGTGTCAGAGAAGGGTTCAAAACAGGAGACTCCGTAGGAGGCGTAGGAGGAGCAAGGGGCGCCTGAGTGTGGGAGGAAATAGTTGGTTGAATAAGGAGAGGTCTGGGTGCAAATGGGGGGTGGACTGACGATGAAGGGATCCTTGCCGGTGGAGGGGTAATGGCGGTGGATGTAACGGGTGTTAATGATTGGCGGATGAGGAGTGGACTAGATGGCAAGGGTGAAGGGTTGGTGAGGGGTGGTGGAGTTTGTTGTGTCAAAGGCTGCGATGGCGGAGGACGGATAAGGAGAGGCCGGGTTGGCAAGGATGGGGAATTAATTGGAGTAGAGGGGGTTTGATTAACAGGTCGTAGAAGGGAGCGGGCCAAGTGAGGGGTGGAAGTGGGAAGTGTGCGTAAGAGGCGCGGAGGTTGGTTTGAATTGTGGTTAAATGCCCCGACAGAGGCGTTCTCTTCGTGCCATCCCTGCCCTCTATCCACCTCGTGGAGGGTTGTGACAGGGTTTACATGCTGGTTTGGGGGGTGCTCCGACAGTGGATTGTGGACAATCCCCATATCTTGCTGTGGTGCTGGAGCTTGCTGTTGTGCTTGTGGAGCTGGTTGCTGCGGCTGCTGAGCCTGCTGTTGCCGAGGAGGCCTTCTTGCTTTTAGAGTGGCGATGAACTACCTCATCTTATCCACAGTGGTCATGAGGGCATTAAATATGTGGCGATGAACTACCTCATTTAAATCATAGATATAGTCCTTGAAATGAAAGCAGTGGTCAATATTGTGACCAGGCGAGCGGTGGAAAACACAGTAGCGGGACGTGTCAACGTTAGCGGGCCACGTCGTCCTTTCTTTCAGCAATATGAGCAGGTCGGCGGCCATGAGGGCATTAAATATGTCTGGGAGACTTTCCGGCAATGGTGGATACTGGGCCCTTTTGGGGCCTTGTGGTCTCCTTTGTTGTTGTTGTGGTGGTCCATAGTTGACGGGTGGTGGTACTTGGTGATATTGTTGTGGAGCTGGGGGGTTCGGGTGAGGCGTTTGGTTTTGGGGAGGAGCAAAGGAATGTTGAGGAGCAAATTGGTGTTGTGGGGGTGAGTTGAAGAGGGGGCTTTGTTGTGGAGGTGGCGGAGGTCGTGGGTTAGATTGGCGGAAAGGTGTGGGGTGGCCAACCACGCCAACCTGCTCATTAGTGACGGTACCCTCAGTTGTGGCGCCGCTATTGTTGACATTTGTATTCTTCTTGACCAACCGTGGTCTTTGTTCAAACATGCCCATGATGGGCGAATCTTTCATCTGAGTTTGAATGTATCGAGCTCTCTCATAGAGCTCTTCCATGGTAGTCAGCCTGTTCATGGCCAATATGTGTCGGAACTGAGGGGTTGCATTTGAAATAATCATCTTGACCTGTTCCGGCTCCGACAGTGTATCTTTCAACTTTTCGGCCATCAATCGCCATCTATCAGCAAATATAATGAAGTCCTCCTCGAGCTTCATTTTCTCGGCGACCAGATTAGTAACTGATAGGGAGGGTCCGACCCGGTCCCTATATTTCTGCAAGAATTTCTTTTGAACTACATCGAAGTCACTAGCGTCTGCCGGTTCTAAAGAATAGAACCACTCGAGGGCTGGCCCCTCTAGAGACTGTCTGAACAGATAAGCCAATGAGGCTTTGTTACCCTGCCAAAAGGAAGTTTCATACATAAAATCCTTTAAATGAATAAATGGATTGCCAGTTCCGTTGTATCGCCGAAAGTTTGGCATCTCAGAAGGTGGTAGATGGAAAACTGGCAATGTAGGGAGAGAAATCTCCGGGGCATTCTTTGCTGTGGTAACTTTCTTGAGTTGTTCTTCCATGCTAGCTATCTTTTGAAGAAGTAGAATGTTGGTATCCGACTCGACTGGGGCCGAATTTGGAATGAAAGAATTTGGCATAGGCGTCCTTAGAATTTGAGGAGGTGGAAGGAATTGGGGCCTAGCCGCAGAATAACTTGCCTGTTGGGCCGGCATGGCCACAACGGGCGTTGGTGGATGTGAAGGGGTTTTGTGTAAGACCGCCGGGTCATTAGCAACATGATGGCCACTCGCGGCCGGAGGAGGGTTGGAGGATGAAGAGGGAATAGTTTTCCCTTTCAAAGCGGCCTGAACTGCCTGCCGCTGGGAATCATCCAATTGTGATAAAGCGTGAATTAAATCATTGACCTTGAATGATGGGGAAGTGTTCCCCGATGTGTTTTGATTTGAGGGTTGAGCCTGAGAAGAAAGCTCGACTTCGTGAGTTACAGTATCAACCACGTGAACCTGAGAATAATAGGCATGGGAGGGAGGATAGTTTCCCTTATGGTAAGTAGAATCTTGGAGGGGGACCTCATAAGATGGATTTGCATTCTCATCCATATCGTCATAAGAGTACCCGTAGCTTGCCATGTTGATGATTTTACCTGAACGAAGTTGCATGTTTAAGAAGAAAGAAAGCTTTTTTTTCTTGAAGGAAATATAAACACAACAACCACCCAATCCAACCAAGCTTATGCAAACAAGTTGTAATGAATGCAAGCTTTTTAGATTTGTGTTTGAAGTTAGGGCGAATTAAATTGAAGAGCAATTCACTCCCTTTGCAATGTGAATCCTAGTTGTAAATTTTGAGTGTAATCTCTGGGTTAACTAGGTTCTTTCTCTCTCCTCACCAACGATGGGTTATCTAAACTTCGGGTACTTCAAGGTACAACCAGCCCGGCGTCCGTGAGGGAATCCACGGGTGCGAGGAATTACAGAAGTCTTAGAAAAGGAATTTCCAATCCAAAGAGACGGAATGCTCAATGGAGGGTCGTTCCAATTCCAAGAGAGGTGTGTGGGATCCTAGTGTAGAGAGAGGAGGTCTCTCAACCAAATGTCACAAAAATGTAAGACAATATAATTAGATCAAACAAGTATAATCAAATGATGAATATAGGAATCAATCCAGCAAAAATAACCACAACAAACAGGTCCCTGTTAACACACAGGTAATTAGCGACTTGGCAGAAGTCGCTACAAGTAGAAAACACGACAGAGGGGCTGTTGCAAATCACTATAAGTTCCACCGACAGTGCAAAAGCAGCGCCTTGGTGTGAGGCACTAAATGTGAAAAGGACGCCTCCAGAAGAGGGCGTCAAAAGATATGGGGAGACTGGGGCACAACCTCAAGATAAAAGACGCCTTAGCGTTAGGCGTTGCATAAACCAATGACGCCCGCAACAGAGGGCGTGAAATAACAGGCAGGGATAAAATAAAACACCAGATATGCTAAATGACGCCTATGATGTAGGCGTTAAATGAGGAAAAGACGCCTTGGGGGGAGGCGTCAATTAAGAAAATGACAGAAAAACAGCAGTCAGTAACCAAATTTCTTTCTTAAAGATGAGGTGGATGATCACAAACTGGCTAATCCCGATGAGGAGTGTGCACGTGGTGCACAATGGAGGGTGCCGCGTGGGGCACAATGGAGGGGTACCGAGGGTACCAAAGGGAGGGGCACACGTGGGTGCCAAGGGAAAGGGCACACGTGGGTGCCAATAGGAGGGGTAATCAAAAGAAAAATAGTGTGGTCCCACCGTGATCGCCAATTTGTGAACCGTGTCACACCGACATCAAAAAATTAATAGAAATTAAGATATAAGAAAAGGAGCATGATGTTGCTAATGGAGTGTGATCGCCAGAGGGATTACCTCAAAAGGGAGGGAGAATGATCGCGAATACCTGGTAAGAAAAGTGATGCGGGATGGATTGTGGTTTTCCTCCTGCTCCTTCTACCGGCCGGCCGATGAAGGGGGTTTCTCTTTCTTGATTACCCTTAAACAAAACACAAACAACCAAAGAAGAAGATGATTAGCCAAGTGTAGTATCAATCCACAATTAGAATAAGGTAATGAAATAAGAACATGAAGAACACACCTTTTTAGTCTTTTTTAAAACCCCTAAGAGAATTAGGGAGAGGAGATATGATGCAAAGACTAAGACAAACGTATAAAAGAAACACTATATGATGAATGAAGGTGGTGAGATGAGTTAACAAGCTAATGAAACAACTCCCTGTTGTTCCTGACAACAGTAAAGGGAGAGAACCAAATAAGGTAGCTTTGGGCTGCTGCAACCGGAAGAAGAAAGAAGCAACGAATAGCAGCAAACTATCTTTCTTTCGTGTGTATGTTCATCTGTGTGTGAAAATCCGTGTGTCTCTGTGTGTGATCTCTCTACTGTTAACCTCTCTGCTAACCTCCGCTTACTGCTGCTTGGCCCGCGCGAGCAGAACCTAGGGCTCTTTTTATAGGGTACGAACCATAGATTTAGTAGGATTAGAACTCGCAACACTCATCTACGGCAAGGCCTCTACTTCCCTAATCCAATAAGGTGATCAAAACATAGCATGGAACTCTCCAGGAAAGGTTCGTTCGAGTAGGACACAAAAGGGGAAAAGACGACTCTCAGAAGGGCGTCAATTGAAATTGACGACCTGCCTTAAGGCGTTAATTAAAATGACGACCGGGACAAAGGCGTCAATTCATGGATTTAATTTTGGCAACAGAATTCTTTCCTTATTTAAAATGATGAAATGATGCCTGTAATAACGGGCGTTAGTTAATAAACGACCCTCTGGGGGACGTCAATTCTTGCTTTTCCAATTCGATTACGATACGTAAAATTCCAGAAACTGACGCCTCTAACAACGGTCGTCCTTTCATTAAGAGACGCCCATGCTTAAGCCGTTATTTAAAAGACACCCCTCATCAAGACGTTAATTCCAAAAAAAGCTAAGAAAATTATAGAAAACACATAAAAAAGAAAAAAACTTCATATTACGGCAATATTGAAGTTCACTTTGGGACGTCACATGGTGACATGAGATTTACTCAATATAATGTCAATTTTGGCGTGTCTACAATGCATGCTATATCAAGAAGAGTGATAACTCCCCCAAGCTTCTTCTCAGTGGGATCCAAGACATCTTGACTGTCAACAAATTCAATGCAGCTCCAGTCAATTGCTCCTTTTGTATATTCCTCTTGTTCCATCTTGCAAACATGCCGGTTGAAATGTTGTTGCAACTTCTCATTTGTATAATTAATACATAATTGTTCAAAACTGTTAGCCTTAAAACTTTTGAAACCATATATGTCGAGGATACCAATCAAAGACCTTGAGTTTGGGCTTTGCCCAATTGAGACATTAACTTTATCAACAGGCCAGTCAAATAAGCGAGGGTACGTTGCTGATATAATGTGCAGTTACCACCAGTTTGATATCCGACTTGCATTTTTTTATCAAGTACTCCTGGATCACAGTGGCTGAGCATAAAATGCTTTGCTCCACAGTCATGTCTGCTGACTTGCTCAGCACAATCTCTTTCAGAGCGCTGCACCTCATTCATATCTGAAGTTGCATCAAATTGTTTCCCATCTCTCGAACGAGGATCAGAAGGGTAAAATTCCCAAACATTGTCAGCCATCTGATGCAATTCATTTGAACTTAAAAGTGAATGCCATGACTCCTTTCTTTTACTAAGGGAGGCGCTGATAAATCATTCCTTCCAAGCACATCCATCCCAGCCGCAAATATTTCAGATCTGAACATCAACTTCCCTGTGAGTTGCTTCCTTGATCTTCTCTACCGCTGCCAAGCCGTGCTGCTAGCCCAGGGGCAAGGGGATACAGGGAGCTTCCCAAACTGAAAATAATAAAACAACCAAAGATCCCTTAATAAGAAGAATAAACAAGGCCAACCATAAGGCTGTTGGCCTTCCAAGGCGTATTTTTACCATCTTCAGTCCGGTGACCTTTTGTTCAACATTTACTGCTTCAGAAACTATTGGAGAACTGCAAGTCCTCTGTCGCATCCTTTCAAATACATAGCAAAATTATTCATCCAGAACATCAAAGAAAACAGTCTGCTCTAGGACTGAATTTCTCTAGAAGAATGCAGAAATTCTTCTAAACTCATTGATGAAGCTCCTTCTTCACTGGAGCAACTAAAAAAAAATGACATCATTGTCTCTTTCCCAATCTAAACCAATGAACCTCCCAGCTCACTTAGATTTCCTGATGCATAGTTAGCAACTTCAGCAAGTGCCTGCTATGCCATGTGCATGTATCTGGATCCCATCAGTATATGAGAGAAGTGAATAGATCCATAAGAACTCCAATCCGAAGAAAGATCCCCATTCCTGGGAAAGTGTCCTCTTGGTCCCAATCCCATTTCGGGGCCCACATCATCTGCTGAATTACAAAGAAAGTGAGAATGTGCTTGCAATTCTGTGGCATCAGTATATCTATCTCCATGTGTGACTTGAGTTACGCCAGAGCAACTTGTTTCTGAGATCTGGCCAGGAGCTCCAGCTATACTCATGGCAGAAGGGTGTTTATAACCAAGAGTTGATGCAAGTTCATTATTAGGCACAGGGAATGTGTATGTCTCGTGGGGCCTCGTCCGATGGTCATTTGTTCATGCATGCTCTTTCTTTTTTTTTACCATGTTTTGAGAGTTAAATTTATGTGATCTTTTATTTCCCATTTTTTATTGATTGTTATTCTGGCGGAATTTCGACAGCACCTCCCCTTATCCCGAAGACGTGGAGGAGTTTAAATGGAAACGCGCCCACAAAGAGTGGCGGCCCCAAAATATCACGGTGCGCACATAAGTGATGACACCGGCAAGATCACTCCATTTGGGGCCGGAGGTCCCGAAGGGCTAGCCTGCGTGAGAGTCCGGTGACCCATGGGTTGTTGCAACTGCGTGGCTGAAAATCATGTGAGAGTTGAAGTCACCACAGTGGCTCGACTAGAGAGAGATTGCAAAGGTGATGAAGACTTCTTTCAGTGAAAGCGACAATGCGGGAAAAAAGGGGACGCTAACGATCAAGGGAAATGAGTTTAGGGGGAGTTGGAATCAATAGAGAATGAAAAAGCACAAAAACTCCCCGGAGGGAAGTTTTCTCTTATTCCACAACAAGGCGAACTTGGATTACATTCCAAAAAAAAGGTGGGGGGGATGCACAAGAACTACATATGCGAACAATCCCAAAAGGGAAATTCAAAGGAAAACAGAGAATACCCGAGGGAGAACTAAATCTAAAAAAGGGGAAAAATGGGGGAGCCGCTCTCCCTCCTCACCTCTCTCTTCTCCTAGGCTCTGGCTCGGCTCTATCTCCTACTTTCTTTTTTTTATCACCCTTTTTTCTTTCCTTTGTCAGCCTTTTTATACGACCGCTTGCAGGGTGGACTTCGAAGAAGGACGAAGCACTGTTGGGTCCGCCGGTCACCTTCCTCTGCCACATCTCGTGCGTGGGTCAACCCCGTGGTGACAGTTAGACGGGGCGTTAACGAGGGTTACCGGATGTCGCAGATGTCACCTCCATTGCCTCCATCCGCCCGCTGCGCGCCGTTGGAGCATGCCATGGCCTCCAATCGTTGAGAATACCCGACGGTTAATATCCGGCCTTGGCCCCCATCGTCGCCACCGGGTGATGGGGTAATCACCGTGTCATGAAGAAATGGGAGCCAGCCTAGCGGTGGCACCGTATGAGTGAGTGCGCCACCGTACGAGGGTGTGCTGCCATATGAGGGGGGCTGCCGTATGGGGCTGCTCGCGGGTGTGCCGGGGCGGAGCTGCTCGTGGGTGTGCCGGTGAAGGCGCTCGCGGGTGTGCCGGGTGAGACAGTTGGGGAGCGTGCCGAGGCGGAGCTGCTCACAGGTGATGAATGGCAGACTGATATTTGTTTGGGTCAGGGATGACAACTCCATCTTCGCCTTTTTTGCTGTCTCTGTTAGGCGTTTCAAGTCTTGTTTATCCTTCAACAGATCTATGCCCTCATCCCTTTTTTTGAAGTTTGACGCAAGCCAGTCAACAACCCTCTTGTCAAAATCATCACCACCCAAACGTGTCACCAGATGTTTAAAGCACCTCAAACACACCGTCTCGCACTTTAAGAGCTGAAACGTCAAATGTGCCACCCCCAAGGTCAAATACGAGAATGGCTTCATTGCTCTTCTTTTCAAATCCATAAGCCAGTGGAGCAGTAGTATGTTCATTGATGATGTGCTAATCATCTAGACCCACAATACCACCTGCATCTTTTGTTGCAGTCCTTTGGGAATCATTGAAGTATGCAAGAATCGTGACCACTACCTTTGTCAATTTATCATTTAAGAACTTGGATGCATCATCCACAAGCTTCCTTAGAACATGAGCGAAGATCTCCTCAGCGATGAACTGTTTGCCGGTGGCGGGGCAGTCCAGCTTCAAGTTGCTATTCTTACCGCGGAAGACCTTATAGGACACCTGCTTGGACGCCTTGTCGACCTCGGCTGTCTTTCTCCCAATGAACCGCTTCAGAAAAAGGGTGTTATCGGGGTTCAGCACCGCGATGGAGGGAACGGGAATGGTTCACGCGGGAACGGGAGGAGTGTGCCATAGAGGGAGGTCATCCGGTGCGGTGGTGCACCGGGTGTTGGCACGGGAGTGTGCCGCGGCGTGCAACGGGAGCGTGGTGAAAACGGTGCACCGGGAGTGAAAGCATGACGGAAGCGGGGTGTGTCGGGGGGGGTGGGGGTCATCCGGTGCGATGGTGCACCGGGTGAGGAGCGGAGAGATGGAGTGGGCATCCGGCACGGCGTACACCATCCGGCACAGGGGTCTGTCGGGTGCGAAGGTGGCGTGGGAGCGTGCCGGGTGAGGCAAGGGAGTGTGCCGCGGGAGGTGGCTTGGGAGCGTGCCGGGTGAGGCAAGGAGCGTACCGGGTGAGGCAAGGGAGAGAAAGAGAGTGGGTCATCCGTTTTATTATTATTATTTATCATTATTATTATTTATTATTATTATTATTTATTATTATTTATTTATTATTTATTATTATATATATTAATATTAATATTATTTTATTTTATTTCTTTTCTTTTTTATTTTCTTTTCCTTTTCTTCTTCTTTTTCTTTTTTTTTCTTTTCTCTTCTCCTCTTTTTTTATTTAGGTGTCCACAGCGGCCCATGCACGTGTGTCGGGAATTTTCTCGAACAACTCGCGGATGCACACATCCCAGTCATTCTATAGCAAGCTGCGGGCCAACCCGTGGCTCCAATACACCAGCTGTGTTCTACGGCAACCCTCCAGCAAGTCGGGGCCACCCTCGACCGTCAGATATGCGGCGACGAGCCGTTTATTTCCAGCTCCCGGGCCAACCCGGGACTACCCTGTCAACCAGCCTTACAACGCGGCATACACCACAAAGGCTGGGCCCACACGTCTTACACGCCTTCTCTCGACTTGTACAAGCTCTCACCCTCAGCCCGAGGATAAATCTAAGGCCCACCAGTCAGCTACCCGAGCCGTTTGATGACCCGAGGTGTGTCGGGAATTTCCCCGAACACCTCGCGAGCGGCAACTACAACACGACAACGACAAGCCCCCACGGGCCGATCCCAGCACCCTGGAGCACTCGGTCCTTCAAAGGACAACCCAGAAGAACGTTAGAAGGCCCCTGGGACCACCCCCCCCCCCCCCATGGCCACGGCTCGCTCGGGGTCGAGTTCGCCCCAAGTGCGGTCGCGCCCAGGTGGAGGCGAACTCCCCCGGGGGCGGCCCCTTCATCCAGCCCAGTCAGCCCTAGTGAGAATCCATCCCAGTTCCAACTCTGTGCAGAGGTCGATTGTAATGCCCTGGATCTTTTGGACACCTTTCGGATCTGGATCCGTGGGTTTCGGATCGCTTTTAGGAGTCTCGGGACGTGTATTGCGGTTTTCACGTGTTTTCCCTGATAGGACCTGCGGAATCCCGTAGCAGGCAAATCGTAGCGTTGTCCTACTCCGGGATGGTACCACGGCGATCAGCGTGTTCCGAGGATCACGGAGGTCTATTTTTCTATTTTCTCATATTTTTTGGAAAATCCAAATTTTCTATATAACCCCATTTCTTTTTTTTTCTTTTTCTATTCTTCTTTCTTTCTTCTTCTTCCTCCTTTCTCTCCCGTGCGCACGCCACCGTGCCCCCCCTCCTCTGCCGGCGACGACTCCGGCGTGCTCCCTTCTGGCTGCAGACGGCGGTGAGACGACGGTACAACGGTGACGGTGGCGGCGTGGCGATCGCGGCGGCGTGCGGTGCTCGGTGAGATCATGGGAGCTCGTTAAGGTTCAAGCGAGTTTTTGAAGATTGGCGACGATCCGTCGCGTTTCGGGTGATCCCGAGGTAGGGTGACGATCCTTAGCTCGGCATTTACCTTCCCCGCGATTTCTAGGCCGAGGCGAGGCCAAGAGAGGGTTATTTTGAGCCGGGAAGGGAAAAGCATATTTTGGGGTTCGAGTGGCCGATCTAGCGTTTTAATCTGCCATTTTGTGGTTTGTGGGCATCAAACAATGCATTGGGGGCTTGAGAACAAGTTTCCCTTTGGTTTCCCCTTCACCCGAGGGTGAATGGGGTGTGGAATGGAGCTTTGGGGCCATTCCCGCCATTCTCGGTTTCACGGACGATAAACGGTTTTACTGTGATCGTTTTTAGCCTTAAGCGGCCTTAGCTAGACCGTTTTCATCCCTACGCGGCCCCCAGATGGACCGTTTTCATCTCGAGAGTGTCGGTAGATTAAGCGGTCTATCGTATGACCGTTTCAACCTAGGCGGCCAAGTGGCTGACCGTTCTTACCTCATGGTTAGCGTGGTCTTCGAGGTGTTTCTGACCGTTGTGATTTGACCGTTGCGCAGTTTTGGGGCTACGCGGTCATGAGACTGGCCGTTTAGTACCCTTAGGCGGTCCATAGTGGACCGTTTATGTTCCCACGGTCATGAGGTGACCGTTTTATTTTTCGTGCGTTGGATGGCCAAGCGGCCCAAAGGGGACTGCTTAGATTCTTAAGCGGCCTATCGTTGGACCGTTTATGTCCTGAACGGTCTGAGGACAACCGTTTGGAGTCTCGTGTAGTCCAGAGGCTAAGCGGTCCTGGATAGACCGTCTACACTCTTAGGCAGCCAAGAAATGGACCGCTATTATTTTGAACGGCCATTGGGCGACCGTTCCATTTCATGGTAGGGCCTGGACTGGGCGGTCCTATGGGTAGCGTTTATCTTGGCATGGTCCAGAGAGGACCGCTACTGGGTTTAGTCCAACCGGAGTTCTTATCTTGCCGATTCGAGTCCCGGGTAAGTGGACCTCGATCCACATGATGACCGATGGTCCGACTGATGCTGGGCATCAAGTGGGGGCCACGTGTTAGGGTGCCGTGGGGTCCGGGAGGCGGTGTCCTCGGCTTGTGTCACCGTGAGTCGGTGTCGGTACGAGGAGCGGTCCTTGTACTTCGTCCGATCCGGTTTAGACGTTGCTTTCCGTCGGCTAGAGAGTCTACACCTTCAATGACCCTCCACTAGTCGTAGCCTTCCGACACGCGTGTGGTCCCACCGGGGATTGGTGGCGAGGCTACCCGAGACACGGTTTTAGGCTGGTAACCATGGGCCTCCTACTGTGGCGGCTCGAGTCCGGGCTGAGAGGACGAACCAGCTAGAGGGCCTGACGTAGCGCAGTCAGTCAGTGTGTGCACACATGGTCGGGGACTTCGGACGCGTGCTAACGAGCACGACCCCGACTAGACCCTTGTTAGTGTTACTTGTTTGTGTCTCGATTTGCGCCTGGGGCGCGTAAGGAGACACGGCGGCGCGGTGTAAGTCGTCAAGGGACGCATCCGACTGTACTTTTGGTGGATGGTACTCCTGTCTTTGTGTGGAAGCGACTCTTGGGTTTTGACGAGTTGTCTCATTTTTCGTGCCGTGCGTTCGGTACAAGGCGTAGTAGAGCTTTTCTGTTTATTTATTCTTGTATCTCTCTGTTCTACGTCTTGCTAGTGGTAGCTTGTAGTTACTTTCCGCGCGGTTTCTCGGTTTGTGAGGTAGGGACCGGAGGATCCCTGAGCCTTTTGTTTTGAGGCTCATTCCCTGCGTGTTTTCCACTTTTCAGGTGAGACGAGGCTTTAGGGGAGCGCTTCCGAGGCTCCACGTGGTTCAGGTGCCCAGGGTTAGTTGCCAGTCACCAGTTCCGGGGTATGCCCTATGTAGTTGTACCTTTTCTCTTTGGACTGTACTAGTTGTGGACTACTGTTATATTTCAGACTGCTGTTAGTTGTGGACCATGTAATTTAATTAATGTCATTGATTGCTTCCTGCTTAATTCATTTAACTGCGTAGCTCTACGATTATTTTAGATTCTGGTCTATTTCCACACCATCCCTTTAACCCTTCTAAGTCTTCGGACTCGTGGGTGGCGGTTTGAGATTCAGGATATCGGGCCTTCCCGGTATTCGGATCTCGGGTCATTACAGTTGGTATCAGAGCAGCGGTTGTGGATGTATATAAGAATCACAAATAATTGTAGTGGTCCACTAGTCCACAATGATGATGTACAATTGGCATTGGCTTAGGGCATCGTGTGTTTTATTGATTTTTTCTATTTTCCGCGTCTTCTGTCTGTTGCAGTAGGCGAGTATGGCGCTGAGGCGGAGGACCCGCTCGTAGCAGGGACAGTCGAGAGAGGAGCAGGAAGAGCATAGCAGAGTGCCACCAGATGCCACTGATGCGGCGAGAGTTCCGGGGGCAGAGGATTTCTTTCGGAGCATGTTTCAGTTCATGTCTCAATAGTTTGGCAGTGATGCTGGTGAGGGCTCGTCGTCTAGGGGTGGGCCTAGCCGTGCAGTACGGGACTTCTTGCAGTTCCATCCACCCTACTACGATGGCCAGCCAGATCCCGATGTGGCCAGGAGATGGCTTGATGAGATGGAGAGAGTGTTCAGTTCCATGAACTATCTTGAGGAGGACAAGGTGATGTTGGCTTGTAACCAGTTGCAGGGTATGGCTCGAGATTGGTGGTCTTCGGAGTGGAAGACGTCTTTTTAGTCTCGTTCTCTTCAGCAGATTGCATGGCAGGACTTTGTGAGGGTCTTCGAGCGTACATACTGTCCATCCTACATTGGTACACAGAAGATGCGTCAGTTTCTGGAGCTTGTCTAGGGTGACATGTCAGTGTTGCAGTACAGGGCTCGGTTTGTTGAGTTAGGCCATTATGCTCCCCATATCATGAAGAATGAGGGGCTGAAGACCAAGCAGTTCGTCCAGGGTTTAAGGCAGGATCTGAGGCACCTCTTGATGGGAAACACTGCTTCAGATTTGGAGATAGCTTCCCATGTGACGGCATCACTGGAGCTGGATATGCAGAAGGTTCGGGGACAGGTTGGCCAGGGGCAGTCCCAGTCAGGACGTAGCCAGTAGTCGGCTACCCAGCAGCAGGGCACCTTTCAGCATGCGACGGGTATTTCGGGAGTGTCAGTGTCGGCGGCGTCAGCGACTGGATCTGTGACTTTTGGCTCGAAGGTTAAGAAGTTCTTCAGGAAGAACTTTTGAAAAAAAGCGCAAGGATCAGAGGTAGGCGTCTTCGGGTAGTGTTCAGTAGCCGATTCCTTATCAGCGTCAGGGATCAGTTGGTGGTTCACGGGGGTCGTGTCCCCGGTGCGGCAGTTCTCATCAGCTTAAGCAATGCACGGCGCCCGTGATCTGTTTCAGGTGTGACCAGGCAGGGCATATGGCGCGTCACTGTCCTTCGAGGCCGCAGCAGCAGCATTACCCACAGCAGCAACGTCTGCAGCAGGGGCAGGATCCGCCACTACCCCGGTCAGCGAGTGTGGGTAGTTAGAGGTCTCGAGGCAAGATCACACACGTGACCAGGGCAGAGGCAGAGGCATCGCAGCTTGTGGAAGGTACTGTTATGATTTTGGGTTGCGCAGCTCGAGTTTTGTTTGATTCTGGCACGTCGCATTCGTTTATTTCAGAGGATTTCATGTTCAGTCTTGAGAAGCCGGTGACCCAGATGTCTTGTGATCTGGCAGTTGCGTTGCCTACTAGTGATTTTATGATCACCCCGTATTGCTTTGAGAAGGTACCTGTGTGGGTGGAAGGGCGGAGCTTGCCGGCCATGCTTTATGCGTTACCACTTCAGGATTTCGATGTGATTTTGGGCATGGATTGGCTCGAGGCTCATCATGCCTTGGTGGATTACAGTTCGAAGAAGGTTTATTTCCGGAAGCTTCGAGGACCCACCTTCTATTTCCAAGGTATTAGATCTTCCTTTTGCCGCTGTCTCATTTTGGCTATTAGGACTCGTTGTTTACTTGATGCGGGTTGTCAGGGTTTTCTTACTTCTATGGTCATGGTGGACCAGTCAGAGCCGGATGTAGAGGACATTCTGGTGGTGTGCGAGTTTCCCGATATTTTTCCCGAGGACCTACCTGGATTTTGATTTTGTGATCGAGGTTGTGCCTGGTACGGGGCCTCTGTCTAAGGGTCCTTACCGCATGGCTCCCGCTGAGTTGAGGGAGTTGAGGGCACAGTTGCAAGAATTGCTCGCCAAGGGATACATTCATCCTAGCTTTTCCCTTTGGGGTGCGCCAGTGTTTTTTGTGAAGAAGAAGGATGGTAGTCTGAGGTTGTGTATTGACTACCGGCAACTAAACGAGGTAACCATTAAGAACAAGTATCCGTTGCCACGGATTGATGATTTGTTCGACCAACTTCAGTCCGCGCGAGTGTTCTCGTGGATCGATTTGCGGTCCGATTACTATCAGTTTCGGATTCATGAGTCTGATGTGGAGAAGTCTACGTTCAGCACGAGGTATGGGCATTATGAGTTTTTGGTGATGCCGTTTGGGCTCACCAATGCCCCCGCGGCGTTCATGGATTTGATGCATAGGGTGTTTCGTCCCTACCCGGATCAGTTCGTGGTCGTGTTTATGGACAACATCCTTGTTTATTCGCAGTCTGCAAAGGACCATGCGTATCATTTGAGTGTTGTGTTGCAGACCTTGCGAGATCACCAGTTGTATGCGAAGCTCAGCAAGTGCGAGTTCTGACTTCGGGAGGTGCACTTTTTCAGGTACGTGATTTCTGGTGATGGTATTTACGTGGATCCAGCCAAGGTCGAGGCAGTGATGCAGTGGCCGAGGTCGGAGTCTGTGACGGAGATTCGGAGTTTCTTGGGGCTTGTAGGCTATTACAGGAGACTTATCCAGAAGTTTGCTCGTGTTGCAACCCCGATGACTAGACTTACGAAGAAGGATGTGCCGTTTGTCTGGACTGGTGAGTGTGAGCAGAGCTTTATGGAGCTTCAGAGATTGCTCACCTCAGCACCGGTATTGGTGTTGCCTTCTGGATCGGGGGATTTTGTGGTGTGTACAGATGCTTCCCGAGTCGGGTTGGGTGCTGTGCTGATGCAGCACGGTAGAGTGGTGGCTTATGCATCTTGGCAGTTAAAGTCACATGAGGAGAACTACCCTACCCACAATCTCAAGTTAGCGGCTGTGATCTTTGCTTTGAAGATCAGGAGGTATTATCTGTATGGCGAGAAGTTTGAGGTATGTATTCATGTAGAGGGACCTTAACCTCAGGCAGAGGAGATGGATGGAGTATATGAAGGATTATGACTTCACCCTGTCTTATCAGCCGGGTAGGATGAACGTCGTTGCTGATGCCTTGAGTAGGAAGATTGTGGTTAGTGCGATGATGTTGAGAAAGTGGAGACTCTGGGAACAAGTGCCAGCCGTAACATTTAGGCTTAAAGTTCCTCAAGAGCCGGAGTCAGCTGTTCTTGCGAGCTTGACAGTCACGCCAGCGATTCGTCGTCAAGTGATAGAGGCTCAGCATGCAGACCCTGAGTTACCCCGGATTTTGTCTATGGTCGATGTGGAGCTCGGTGAGGACGGAGCAGTGAGATTCTGAGGTAGGTTGTACCTCCCAGTCGCGGAGCAGGTTAGGCGTGCGGTGTTACTAGAGGCTCATGGGAGTAGGTATACCGTACACTCGGGTGCGACGAAGATGTTTCGGAACTTGAAGAGACAGTTCTGGTGGTTTGACAAGAAGAGAGATGTTGCTGATTATGTGGCCAGGTGCCTGACCTGTCAGCAGGTGAAGGCGGAGCATCAGTGACCAGAAGGTACGCTCCAGCCCTTGGAGGTTCCCACGTAAAAATGGGACCACGTGACCACTGATTTCATGGTGGGATTGCTGAGGACTCCGAGTGGGTAGGATAGTATTTGGTTGCTGGTGGATAGGCTGACCAAGACTGCTCGGTTGTTACCGATCAGAGTCAGCTGGAGTGTGCCTAAGTTGGCACGTCTTTATGTGGAGCGGATCGTACCTTTGCATGGATTCCCCATTTCTATTGTGTCAGATCGAGATCCACGTTTCACTTCTGGATTCTGGAGGAGTTTCCAGCGAGCTTTAGGCACTGAGTTAGCCTTCAGCTCGACGTACCATCCTCAGTCGGACGGTCAGTCAGAGAGGACCATCCAGACGTTGGAGGATATGTTGAGGTCTTATTGCCTAGAATGGTAAGGGAGTTGGATTCACCATCTACCATTGGTGGAGTTTGCCTATAACAACATCTATCATTCGAGCATTGGGATGGCTCCTTATGAGGCGTTGTACGGGCGACCATGTCGGACTCCACTCGATTGGTCTGAGGTTGGTGAGCGTGTTATGACGGGATTGGAGCTGGTACAGTAGTGCATTGATGTGGTGCATTTGGCCTATCAGAACATGTTGGCGGCGCAGAGTCGGCAGAAGAGCTATGCCGATCAGAGAAGGCATCCCCTCTGTTTTACGGTCGGTGACCGAGTATTTTTGTGGGTCTCTCCCTTGAAGGGAGTGATGCGTTTTAGATAGCGTGGGAAGCTGAGTCCCCACTATGTTGGTCCCTTTCCCATTGTGGAGCACATTGGCGAGGTTGCTTATCAGTTGCAGTTACCTCCCGAGTTTGCAGCGGTGCATGATGTGTTTCATGTCTCGATGCTGAGGAAGTATATGTCCGATGACTCTCATGTTTTGGAGGATTCCGTTTGGCCCGAGGTGACTCTCGATCTATCTCTACCGGAGTTCCCTATCCGTATTGAGGATCGGCGAGAGCAGCACCTACGGAACAAGGTTATTCCTCTAGTTAAGGTGGTGCGGCAGCGGCACTCTGGCGGTGAGGCGTCTTGGGAGCGTGAGGACGAGATGCGTTAGCAGTTCCCTTATTTGTTCGAGTAAGTCTCCTTTTTCCCCTGTGCTTTATTTCAATTTTGAGGACAAAATTTTTTTAAGGGGGGAGGGCAGTAATGCCCTAGATCTTTTGGACACCTTTTGGATCTGGATCCGTGGGTTTCGGATCGCTTTTAGGAGTCCCGGGACGTGCATTACGATTTTCACGTGTTTTCCCTGACAGGACCGACGGAACCCCGTAGCGGGCAAACCGTAGCGTTCTCCTACTCCGAGACGGTACCACAGCGATCAACGTGTTCCGAGGATGGCGGAGGTATATTTTTCTATTTTTACGTATTTTTTAGAAAATTCAGATTTTCTATATAACCCCATTTCTTTTTTTTTTCATTTTCTATTCTTCTTTCTTTCTTCTTCTTCCTCCTTTCTCTCCTGTGCGAACGCGACCGTGGCCCCCCTCTTCTAAAGGCGATGACTCTGGCGTGCTCCCCTCCGACTACAGACGGCAGTGAGACGACGGTACGGCGGCGACGGTGGCGGCGTGGCAATTGTGGCGACGTGCAGTGCTCGATGAGATCATGGGAGCTCGTGAAGGTTCAAGCGGGTTTTTGAAGATCGACGATGATCCGTCGCGTTTCGGGCAACCCCGAGGTAGGGTGACGATCCTTAGCTCGGCATTTACCTTCCCCGCGATTTCTAGGCCGAGGCGAGACCGAGAGAGGGTTATTTTAAGTCGGGAAGGGAAAAACATGCTTTGGGGTTCGAGTGGCTGATCTAGCATTTTAATTCGCCATTTTGTGGTTTGTGGGCATCAAACGATGCATTGGGGGCTTGGGAACAAGTTTCCCTTTGGTTTCCCCTTCACCCGGGGGTGAATGGGGCGTGGAATGGAGCTTTGGGGCCATTCCCGCCGTTCTCGATTTCATGGATGGTAAATAGTTTTACAGTGACCGTTTTTAGCCTTAAGCGGCCTTAGCTAGACCATTTTCATCCCTACGTGGCCCCCGGATGGACCGTTTTCATCTCGGGAGTGTCGACAGATTAAGCGATCTATCATATGACCGTTTCAACCTAGGCGGCCAAGTGGCCGACCATTTTTACCTCATGGCCAGCGTGGTCTTCGAGGTGTTTCTGACCGTTGCACAGTTTTGGGGCTACGCGGTCATGAGACTGGCCGTTTAGTACCCTTAGGTGGCCCATAGTGGACCGTTTATGTTCCCACGGTCATGAGGTGACCATTTTATTTTCCGTGCCGTTGGATGGCCAAGCGGCCCAAGGGGGACCGCTTAGATTCTTAAGCGGCCTATCGTTGGACCGTTTATGTCCTGAACGGTCCGAGGATGACCGTTTGGAGTCTCGTGTAGTCTAGAGGCTAAGCGGTCATGGATAGACCATCTGCACTCTGAGGCGGCCCAAAAATGGACCGCTATTGTTTTGAACGGCCATAGGGCGACCGTTCCATTTCATGGTATGGCCAGGACTGGGCGGTCCTATGAGGACAGTTTATCTTGGCACGGTTCAGAGAGGACCGCTACTGTGTTTAGTCCAACCGGAGTCCTTGTCTTGCCGATTTGAGTCTCGGGTAAGTGGACCTCGATCCACGCACTGACCGGTGGTCCGACTGATGCTGGGCATCAAGTGGGGGCCACGTGTTAGGGTGCCGTGGGGTCCCAGGAGGCGGTGTCCTCGGCTTGTGTCACCGTGAGTCGGTGTCGGTACGAGGAGTGGTCCTTGTACTTTGTCCGGTCCGGTTTAGACGTTGCTTTCCGTCGGCTAGAGAGTCTATGTAATACCCCGATTTATTAACAAATAAAAATTTCTAGAAAATTTATAAGAAAGTAATTAGAAAAATTCTTAACAAATGGAGTAAGTTAAATTTTGACTATTTCGTAAAAATCTGGAAATTTTAGAATCTTGTAGAGGATAAAATGTTTGATAATAGTGTCCTCTGTGACTGACCCAAATAAAATCCGTATTTGGGCCAAATCAACTGATTAAGGCCCAAATCCACACTTAATCTAATTGGACCTTAAAACGTGAAATTTGAGCCCAATACCCGATCATTTAGGCTGAAACCGGATCCAAATGGAAGGCTAGGATGAGAGGATCGTTTCCCCTCTTAGTTCTCCCCGAAACCCTAACCCTAGAAAGTGAATTTCGGTTTAGAAGACGGCGGCTAACCCTATCCGCGCGATTCACGCACATCCAACTTGATTGGACTCTATCTCCTCGAATAGAAGACTCTAGACCTTGTGTGACCTATAAAAATTACCCTCAGGAACCCTATTTTCGTTTGGGTGCTGTCACGCCTCGAGCGCGGAAGATACCCAGAGACGTGTGACGAGTTTATATCGATCATGTCAATCAGAGTATTAGTGTATTCGATACCAAATCAGAGATGCGCAAGAGTAAAGATAACCCAATCCTTTTATTCCTTCACAAAAGTATTTCTATTACAATCCCTTGAAAATGCTAAACTTTATAAAAAGAAAAGTACAAAATTGACTCAAGAAAATATAGAAAAGACTAGACTAGTTGACACTTTGAGAAGCTCTAATCTCTTTCACTCTTGACCTTCCCTGTCCGATTGAGTCTCGTCGTCGGACTTACCTGAAAAGTAGTGAAACACTGAGTGAGCGAACGCTCAGTAGGAAATTATATCTCAAGAACTAGCAATGGGTTTAAGTAATTACAATTTTTCACATGTAAATGCAATATGCATGTAGAACTAACTGAGCAAGTGAAATAAAACTAACAATAGAATAACACGTCGTGCAAAACTTCCAAGCGAGTCTTAAACAAGAGATATTCATGAGAGACTTTATAGATTATTGGCTATTTCACGCAAGTACTTTGCCCGTGTCGGGCCACGCTAGTAAAGTCACGTAAGTCGAGTCACGCACGCAAGAAAGAGAGAGAGTGTGTGTGGAATGCCAAAGATCAAGAGAAAAAGTACTTCGGTGCAATGCTAGACACCGTGATCATTACAACTCCCATGGGCACTAGTACTTTTGGGTGCTCCTCCCAGGACCAGATCGGGCCTTTATATGCATAGCATTAAAGATAGATCTAGACATCCATGATAATTTATAGCCAATAAGGAGTTTCAAGAACAAGCTTTAATAGGATGATTAAGAGAAGAATTTTATGGAATTCAAGGGCAAGGCCCTTGAGTAAGGACATTCTTGCGATAAAACCCACGCGAAGCATATAAACCATGACATGTCGAGGAACGGGGTGGAATTGGTCCCCTAGCTGGGTACCATAACAAATAAGTGGCCATACGTAGATGGTCACCCTTTCGATATAGAATTGTGGTCCACAAGAACAGTATATTAATGGCATGATGTCCTAATCCTATTAAGAATATTCTCATGATATACTCCTAGCATATCATGAGGGCCGGTATACCATGTTTCTATAGAGTGACATGGCAAAATAGTGCAATAGGTTTTTATGGTACAACCCGCTCAGTCGGCCTTGAGGAATCCAAGGCTACGAGGAGACTTACGGAGGTCCCAATGACTAACTTGCCAGTCCAAAGGAACGGAATGTCCAATGGAGGGCTTGTATGTCACCGAGAGTTGAGGGGTAATCGATAAAACATCGTAGAACAGGGGACTATATTCACGGAATGAAAATATAGTGCCGATATATACATATATATTTATATAAAACCCTCGGTTAACAGTAAACAGTATAAAATAATTACACAGGAAATTAGCGCCTTAACATAAGTCACTACTTATTAAATTAACGCCCTTCACTGGGTCGTTATTTTAAATTTGACGACTTATGTAACCGTCGTCCATTATAAATTTCTATTTTGCTGAAATTTTCTTTATTCTGTAATTTTGATTAAATGCGCCTTAGCCAGGGGCGTCACTTTCATAAAAGACGACCTACTAGAGGTCGTTAATTCATTCTTTTCCAGGATTTATCCTGAACAGTGGTAATTTCCAAGATAATAATTTTCAGGAAACAAAGTACATGGTCAGGACAAGAAAAATATCAGGATTCGAGATATATGATCATGCATTAGATTTAACTACAGGTTTCATAGATATTAACTTTTAAACATGGGTATTTACTAATTATATGCAATTGACGACACTTCTGTCAATCATCAGAAATTGAATTAGCGCCCTAGAGAGGGTCACCTCTTTCCAAAATTTCACAGAAAACTTTGAAAACGTAGTAACCCTATATGCATGAATTAACAGATGATATTATCATACATTTTATGCTAGTTTGGGCTACAGTTCTTGAGAAAACCTACCTGATGATGATCTGGGTAAAATTACGTGAAGAAAGTTGATACTCTATTCTAAACAGAGTCTCCTGAAAGTGGTGTAAACGGCAACTCAAAGGATAACAGCACTCCAATAGCCAGGTAATAGCAGCCTCCAGATGGTGCGAAGGTGACAATAGATGAGCACAGGAAGGAAATTTCTTCTTTGCTCGTAGAGGAATCAACAGCTTCCTTCTTCACTGTAAACGGATGAAGAGGATGTTGATGAAGAGCCCACGTTCTTCAACTGGACAAGAGAGTTACTACTTGCTACAGGCAACCTGTTCTTCACGTACAGCAGCAGCAGAACGGTTCGCCAAAAATAGCGAACAGGTTCGATTAGAAAGGTATTTATAGGATTTTTCTAATCCCAATAGAGTTAGAATTCGATTGGAAGATATATTTCCTTGATAGAGTCCTTCTATATTCAATCAAACACGTACCAATCCTAAAACTTACCCTGGATAGTCTCCTGGTTCGAACGGAACACCAATGAAATTAACGCCTTAGGTTAGGGCGTTAATTCTAATTGACGTCTTGACCTGTGCCGTTTCTTTTATAATTCGCGCCCAAGAAGAGGGCGTTTCTTTCCCTTTCCTTTTATTCGTTTTGGACGTTTTTGAAATTTGACGCCCTTTGGTATAGGCGTCACTTTTTGAATTAACGCCTCAGGTGAAGGCATTTCTTATTTAAATCGTGCCTTGTTGAGAGGCGTTATTTACATTTGACTTATTATTTATTCATTTTGGTTCTTATCATTTACTTACTTAATCTTTCTTGAAATCTTCCTTTTATTTTACCAGGGTTGCTACACCCTCCCCCACTTAAAAGAATTTGGTCCCCAAATTCAATCACATATAAACGTGGAGAGTGTAGAATACATACCTTTTTAGAATAAGTCTGGGAATCGTTTCCTCATAGACTCCTCGATCTCCCATGTGGCTTCGTGTTCTGAACATTTACTCCATTGCACCTTAACCATGGGAATAATTTTGTTCCTTAATGTTCGTACCTCGCGATCGAGGATCTTCATGGGCCTTTGTTCATAAGTGAGATCCCTTTGAATCACCAGGTCTCCATGATCAATGATATGTGACGGATCATGCACATATTTCTTCAACATTGATATGTGGAATACATTATGAACTTCGGACAATTGAGGAGGTAAAGCGACGCGGTAAGCAACCTCGCCAACTCTTTCTAGTATCTCAAAAGGTCCGATAAACCTTGGTGTAAGCTTGCCCTTAACACCAAATCTCCTTATTCCACGTCCAGGTGATATCTTGAGAAATACGTGATCTCCCACTTGGAATTCGAGATCTCTTCTTCGTGTATCAGCATAAGCCTTCTGTCTAGACTGAGCAACTTGAAGTCTTTCTCTAATCAACTGAATCTTTTCAGTGGTATCCCTTACCATGTCTAGACCTAATAGTTGTTTTTCGCCAACTTCATCCCAGCACAAAGGCGATCGGCAACTCCTTCCATATAAAGCTTCGAAAGGTGCAATTTGTATACTTGCCTGGTAGCTGTTATTGTATGTAAATTCAACCAAAGGTAAGTGATCATGCCAGCTTCCACCAAAATCAATGATGCAAGCTCTGAGCATATCTTCAACCACCTGATTAGTTCTCTCGGTCTGACCATCCGTTTGAGGATGAAAAGATGTACTAAAGTTAAGTCTCGTCCCAAGTGAATGTTGTAAACCCTTCCAAAAGTGAGAAGTAAAACGGGGGTCTCTGTCAGACACGATTGAGATAGGTACTCCATGTAACCTGACTATCTCTTTAATGTATAATCCAGTAAGAACACCAATTGACCATCGACTCTTGATTGGCAAGAAGTGTGCCGATTTGGTCAATCGGTCGATGATAACCCATATTCCGTCATATCCTCCCTTTGATTTAGACAGACCCATAATGAAGTCCATACCGATATCCTCCCACTTCCACTTGGGAATATCTAGAGGATGTAGCTTACCGGCAGGCTTTTGGTGGTCTACCTTGACTTGTTGACATGTGAGATAGCGAGACACAAAATCCGCTATTTCTCTTTTCATATTGGGCCACCAAAAGGTCCTTTTCAAATCTTGGTACATCTTAGTTGATCCTGGATGAATCGTGTACCTTGATCTGTGAGCTTCATCTAAGATTTTCTTCTTTAGCTCTGGGCAATTCGGTATACATGTTTTATTTCTGAACATCAATCTTCCATCTGGTGCTAATTTGAAATCAGGTTGTTCTTCCATTTTGCCCTTGATTTCCACTAGTACGGGGTCACTACCTTGAAGTCCTTGTATTTCGGATAGGAAGTCCGGATGTATGCTCATATGGGATAAGGTGACACACGTACTGTCCTTGTCCATGCTTATATTAAGTTTAGAGAATTGTTCTAGCAACTTCCACTCCTGAATCATACAATTGGCTAATAGTGCTCTCGGCTTTCGACTGAGGGCATCGGCTACATGATTACCCTTTCTAGGATGATATTGTATAGTGAAGTCGAAGTCCTTAAGATATTCTAGCCAACGTCTTTACCTCATATTCAATTCCTTCTGAGAGAAGAGATACTTAAGACTTTTATGATAAGAGTATACAATAAACTACACTCCGTACAGATAATGTCTCCATATCTTTAGTGCAAATACTACCGCAGCCAATTCTAAATCATGAACTGGGTAGTTCTCCTCGTGCTTCTTCAATTGGCGAGAAGAGTAGGCTATAACCTTCCCTTGTTGCATTAAAACACATCCGAGGCCAATGCCAGATGCATCGGTATATATTTCAAATCTCTCGCCTTCAATTGGTAAAGCTAAAATCGGGGCAGTAGTTAGATGATCTTTGAGAGCTTGGAAGCTTCTTTCACATTCCTCACTCCATTCATAACGTATCTCCTTGCGAGTTAGCCTAGTGAGTGGTACGGCTATCTTGGAGAAATCCTTGATGAATCGCCGATAGTAGCCCGCAAGACCCAAGAAACTACGGATCTCGCTAGCATTGGTCTGTCTTTCCCAATTCCTTACAGCTTCAACCTTTGATGGATCTACGAATAAACCATCTTTTGATATAACATGCCCCAAGAAAGCTACTTCTCCTAACCAAAATTCACATTTGTTGAGCTTTGCATATAACTGATTCATCCACAATATTTGTAATGCTATTCTCAAATGCTCCTCGTGCTCTTCCTTGGTCTTTGAATAGATCAGTATATCATCAATGAAAACCACTATGAATTGATCTAGATGAGGCCTGAATATACTATTCATCAACTGCATAAAGGCAGTAGGGGCATTTGTTAGTCCAAAAGGCATAACAACAAATTCATAGTGCCCATACCTACTTCTAAACGCGGTCTTATAAATGTCCTCATCTTTGATCCTTAGTTGGTGATATCCCGACCTGAGATCAATCTTCAAAAAATACATGGATCCAGATATTTGATCAAATAACTCATCGATTCTCGGTAGTGAATACTTGTTCTTGATAGTGAGATGATTCAACTGTCGATAGTCGATGCATAACCTCATGGATCCATCTTTCTTCTTTACAAATAGCACAGGTGCTCCCCACGAGGAAGTGCTTGGTCTAATAAATCCCTTCTTGAGAAGTTCTATCAATTACTCCTTCAGCTCCTTGAGTTCGGCAGGGGACATCCTATATGGTGCCTTAGAAACTGGTCCAGCACCAGGGACCAAGTCGATGGTGAAGGCCACTTCTCTTTGTGGAGGTAATCCAGGCAAATCCTCCGGAAACACGTCCAGAAATTCTTGCACAACTGGGATGTCTTCTAGCTTAGTCTCCTTAGTCTCCTTAATGGTGACAAATGCAAGGAAAGATACACATCCTTTCCTTATTAGCTTGCTAGCTCGGAGATTCGAAATAAGAGGTGACCTGCTCCGACTCTTAGGGCTAGAATAGACTAGTTCTGGAAAGTCCTTGAAAGTAACTTTGCTGTTACGGCAATCCACAGTTGCCTGATACCTAGATAACCAGTCTGCTCCCAATATGACATCATATTCCTTTAGGTCTAAACATATGAGGTTGATAGGAAGATTTCTTCCTTTTACCAAGACTTCACAGTTTTGATAATGGTGAGTAATATCGGTTTCGTTTCCGAGAGGAGTAGATAAAAATATTTTCATCCATTCCGGTTCCATAGGTAGTGGGTCAGCAAACTTCTTGGAAATAAAAGAATGTGATGCACCTGTATCAAATAAGACATGTGCAGACTTGGAACAAACTTTCAGTGTACCTTCTACTAGTCCGCCTTCGTCTTGTTCCGCCTCCTTAATAGCTTGGAGAAGAGCATTCTTTGTGACCGGGCGCTTTCCGTCACCGGCTTGATCATTGAGTAGGGGACAGTAGGGAATCCGATGATCACGGCTCCCACAACGGAGACATGCTCCAAGTTTCCTCCAACATTCTTCGGCCTTGTGCCCGGCCTTATCACAGTGCTTACATACCACCTTAGAAGGTGTAGTGGTGATGGAGAAAGGTTTGGTCTTCTTGAACTTTTGCTCCTGGGAGGGAGTACCTCCATTACTTGGCCTCTTCTTGAAATTGGGTTTGAAGGTGCCAGAGCTAGTAACATTCTCCTTCTTGTCTTTCCCACGGATCCTATCAGATAGTTCCGTGGCATCTTCTAGTAATTGGGCTCGTCGAACCATCTCCGAATAGACTTGTATGTCCATTGGTGCCAGTTGTGTGATATATTGGGGCCTGAGCCCATTAAGGAATCTTCGAGCTTTCATCTTCTCAGTACTAACTAAGTGTTTAGCGTACCGAGACAGCCTTGAGAACTGCGCTTCATATTCAGCCACCGACAAAGATCGTTGCTTAAGTGCGGCGAATTCAACGGCTTTCTTCTCTTGAACTCGATCTGAGAAATATTTATTGTTGAAATGTTCAACAAACTCCTCCCAAGTAACTTGTCCTTGATCTAATGTGGCTTCTACCGACTCCCACCAGCATCGGGCATCTCTTTCTAGTTGAAATGTGGCTAACAGGACCTTCTCTTGGTCCGAACATTGCATGACTCTAAAAACACGTTCCGTCTCTCGGATCCAGTGCTCGGCATCATCTGGATCAGTGGATCCCATGAACTTAGGAGAGTTCATGTTCTTGAAGCTTTGGTGGAGATTTCCTGCTCCACGATGTGCACCTCCTTGTGCCACTTGTTGAAGTGCCTGGGTCATGCCTTGAAGAGTGCGTTGCATGTTGCGCCATTGAGCACATTTGGCAGCCATTGTCCTACAATTACAATAGCTATATTAGTATGTGATTGCGTTAAAAGGCTTTTAACTCTATGTTGACTTTAACCCTTGGTTCTACCCAATCTCACTGGTTAGAGGTTCAGACTTATCCTTGGACTTGGGTTTCCTAGGAATTGAATACCCTAGGCTCTGATACCACAAAAACTGTCACGTCCCGAGCGCGGAAGATACCCGGAGACGCGTGACGAGTTTATATCGATCATGTCAATCAGAGTATTAGTGTATTCGACACCAAATCAGAGATGCGCAAGAGTAAAGATAACCCAATCCTTTTATTCCTTCACAAAAGTATTTCTATTACAATCCCTTGAAAATGCTAAACTTAATAAAAAGAAAAGTACAAAATTGACTCAAGAAAATATCGAAAAGACAAGACTAGTTGACGCTTTGAGAAGCTCTAATCTCTTTCACTCTTGACCTTCCCTGTCCGATTGAGTCTCGTCGTCGGACTTACCTGAAAAGTAGGGAAACACTGAGTGAGCGAACGCTCAGTAGGAAATTATATCTCAAGAACTAGCAATAGGTTTAAGTAATTACAATTTTTCACAGGTAAATGCAATATGCATGTAGAAATAACTGAGCAAGTGAAATAAAACTAACAATAGAATAACACGTCGTGCAAAACTTCTAAGCGAGTCTTAAACAAGAGATATTCATGAGAGACTTTATAGATTATTGGCTATTTCACGCAAGTACTTTGCCCGTGTCGGGCCACGCTAGTAAAGTCACGCAAGTCGAGTCACGCACGCAAGAAAGAGAGAGAGTGTGTGTGGAATGCCAAAGATCAAGAGAAAAAGTACTTCGGTGCAATGCTAGACACCGTGATCATTACAACTCCTATGGGCACTAGTACTTTTGGGTGCTCCTCCCAGGACCAGATCGGGCCCTTATATGCACAGCATTAAAGATAGATCTAGACATCCACGATAGTTTATAGCCAATAAGGAGTTTCAAGAACAAGCTTTAATAGGATGATTAAGAGAAGAATTTCTTGGAATTCAAGGGCAAGGCCCTTGAGTAAGGACATTCTTGCGATAAAATCCACACGAAGCATATAAACCATGACATGTCAAGGAACGGGGTGGAATTGGTCCCCTAGCTGGGTACCATAACAAATAAGTGGCCATACGTAGATGGTCACCCTTTCGATATAGAATTGTGGTCCACAAGAACAGCATATTAATGGCATGATGTCCTCATCCCATTAAGAATATTCTCATGATATACTCCTAGCATATCATGAGGGCCGGTATACCATGTTTCTATAGAGTGACATGACAAAATAGTGCAATAGGTTTTTATGGTACAACCCGCTCAGTCGGCCTTGAGGGAATCCAAGGCTACGAGGAGACTTACGGAGGTCCCAATGACTAACTTGCCAGTCCAAAGGAACGGAATGTCCAATGGAGGGCTTGTATGTCACCGAGAGTTGAGGGGTAATCGATAAAACATCGTAGAACAGGGGACTATATTCACGGAATGAAAATATAGTGCCGATATATACATATATATTTATATAAAACCCTCGATTAACAGTAAACAGTATAAAATAATTACACAGGAAATTAGCGCCTTAACATAAGTCACTACTTATTAAATTAACGCCCTTCACTGGGTCGTTATTTTAAATTTGACGACTTATGTAACCGTCGTCCATTATAAATTTCTATTTTGCTGAAATTTTCTTCATTCTGTAATTTTGATTAAACGCGCCTTAGCCAGGGGCGTCACTTTCATAAAAGACGACCTACTAGAGGTCGTTAATTCATTCTTTTCCAGGATTTATCCTGAACAGTGGTAATTTCCAAGATAATAATTTTCAGGAAACAAAGTACATGGTCAGGACAAGAAAAATATCAGGATTCGAGATATATGATCATGCATTAGATTTAACTACAGGTTTCATAGATATTAACTTTTAAACATGGGTATTTACTAATTATATGGAATTGACGACACTTCTGTTAGTCGTCAAAAATTGAATTAGCGCCCTAGAGAGGGTCGCCTCTTTCCAAAATTTCACAGAAAACTTCGAAAACGTAGTAACCCTATATGCATGAATTAACAGATGATATTATCATACATTTTATGCTAGTTTGGGCTACAGTTCTTGAGAAAACCTACCTGATGATGATCTGGGTGAAATTACGTGAAGAAAGTTGATACTCTGTTCTAAACAGAGTCTCCTGAAAGTGGTGTAAACGGCAACTCTAAGGATAACAACAATCCAATAGCCAGGTAATAGCAGCCTCCAGATGGTGCGAAGGTGACAATAGATGAGCACAGGAAGGAAATTTCTTCTTTGCTCGTAGAGGAATCAACAGCTTCCTTCTTCACTGTAAACGGATGAAGAGGATGTTGATGAAGAGCCCACGTTCTTCAACTAGACAAGAGAGTTACTACTTGCTACAGGCAACCTGTTCTTCACGTACAGCAGCAGCAGAACGGTTCGCCAAAAATAGCGAACATGTTCGATTAGAAAGGTATTTATAGGATTTTTGGAATCCCAATAGAGTTAGAATTTGATTGGAAGATATATTTCCTTGATAGAGTCCTTCTATATTCAATCAAACACGTACCAATCCTAAAACTTACCCTGGATAGTCTCTTGGTTCGAACGGAACACCAATGCAATTAACGCCTTAGGTTAGGGCGTTAATTCTAATTGAGGTCTTGACCTGTGCCGTTTCTTTTGTAATTCGCGCCCAAGAAGAGGGCGTTTCTTTCCCTTTCCTTTTATTCGTTTTGGATGTTTTTGAAATTTGACGCCCTTTGGTATAGGCGTCACTTTTGAATTAACGCCTCAGGTGAAGGCGTTTCTTATTTAAATCGCGCCTTGTTGAGAGGAGTTATTTAAATTTGACTTATTATTTATTCATTTTGGTTCTTATCATTTACTTACTTAATCTTTCTTGAAATCTTCCTTTTATTTTACCAGGGTTGCTACAGGTGCTGTGGCGGCCGACGAGGATCATGGACGAGGACGGATTCCGGTGATCACCGACGGGGTGTTCTTCGCGTGTCGTCATCCCTTCTTTTTCCTTCTTCCTCCGTTTAAAGTAGGTTATAGCAAGCCAAACCTTAAGTATTATATATGGTTAGAACCAACATCGAGTGCTCTTTCCATTGAATGCAAAACCCCTAAAAGTTACTTAGTATCATGCGAGAATTTTAGGGTTTAGTAGAAGTATATCATATCTAGGGTTATACTTGTTCCATCTCGTTTAAGTAGGGATTTCAGGCACTAAAGATTAAATCGAGCATGCTATATTGTAAAACTTTTCATGCCCAAGCCCTAATTATTATGCTATGTGCTATGCGTATTTAGTAATTCTTTGTAACCCTAGCCAACTCGCCGAAGGCGGGCAGGGCGAAAGGGGGACTTGAGCGTTTTTTACTTGTGCGGCCTCATGATAGACCGCCCAACGTGTTAGGCGGCACATTATGGACCGTTTATGTGTTGTGATGCGTATTATGTTTTCAGGAAGAGCGACTTGACCTAGACCACCCTTCTGTCAGACGGCCAGTGATTGACCGTTCATCTCCCCCCAGCGGCTCATTACAGACCGCTCATCCCCAGAAGGCTTTCAGACCTGAGGGGGATAAACGGCCTGTCGTGCGACTGTCGAGGAGGATGAAAGGTCCCTACTAGACCGTCCATCTTCACAGAATTGATTAAGATAGTAGATTAGTGGTTAAATGTAAGTTAGCAACATGCATAAAAACCTTGGAAAATTATAACATTAAATGATTATTAATCTTGCTGATTTATTCATCTTGACCTTGGATCATCTTTGTTTTCAATGTTAATATTAATCATGACTCATTATTAAATTGAAAAGGTTATTAGGGTTGTATGACAGTCGTTCTACTTCGGTAGGATTGACTGACCGTCTCACTGGTTTCCGGTGTTTTATTAGCCCTATTTCCTTGTAATGTTTGGGACTCTCCGCCGGATATTCCTTCCTTCGGACTAGGACCTTCATTACGGGACCTCCGTAAGCCCTCGCGAGCCTGGGATTCCCACTAGGACGCCGGGCAGGTTGTACCATCAAGACCTGAACCTGTGTACGTGATCGAATCGATTGAACTATCGTATTGTAAGTCACGGCTCAACTTGGACCCTTGAGAATTGCGCGGCCCGAAAGGGACCGTTCATCCTATTGGGCGGCCCATAACGAACCGTACATCCCTGGCTAAGTGCCACTTACATTAGTCATTTAACCTTGATCTATCTTCGACAAAATTATGTTTGGATCGACCCAGTAAGCCTAGGTTGACCAATAGAGAGTGGGCTGGACCCTGGTTCAGTTCTACCCCACTTATGACAGCCCGGAGGCCGTTTGGGTAGATTTCTAGTTGGTTAAGTTGAACGGACCTATTGGAACCGCCCATGTTATAGCACATATCTTATTGGACCGTCTGTCTGTTGGATGGCCCTGTAAGGACCGTTTATCTTGTTCTTGGGCTTCCAGCTCTACTAGTCTTGAGCGGCCCATGTTCAACCGTCCAATTACTCGAGCGGCCCTACATGGACTGTGTATCCTTGACTTCGGTGTGGCTAGTGCTAAGCCCATCTCTATCCTGAACGGTCCACTCTAGATCGTGTATTTCTTGAGCGGCCCTGTTCTGACCGCTTATCATCCAGAAGTGATTTCCGTGATTTTTCGTATTGAATCCAAGGACCTGATTGGTTCTTGATAACTAAAACTTTCCAGACATGATGTCTACTTCAAATTACGCTTGAAACTTTGGTAAGTTACATATCTTGAAGTATTGTCCATCTAACTTGATTAATGTCTAGACATAACTTGGGATCTTGGATCCAACAAATCAATGCCAACGCATCATAAGAGCCCGGTCTGGTCCTGGGAGGAGCGCCCGAAAAGTACTTGTGCCCCGGGGAGTTTGAATGACATGGTGAGGCATTGCACCGAGTGCATGACTAGCGTGATGTCTAAGACAATAATATCTTACTTGAATTTCTCTTGACTTGGTTAAATCTTGCTTGTTGGCCAAATTCCCGGTTATATCATGTTCTTGCCTTCCTTTCATTATTTTATTGCTTGGTTATTTCTTTTCGTTCTTTATTTACGCGCTCAAACATGTAATTTAATTGGTTAATTACTTAAACTTGCCTGTTATTACCTACTGAGCGTTCGCTCACCTAGTTTTTCCCCCTTTTCAGGTAGCTCAGGTGAGGACTCGCAATCTGATGGGAACGGGCAAGAGTGACGACCGTGGAGTGAACCTGATAGAAGCCTGTGAAACTAGTTCTAGTTGTGGAGTTATTGTGTTTAAGTGTATTTTGGAAGAGTTGTAATTTGAAGTTAGCCAATGTAATAATGTTAAGTGGATGTTGTCAAGATTATGTTAAGTGAGATCATTGTAGTTTGGGACATGGTTTGGTTATGTGCTATTTAATGAATGGAGCAGTTTCTATTTATGGTGATGTGCGATCTTTTAGCTTTAACATATCATGTCTAGAAGTCAACATATTGTTATTATTACTTGTCTCTATTGCCAGTCCCGATATTCCGCGTCGGGGCGTGACAGTTAGGTGGTATCAGAGCCTAGGTTTCTAATATTCCTAGGTTATTTAAGTTCTAGGATTCTAAGTGTTTGTCGTAGAACCTATACCCTCGTTATGAGTCAAAGGACCAAATCTAGTGAGAATTTGGGTAGAGACTTGGGTTGAGTTAATAATGAACTCTAACTCTTTCTCTTAAATGAACTTAAGATAAATTATTTTTGTGCAAGACGTTCCGATGGCAGCTGAGCGTGCGCAGTGGTGGGACATGCAGCGGACGGTCCAAGGACTTACGCGGGCTTTACAACAGGTGGTTCAAGGTGGAGCGGCGAATCATGGTGCTGGTGATTTACACAGGAGTTTTCGTTGGATGAATCCCCCCCGTTTTTGAGGTTCAACTAATCCCGATGAAGCCGAACACTGGCTTAAGAAGATGAAAAGAATTTTTGAAGTTATGCAATGCACCGACCAGGAGCGTGTGCTATTAACAGCCTTCCAGTTGGAACGGGATGCTAGGACTTGGTGGGAGTCAGTAAAGGCAACCCTCGGTGACAGACAAATTTCGTGGAAGGAATTTGAAGAATTCTTCAATAGCAAGTACTTTTCTGACAGAATCCAAGAGAAGAAAGCCGCTGAGTTTGCTACTCTGAAGCAGCGGAGTTTATCTGTGGCGGAATATAAAGCTCAATTTTCTCTCGCTATGCTACTCATTTGAGTTCCACAGAGAAGATGAAGGCGAAACGTTTTCTAAATGGGCTGAAGTTGCATTATATTAACCAGTTGGCGCCGATGGAGATTCAAACTTATGCAAAGATGGTAAGAAAAGCCCAAGTTTTAGAAGATACCTTGGAAATGACGGAGAAAATTCATGGGAAGAATGTTAAAAAGGAGCAACCTACTGGTTCTGGGAGTGCTAAATCCGGGAATGGCAAGAAGAGGCCTAATGGTGGGTCTGGTTCATGGAAGGGGAAAATGCCAAAGAATGAAGATAAGAAGCCTGGCCCGATTGTTCCATTTAAGGGCATATGCAAGTATTGTGACCGCCCCGGTCACAAGATGGAAGAGTGCTGGCGCAAGCTGGGCGCCTGTTTGCGTTGCGGGAGTAGGGATCACCGCATTCCAGAGTGTCCTCTCTTATTCGAGCAAGCTACCCCGACGAAACCTCAAGGCGGCAAGAAACAGCAAGGCAAGCTCCAGGCCTTACAAGAGGAGGACGTAGGCACCATCGAGGAGGGTGGACTTGTGGAAGGTACTCTCATTATTCTTGTAAAGCCAGCTTTTGTTCTTTTCGATACCGGTGATACTCATTCATTTGTTTCTCGGAGTTTTGCTAAGACATTAGCTGTGAAGCCGGTTTTGATGAATTCCCCCTTAGAGATATCAACTCCTATTGGCTCTAGATCAGCGATTAAATATTTTTATCCTTCTAGCAAAATTATGGTTAACGAACAGAATTTGCCGACTGATTTAGTATGCATGGATATGAAAGACTATGATGTAATTCTAGGAGCGGATTGGTTGGCTAAGCATGAGGCCAATGTTCATTGTAGTTCCAGCTCTGTGTCTTTTTCTAGACACCCTGGACTTTCCTTTATAGGGGTTAGGCACCATAGATCTGTGCCACTTATCTCGACCATCCGAGCCGATAAGTTGATGAGGAGAGGATGTCAGGCATTTTTAGCCTTTGTTTATGTGACCCCTGAGAAGAAGATCGAGATTAAGAATATTCCTATTGTCCGAGATTTTCCAGATGTTTTTCCTGAGGAATTGCCAGGTCTTCCACCAGAGAGGGAAGTTGTGTTTTCTATTGATCTAATGCCTGGCGCGACCCCTGTTTCTAAAGCTCCTTATCGTATGTCTCCTGCGGAGCTGAGGAAATTAAAGCAGCAGTTAATGGAATTACTTGAGAAGGGGTTTATTCGTCCAAGTACATCCCCATGGGGAGCTCCAGTGTTATTTGTAAGGAAGAAGGATGGCTCGATGAGGTTGTGTATTGATTATCGGCAACTGAACCAGTTGACTATAAAGAATAAATATCCATTGCCGAGGATTGATGAGTTATTTGATCCGATAGCAGGAGCTCAATATTTCTCTAAGATTGATCTTCGATCAGGCTATCATCAGTTGCGGATTAAGGAGGAGGATATTTATAAGACAGCTTTTCGTAGCAGGTATGGGCACTTTAAATTTATTGTAATGCCTTTTGTACTAACGAATGCACCTGCAGCTTTCATGCAGTTGATGAATAATGTATTCCGACCCTATCTGGATCAATGGGTCGTAGTGTTTATTGATGACATTCTGATTTATTCCAAGAGTGAGGAAGAACATGCTGAACATTTGAGGATGGCGTTACAATTATTGAGAGACCATCAGTTATACGTCAAGTTTAGCAAGTGTGAATTTTGGCTACAAGAGGTGTTCTTTCTAGAGCATATCATTACGAAAGAAGGTATTTCTGTTGATCCATCGAAGGTAGAGGCAGTTAAAGATTGGGACAGGCCCACTAGTGTAACAGAAGTTAGAAGCTTCCTAGGCTTGGTAGGATATTATCGGAGGTTTATTAAGGATTTCTCTAAGATTGCGGTACCCTTAACAAGATTAACCCGCAAGGAGAATAAGTTTGATTGGACGGAAGATTGTGAGAAAAGCTTCCAGACTTTGAAGGAATGTTTAACGACTGCCCCTGTTTTAGCTTTACCATCAGGAGAAGGAGGCTTCGTGGTGTACACCGATGCTTCGAGAATTGGTTTAGGTTGCGTACTGATGCAGCACGGGAAAGTGATAGCCTATTCTTCTAGGCAGTTGAGAAAGTATGAGGAGAATTATCCTGTCCATGATTTGAAGCTAGCAGCCGTAGTTTTTGCCTTGAAGATATGGAGGCATTACTTATATGGAGAGACATTCACAGTATTTTCAGACCACAAGAGTTTGAAGTATTTATTCTCTCAGAAAGAACTCAATATGAGGCAGAGAAGATGGTTGGAGTATCTAAAGGATTTCGACTTCTCCATAGAATATCATCCCGGGAAGGGTAATGTGGTGGCGGATGCCCTAAGCCGCAAGCCAATGACCAAATTGTCAAGTCTCATGATGCATGAATGGAAGCTGTTAGAGCAACTAGTCGGGTTGGATATTAATGTTGACAAGGACCGAGTTATGATTGCTCAGATTCAGCTTAAATCAGAATTTTTGGCAGAAATCAAGTCCTTGCAAGACAATGACCCAGAGTTGGTAGAAATCAAGGAGAGCTTGAGTAGCAGACCGAAATTCATGATAGCTGACGCTGGCAGACTGTTATTTCAGGGAAGGACTTGTGTACCTGATGTGGCCGAAGCTAAGAATAAGATCCTCGAGGAAGCTCATAGATCCCGATATACCATTCATCGTAGAGGTATGAAGATGTTTAAAGATTTGAAAAGATCTTTCTGGTGGCCAAATATGAAAAAGGAAATTGCAGAGTTGTGAATAGATGCTTGGTGTGTCAGCAAGTTAAGGCTGAGCATTTCAGACCTGCAGAGAAGTTGAAACCACTGGACATACCTCAATGGAAGTGGGAGAGTATTGGCATGAATTTCATTATGGGTCTACCTAGGACTCGTAGCGGATTTGATGCAATATGGGTTATCGTTGACAGATTGACAAAGTCCACTCATTTCTTATCCATTAAATCTAAGTGGACTGTTGATATTCTAGCAACTTTATATATGAAGGAAGTGGTGCGACTCCATGGTATTCCGATCAGTATTGTGTCTGATAGAGACCCCAGATTCACTTCAATTTTTTGGAAGGGATTGTAAGAATCTTTGGGAACCCGTCTGAATTTCAGTACTGCTTTTCATCCATAAACAGATGGACAGACGGAAAGAACCAACCAGATAGTGGAAGATATGTTGAGAGCCTGCATGATTGATTACAGAGGCAGTTGGAATGATCACTTGGCCTTGATTGAATTTGCTTATAACAATAATTATCAGTCCAGCATTCAGATGGCTCCGTTTGAAGCTCTGTATGGGAGAAGTTGTCGGTCTCCATTATGTTGGAACGAGGTTGGTGAGAAGCAATGGCTGGGGCCAGATCTTATTTCTGAATCATCAAAGAATATTCATATTATTAGAGACCAGTTGTAAGTAGCACAATCAAGACAGAAGAGTTATGCAGACCACAGAAGGAGGGACTTGGAATTTCAAGCTGGTGAACATGTGTTTTTGAAAGTTTCTCCTACAAGAGGAATCCGAAGATTTGGCATTCAAGGCAAGCTAAGTCCCAGATATGTCGATCCATTCGAGATTTTGGAAAGAGTGGGGGAGGTTGCGTACCGTATGGCACTACCACCCCAGTTATCCGGAGTAGACAATGTCTTCCATGTGTCGATGTTGAGAAAGTACATGTATGACCCCACTCACATCATTCAGCATGCGGATCTTGAGTTAAAGGAAGATCTGACTTATGAAGAGAGACCTGTTAAGATTATGGATCGTAAGCAGCAGCAACTCAGAAACAAGTCTATACCTATGGTGAAAGTGCAATGGAGTCGGCGTGGAACCGAAGAAGCTACTTGAGAGTTAGAAGATACCATGCGGAAACAGTATCCCGATTTGTTCTAGGTGAGTTGTTCCACTCCCCATCGTGTTAAGTGCAGTGAATTTGGTGGACCAAATTCTTTGAAGTGGGGGAGGGTGTAATACCTCGATTTATTAACAAATAAAAATTTCTAGAAAATTTATAAGAAATTAATTAGAAAAATTCTTAATAAATAGAATAAGTTAAATTTTGACTATTTCATAAAAATCTGGAAAATTTAGAATCTTGTAGAGGATCAAATGTTTGATAATAGTGTCCTCTGTGACTGACCCAAATAAAATCCGTATTTAGGCCAAATCAACTGATTAAGCCCAAATCCACACTTAATCTTTTTTTTTATCATCAAACACATCTAGTGGGAGCAAAGGGAGAGTGCACCCTCTTCCAAAGGAAGAGAATGTTCTCACTCCACCTTCAAACCACTAGTGTTATTTTATTACTGAAGAGGAGGGAATGTACAATATCAGTGAGAGAGGCCAGCTCTTTGCATTTACAAGAAAAAATAAAAGATTCTATACAAGTCGCCGGCGAAAATTTGGAATACAAAGGGCATCGGCAGTAGCATATCCTTTAGCTAGAGTGGGCAACTCTTTGAAAGAGGAGAATTCCATGTTGTGCCCAATGGAGACCGCATGGTTGGCAAGCATGTCGGCAAGCTGATTTACCTCTCTGTATGTGTGTTTGATGGGACAATTGAATAATAAGACTAGTTGTTGAAGTTGGCTCCACCATGGAAGAAGAGGCCATGGTAGGGTTCTCTTGTTATTCACCAAATCCACGAGAACCATTGAATTAGAGTAAATGACTGAAATTGGAATAGAGTGCAACTGGGCAAGACGGAGGCCGTCTAAAAGAGCACGTCCTTCAGCCACCATGTTGGATCCCTTGCCATAGAAGTACGAAAACCCAACAAAAGATGTCCCTGTGTGTTTCTGAAACATCCCCCTCGCCCGGATAGTCCAGGGTTACCCTTGCTTGCTCCATCAACATTAAGGGAATAATCATATGAAGGGGCATTCTAAATAACAGTGAAGTAAACTAGATTGCTAAATTTGATAACAATGCCACAATTTTGTAAAGTATTGCACAACTTGGAGCTTGAGCCATGTTTAAACTTGATCTGGCTGACAATCTGATTAATATCAGCAAGGATATGATTAATGATATTGTCGAGTTTAATTCTACAGCCTTCAAATTTGGCCTGGCACCTATATTTCCAAATTTCCCAGGTGATCAGGAGAGCAGCTAACAAGGATATGAAGCCCTTAGGTTTACTGATATTGGCTCTGTTGATGGAAAGTCTCAGCCGATTTCTAATTGTAGAGGCTTCTAGGCAAGAAACTCCAAGCAGAGGGCTAAAACTGCTCCATAGAAAAACTGCCAAATCATTGTGAACAACGAGATAGTCTTCATCTTCAGTAGAGTGGGAGGATGTACAACAAACACATGAAGAAACCATATTAATGCCAACTGACTGAACACGGTTGTCAACAGGAACAGCTTGCTGCAGAAGTTTCCAACATAATAGAGAAGCCCTCGGCGGAAGTCTATGCTGCCACAATTTGCTATATATAGAATCTGTAGTCTGCTCTCTAAGAAAGCTATAAGTGGATTTTATACTGTAATTACCTGAATTGGTAAATGACCAAACATGGATGTCATCCCCATTCTGAAGAGAAAATTTTTGAATATCTTCCCGCAGTTGAAGGTCTGTTATAGGATCCCAGATTGGATGCTGAATATTTGTTAATGCTGTATTAACTGAGCAGTCAGCAGAAAGAGTGTTGCTTTGTGAAGGAAATAAATCCACCAGTGCCTTGTCTTTATACCAGATATCTTTGAAGAAATTTGTAGCATTCCCATTTTGAATGATCTTGCGGGATCCAGTAAGCAGAATTGATCTAGCTTTATCAAAGTCACACTGTTTGATGCCAACTGGGAAAGGAGTTTTGCAATCAGAGATATGAAGCCCATGACAGTATTTCCTTCTAATATAGTTAGCCCATAAAGACTTTCCATACTGTGAGTGCCAAAGCAATTTAACAAGGAAGCAAGTTTGAATGTCTGAAAGGCTTCGGATGCCTAATCCTCCAGTGGATATAGGGCATCATATCCTTTCCCAGGAAACCCAGTGTTTTCTATGGGCAACTTCAAGGCCCTGCCAGAATAAATTTGCACATAATCTATTGATCTGCTTGTGTATAGTATAGGGAATGGAGACGTCACTGGCAGAATATATGGGAATCGAGGCAAGAACTGACCGGATCAAAGCCAATCTCCCTGCTTGTGATAACAATATACTTTGCCAACCTGCAAGTCCAGAATTGACTTTGTCTATCAGATATTTAAAATGAGGGGTTCTAGTTCTGCCTTTAAACAGAGGGATTCCCAAGTATCTAATACTTTCTGTCTTGTGATGATAACCAGTAAGTTGACAGATTCGGCTGATGGAAGAAGAGGGCATTTTTTTTGCAGTCACAAAGCAGCTTTTAGAGGCATTAATTCTTTGGCCAGATGCTGCTTCATATTTACCAAGAAACAGGAGCAGCTGTTTTATTGAAGATATCCCTCCATTCATAAAAATGATGGAGTCATCAGCATAAAGAATATGGGAGATTTGAGGAACACCCCGGGGGAGATGATAATACTTGCACAGTCTAGAAGAAAATATATTTTTGAGGCCCCTGCTTAGAACCTTCTCAGCTAGAATGAATAATGCAGGTGCTAATGGGTCACCCTGCCTAACTCCTCTTGAAGATTTAAAGTAGCCATGAATGCGACCATTCAAAGAAATAGAAAGCCATCAATTGACTATCAATTGAGCAACAAGAGAAATGAATCTGTTTGAGAAGCCAAAGCCTTTCATAACCTGAAAAATGAAATCCCATTCCATCCGGTCATAAACTTTGGCCATATCAAGTTTAATCATGATATTATGACCTCTGACAGGTCTGTCAATCTCCATAAAAAGTTCTTTGGCCAATATAAAATTATCAGTAATTTGCCTGCCACTTATAAAGCCACTCTGCTCATCTGATATGATTAGAGGCAACACAGTCCGCAGCCGGTCATTAATGATCTTGGATACAATTTGACATGTGAAATTACATAAACTGATGGGCCTGAAATCAGCATAAGTGACCGGACTTAAATCCACACTTAATCTAATTGGACCTTAAAACGTGAAATTTTAGCCTAATACCCGATCATTTACGCTGAAACCGGATCTAAATGGAAGGCTAGGATGAGAGGATCGTTTCCCCTCTTAGTTCTCCCCGAAACCCTAACCCTAGAAAGTGAACTTTGGTTTAGAAGGCGGTGGCTAACCCTATCCGCGCGGTTCGCGCACGTCCAACTTGATTGGACTCTATCTCCTCGAATAGAAGACTCTAGACCTTGTGTGACCAATAAAAATGACCCTCAGGAACCCTATTTTTGTTTGGGTGCTGTGGCGGCCGACGAGGATCATGGACGAGGACATATTCCGGCGATCACCGGCGGGGTGTTGTTCGCGTGTCGTCGTCCCTTCTTCTTCCTTCTTCCTCCGTTTAAAGTAGGTTATAGCAAGCCAAACCTTAAGTATTATATATGGTTAGAACCAGCATCGAGTGCTCATTCTATTGAATGCAAAAGCCCTAAAAGTTACTTAGTATCATGCGAGAATTTTAGGGTTTAGTAGAAGTATGTCATATCTAGGGATATACTTGTTCCATCTCGTTTAAGTAGGGATTTCAGGCACTAAAGATTAAATCGAGCATGCTATATTGTAAAACTTTTCGTGCTCTTTCTTTTGAGTCCAAAAGCCCTAATTATTATGCTCCGTGCTATGCGTATTTAGTAATTCTTTGTAACCCTAGCCAACTCGTCGAAGGCTGCCGGGCGAAAGGGGGACTTGAGCGTTTTTGACTTGTGCGGCCTCATGATAGACCGCCCAACGTGTTAGGCGGCACATTACGGACTATTTATGTGTTGTGATTCGTATTATGTTTTCGGGAAGAGCGGCTTGACCTAAACCGCCCTTTTGTCAGGAGTCCAGTGATTGACCGTTCGTCCCCCCCAGCGGCTTATTACAGACCGCTCATCCCCAGAAGGCTTTCGAACCTGAGGGGGATAAACGGCTTGTCGTGCGACTGCCGAGGAGGATGAAAGGTCCCTACTGGACCGTCCATCTTCATAGAATTGATTAAGATAGTAGATTAGTGGTTAAATGTAAGTTAGCAACATTCATAAAAACCCTAGAAAATTATAACATTAAATGATTATAAATCTTGCTGATTTTTTCATCTTGACCTTGGATCATCTTTTTTTCCAATGTTAATATTAATCATGACTCATTATTAAATTGAAAAGGTTATTAGGGTTGTATGACAGTCGTTCTACTCCGGTAGGATTGACTGACCGTCTCACTGGTTTCCGGTGTTTTATTAGCCCTATTTCCTTGTAATGTTTGGGACTCTCTGCCGGATATTCCTTCCGTCGGACTAGGACCTTCATTACGGGACCTCCGTAAGCCCCCGCGAGCCTGGGATTCCCACTAGGACGCCGGACAGGTTGTACCATCAAGAAGTGAACCTGTGTACGTGATCGAATCAATTGAACTATCGTATTATAAGTCACGGCTCGACTTGGACCCCTGAGAATTGCGCGGCCCGAAAGGGACCGTTCATCCTATTGGGCGGCCCATAATGAACCGTACATCCCTGGCCAAGTGCCACTTACATTGGTCATTTAACCTTGATCTATCTTCGACCAAATTGTGTTTGGATCGACCCAGTAAGCCTAGGTTGACCAGTAGAGAGTGGGCTGGACCCTGGTTCAGTTCTGCCCCACTTATGGCAGCCCGGAGGCTGTTTGGGTAGATTTCTAGTTGGTTAAGTCGAACGGACCTATTGGAACCGCCCATGTTATAGCGCGGATCTTATTGGACCGTCTGTCTGTTGGACGGCCCTATAAGGACCGTTTATCTTGTTCTTGGGCTTCCAGCTCTACTAGTCTTGAGCGTCCCATGTTCAACCGTCTAATTACTCGAGCGGCCCTACATGGACCGTGTATCCTTGACTTCGGTGTGGCTAGTGCTAAGCCCATCTCTATCCTGAACGGTCCACTCTAGACCGTGTATTTCTTGAGCGGCCCTATTCTGACCGCTTATCATCCAGAAGTGATTTCCGTGATTTTTCGTGTTGAATCCAAGGACCTGATTGGTTCTTGATAACTTGAACTTTCCAGACATGATGTCTACTTCAACTTACCCTTGAAACTTTGGTAAGTTCCATATCTTGAAGTATTGGCCATCTAACTTGATTAATGTCTAGACATAACTTGGGATCCTGGATCCAACAAATCAATGCCAACGCATCATAAGGGCCCTGTCTGGTCCTAGGAGGAGCGCCCGAAAAGTACTTGTGTCCCGGGGAGTTTGAATGACATGGTGAGGCATTGCACCGAGTGCATGACTAGCATGATGTCTAAGATAATAATCTCTTACTTGAATTTCTCTTGACTTGGTTAAATCTTGCTTGTTGGCCAAATTCCCGGTTATATCATGTTCTTGCCTTCCTTTCATTATTTTGTTGCTTGGTTATTTCTTTTCATTCTTTATTTACGCGCTCAAACATGTAATTTAATTGGTTAATTACTTAAACTTGCCTGTTATTACCTACTGAGCGTTCGCTCACCTAGTTTTTCCCCCTTTTCAGGTAGCTCAGGTGAGGACTCGCAATCTGATGGGAACGGGCAAGAGTGACGACCATGGATTGAACCTGATAGAAGCCTGTGAAACTAGTTCTAGTTGTGGAGTTATTGTGTTTAAGAGTATTTTGGAAGAGTTGTAATTTGAAGTTAGCCAATGTAATAATGTTAAGTGGATGTTGTCAAGATTATGTTAAGTGAGATCATTGTAATTTGGGACATGGTTTGTTTATGTGCTATTTAATGAATGGAGCAGTTTCTATTTATGGTGATGTGGGATCTTTTAGCTTTAACATATCATGTCTAGAAGTCAACATATTATTATTATTACTTGTCTCTACTGCCAGTCCCTATATTCCGCGTCGGGGCGTGACAGTCTACACCTTCATTGACCCTCCACTAGTCGTAGCCTTCCGACACGCGTGTGGTCCCACCGGGGAGTGGTGGCGAGGCTACCCGAGAGACGGTTTTAGGGTGGTTACCGTGGGCCTCCTACTGTGGCGGCTCGAGTCCGGGCCGGGAGGATGAACCTGCTAGAGGGCCTGACGTAGCGTAGTCAGTTAGTGTATGCACACGTGGTTGGGGACTTCGGACACGTGCTGACGAGCATGACCCCGACTAGACCCTTGTTAGTGTTACTTGTGTGTGTCTCAGTTTCCGCCTGGGGCGATTAGGGGGACACGGCGGCACGGTGTAAGTCGTCAGGGGACGCATCCGACTGTGCTTCTCGTGGACGGTACTTCTGTCTTTGTGTGGTAGCGACTCTTGGGTTTTGACGAGTTGTCTCATTTTTTGTGCCATGCGTTCGATACTAAGTGTAGTAGAGCTTTTCCGTTTATTTATTCTTGTAGCTCTCCGTTCTACGTCTTGCTAGTGGTAGCTTGTAGTCACTTTCCGTGCGATTTCTCGGTTTGCGAGGTAGGGACCGAAGGATCCCTACTGAGCCTTTTGTTTTGAGGCTCATTCCCTACTGTGGGAATGATATTTTATTAAAAATATTAGTATTATTATTTATTTGGTTATTTATTAAATATTTTATTTACGTAGGGCATGCCAGTCACTGAGTGACGAGTTTATTATGCGCATCGTCTGACTAACCAGACGATTATAGGTGATCATGTCGGGACCCAAAACTTGCCGTACCATAAAGGCTACGGCGTTAATTACATCTCTCCAGAAGAGAGAAAACCCTTGATTAATCGCCAAAATAGAGATTCCATGGGGCCCATAGAACATATGAAAGACGCGATTGCATGCCAGCACACAATATGGTAGTATTTATTTATTAGGCCGGCTCCCGGTACAGGGCGGAGAACCTAGGTCTGAGAACCATCATCACGCATAGTGAAAGCATCCGGCAGGGCATAACCCGACTTTCCGCTAATCACCATTCGATATACCGCAGAGTCAGATCATATAGGCACACAGGGTGGTAGTATTTAGTTTTATTGTTTATTGTTTATTTGGTCATTTACTTGTAAATTTATGGAAGACTTTGGCAACCCCTGTCACTCGCAGGGCTGTCGATTAGTCGTTGCCTTTTTATTTTGAGACTGCACATAGTATTACGGTGCATACATATGGGCCCATGAGGTGGGCTGAGTATGACCATATTCGGGCAGACTCGTGTATCATCGGGACAATGTATGCCATGGTATGGCAAATTTGATATTTAAAAATTAAGGGGATGCAGTTAAAACCCGGTCGAGACGAATTGAATTCAACGGCTTATCGGCCCAGGACAAGGTCATGCCGTGGTCATCATGAGATTAATCCCGAGATGCAGACACGACCTGTCAGGGGGTCATCAATATTCCCATATCCGGGGTCTAGAGGAGGTGAGAGCTCCGGAGTGGACACGGTCATGTTCATTATTCTTTATTTATTCTTGTTATTATTTTTAAATGCATGAATACACATTGTTTATTATTTATTTATTTCTTTTATTTTCTTTTATTATTATTTTTATATTCGATGCATATATTTTTATTCCCTTTATTGATATTTATTTGGCATTTATTTGACAATTATTCATTCATCATTTTTTGTTGTTATTCATTTATCATACTTATTATTATTTTTTTTCTTATTTTCTTTGTTGTCATTTATTTGACCATATTTGCTTATTATATGTATATTTTCATCTCTCACCTTTATTGCTTCAATTTTCTTATTAATTGATGCATATGAAATGCTGCACTTGTGTTTAATGTGAATGAAGGTGGCAACGCATGCATGTATGATTAGTTTAGGAAAATGCATGGTTTAGTGTTAGTTGATGCGTAGCATTAAAGGTGTTTAGTGTTAACGGAGTTATATGCATATATGAGATGGGTGGTAAGGACGTGCGTTAGTTTTTTGGTTGTTTTGTTTATTAGCGGGTGCATATGTTGTGTATATGAAATGTGTGTGTGACTGTATTAATGGAATGCATGCATGCTCGTGAAAACGGCGGGGGATGTGTTACGTGCTTTTGTTAAAACGGCGGAACCCATGGGCGAGGTGACGGCACGCCTTTGGTTTGTTTTTATATTGATAAAGAGGTGTTGAGAAGTTTGAAACGGCGCGGGTGAGAATGTGGGCTCGCCGGTTACTTACAATTGGAGTTTTAATGATTTTGAGTGTAATATTAAAACGGCATGGGGGGTATCGCGCCGGATTAGACCACGCCGGTTTAGGCCGCGTCGGGTAACGGTGTGACTTCGTTTGTTTTGTTTTATTTGTTTGTTTTATTATATTTGTTTGTTTTATTATTTGTTATTATTATTATTATTATTTATATTTATATTATTTTATTTTTTTATTATTATCATTATTAGTTGTTGTTTGTTTTATTATTATTATTATTATTATTTCATTCTTTTTTAATCATTTTATTTTTATTCCCGGCCTTGCAAATGGTCAAAATGTCCTTGCAAAAATTCGGTAGCATCTCCCCTAGACTCGGAGGGTTGCGAGGGATAAGCGGAGGTCCACCCTTGATGACGGACTCCTAAATCCGAGAGACTAAACACGGCGACCGGTGGACCCAAATGGACGGAGACCACGGGGGCGAGCCTACGAGGAGTAGCGATGTTCCACGGGCCTATAATCGTAAATCCAACAAATACCCAAATGGACGGTCCCCAAGGGCTAGCCTACAAGGGGTTTCCATATGTCCATGGGATATCCGAGTCGGGATAATGTTCGCCATTAAGGCAGTTGAATATTCACTCGGGGGGAGTGACCACTTAAACGGTGTGAGAAACAAAGCCTCAAAATAGCGGGGTGGCGGTTAAATCGGTGTGGGGAATAGTTTATTCAAATCCGGCATAGTTGAACATAGGGATAGTGTTAAAATGGCGCGGGGTAGCGTAGGTAAAGCACTTAAACGGCACGGCCATAAGCAACATGCCTTCACCGGCGTGGGTGGCTTGGGGCGCGCCGGAATAGGGCGCGCCGGGTGTGGACCAATTAGAAATCTTTGAGTTTGAGTCTAAGGTTAATCCGGTGCGGGGGGGGGGGGTACCGCGCCGTATTAGGGCGCGCCGGTTTAAGGCCGCGCCAGTTTAGTTGATTTTTGAGGTATTTTCAGTCCGTTTGAGTTCGAGAGTTGTTTATTGGCCTCTTTGATATTAATTGAGTTAATTAATTATTGAACTGGAGTCTTAGACTCTCCAGAAGCAGAGTCATGAATTCGTGCAAGGTTCATACTCAAGCACGGAGATTCATTCTTTCAAAAGTATGTTTTATTTAGTCCAAATCACAAAGGTGACTTAATGTTCAAAGCTTGGCGAAAATTGGACAGCATCTCCCTATCCCTGAAGGATTGTAGGGGAGAAGCAAGGTCATACTCACGTGCGGAGTCAGCCCCTAACAAGCCGGACAGCACAACGGCGGCCAGCAGATCCCAAGCAGATAGGAAATCCCGAGGACTAGCCTACGAGGGGCACCATGGCTCCGTGGGTTAAAACGTGATCAGATGAGATGACCAATAAGGGAAGGAAAACCCAGAGGGCTAGCCTACAAGGGGCACGCGACCCATGGTCAAATCACGATCTAAAGGGACGACCGGTAGGGAAGGAAATCCCGAGGGCTAACCTACGAGGGGCACACGACCCACGGCCACCACTAATTCCTTTGAGTGCAGTGGGTTTGATATTGGGTTATGAACCCTGTTGTTGTTCACCATCTAGTGGCCTGCAAAGATGCACATCATTGAAGGACATGCCCCTTTAGGCTTAGTGGTGGTCTGAAAACATCAATGGGGAATGTTCACCCTCCCCGGTCAGTGAATTCCTCGAGAAACACCCACATACAATGCATGTACATAACACACTCGGCCAAGAGACTGACCATGGTTAATTGCATCTAATAGAGAAGGGTAGATGATTAGCATGTTAGCAGAGGGGTGAGAGGGTCAGTATGCAGACGGAGATTATAAGGGGCAAATCCTCGAACAGCCAGTAGGTGGCATAAGGGAAAACAGTTATACCAGAAGACCCTGCGACCAAGTTATAGGGACGGTCACGTTCTCTCTAGTTCATAGTTATGAACAGATGAACCATGGGGGGGCAGTCCCAGGGGTAGCCAGAGATGGACGTATGCACACGTCTCTGGTAATAGAACCTACGATAAACATGGAGGAAGCTTGATACAGACATTCCGTCGAAGAGGACCCCAGGGAGAGGAAAATATTGCGTTAATGTTGCCCTGAGAAGGACCAGGGCGTATTCGGCGTCAATGAGGGAAAACCAAATGGAAACACACAGACGGCGGAGCTTGGATGCAACTAGAGAAAGAAGAAGGAACTCAAACACATATCAATGCTCTCATTCAGGCCCAAAGCTCATCACCAAGTGTAATAGTCGGACGAGATTACATATATAGATACGTCTTGGCATTATCGCACAAGACCGATTACATTACATCTCGATGTTAAAAGGCCAAAGGCTAAACTGAACGAAGAGACGAAGGGGGATGCGAGCTCATATCATCGCTCGGCTTGTTACAAGATCCACGGAGGGAAAAGCTTTACAGAGAGAAGGGAAAAGAAAACAGAAGGAGGCATCACCACCCACCTAATCCTTTCTCAGCATAAACAGAGTGTCAGAAGAAGAACCCTCTTCCCCGGCTCCGGGCTTCTTCAGGCAGACGGACGGGAAGGACAGTGGATATCTGAAGCTCACTCCCAGAAAACCCTTTCTTCTTCCCCAATTCTCCTTCTTTCAGGCGATTGGCTCTCCTTCTTTTCGGCCTCCCTTCTTTGGGCGCAAATGATTGGGTTATATAGCATGCCCAATGCATGCTCCTTACCCGACACGAGATGAGCGCGCCGGATAAGGGCCCAAGTTGTTTTTGCGCGCCGATAAAGGGGCCTTGGGTAGTTGAGGCGCGCCGGTAAAGGGGGCGCGCCGGATTAGGCCGTTCCGTCGTGTTTGCTCAGGCGTGAGTCGGACTGGGTGCCTCGGACTGGCTCCGGGCGTTGTTCTGTTCCTTCATCTTGCCACAGCTTCGAAAAACCACTACGAGAAGTATCGGTAGAGATTTTGGGCTATTGGACGGCCAATTCCGGAACCGTTTGTGCCTTTGGTTCGGACACTTGGGTTTTCTGTTGACATGGCCTTCGGCACTGTGATTTGTGCTGCCGGGTCGGCTTCACTTGTATTTGTAGCTTTTTGATTGCTTCTTCGGGGATGGTTCTGAATACTCTTCCGAGCTCCCGGGTCTTGCTTTAGTGGCTGTCCGTTGGAGCCGAGCATCTTTTCTTTTCTTATTTTCTTTGGTCTCATCTTTTGTTCGGCTTTCGCCATTCTTTTTCTTTTTTTCTTTCGTTTCTTCTCTGTCAGCACAGGAGGACCCGATCAGAACTTAAGACCTATAGAAGCAGAAGTCAGGAAAAATTAGGAATATTTTTAGTGTCAACAAATACCCTCCACCCGCGGGTGTCGCGAAAGAGAGACAAAAGAGCGGGACGTACGGGTGTAGCCCATAGCCCGTTTGAAAATATTGCACGTGTCTTTTTCTTATTATTTATTCCATTTCCATTCATCATCATTCATCATTTTTTTTCATCATTCAATTTTATTGTCCCTTTTTTATATGTATAGCCTCATCCAAGCACGCAGGCATTCAACGACCACAAGCATAGAGTTGCTATATGTAGCATAGTTTCCCTATATCAGGGATAGGATAAGGACAGCGCCCACGATTCACGGACAGAGTGTGGCTCACGAAGCACAACTAAGGGAGATATGCATACGTAAAGGGGATACTGCATAGAACATATGCATAGCATAGACCACAATCTACACCCAGGACTATTCTTCCATAGTGTGACAGTGCGATTATATGGTTAGTGAACCCAAGACATAGGGACGTGTAGACGTTTTGAGTAACACTATAGGATTACTTTATCGCCTATACATACATTCGGGGCTCTCGGCTTTTGGTAGCTTCGCACAACCCCCTTTTATTCTTAATTTCGAATTTCACCATTCAACGCGAGTTTCCTCATGTGTCTCAATGGGGATTCCCGGCTACTAGGATTCATCCTTTATTATGACACTATTGTGGATTTCACCATTTGACGCGAGTCTCCTCATATGTCTCAATGGGGATTCTCGGCTACTAGGATTCATCCTATATTATGGTTTTATGATGGATTTCACCATTTGACGTAAGTTTCCTCATGTGTCTCAATGGGGATTCTCGGCTACTAAGATTCATCCTTATTTTAATTGTGGAGTTTGTTGCACCATTTTCGCGCGAGTCTCCTCATTTTTTTCAGTGGGGATTCCCGGCTACTTAGATTCACATTCCACTTTCCATTATCATCATTTTTATTTATTTATTTATTTTTTAAAGTGGGCAGGCAACTTTTTCCTCACGATCACCCTTTACGCGAGTGTAGAGATTTAAGCGTCCATGAAGTGTTAAGAAGAATTTATGACGTCCCTATGGCTAAGGATCATTGCTCATTTTACGTGTGAGGTGTGAGAGTTTCGTCTAGGGTGTATCATGCGAGTTGTACTAGCAACATAGCTACAACTCTTCCCCTAGCCGTATGCACTCGTCAAGAATTGACTTTTCATTCCTTAGTGTGTGTCGTGACGCACACATATCCTGAACCAGGGCAACGCTATTTACGAAGGGAGTACGCGGCCTTAGAAATTTGAATGAAGTGTGTTAATACTATATTTCAGGCAGACATCCACGTGAGGCAAACAAGCACATAAATCACGTCATGATTATCATTTCTTATTCTTTTTTTTTCTTTTTTATTTCTCTTTTATTTCTTCTTTTCCTTTCTTTGCTCTATTTTTTTCTTTCTTGTCCCTTTCTCTTTTTCTTTTCTTTTTCTCTATTTTTTTGTTTCTTCTTTTTGTTTTCTCTTCTCTAAAGGGCTTAATGGGCATGTCCACAGGTTGGTGATTCTGGCGTCGGGAGCCCGATGCGATGGCAGTGGAGAGAAGGTGTCATATGTGGTGGTAAATCCCTAGAGGGATCACGAGTTGGTATGAAATCAAATGAGGTCTTTTCGTTCATTAGTTCGGAGAATAGTTCCGAGCCAAGGGTAAGAGGTTTGTCGGCTTAGACCAAAGGTCATGACGCCGAATGACTTGGCTTAGACGTAAGGTCATGACGCCAAGGGGGAATATGTAACGGCTTAGACATAGAGTCATGACGCCGTACAACTTGGCTTAGGAGTAAGGCCATGATGCCAAGACAGAACATTTAACGGCTTAGACATAGAGTCATGATGCCGTACAACTTGGCTTAGGCGTAGGGCCATGATGGCAAGGCAGAATATTTAACGGCTTAAACGTAAAGTCATGACGCCGTACAACTTGGCTTAGGCGGAAGGCCATGATGCCAAGATAGACTATTTAACGGCTTAGATGTAAAGTCATGACGCCGTACAACTTGGCTTAAGCGCAAGGCCATGACGCCAAGGCAGGATATTTAACAGTTTAGACATAATGTCATGACGCCGTACAACTCGACTTAGGCGGAAGGACATGACGCCAAGGCAGAATATTTACCGGCTTAGGCGGAAAGCCATGACCCCGGACAAGGATATTTAACGGCTTAAACATGAAGTCATGCCACCGTACAACTTGGCTTAGGCAGAAGGCCATGACGCCAAGGCAGAATATTTACCGGCTTAGGTGGAAAGTCACGACGTCGGACATGGATATTTAACGGCTTAAACATGAAGTCATGCCGCCGTACAACTTGGCTTAGGCGGAAGGCCATGACGCCAAGGCATAATATTTATCGGCTTAGGCGGAAAGCCACGATGCCGGACATGGATATTTAATGGCTTAGACATGGAGTCATGACGCCGTACAACTTGGCTTAGGCGGAAGGCCATGACGCCAAGGCAAAATATTTACCGGCTTAGGCGGAAAGTCATGACGCAGGACAAGAGTATTTAACGGCTTAGACGTAAAGTCATGACGCCGTACTGTTAGGTCCCACAGTGTAGTGGCACGGATCTAGAGGGGGGTGAATAGATCCCTCTCTAAAAATTATAGCCAATTAAAAAGACTTGAAGGCTTCTCAATCAAACCTCACCGAACATGCAAGTGACAAGATCACACACGGTGAGATGGCAATTTGAACTAGCAGTATACGTTGACAAATTTAGCACCAATGTGCAAGATAATCAATAACTCATCCTGTGAATGGTGGTAGAAGATAAGGAACAAGCATACAACCAATCACTCATGCACAAGGATTTTTTAGGTGGTTTGGGACCACGACAGGTACCCTACGTCCACCCCTCACCACCTCTGTGAGGCTTCACTAAAATGCTACACGAGGTAGCACACGGGGACGACCCCCAATACACCACACGTTGCACGACGGTAGCAAAACTCACACACGAGCACGAGGCTCAACACGCTGCAGAGCAGCACAGACACGAGGGCGAACCCTCAACACGGTGCTCAGCACCACACACACACACCATGACGGGGACGCACCCCAACAATGATTACACACTCGGAGACCCCGCTCCAAACACACACACAATATTCTTCGGTTTAAAAGATGAACTCAAATATACATTTGTAAGCTCAATGGACATAAACAAGCATGAATAACTCTAAACTGTGATGAATATAGAGTTGAGGAAACTCCTGAGCATCAAAGATGAAGCTGGGTTCCTTGATGACTTCCGGGGATGACCAGATTGGAGAAGATGCCTTCACAAAGCTCCTTTGGTTCAGATCAGAAGAAAGGACGCAGATGCTTCAATCCCCTTTTCTTTGGTGACTTCATGGCGCATCAAGTCCATGGGTGATGGAGAGATGGTTCAGCCATCGTTCTTCAAGCCAATGGCTTATGGAAGGTGGAGGACGAACGTCTTCAGCCTTGAATCGATCTCAGCATAATGTGGGAAGAAGCTTCAACACGTTCCAGCCGCTCTTCCTGCAAAACCCCAATCGTATATGCATTAGATGCTCCTACATTCTTAAATGGAAAACCTATCTCATATGATATATATAACACCAGAAAAATGAGGGCCACGTAGAGGATAATATCCCCCAAGGGCCAATCACGATTGGGCACAAAAAGAGGGGATCGAGCTAGGGCTCCGGCCGCCGCACGAACCGGCATATTTTCCGGTCGCCGGAAAGTGTCGGCCCCTAAGGTCGACACTCGCATACGGGCAAAGCAGAACAAAGGCCGAAATAGCACCCAGTGAAGAAAGTGTCAAACCACTGGGTCGACACTTTTTGCCTGTGACAAAGAAACAAGCCACGGCAGAAAGACCTGGAATAAGTGTTGGGAGCAGAGGATCGTCAAGCTAGAGGGGGAGGGGGTGAATAGATTGACCACTTAAAATTTTAAACAGAATAAAGCGATCGCACACTCTGTGATAGCACAGGCATAACCTCACTCCGTGAACTCTAGAAGGCAAACGCAATATCTAAGTGCACTAACCGAGACAATAAGCACGAAATCAAACCACAAGCACAAACCACGGGAGATAGGAGTTTTAAGGTGGTTCGGTCTCTATCCCGAGACCTACGTCCACCCCCTCACCAACCCGGTGGGGATCACCGCTGAGCTTTACAGCTTATGCTAAAACTAGAGAAGAACCCTTCTCTGACCTGCAGATCCAATCTGTAGAAGACAGCAACACACTGTCACAGAACCGCTGTCAAACAGCTTGCAGACACGAAGTCTGTTCTCCCTCTGATCTCAGAACTCACTCTGGATCAGAACAAACCTGTCCACTAAATCCCAGTGGAACGATAATCCGAATATAACAATGTATAAGAAAAACAAAAATACAAAGTAAGGAATGAACTCAGAAGACGCTGGTCAATGAATCTTCAGGCTTCTTGCGCAGCAGAATAGAGTGTAGCCTGAAGGGATGAACAGCACGATCTGAGTATGATCTCCTCTACAATTGAGGCTAGATCAAACTGATGCTTCCACGGTTCTTCAGCGTCTGATCTACTTCACCAGGAGAATGAACCTGTACTGCAAACTTCGCACAGGATAGTCTTCGAATATCCCCTTGCTCTTAGTTCTCCTGAGGAAGAATGCCTCACCCCGTTCCTCTCTATTTTTTTCCTTCAATAACTCGAATAGATTAGAGATCCACTTCTCTATCTCCTTTTTCATTTTCCCGCGTAGGATTGGGCCCCACGAGATTCCCAATCATTTGCCCACGTGTGGAGAAGCTTCTGGACTAACGGAGGAAGTGTGCACTTCATTTGCAGACGTGGCTGGCCCACTTTATCCAGTTCTTCTGCCCGAGCACTTGTTTGGGACTGGGTGCGTCGACGCCAGCATCTGGATGCGTCGACGCTGTGTGAAGATAGCTTGAGGACAGATTTCTGTCTTGGGCTTCTGGAGGCAAACGCGTCGACGCTGCACCCGAGTGGCGTTGACGCAGTTAGTATGCGCGTGACTTAAACAAGTTGAGATCCAGTCACAGCGTCGACGCTGTCTTGCTTGAGGCGTCGACGCAGTCTTGATGAAGTGTGCTTCAACTTGGAGGAACTGAAGGCTGCGTCGACCCTTTGAGCTTATGGCGTCGACGCTGACTATTGCCTGTAGTAATTCTCAACAAAAATACTTGCCACATAACAGATTATCAAATAATACATCAACCTGTCATATCATGGTGGTCATCATCAAAACCAGGAGGACAACAATCTCCCCCTTTTTGATGATGGCAACCATGATGGAATTCTAGCACTCTAATGATCATGCAATTCAAAAGCAAGTATCAACATTCAATTCATTCACCATTCAACTAAACACAACACATGATCAAATTATAAAGATGAAAAAGTGAAGTGCATCACAGTCTCACACAGTCTCCCCCTTTGACATCAGCAAGAAGGGGAGGCCACAAGTCAAGTAATTATAACAAAACATCTAGACCATTACTTAGGAAAAAACTGTCCATATCTCCTAGACGACTGATTAGAGGACTGGCCATGTGGAGGTGGAGGACGATGCGATGAGAAGGTCTATTGGGCGTGCAGAGCTTGAATTTCCTGAGTGAGCTTGCCCAACTGAAACATCAGATTACTTTTAAGACCTCCCAGCTCTGAACGGACATCTTCAGATCCTCGTGTTAACGTCTCAAGCGTACTGCAAATTGTTTCAATGGAAGATGAAAGACTAGTTAGCTTATCAACAACAGCTTGAAACCGTGGGGCAATCGAGGTTACTGGAGATTGCAGAGTAACTATCGCAATTTGAATGTCATAACACATGGATTGCAGCTGGGCCATGGTCTGAAGGGTAGAAATCTGGGCAGCGTGCATATTGGACACTAACTCTGCAGTCTTGTTTACAATCTTTGCAACACTCTTCAGGACCTTCCTCATTGCTTTGTCAGTTTTCTGCTTGGCCTCCATATAGTTTTTCCATGAGACGAGTATAGAAATTTCAGACATGACAATTCTCTTGTACAGTCGTTCCAGCTGAAAGTCAGTATACAGAATGAGAGAATTAATTTTGTCCCCTTGATGCTGCATCATTCTAATGAGGTGAACTAGTAAATCCTTTTCTGTGGCACCAGGAGGGGCCTGGAAATAATCATCTTGAGGCTGTTGGCCATTGGACCCAAGTTCTCTATTAGTATTATGTGAGCTGGACTCACCTTGTTCCCACTGAGTCTTGGGTTCCTTTCTAATGTCATGCCACTCAGGCTCATCATCTTGGAAAGGAGGTGCATCAGGATGAAATTCTTCCTCATCAGCTTCTTTGGGAGACTCCACCGTATATGAAGGAAAAGCCTGCTCACCACCAGCATATGAAGGAGGTGACCTGGCTGGAGCTTGGTCTTCACCTCGGAACTCAATGTCCACATCTCTCTCCTGTCCTGCCCATTGTGGAGGAGAAGCAACTGGCTCAGGAGGTGTCCTGACTAACTCAGGTTCAGGCTCAGAAGGAGGGGCAGCTGCCCTTACATCAGATTGTTGACTAGGCAGCACTCTGACTGGCTTTCCATCTACAATTTTTATTCCCATAAAATTCTGGACAAAAGACATGGAGTAAACATTACCTCTATGAACTACACATTTCTTCTCATTGCCAAAAGGAACTCCAACCTTTCTGAACAGGGCTGTGAGGTGTGCTGCGTAGGGTAGAGTCCTAGAGTTATCAAGACAAGTGCCCATTGTCTGAATAATAACATCAATCAACGAAACTTTGATTTCTTTCAACATGCAGTACAGTAAAAATCTTTGCATGATAGTGACCCTTCCACGTCCACTACTCTGTGGGGTAAAGATGGATGTGCATATATGGTGCAGTAGACGAACAGGAGATGAAAACTGATTCGCTTTTAAGCTGGACAAATAGGTCTGCTTAATGTCTAAAGGGTCCTCTGGCTGGCCGGTCAAAACAGCAAATGCTTCATGTTCATTCAAAGGAAACGAGTGTAGTTCGGCCCCCTTCTTAGGAATCTTCCACACACTGGCGAGTAGACGAGCCGTGAGCTCAAACTTAACACCCTGTACAGAGCTGGTTAGTATTCCAAGGTTGGGTTGATGGCAGAGATTGTGGTAAAACTCCCTGACAAACGTAGGATAATAAATGGAATACTTGGTGGCAAAGTCCCACCAGCCTTGAAACTCCAAAATAGGCCGAATCTCAGGGAAGGCAGCATGAAAAGCTTCGTCCGATTCAAGAATATACCGTGGAATTAAAACTTTCAGGGGTTCATCTGTACCAGAAGTAGGAGCGGACACAGAGACCCCAGACTTGGATTTTTTGGAGGAAGCTTTCTTCTGAGGAGAGGAAGGCTTGGAAGACGAACGGGCCTTCTTCTTCTTGGAAGGAGGAGAGGGACTGCGTGGACGCTTCCCCTTGTCCTTGCATTTTTGCGGAGAAGAAGATTTAGGAGGAGGAGCCGCTGCAGATGATTCAGGAGCTTGGGCTTCAGCGGCTAGCTCAGGAGCCGGAGGAGCCGAAGATGGTTCCTCAGCAGGCTTCTTTCCTTTCCTGGAGTAGGTGAGCGCCATCATCACAGATAGAGGAGAAGAGGATGGCCGTGAGGTGTTTCAGAAGGAGTAGATGAACAGTTGCCTGAGAAGAATGAACGAGAAGGTAGCCGACTGTTTCCTCGGTTCGGGGTTCAAAGGAGTGAAAAGAAAAACCCCCAATCCGGTTATCGGGTAACCGGGTAATGGATCCAGGCCATATTCTAAGGAAGCTAGATAGAGTGGATGCGTCGACGCGAGGAGATCAATGCGTCGACGCCGTGAACACTTATGCTCAAGTGTGCATTGGAAAAGCCCAGATGCGTCGACCTTATGAACAAGGGTGCGTCGACGCCATAGTGTAAATAGACTCTGCTAGACAAAGATTTTAAAAGAGAGAAGAAGCAGCTTAAAGAACAGAACTTGGGAAATATCATTAGAGTCCAGGGTTCATAAGGTAATACACTCATACTCAGGGATTTTTAATAGCTTCAGTTCAAATTCCCATGAAAACTAAATTTACTCAGATTAACGTCGAACCATTCAGTGACATAAAATAATGATATTCTACCAAGTTTGAAGCACAGAAATGAACATTAACAGTGCAAAAATAGAATAATTTCTAAACGAGCTTCATACTAGGGATCTTCTCACTTCTGTATCCTGCATTATTCAATTTCAAAAAATCTTTGTAGAAAGAAATTTAATGAGCATTGAAGATGAGTTCATAAGATCTGTTGAGCCTTTTGATTTCATACTAACACACATGTGTTTTAATTTTTATTTTATTTATTGCATCCATTAGCAGTCAAGTATAGCTAGCCTTGTGACACAAGTACACATGCTTATCAGGCACCAGAGTCCCCGGTTACTCAGCATAGCTAACCATTTTGCCTTGAATCAGAGGTAGTGATCAACCTCATGACATGCCTTTCAACACTTCATGGGTGAGAAAGGTAGTTTCTCGGTTGAGAGTCACCATTGCTCTGAAATGGATTATTTTCATTTAAGGACAGAGATAGTAGTCCACCTCATGACTTGCTCTTTAGCACTTCTTTGGTGCATAGAGCCAGTTTCTCAGTGAGAGCCTACCAGTGCTCTGCTTATTACAGATACATTGTGTGTTGCACTTTATCTTTTAGCTCCTTTTTAGACCTAAACAAACTTTAGCAACAATACCAATTAAATTCCAATTCATTGAAAGATCCTTCTACTTTTGATTAATTTGGGATAAAGAGATGATAGGAACCAAGTCATATTAACTTGTTTAGTCCTTATTCCAGATTCAATCACTTTTAGGTTCAAGTACTGTTGAGTTCAAACATTGAAGGACACACATTTTATATCATTAAGTAGTGTGAAGCTATTCTGAGAGAAACTTGTTTTCATTAGAAATTATCCCCTTAGCTCCCCCTGAATTTAAGGCATTAACTTTTCACCCTAACATTTGAGACAATTCCCTTATTCTGGAATAGAAGGAGAGTACATCAAGAAATCTTGGTGGCACTTGTTGGGAGCCGAAGGTGAATAAGATAGAAGATAAGCATGATGGGGTGCAAAGGAGACTCTTGAAGAAGAACAAGTCTAGCAGGAAGGATGGATGAGACGACCTTATGGACTAGACGTGAGAACACAGTCACCACCACAGCTCTCTGTTTCTAGTAGAGCGTCGACGCAGAACACCTGCAGCGTCGACGCACTCAGCCATTCTGCTCGGACAGTTTATCAGTGATCAGAGGCAGTCCACCGCTGCGTGGACGCATCCTAGAGGCTGCGTTACCGCATCAGACATCTTATCTACATACTTCCAAATTTATTCCAAGGACTATTTATACCTAACTCCCCCTTAACTCAAGCATTATTTAAGAGAATAAAAACGGATGAAATTGTGAACATGCTGAGGTTTTATTTCAGATGAACAAAAACAAGTTAAACTAACAAGGATTCATACTCCCCCTAAGTGTATGAATTATTCAAACATGGACATTTTGACCATAGCAGGACATCAAATGATCATGACAAAGGCAATCAAAGAGCATTCAGACATTTGAACATGCAATTAATTCAAGCTTCAGAATGTAAATTGCAGAGTCCAAGCTCTCTCCTAAGAGATGAAAAACGCTCATTAATGAGAGGCTTGGTAAAAATATCAGCTAGTTGAAGTTCAGGCTCTACAAATACGAGTTTGAAACTCCCTTTACTGACCTCATCTCTTAAGAAATGATGTCTGATTTCAATATGCTTGGTCCTAAAGTGCTGGATGGGGTTCTTGGCCAGGTTTATAGCACTTGTGTTATCACACAATAATGGGACACATCCAGGATCAGTTTGGTAATCTTGGAGCTGATGCTTGATCCACAACACTTGAGTGCCACAGCTCCCTACAGCGACATATTCTGCCTCTGCAGTGGACAGTGCCACTGAGTGTTGTTTCTTGGAAGCCCAAGAGACCAAGCACCCACCCAAAAATTGGCAGTAGCCACTAGTGCGTTTTCTGTCCAATTTACATCCAGCATAGTCTGCATCCGAATATGATACCAGATCAAAGGAGCAGGATGCAGGATACCAAATCCCTAGGTCTTGAGTTCCAGCAAGGTATCTAAAAATACGCTTGACAGAACTTAAGTGGGATTCTCTAGGATCAGCTTGAAAGCGTGCACACATGCAAACACAGAATTGAATATCAGGCCTTGATGCAGTAAGGTATAAAAGTGACCCTATCATACCTCGATAGGTCTTGGCATCAACTTGTGTACCTTTCAAATCTGCATCCAAGGGTGTGTTTGTGCACATGGGAGTGCTGATTGCCTTCAGATTTTCCATTTTATACTTCTTCAGTAACTCCTTGATGTACTTTATCTGACTAATAAAGCATCCGTCCCTGCTTTGGGTGATTTGCAAGCCTAGAAAAAATTGAAGTTCACCCATGAGGCTCATTTCAAATTCTGTAGTCATTAAGTTAGCAAACTCCTTACACAAACTGGGTTTAGTGGAACCGAAGACAATGTCATCAACATATATTTGAACCAGAATGATATCTGAATTCCTTACCTTTGTAAACAATGTCTGGTCCACTTTACCTCTTGAATATCCTTTTTCAGTGAGGAAGGAGCTGAGCCGGTCATACCAGGCTCGAGGTGCCTGCTTGAGTCCATACAGTGCTTTGTCTAACCTGTATACGTGGTAAGGATTTTCTGCACATTCAAAATCAGGGGGTTGTTCCACATATACTTCTTCTTTGATTATTCCATTTAAGAAAGCACTTTTTACATCCATTTGTTGTAATTTTATTCCATGACTTACAGCATATGCAAGCAACAACCGAATGGCTTCTAATCTGGCTACTAGTGCAAAGGACTCTTCGAAGTCGATACCGAACTCTTGATTGTAGCCCTGTGCAACCAGTCTAGCTTTATTCCTAACAACAACACCATTTTCATTTTGTTTGTTTTTATAGACCCATTTAGTTCCTATTATAGATTGATCCTTGGGTCTAGGCACTAGATGCCACACTTCATTTCTTGTAAATTGGTTGAGTTCTTCATGCATGGCATTTATCCAGTTGGGATCTTTTAAGGCTTCCATGACATTTTTGGGTTCAGTTTGAGACACAAGTGCCATGTTATCCAATTCTTGAATTTGAGAACGTGTCCTAACAGGTTCATGCAAGTTGCCAATTATGCTAGATGAGGGGTGATCCCTTAACATCCTAATGTTAGTTAGAAGGTTACCTCCATTGATACCTGAATTACCCTGATTACTCGACTCTGGCTCATCTTCTTTTGGCCTTGAATCTCCTTCCAATGTTTCTTTCTCCTCCAGCTTGTCAAGGAAGTCTTCATCACCCTCGTTCCTGCATGAAGATTCAACTTGTGAATTGTCAATTAGCTCATCAAAAACGATGTGAGGTGATTCCTCAACCGTTTGTGTTTTCAAATTTAGGACCCTATATGCCCTAGAGTGACTAGAGTATCCTAAGAAGATGGCAGGCTCACTCTTGGGTTCAAACTTATCTAGGGCCCGTTTATCATTATTCGGAACAAAGCACTTTGAACCGAAAATTTTAAAATGAGCAACAGAGGGCTTCTTACTTTTCAGCATTTCATATGGAGTCTTTTTGGACTGAGGTCTTACCATTGCCCGATTTACAATGTAGCATGCAGTGTTCACAGCCTCTGCCCAATACTTCCTTGGGAGTTGCCCTTCAATCAGCATGGTTCTGGCCATCTCCACAAGGGTTTGGTTTCTTCTCTCCACGACTCCATTTTGTTCAGGTGTTCTTGGGGAAGAAAACCTGTGATTTAGCCCTGTTGCTCTGCAGAAATCCTCAAATTCAGAGTTGTCAAATTCTCCACCATGATCTGACAAAATGGAAGAAATGACAAACTTACCATCATGCTGTGTTTTCTTGAAGAATGCCTGAAATTCCTCAAATGCCTCATTCTTATGAGTTAGAAAGAATACCCATGTAAATCTAGAAAAATCATCCACTAGAACAAATCCATATTTATTACCACTAATGCTTGCTGTTCTAGTGGGTCCAAACAAGTCCAAATGAATGAGTTCAAAAGGTTTAGTGGACTGACTCTCTACCTTGGACTTAAATGACTTCCTAGTGTGTTTGCCTTGGGTGCATGCATTACAGATTTTGTCATTTTTCTTGAATGAAGTATCAGGCAGGCCATTTACCATGCTGTGTTTGGCTAACTTATGCAAGACACTATAGCTAGCATGTCCTAGCCTACGGTGCCACAACCAAGCTAGTTCAGTTTTATTTACAGCAAGGCAAAGATTATTATGAGCAGGATCGTCTAAATCTACCATGTACATGTTGTTTATCCTTTTTCCAACAAATTTAACTTTTTTTGATTTTTCTTCTAAGATGGTGCATGTATTTGCATCAAACACCACTTTATTACTCCTATCACACAGCTGGCTTATACTGAGCAAGTTATACTCTAGACCCTCTACTAAAAGAACATCATCAATGGAGGTAGAAGGGTTCTTGCCAACTTTACCTTTGCCAACTATTTTACCTTTATTGTTTCCACCAAAGGTGACAAAGCCTCCATCCTTCTCAACCAAGAGACAAAACTTGGCCTTGTCCCCTGTCATATGCCTTAAGCAGCCGCTGTCAAGATACCACCTGTTGTGCACGGCCGCAAGGCATTCCTGCATGAATCATCAAACAAGAGATTTTGGAACCCAAACACACTTGGGTCCCATTGAATCACTGGATGACTTCAGGTAATTCAGCAGGTTCTTAGGAATCCACATTTGTCTTTGTTGAGGTTTTTGATGGATTTTAGTTGAGGAGGCAGCAGGTTTCTGATTTGATTTTAAGGTTGTTTTAGATGCTTTATTGAACCATCGTTTATTTTGACTCCAATAGGTTTCTTGGTGGTGTGGGTTGAATGCCCTAAATGAATGCATTTGGCTTATTGGATATGCATACATGGAATGCGTCGACCTACCTGAATGAGTGCGTGGACTCACCCACCCATAGTTGCTTCTGTGTGCATGATAGAATGTAGGGTGCGTGGACGCATTGTGATGTGTGCGTCGGCCCATCCACCAAGACTGATTGAAGTGTTGGCCATGGTGGTTTGGGTGCGTCGACGCATTTCCCAGCATGCGTCCACCCATGTGGTCGTTCCTATTCTTATGGACTCTCTGGAATCCGGTCTGCGTCGACACATTACTGGCCTTGCGTGGACGCATCTGGCTCCTGCCAGACTTGGTGCTTTCAGTCTTTCTACTACGATGCTGGTGAGAGGAGGGTCTGGAGCTGGAAGCCTTATGTGGTGATGAAGTGACAGGCTTGCAGCTGGTTACATTCTTAGCAGATTTTGCCTTAGGAGTTTCATTCATCTTCTCTTTTCCTTTCTCCTTTGTCACTTCATTTTTCTTAATTTGTTTCTCCTCAGCTTTCTTCTCTTCTGACACGAAGGTCACCAGCTTAATTCCGATTTATTTCTTTTTGCTTGGATTATATCCAAGTCCTTCCTTGCCAACATTGCATTTTGTTCCCAGTAAAGCATCAAGATTATGTTTACCTTGTGCCATTTTCTCCAGGGAAGCTTGTTTGTCTAATTTTTCTTCTTTAGCTTTCTTCAAATCTTCCTGAAGTTTCAAGTTGACACCATTTACGGCTTGGTATTTTTCTTCAGCGATTTTGGTGTCCTTTTCCAGTTTCTGCATTCTTAACTTCAGTTCATCGTGCGTATTTAATAAGAATTCATTTTCTCTTTTCAATTCAATCAATTGAGATTTGTATTCATTTTCTTCATTCAGAGTTTTCTTCAGACAAACAATTTCATCCTCTAGCACTTTAACCTTTTCATTTGAAAAGTTCTCTTGATTTCCCTGGTTCTTCTTCTTTTTAAGCATTTTATTTTCTTTCTTCACAGCATCATATTTATCCATAAGGTCATTGAAAGCTTCTTCCCAGTCATTACAAGTAAATTCATCAAATGGAGAATTTACCTCAGAAGAGTCCTCTCCCCTGGCCATTAGGCATAGCTTCACCTCTTTTTCTTCCTCTGAGGTGCTATCCTCCTCTTCTTCTTCTTCATCACTCCATGTACTGATCATGGCCTTGGGCTTTTTATTTTTGAACTTGGGGTGAGCTTTCTTGGAATTTTCTGGACACTCTGACTTGATATGTCCCTGTTTCCTGCATTGATAACAAACCACTTTGTCATATTTCTTAGATTGGTCAGACTTAAACTTAGAATTCATTTTACCTTGATAGCTTCTAAGTCGACCAGTTTTACCTTCCCTTCGTAAGAATTTTCGAAATTTCTTTGTGAGCATGGCAATCTCACCTGAATCACTGTCGGATGAAGAGGTCAGACTCTCATCTGAGCTCTCCTTACAGCTTGGAGCAGCTTTGAGAGCTAGCGGTTTCTTCTTCTTTATTTTCTCATCAGATCTTTTCAAATTCAGCTCATAGGCCATAAGGGAACCTATCAGCTCGTCAGGAGTGGTCTTGGGAAGATTCCTAGATTCTTCGACTACTGTGGCTTTTGTGTGCCACACGGGTGTCAAGGATCTAAGAATCTTTCTCACCAGCTCATAATCTGAATAGGCCTTCCCTAGACCTTTGAGACCATTGACAAGCAACGTTAAACGAGCATACATTTCAGAAATACTTTCTTCAGGTTTCATGTGGAACGACTCATATTCAGAGATTAACATGTTAGCCTTGGTCTCCCTTACCTCCGAGGTACTCTCGTATATTACCTCGAGTCGATCCCACATTTCTTTTACACTCGCTCATGAGGAGACGCGCGAGAATTCCTTGGGGTGCAGGGAGCATTGCATAATGTTCATTGCCTACCAGTTGACAGTTGATTTTCTTACCTGCTCCTTCACCCATAATTCTTCGTCGCCTTCAATTATATAGGGCCCCTTACTCACGACCTTCCATGTTTCACAGTCCTGGGCCCTGAGAAAAACTTGCATGCGATTCTTCCAATAGGAATAGTTAGTCCCATCAAAAAATGGTGGTCTATTCACAGCATAACCCTCTGGCATGAGTCCTTTGCTCTCCATTACTTCTCTCTAGGCTGTTAAACCCTTCAAGAGAGCCTGGAGCTCTGATACCACTTGTTGGGAGCAGAGGATCGTCAAGCTAGAGGGGGAGGGGGTGAATAGATTGACCACTTAAAATTTTAAACAGAATAAAGTGATCGCACACTCTGTGATAGCACATGCATAACCTCACTCCGTGAACTCTAGAAGGCAAACGTAATATCTAAGTGCACTAACCGAGACAATAAGCACGAAATCAAACCACAAGCACAAACCACGGGAGACAGGAGTTTTAAGGTGGTTCGGTCTCTATCCCGAGACCTTCTTTCCACCCCCTCACCAACCCGGTGGGGATCACCGCTGAGCTTTACAGCTTATGCTAAAATCAGAGAAGAACCCTTCTCTGACCTGCAGATCCAATCTGTAGAAGACAGCAACACACTGTCACAGAACCGCTGTCAAACAGCTTGCAGACACAAAGTCTGTTCTCCCTCTGATCTCAGAACTCACTCTGAATCAGAACAAACCTGTCCACTAAATCCCAGTGGAACAGTAATCCGAATATAACAATGTATAGGAAAAACAAAAATACAAAGTAAGGAATGAACTCAGAAGACGCTGGTCAATGAATCTTCAGGCTTCTTGCGCAGCAGAATAGAGTGTAGCCTGAAGGGATGAACAGCACGATCTGAGTATGATCTCCTCTACAATTGAGGCTAGATCAAACTGATGCTTCCACGGTTCTTCAGCGTCTGATCTACTTCACCAGGAGAACGAACCTGTACTGCAAACTTCGCACAGGACAGTCTTCGAATATCCCCTTGCTCTTAGTTCTCCTAAGGAAGAATGCCTCACCCCGTTCCTCTCTATTTTTTTCCTTCAACAACTCGGATAGATTAGAGATCCACTTCTCTATCTCCTTTTTCGTATTCCCGCGTAGGATTGGGCCCCATGAGATTCCCAATCATTTGCCCACGTGTGGAGAAGCTTCTGGACTAACGGAGGAAGTGTGCACTTCATTTGCAGACGTGGCTGGCCCACTTTATCCAGTTCTTCTGCCCGAGCACTTGTCTGGGACTGGGTGCGTCGACGCCAGCATCTGGATGCGTCGACGCTGTGTGAAGATAGCTTGAGGACAGATTTCTGTCTTGGGCTTCTGGAGGCAAACGCGTCGACGCTGCACCCGAGTGGCGTTGACGCAGTTAGTATGCGCGTGACTTAAACAAGTTGACATCCAGTCACAGCGTCGACGCTGTCTTGCTTGAGGCGTCGCTGCAGTCTTGATGAAGTGTGCTTCAACTTGGAGGAACTGAAGGCTGCGTCGACCCTTTGAGCTTGTGGCGTCGACGCTGACTATTGCCTGCAGTAATTCTCAACAAAAATACTTGCCACATAACAGATTATCAAATAATACATCAACATGTCATATCATGGTGGCCATCATCAAAACCAGGAGGACAACAATAAGTGTCGACCTTGTGGGTCGACACTTATGTCCTGGATTCTGAAAAACAAGCCCAGACAGAACCGAGCGATAAAAAGGTCGACCCCATGGGTCGACTTTTTATCCCCAACTTCGAAGACATAAGAGGGCCGGCTGAAAACAGCATCCCCTGGACAAAGTGTCGACCCACGGGGTCGACACTTTTCCTGACATAACAAGCTATGAGAAAACACACGATGGGGAAACTCTGAAATCATGAGACATCAAGGATAACTACATGATTGGAGGAATTAAGTGACTCTACCCCTATTATCATCGATAAACTAAGTAGAAATAGATATGGAGTTACCTTGGGGTCTGTTCATCCAAACAACACACGAATTCCCCTTCAACCAACCAAACAAAATAACTTACCATTTTGTTGGTCCATATGCCTGTAAAGATCCACTTGGAAGATATCCAATGTGGTCTATATGTTCATTCCATTCTATACACCTGTCACATTACATACTGGAAGTTAGTCTTCCACATCATTCAAGTTCTAGAAATTGAAATCTGTCTTTCATGATTCACTCAATTTCACACTTGAGAACCTACACAACCATTAAGTGAATTAAATGAATCAACCATAGTCTAAATCGACCAAAAGTACAGTAAGGTGATTCCATGAATTGGTTTGAATCACTCCCTGTCTTCATCTCTCCCTGTGCAACATGCAAGGCAATGTCAATCTAATTCAGCACATAATTCATGAATTTAAAAGGCATCTCATTCAACAATTGCAAGGGTATGGAAATGAACTCCATTCAGTCATGAAGAGATTAAAGCAGATCATTCCTCATCCACAAATCACATATGCATTTAATTACATGGAACCCAATCTCATGGTATTTAGTTCATCATCAAAATTCCTTAATACATGGTTATGCACGGGGTTCAACACGTACAACTTGGCTCAGACAGAAGGCCATGATGCCAAGACAGAGTATTTACCGGCTTAGGCGGAAAGCCATGACGCCAGACAAGGATATTTAACGGCTTAGACTTGAAGTCATGACGTCGTACAACTTGGCTCAGGTGGAAGGCCATGACGCCAAGGCAGAGTATTTACCAGCTTAGGCGGAAGCCATGACGTCGGACAAGAATATTAAACGTTTGTGTGCCAACCTAGACGGCAGGTCATGATGCTGGCGATGGAAGTGGTCTTTTCGTTCACCATTCTAGATGGAAGGGCAGGGCCACGGATAAAGGATCTTTTTGTTGACTGGTCAGATGGGAGGTCCGAACCAGAGGTAAAAGGGTCTTTTTGTTGACTGGTCGGACGGGAGGTCTGAACCAAAGGTAAAAGGATCTTTTTGTTAATTAGCTGGACGAAAGGTCCGAGCCAAAGCTAAAAGGGTCTTTTTGTTGACTGACTGGATGAAAGGTCCGAACGAGAGGTAGAAAGATCTTTTTGTTACCTGGCTGGACGAAAGGTCCGAGCCAGAGGTGGAAGGGTCTTTTTATTGACTGGCTGGACGAAAGGTCTGAGCCAGAGGTAGAAAGGTCTTTTTGTTGTCTGGCTGGACGAAAGGATTCGAGCCAAAGGTGAAAGAGTCTTTTTGTTGACAGACTGGATGAAAGGTCCTAGCCAGAGGTAGAAAGGTCTTTTTATTATCTGGCTGGACGAAAGGTCCAAGCCAGAGGTGGAAGGGTCTTTTTGTTGACTGGCCGGATGAATGGTCCGAGCCAGAGGTGGAAGGGTCATTTCATTGACTGGCTGGACGAAAGGTCCGTACCAAATATGAAATATTGGTGTCGACCTGACGGGATGTCGGAGTCAACAAACCTTGCTTAGACGGTTTGTCCAGAACAAGGGTAGAAATAAACGCCGTTGTCGTCTCGACGCCATGTCAAAACCAACTAACCTGGAAGAGATGTAGGGTCTGGGCCAGGGTAGAATAGGGTCGTTGACTTGACTGATAGTCAAAGTCAACGAACTTGGCTAAGACGTGGGGCCTAAACCAAGGGAGGAGTATGGGATATATGTCGACCCGACGGGATGTCGAAGCCAATGAACTTGACAAAGACATGAGGTATAAGCCAAGGAAAGAATATAGGATATGTGTTGACCTGGCATTATGTTAAGGTCAACGAACTTGGCGGAGGCGTGAGGCCTAAGCCAAGAATGGAGTATGGGATAGGTGTTGACTCGAGGTCATTTCGAAGCCAACGAACTCGGCAGAGGCTTGAGGCCTAAGCCAAGGGTAGAATATGGAACATGTGTTGACTCGACGTCCTGTCGAGGCCAACGAACTTGGCAGAGGTGCGAGGCCTAAGCCATAGGTAGAATATGAATCGGGTGTTAACTCCACGTCATGTCGAGGTCAATGAACTTAGCGAAGGCGTGAGGCCTAAGCCAAGAGTATAATGTAGGATAGGCGTTTGCTCGACATCATGTCGAAGTTAACGAACTCAGCGAAGGCGTGAGGCTTAAGCCAAGGGTATAATGTAGGATGAGTGTTGACTCGACGTCATGTCAAAGTCAATGAACTTGGCAAAGGCGTGAGGCCTAGGTCAAGGGCATATTGCAGGATAGGTGTTGACTCGACGTCATGTTGAAGCCAATGAACCTGGCAGAGACGTGAGGCCTAAGCCAAGGGTAGAATATGGGATACGTGTTGACTTGACGTCATGTCGAAGCCAACGAACTTGGTAGAGGCATGAGGCCTGAGCCAAGGGTAGAACATAGGATAGGTGTTAACCCGACGGAACATCGAAGTCAACGTGCCCTGCCCTGATAGAAGATTTGGGGCGAGGGTTGACCCGAATGCAGACATATGAGAGGCCCAGACCCAGTGCTAAATATCAATGTCAACCCTGACGAAGTGTCGGAGTCAACTAACCTTGCTCAGACGAAAGGTCTGAAACAAGGGTAGAATGTGTAGATGAAGATGTCATCCCGACGTTTTGTCGAAGTTGACCAATTTGGCGAAGACGTGGGGTCTAAGCCAAGATAGAATATGGACATTGACCCATGGAGATGTCGGGATCAACAAACCTTGCTCAGACAGAAGGTCTAAGACAAAGTGAAGGAATGTTTTATTGGTTTATTAGTTTGGATTGGTTGAGTTTATTGATTCATTATGCTTATTTTAGATTGTCATTTCATTTCTTTATTTTTTTGTTTGTTTCCTTCTTTTTTTTCTGTTGTTGTTTTTTTGTGTTGCTTTCCTTTTTTTGGGGGGGGGGCTTTTTTTTTGGGCTCCCTGACGCAAACTCATCTACAGTGTGGGATATTTTTGTCCGGTGGGACTATTGATGAAGTTGACTATTTATTCTACTGGTGGGGCTAGGGATTGATGTCCAAGAGCCCGGCGGGCCTGGCGAGGTCGGAGTGCCTCGGGCCAAGGAAAAAGGGTTTTATGAATCCCATCCCAGTGGGACAAAGGGTAAATTTGGGGCTCGGCGAGGGCGGAGTGCCTCAGGCCAAGGAAAAGATTTTGTGGACTCGGCCCGATGGGACAGAAGATAATTTTTGAGTTCGGCTAAGGCAAAGCGCCCCTAGCCAAGGGAAAGCTTTATGGACATAGCCCGGCGGGACTGATGGGCAAATTTGAGCTCTAGAAGGGCAGAGTGCCTTATGCTAAGGAAAAGAAAATTTTATTGGGCCGACATTGGGCAAGGAATCCAAATCGGCAGTGATAGGAGAGTCCCATGGGACAAATATGGCATTGTCGTGGCTGAATGCCGAAAGGCCATGAGAGTGCATTGGCTAGGAGAATAGGTCCCAGATCAAGGGTGGAGGGTTAGTCCCGGTGAGATGAGTGGGGAGTATTCCCGTAGGATAGGAGGGCTGCAAGGCACCATGAATTCTGGTGGGACCAGGGGTGCTGAGAGAGGCCACTAAAAGTCGAAAGGCGCTTATTTGTTGGCTTGATGAGGAGAAAGGAGCCGAGGGTGCAGACAACTTGGCAGGACTTATTCTTTTCATTCCCCAACAGGGTTTGGACCCGTATTTGAAATGGGAGGCCTAGTGGCCAATGAAGTTTCTTTAGCGTCCGTGGGACTGTTGATTAACATGATCCCCCTGCGAGTATTCAGTGACAGCTATACATCAGATCAATAGCTATCTTCTTTTGTCATTGATTTCTTTAGGAGATGCTCCAAATAGCTTCGGATCAGGCCTCCGACGCTTACGCCAAGTGTCCTCCTCTTGATGCTTATTCCTAGAAGCTACAGTTGCAGGGTCCTCCTACCTCCACAGATGATGTAGTCTTTTCATTATTCCTTGGGCATTCACCATGCAATGCTAGTAAGGAGTCTTCTGCTCATGGGGAGGATGGGGAGGCCTTGCTGACCTTATAAGTTCCTTTCCCCCCTTTTTTTTGCATTCATGCTTCTTTTTTTTTGAATAGATAGCTCGGATGACGCTGATAGTGCAGTGTAGTGCAAAGTCACTACTCTTCATCCATTTATTTTTTTAAACCGACCAAGGTGGGTGCATAGGAGAGCGCTCACCCCCTCAGAGAGGGGATAAGTGGTTCACTCCACCACGCCAACCCCACAATGGTAGTTTCTTATTTGGCATAGACCAAGACATGGGGGGAGTGATATCTCCCTTGACAGATGCAGTCATCAAGACCTCCTTCAACAGAATTTTTTTTTCTTTTTTTTTGGAAGACCCGACCTTCTGAGAGACGACATCTCAGATTCAATAGGTGGAGCCTTATGTCTATATATGCAAATTTTATTTGCCCTCCTTTTTTGCTCATTTTTTTCTTCTCTCTTTTTCTTTGGTGCTTGCCCCCCAGAACAAGAACTTTCCTTTCTTTTTTTTTCTCTTTGTTTTTCTTTCTTCTCTTTTTTTTCTTCATTTGCCATTCTTCTTTTTGTTGGCAAGCATCTGCATTCAAGCTATGCGGGCCTGCTAGACATCTGCTTCAACCAGATTTGTGAGGAGCAGTTGAGGCGGTAACGCCACGCGGGGCTGCTCTTTTAAGGACAGATATTCAATGAGGGCACGGTGGGTCCACCTTATACTCGCCCATCTGTAGTTCACCTTTCTTGATCAGGCCTTCAATAATGTCCTTGAACACATAGCAATCCTCAATGGGATGCCCCAACATTTGGTGATAAGGATAGAATCGTGGATCGTCTTTTCTTTCGGCATCGCCTGGTTTCTTCGGCTCTGGAAGCACTACTTTGCCATATTCACTGGCCCACTCAAAAAATGCCCTAGTCTTGTCCTTTGGAAAGGAATATAGTTTCATCATTTTGTCCCTTAATGAGGGCCCTTGTTTTGCCGGATCGGCAGAAGATGCCCCTTTCATTTTCTTCTTCTGTTGCTCGAAGGCTTCAAAATTTGAGGCGCAAACTTCTTCTTGTGCCGGAGGTTTGTTGATTGGTTTATTCTTTTGGCTCGAGGTCATAGAGGCCGAGCAAAGCCTTGCCAAAATTGCTTCGGCATTGGCTGCGACATCACTTAGTTGTTCAAAGGTCGTGACCTCAATGTCAATGACCCATCGTCAAATTTCTATTCCAAATTCTCTTTGCAGATTTGAACAGAGTCCCCGTAGCTCGACGGATGTCTACATCTTTCATGGAGATTCCTCCACCTTCTTATGTAGTCCATGACAGACTCATTATCTTTTTGTTTGGCTGCTTGTAATTCGTCCTCGGTGACTTCCTCTTCGGCCGTCTTCGTATTCATTGTTTGTTTCGCCTTCAGCTCGTCTGACTGCATGCGCGGTCTCATTGGCACCATCTTCGGAGATGCTTTAGTTGCCCCCTAACGTGCCCGGGAGATCGTATGTTCTAGTGGTTGAGGGAGGATACCCCCTGTAAGATCATGTGCTATTCGGGGTATGACTGGCCGTGCTGAAGCTTCAGGTGAGCGAGCACTACCTTGTGTCATCTCAAGTAGATGTCCTGCCAGCTGTAACATAGGTGGACTTAGATTCATTTCATTCAGCTACCTTTGCAGCATTTCAATTTCCTGCTGCTTCTGGGATAGCAGTACCATCACAGCGGGGCCTTGCCAAGAGGGGCCGGGAGTGCTATCTTGCGCCTCCGGTTTGACTAGGGCGAGTGGCATCCCGTCATTGTTGCAAGACGCGCCCGATTTCTTCGAGATGAACTCCCTGGGTTTTATGCCTTCAAGCCTAGGAGGAACACGATATTGTGTCCCCTTGTTGGCTGGTGGGTGTCTTGGTATTCTCCCGGATCTGGTAGCATGGTGAGAGGCAGAAGCTTTAGCCTGATTTGCTTCTTTTGGCATAAAGCAAATTTCTTCATCTTCTTCATCAGTAGCTTGAGCCACAATGAACGGTGCTGATAGCATGTTGCAAGAGAGAGCAACATATCTTATTTTAACTTTTGTATTCTCATTTTCCTTCTCCCATATGGCTAGCATCTGCCCCCGCAGTGGGTCGTTCGGTGCATTGAACACCCTTGCATTTTCTTTAGTTCTTTTTGTTAGCCAGTGGGACTCATTGAGTCCTTGAGGAGCATGCTTCTTGAGCTGCATAGGCGGGCTCTTGAGCTGTTCATGCTTAACAAGCCCACTTATAATAGCTTGTGGCCGCTCCATGGCTGAGCTAACCTCTTCATGTACCCGTGACGGGATCTGTTTCTTCTTTTTATTGTCAATTGACCCTTTGATAGCCATTGGAGAGGCTATTTGAAGATGGGCAGAGGCTGCAAAAGGTAGAGTAGGCCGGTCCATGGCGCTGGGAATTTGGGTCGCCAATGTCAGGCGAGAAGCAGGTCTTGTTCTTATCTTTGTTGGCGATGCTCGCCAATTCTCTTGCTCTCTTCCATGCGACGGGATATAGTCTTCATGAGTGTGCCAGGTGCAGCCCTCTGGCATTTCTTTAGGCAACTATTGGCATATAGATATCATGTCAATTGATGCCCCCGTAGCAGGCACTTCATGAGGGCATGGAGGATCGACTCTGTCCTCCCCCATTTGCAGCTCCCCTCTTTTTATTAAGCTTTGGGCGATATCTTTGAATATTTGGCAATCTTCAATAGGGTGCCCCAGGATTTGATGGTAGGGGCAGAAATAAGGATCATATCTGCTTTTGACGTCATCCAGTCTCTTTGGCTTCAGAAGGATGACTTTGCTATATTTGACAGCCCACTCGAACAATGCTCGAGTCTTGTCTCGGGGGAAGGCATAGAGCTTCTTTATTTTGTTCTGCGGAGGAGGCCTCTCCCAACGTCCAGCAGGTTCATTGAGAGGAGGATTGTGCATCCATTTATGCCTTTTCGCCCTTAGGCTAGCAGCATGGACCGCTTTCAGCATCGGTCGTTTATTAACCTGCCTGGCTTGATGATTTGAGTCGGCAGAAATGGAGGGAAATCTTGTGAAGAAATTTTCAACCTCCGTGGCAATATCACTTAATCGGTTAAAAGACCGGATTTCTATTCCAATCATCTCTTCCAGAATCTCTTTCTTCAGATTTTGTTTACATATTTGTATTGCGTCTTCTGGATGCGGAGGACGCCGACACCTCATGCTGAGTTCCTCCCATCTCTTGATATATTTTGCAGCTGTTTCATCATCTTTTTGCTTGGCTGCCAACAGCTCAGCCACGGTCACCTCTTCCTCGATGACGTGGAATCTCTCACTGAATTTCTACTACATATCTGGCCAGTCGTGGATAGACTCGGCCGATAAGTTGGAATACCATTCGAAGGCAGGTCCTGTCAATGAAGACCTAAAGAACTTCAGCAGGTACGACTCGTCTGCCGCCAAGTCACCCATGACTGCTATATAGTATACAACATGCCCTTTCGGCGAGCCCTTCCCGTTGTATTTGTCAAATTTTGGGAGTTTATTGATGTCGGACGTCAGTCTTTTGGCAGCATGATGGGCTGGATATGGCACTTCATATACATTGAAGGGGGCATAATCATCACCACCCCTCTTTGCCAACCCTGCTTCAATGATCTGCTCCACCATCAACTTGTCCATCATAACTGGATCTGTTGGTTGAGGGCAGAGGTGGGTGACCTGCATCAATAATGCGGCCGAAGCCATAACATTGGGTGGTAAAGACTCTGACAGGAGAGCCTACCGCTGCATCTGAAGGGGCATTGGCCGTGTTGGCTGGAGCCACTGGGAATAATGCTAGGGAGCAGCCCAGCTCTGATCTGCAGATTGTAGAACAGCCAGTGAAGGAGCACCCATGGGGTCGGAACCTTCCTGTGACAGCTCAGCTCGTGCCCCCGGCTCCTCGGGCGCCATAGCTTGTTCATCCTTTTCATTTAATTTTCTCTTCAACAGTTTTATCTCTTGTTGGTACCTTTACAGTGTCATCAGGACGATAGAGTCTATTATTGTCCTATTATTGATGCCCTCGAGCGTGTTACCCAAAGGACCTTCAATTGAAGGAGGTAGAGATGCTCCTTCTTGCTCAGATGCCACTATTCTGGCGGTGACAGTAGTGATGTTTTCTTCAGCAAGCTACTTGCCCCTTGTGGTTTGTAGTAGCTCAGTCTCATCTTTACCCTGTCTTGTCACCGGGTCTATTCTTCTAGCAATCTCGGCCGACTTTTCTTGCTCATTTGGTAGGGACCAGGTGTACTCATCACCCCTATCATATTGCAAGTAAGAACTTACATTCTTCTTTTGTGCTTTCTGACTCCCCTTCGTGCCTAACGGGAGAAAGTCGGCTCTTCATATATAGAAGCTCTATTCATCTTTTCATTTTGTGGAGGCCTTTCAAGGCTTCTAGCTTTGGCTCGCCTCCCCTCTTCATTCACCTCAACCGGTGCCATCTTGTCTTTTTCATCCTGTTCGGCCCTGATGACTAGAAGCGACCTTTGCCGACCCATGATGGGACCTCCAAAGCTATGGAAATATTCCCGGACCATCCTTATTGTGTCTTCCCGGCTGCATTCTGTAGAGATGGCAGAAGGTAGCACTTGGATTCGGGCTGACGGCATGTATGAAAGCCATGTCAGTTTGGCCACTTGATCGAAATTCCTTGATAATTTAGAGATGTGGGCTTGTCTTGTGGAGACCCTGATGGTGGGTGAAGGGATCACAACCATGGTATCTTCTGCACGCGTAGCCCTTTTGCCCCCTCTCTTGGGGACATCAGCAGAATTGTTGAAGTTCTGCGAGGCCAGTGTAGTGTTTCGGGTCTTCTTGGGAACCCAGACTTGTCTGAACTTTAGCAGGTTCGGGGTTGGCCTCCCTTGCTTGGTGTCATTAAGATTCATCCTCCGGCTTGCCAGCACGTGGAAGGTGTTGTGAGTGGGCACAGTCGGGATGATCCAATTTGGCAAAACTTCGGCACTGCGGTCATTGAAGTGGATCCGGGCACCCCCGATCACCAAGGACTTCCCAGATGCCGAGAGTCAGCTTCGGGGAGTAGCATAAATTCTTCTTCTGGAGCTCTTCTCGCTGCCCCCAGTGGGCTTCTTCTTATGTGCCGCAATTGGCAAATAGTATGGTGGACATGGCAGCTTACAACCACCGGGCTCTTCAGCAGAGCTTTCTTAATTCGGCCCTCACTTCGACGGGCCGCAGCTTCGTTGTTCTTCAGCTTCACTAGTTCAGAACTCCCCACGTCTACGAGATCCGCAAAATCAACTCCCAGGAAGTTGGGGAAGCCAACGACTGGGGGCAAGTTGCCGAAGGTAGTAGGTACGGAAAGGTAGCCGTGGGAAGCATGATCGGCCCAGTCCGGGAACCGAAAGCAAGTCCAGATAGTCCACCCGCCATTGCTTCAATCTACAAAGAAGAGAAACAAGACGAACGAATAATTAGCATTTGACATAGTTCAATGGGGGCCCCATGGTCCCTCTATTTTGGCAAAAAGATGAAGGGAGGCTTGGTCCCACCGGGCGTGCCAGCTTGTGGGAATGAGATTTTATTAAAAATATTTTTATTATTATTTATTTGGTTTATTTATTAATTTTTTATTTGTGTAGGGCGTGCCAGTCACTGAGTGACGAGTTTATTATGCGCACCGTCTGACAAACCAAACGATTATAGGTGATCGTGTCGGGACCCAAAACCCGCCGTACCATAAAGGCTACGGCGTTAATTATATCTCTCCAGAAGAGAGAAAACCCTTGATTAATTGTCAAAATAGAGATTCCATGGGGCCCATAGAATATATGAAAGATGCGATTGCATGCCAGCACACAATATGGTCGTATTTATTTATTAGGCCGGCTCCTGGTACAGGGCGGAGAACCTAGGTCTGAGGACCATCATCACGATAGTGAAATCCTCCGGCCGGGCATAACCCGACTTTCCGTTAATCACCATTCGATATACCGGAGAGTCAGATCATATAGGCATGCAAGATGGTAGTATTTAGTTTTATTTTTTATTATTTATTTGGTCATTTACTTATAAATTTATTGAAGACTTTGGCAACTCCTGTCACTCATAGGGCTGTCGATTAGTCGTTACCTTTTTATTTTGAGACTGCACATAGTATTACGGTGCATACATATGGGCCCATGAGGTGGGCCGAGTATGACCATATTCGGGCAGACTCGTGTATCATCGGGACAATATATGCCATGGTATGGCAAATTTGATATTTAAAAATTAAGGGGATGCAGTTAAAACCTGGTCGAGAAGAATTGAATTCAACGGCTTATCGACCCAGGACAAGGCCATGTCGTATCCATAATGGGATTAATCCCGAGATGCAGACACGACCTGTCAGGGGGTCATCAATATTCCCATGCTCGGGGTCTAGAGGAGGTGAGAGCTCCCGAGTGGACACAGTCATGTTCATTATTCTTTATTTATTTTTATTATTATTTTTAAATATATGAATACACTTTATTTATTATTTAATTATTTCTTTTGTTTTATTTTATTGTTTTTTATATTGGATGCATGCATTTTTATTCTCTTTATTGATATTTATTTGGTATTTATTTGACAATTATTCATTCATCATTTTTTGTTGTTATTCATTTATCATACTTATTATTATTATTTTTCTTATTTTCTTTGTTGTCATTTATTTGACAATTATTTGCTTATTATATGTATATTTTCATCTCTCACCTTTATTGCTTCAATTTTCTTATTAATTGATGCATATGAAATGCTGCACTTGTGTTTAATGTGAATGAAGGTGGCAACGTATGCATATGTGATTATTTTAGAAAAATGCATGGTTTAGTGTTAGTTGATAGCATCTAAAGGTGTTTAGTGTTAATGGAGTTATATGCATATATGAGATTGGTGGTTCGGACGTGCGTTAGTTTTTGGGTTGTTTTGTTTATTAGCGAGTACGTATGTTGTGTATATGAAATGTGTGTGTGACTGTATTAATAGAATATATGCATGCTCGTGAAAACGGCGGGGGATGTGTTACATGCTTTTGTTAAAATGGCAGGAACCCATGGGCGAGCTAAACGGCACGCCTTTGGTTTGTTTTTATATTGATAAAGAGGTGTTGAGAAGTTTGAAACGGCACGAGTGAGAACGTGGGCGCGCCGGTTACTTGCAATTGGAGTTTTAATGATTTTGAGTGTAGTGTTAAAACGGCGGGGGGGTACCGTGCCGGATTAGGCCGCGCCGGGTAACGGTGTGACTTCGTTTGTTTTGTTTTATTTGTTTGTTTTATTATGTTTGTTTGTTTTATTATTTGTTGTTATTATTATTATTTATATTTTTTATTTTTTATTTTATTATTATTATTATTATCATTATTAGTTGTTGTTTGTTTGTTTTATTATTTTTATTATTATTTCATTTTTTAATATCATTTTATTTGTATTCCCGGCCTTGCAAATGGTCAAAATGTCCTTGCAAAAATCCGACAGCATCTCCCCTAGACCCGGAGGGTTGCGAGGGATAAGCGGAGGTCCACCATTGATGACGGACTCCTAAATACCGAGAGGCTAAACACGGCGACCGGCGGACCCAAATGGACGGAGACCCCGGGGGCGAGCCTACGAGGAGTACCGATGTTCCACGGGCCTGTAATCGTAAATCCAACAAATACCCAAATGGACGGTCCCCGAGGGCTAGCCTACATGGGGTTTCCATGTGTCCATGGGAGATCCGAGTCGGGACACTGTTCGCCATTAAGGCAGTTTAATATTCACTCTGGGGGAGTGACCACTTAAACGGTGTGAGAAACAGAGCCTCAAAACAGCGCGGGTTCGGTTAAACCGGCGTGGGGAATAGTTTATTCAAATCCGACGTGGTTGAACATAGGTATAATGTTAAAACGGCGCGAGGTAGCGTAGGTAAAGCGCTTAAACGGCGCGGCCATAAGCAACATGCCTTCACCGGCGCGGGTGGCTTGGGCGCGCTGGAATAGGGCGCACCGGGTATGGACCAATTAGAAATCTTTGAGTTTGAGTCTAAGGTTAATCCGGCGCGGGGGGGGGGGGGGGGGTACCGCGCCGTATTAGGGCGCGCCGGTTTAAGGCCGCGCCAGTTTAGTTGATTTTTGTGGTATTTTCAATCCGTTTGAGTTCCAGAGTTGTTTATTGGCCTCTTTGATATTAATTGAGTTAATTAATTATTGAACTGGAGTCTTGGACTCTCCAGAAGCAGAGTCATGAATTCGTGTGAGGTTCATACTTAAGCATGAAGATTCATTCTTTCAAAAGTATGGTTTATTTAGTCCAAATCACAAAGGTGACTTAGTGTTCAAAGCCTGACGAAAATTGGACAGCATCTCCCCATCCCTGAAGGATTGCAGGGGAGAAGCGGGGTCATTCTCACGTGCGGAGTAAGCCCCTAACAAGCCAGACAGCACGACGGCGGCCAGCAGATCCCAAGCGGATAGGAAACCCCGAGGACTAGCCTACGAGGGGCACCATGGCTCCGTGGGTTAAAACGTGATCAGATGAGATGACCAATAAGGGAAGGAAAACACTAGGGCTAGCCTACAAGGGGCACGCGACTGATGGTCAAATCACGATCTAAAGGGACGACCGGTAGGGAAGAAAACACCGAGGGCTAGCCTACAAGGGGCACACGACCCACGGCCACCACTAATTCCCTTGAGGGCAGTGGGTTTGATATTGGGTTATGAACCCTGTTGTTGTTCACCATCCGGTGGCCTGCAGAGATGCACATCATTGAAGGACATGCCACTTTAGGCTTAGTTGTGGTCTGAAAACATCAATGGGGAATGTTCCCCCTCCCCGGTCAGTGAATTCCTAGAGAAACACCCACATACAATGCATGTACATAACACACTCGGCCAAGAGACTGACCATGGTTAATTGCATCTAATAGGAAAGGGTAGATGATTAGCATGTTAGCAGAGGGGTGAACGGGTCAGTATGCAGACGGAGATTATAAGGGGCAAATCCTCGAACAGCCAGTAGGTGGCATAAGGGAAAATGGTTATACCAGAAGACCCTACGCCCAAGTTATAGGGACGGCCACGTTCTCTCTAGTTCATAGTTATGAACAGATGAACCATGGGGGGGGGCAGTCCCAGGGGTAGCCAGAGATGGACGTATTGACACGTCTTTGGTAATAGAACCTACGATAAACGCGGAGGAAGCTCGATACGGACATTCTGTCGAAGAGGACCCCGGGGAGAGGGGAATATTGCGTTAATGTTGCCCTGAGAAGGACCAGGGCGTATTCGGCGTCAATCAAGGAAAACCAAATGGAAACACACAGACGGCAGAGCTTGGATGCAACTAGAGAAAGAAGAAGGAAGTCAAACACATATCAATGCTCTTATTCAGGCCCAAAGCTCATCACCAAGTGTAATAGTCGGATGAGATTACATATATAGATACGGCTTGGCGTTGTCGCACAAGACCGATTACATTACATCTCGATGTTAAAAGGCCAAAGGCTAAACTGAACGAAGAGATGAAGGGGGATGCGAGCTCATATCATCGCTCGGCTTGTTACAAGATCCACAGAGGGAAAAGCTTTACAGAGAAAAGGGAAAAGAAAACAGATAGAGGCCTCGCCACCCACCTAATCCTTTCTCAGCAGAAACCGAGTATCGGAAGAAGAACCCTCTTCCTCTGCTCTGGGCTTCTTCAGGAAGATGGACGGGAAGGACAGTGGATCTCTGAAGCTCACTCCTAGAAAACCCTTTCTTCTTCCCAAATTCTCCTTCTTTCAGGTGATTGGCTCTCCTTCTTTTCGGCCTCCCTTCTTTGGGCGCAGATGATTGGGTTATTTAGCATGCCCAATGCATGCTCCTTACCCGGCGCGAGATGAGCGCGTCGGATAAGGGCCCAAGTTCTTTTTGTGCGCCGGTAAAGGGGCGTTGGGTAGTTGAGGCGCGCCGGTAAAGGGGGCGTGCTGGATTAGCCCGTTCCGTCGGGTTTGCTCGGGCGTGAGTCGGACTGGGTGCCTCGGACTGGCTCCGGGCGTTGTTCTGTTCCTTCATCTTGCCGCGGCTTCGAAAAACCACTACGATAAGTATCGGTAGAGCCTTCGGGCTATTGGATGACAAATTCCGGAACCGTTTGTGCCTTTGGTTCGGACACTTGGGTTTTCTGCTGACATGGCCTTCGGCATTGTGATTTGTGCTGCCAGGCCGGCTTCACTTGTATTTGTAGCTTTTTGATTGCTTCTTCGGGGATGGTCCCGAATACTCTTCTGAGCTCCCGGGTCTTGCTTTAGTGGCTGTCCATTGGAGCCGAGTATCTTTTCTTTTCTTATTTTCTTTGGTCTCATCTTTTGTTTGGCTTCCGCCATTCTTTTTCTTCTTTTCTTTCTTTTCTTCTCTGTCGACACAGGAGCACCCGATCAGAACTTAAGACCTGCAGAAGTAGAAGTCAGAAAAAATTAGGAATATTTTTATTGTCAACACCTGCGTGTTTTCTCGGTTTCAAGTGAGACGAGGCTTCAGGGGAGCGCTGCCGAGGCTCCACGTGGTTCAGGTGCCCAAGGTTAGTTGCCAGTCGCCAGTTCTGGGGTATGTCCCGTGTAGTTGTACCTTTTCTCTTTGGACTGTAGTACTTGTGGACTACTATTATATTTCAGACTACTGTTAGTTGTGGACCATGTAATTTAATTAATGTCATTTATTACTTCCTGCTTAATTCATTTAACTGCGTAGCTCTGCGATTATTTTAGATTCTTGTGTATTTCGGCACCATCCCTTTAACCCTTACGAGTCTTCGGGCTCGTGGGTGACAGTTTGAGATTCAAGATATCGGGCCTTCCCAGTATTCGGATCTCGGGTCGTTACATCGATTGGCGTAACTGTGTGGGAGAACTCGTGAAGACGGAGCTTCGGGATCACACAGAATCACATAGTCGATCTCCTCAGTCCACGCACGCAAGCGGCTAGCCAACTAGTCCAAGCACGTATCCTTTGTCTTCTTACGATCACCTGGAGTCAATGTGGGCCCAAAATGGCAAAAAATGGGATGTTATAGGCCATGGGGAAAAAAACCCCTCTCTGCCCCGTGTAAACTCCCCTGGGGGGGGTTAGGCAGACTAGACTGGTCCCCCAGTCTGGTCCGCGTAAACCCCCTCGGGGGCGGTTTAGGCGGACCAGACTGCCCCCTGGTATGGTCCGCCTAAACCCCTTAAATAAACAAAAAAGTTTTTTTAATAAAAAACCCAGCCCCAGTCTGCATTAACCACCCCTGGGGGGTTTAGGCGGACCAGACCGCCCCCCTGGTCTGGTCTGCGTAAACCTATGAAAAAAATAAAAAAAACTTTTTAAAACAAAAAAAGAAGCCAGCCTGCCTAAACCCCCAAAGGGGGGGTTTAGTCGGCTGATGTGCATAAACACTAGTCGTTAAAATACCATGCACACAATTTCAAAGTAATTACCGCACTCACTCACAAAAGAATTTTAATTCAAGTAGAGTGGTGAAAACGGGTCGATCCCACGAACAAGAAAAGTTCTTTTGAGAAAGTTAGAAAATCCTTATGTTTTGAGCAAAACTTTGGGTGATTTTGAAAAAGAAATAAATTGAGATTGCATAGAATAATTAATCTATCTAAATAATGTTGGAGGGTTGAGAAGAGAATTTGGAAGGAGATAGAGAGAGAAAGAACTAGAAAAACACAATTGTAAAAAATGAATTTTTATTGCTAATAAAAGATTACAATGTCTATGAAAGTCAAAAATTACAACTTGAGTAAACTAAGGGAATAAGGAAGAAATAGAGCCAAGAAATTTGAAGAATAGCGCCGCCATCTCCTTGTCGAGCCTTGGAGGAAGATCGCCCCGCCTTAGAAGTAAACGTCGCCTTTAGAGCACCAAAAGAAGAATCTCTACCTTGGGATGTGTGAAGAAAATAGAGGAGAGAAAGATAGATAGAAAATGAGGAAGGGAGTTTAAAACAGTAAAACAGAGCTAAAAATAGAGTAAGAGATAAATCAAAATAGCTTAAAAACCAGAGCGAATTAGAAGATATCGTAGATGAGCAAGTTGTAGATCTAGATGAGAGGAAGAAAGTTGATGAAGAGTGCAGAGAGAGAAAATGTGAAGAGGGTGAAAACTGAGGAAGAACAGGGTGGTGTCTGCGCGGATGAACAGTAAATAAAAAAACTAAACTTTGAAAAAGAGATTGTAACTTGAAAACTAGAAAGAATTGGAGGAAGATGAACAAGAAGAAAATCTAGATCTAGGAAAAACGAAGAACGTCTATGAAGAGACTAAAATGAAAAGAAGAGTGGAAGGGAAAGAAAATTTGAGAGGAACAAAGTGTAGAACCGCGGATGAACAGTAAAAATGCAGGATAAAATCTCAAAAAAACTTGAAATAACTTACAAATGGGAGAGAATTAGAAGAAGAGGAAGAAGAATAAATTAAAGAGCATTTAAAAAAGAAGACTTTTGTATAAGAACGTGAGAGGAGAAGAGGATCAAAATGAAAAGAAAAAGGTTGACCTAAACTAGGGGAAGAAAGAAGGACAAGATTCTAAGCTAAGAGGAAAAAGAAAAAGAAAAAACTCTCTTTCCCCCTCTTGACAAAGGGTATTTATAGAGAAACTAGGTCAAATGGAGGGTGGAGATCACATTTGATGAAGATGGATGGCTGAGATTAGAGGAGATTAGGGTTTGGATGAAGAGAGGAAAGGGGCTCCCCTTGGCTTTCCTAATAATGAGGAGATCTCCTCCTATTTTCTCTCCAAGATAATTCAATAAAATCCTTTACTTTATCTCCTTTCACACCAAAAAAGGAATGGCGGCTGCTCCTTTGACTTGGTCAAGGAGGGAGGGGCGCCCTAGGGCATCCCTTGCCCTGATCTTGTGACGCTTTTGCCCCTGGCCCTTCTAGTAATTACCTTGGACGTCCTGCACACACACAATTTGGATTAAGCCGATTAAGAATTATTACTTTATGCACAAAAATCATAAATGCTTACAATTATGTAATGAAAAATTAATTCGCATGACCCTCAACCTCTTTTCATTGAATAATTAACCATAAATTAAGTTAATTTGCATGAACGGCTCAATTAATGCAAGGTTGAGATTAACTGTAAAGTATGCATAATTGGCTAATTATGTACATATGAAATGATATATGTGATGTGAATTATCATAAAGAAATGAGCACTCATCAGCGGCCTGGATTGCCCCTCAATCAAGACCGCCTAAACCCCCTCCCCCAATCTGAAAATAATAAAAAAATATATATTTTTTCAAGGGTGTACGCGGACCAGATTTGACCCCTAATCTAATCCGCGTAAACCCCCCTAACCCTTCAAATTCTCCTATAAAACCCCCCTTAGAATCTCAAGGGGCATAGATGGAGAGATGATACATGCTAACTAGTACTCAGACATCCGCAGGCACCCCGGCTCAAGGACTCAAGCTCCAAGGCTTCCAGTAAGAACGGGAGGAGCTAAGCGCGTGTTCGTTGGCGTGTTGATCGGCTCGTATACGCCGAGTGTATGTCGCACGTACTCCCCTCGCATGGCATCTAGCCGTTTCACTCAAGTCCTTCCCCGCGTGTAAGGCGTCATGATAATGGCGAACACACCTACGCCTCGGGTCTGCCCGCATGTAAGGCGTTATAATAACCACGCCCGGGCCATGATGCCGAACTTGCCCTCTCCATGGGACCGCGCACCCACCACTCACCATGAGCCGGCCACCCACCTGTTCTGACTGCTAACCCGCGTTAGCCGGACCTTGGCCCGGAAGTAACGTTCACAGGACCGGCCTTGCTTCCCCAGCATGAAGACACTCACCTTTTTGGGATCCATACCCGACCGCTCACTCTGAGCCGCATCTGACCTCCCTCAGGCGCCAGCCAGAGTCCGTCCCTGCCATCCAGTCTAGCCCTCCCTTGGTGATTCGGGCATGCCCCTAGCTCTCCGAGGAGAGCCTCTGTAAAAACATGGATAATCCACTTTATCCTGCAACGACCTGGAGATCGACCTACACGTCGGAATTGTCCCGCGGCTTGCACCGGTTGTATCTCGGCCCTTTCGGCCCCTCTGTAATGACCATGGGGCACCTATAAAGCATGAAACTAGTTGCATGTGCATACCCATACCACGGGTCCCAGTTTCTTACCCCCACTAACCAGTGTGTAACCCATTTTCCCAGGTCTCAGTCCACCAGTCCCCAAGCTACGGGGTACATCTCATCCCCGTCCTTGGCTTTAGAATTATCCAGGTTCTTCTTCAGCACGGAACAAAGGTGCTCAGATTCAATCCAATGTAAATAAACACCGGTTGCTTATGGCCGGTGGGGAAAGACGTCCCGTACACGAAGCCCCATAATCACCTGTGCACTCGCACCCGTGGAGCCTCCCTTTCCCTCCACGTGCCGCCCGATTCTGTGCCCACGTGCCGCATCCTTGCGGCGCTTCCCCAGTCAACTCTCGGTTCCATAGGTGATCGTCGAGAAATCGACTGGCACGTCCGCACCCTGTCCAGCTACCCTGCCTCCCAACCACCCCAATCTCATTCATCCTGAGTGAGTCACCACCCTGTTTGTAGACAGTCGTCTTCATCCACCAACTCTCAGAAATCTCTCGTGCCATTCGACCCCTCTCGACTTTCGTAAAATGGAGGGTGCCCAGTGTCACCGTGAGAAGCATACGGCTATGAAGGAGAATATCTTGAGATACATCAAACTCCCTTATTTTCCTTTATTGTTAAGATAGAATAAAGAATAGCATCAAACTGAAAGGCTTCTATTGGCCAACTATGTACGCAGACTGCACCCAGTATGCCCGTATGAGCAATCAATGCCAAGCCTTTGGCCTGGTACCCAGAAGACCTCCAAACCCGCTGCGTCCCACGGCCCCTACGTGGCCGTTTGCAGAGTGGGGAATTGGCTTCGCGGGACCCTTCCCGCCATCTTCCAAGGGCCATAAGTACATCCTGGCCACCACCGACTACTTCTCACGATGGGCTAAAGCCATCCCCATATGGGAGGTCACCGGCGAGGTGGTAGCCAGATTTGTCCGGTACCACATTATCTACATATTTGGTACTCCCAGCCGCATAGTGTCAGACAATGGCACACCCTTTAAGAATAGGGGCGTCTATCAACTAGTGGCCAAGTTTCACATCGATTGGAGAGCTTCTTCAGTCTACAACCCTCAAGCTAACAGCCTGGCAAGGGCCTTTAACAAAACCCTCTACAAGCTTCTGGCTAAGATTGTTAGCCACCGGAAGCACGATTGGGGCTAAAAAGTGTTCGAGGCGCTGTGGGCCTATAGGACAATCTATAAGACCCCTACGGGGTGCTCACCATTCTCCCTCATTTACAGGGCAGAAGTCGTCATCTCTATCGAGATCCAGTTGGCATCATACTACGTGGCGGTCTGCACCAGTTTTGCCGACCTAGATGCAGAGGAATACCAGAGAAGGCTAGAAGAGCTCGTCGACCTGGACGGCAAGCGGCTCGAGGCCTACCAGCACTTACAAGTATACCAAGCTCGTATGGCTCGAGCTTATGATAAGGTCGTCAAACAACGAGCCTTCAAACAAGGTGACCTTGTCATGATTAAAGAAAAAGAAGTCATGGCAGGATGCTCCAGTGGAAAACTATAGCCTAATTGGCGAGGTCCATACATCATTCGTGATGTCTACGAGGGTGGAGCCTACACGGTCGTAGACCACATGGGTAACAAACCGTTCCCACCTCTCAATGGTAAACACATGAAGCTATACCATGTCCCAGAACATGAGTTCGCGCGCCACCCAGACTAAGGCGCGCGTGCCAGCCATCACCAGCAAATTCAACAGCCACCCCCTCCCAAAAGGTTGGGGACCAGTCACTACTTCTAGTCCTTTCCCCCAGTGAAACAACGGGGTCAGTCAGGCCCTCCCAGCGCCACCACTACACACTTGTAGAGTTTGGCCTCCCAGTTTTGTCCACGCGATCGCAAGAGCAAGGATGCCCAGCACCAGCAACAATTCCGCCATTAGGCTCCCAGGTAAGCAAAAAAAAACAATAATGATAAAAAAATGGGGTTCAAAATAGAGATATCCCAGTGGACTCAGTCGTCCTCATCGCAAAGCGACGACTGGGGGCAAAAAAGCCAACAACCCGACTAAGGTGAAAACCTGAAAGGGCGTCTAAGGTAAAATTTGGAAACCCCTCGGTGTGAAAACCCGCAAGGGAGCACCGAAAAAAGCCAAAGGGGGCCGACTCTAGCAAAAACCCCAAAGGGCGGTAGGGTCGGTAATGAGAAAAAAAAACTTTTCTCTCTCCACCAGTCAGAGTGACTATCCACCCACCTCTCAACAAATCATAGGCCTCTCCAGTCAAGACATACCAATCCCTGACCAATATATATCTCGAAGTCATTAACCCTGCACTCTCCAGTTGGTTCTATATTATCCTGCTTGGCTCGTTTTACCTTTGGCCTCCGCTCCGCCGTAGCGAGCCTGCATACCCCAGCATCCACACATTATCCCAATCATTTAATCCTAGCAAACCTCAGCCTCAGCCAATTCCCAGTCTCCCCCTATTCCACGTCCATATATCTCTAAATACCTTCAACCCAGAATACCCAATTGCTAGTCGGCCATGGTCCACCACCATCATCCCAGTCGTAACTTCGATGTCTATTGATTCCCTGACCCACCAGTTACAGCTCTAGTCGCACTCCACCAGAATATAATGACCCTTAGGGCCGTGACTCAATACTCTGCAAAGGCCCTAACTAGCACTATAACAACATTGAGCTCTCAACGACACCAGCTGCAGGTCACGTCCCCTGACAACAACCTTCTAAGGATGGTATCCTCCGAAATATATATATATATATGGGGTTAAAAATAGAGATACCCCGGAGGCCTCAGTCAACTCTCTCTACGGGACTACTGAGGGCAAAAATTGCCATCAACCCAGCTGAGGTGAAAACCCACAAGGGCATCCGAGGCAAAATCGAGTAATCCCTTGGTGTGAAAGCCCGCAAGGGCGCACCGAAAAAAGCAAAAGGGGGCCAGCTTTGGTGAAAACCCGCAAGGGTGGTAGAGTTGGTAAAGCGAATAAAAAAAACAACTCTCTTCCTCTCTACTTCTCGCTGATAGAAGCCGTCAACCGCGACATCCCGCTGACGGCGAGCTCAACATCACTCCACATCAACGGTGGCCATTACACCCCCGAGGGTCAATCATCACCAATTCCTATCCCAGTCTCCGGCTACAACACCTTAAACGGTCAGCCGGCCAACTCCAGTCCCAGTTCCAACCTCCAGTTCCAGTTTTTGGCTACACACCTCAAAGGTCAGCCGACCAGTTCCAGTCATCCGGCTACTACGCATCAGCAGTCAGCCGGTTGGCTCTGGTTCTAGTCTCCAACCCCAGAATTCGGCTACCCACCTCAGCAGTTGGCCGACCAGCTCCAGTCCCAGCACCAGTTCCGGTTCCAGTCCCAGTTCTAGCCTCGACCTCCAGTGACAACACCTTAAACAATCAGTCGACCAGTTCCAGCTCCAGCCTCCGGCCATGTCACCATGGAGGTTAGCCGGCCAGCTCCAGCTCTAGTTCCTCAGACCAAACAACTCCAACTGTTTAGGCCTAACCACACTCACAGGTTGGCCTCCATCCCCCAGCCTCTAGTCACACGGGCCGTCACACCCTGACAGGTCGGCTCCCAGCCCCAGTTTCCCAATAACATAGGTCAACGCCCCCCTTCGGGTTTGGCCTCCAGCCCCCAGTCTCCTAGTTTCCAACAAGTTCCCAGTCTACATAGCAAATCGTCTGAGTCGCCAAGACCTTGTGCTCTACCTTCAGTCCTTGGTGCTCAACCTCCAATCTCCAATACCTAGTACCCAGAACCCAACCCCCAGTACCCAATACTCAGCATCCGGTATCCAGTGCCCAGCCCCCCTAGTATCATGTGCTCATGTTCTCTAGTGCGCCCAGTATCCGACAGCCATTACTCAGTCTCCGGCCCAGTACCCAGACTCGGGTACCCAGTTCCATGTCACCGGTACTAGTACCTACTAGAAGAATCAACCACGACTAACAGTACGTGATCACCAGTACCTGTGCCCAGCATCATTCCACAAGAAAAAGGAGGGTGGGACAACACAAGAAATGATAAGAGAAGTCCAGAAGTTTGTCATTCATGCTCTATAAGAGAAACCCAAGACATGCCCTTGGGGTAACAAAGATCGGCATAGTCGGATATACAAGTATAATAAAAAGGAGAGACACAGTCAAATCATGGCTCGCTTCTCTCCAACGCTGACACGCAAGACTGAGCAGCTACAAGCTCCACCTCAAGAGTGTACAAAAGCTGAGTGCTGGCCTCGACCGTGCTCTCGGCCTCTCACCACTCAGCCCTAGCGCGCTCTATGGCCGACTTCTGCTCCTCCAAGGCCTTCCTCAAAGCCTTAGTCTTTCCCCCGGCCTCCTCTAGCCGAACAGCTCGGTCCTGGAAGAGTAATTGAGCTGCCTCGGCATTGCTCCTATGCTCAGCTATGACCACTACAGGCTGGTCCAATTGCTCTCTCTCCTCTCATAAGGCGGCCAGCCTCTGAGCCCTCTACTCCTACGCCTGACGAAGCTGTAGGTACTCTGCCCATATCTCAACCAGTCCGGACATCCAAGGCTCCCGCGGGAAGCCAAGAATGTTGTAGCCTTGGGTACACTCCGTCAGACGCTACCTCAAGTCCTCCGGAGAAAAGAGAGGGTCACTATGAAGGTACCCTCGCGCTCACTAGAGCAAGGAGGCACCGACGCTTCCGTCCACTAACGGCTCTATTGGCAGAGTGGAGGAAGGCCATTCCACCTCCAGGCCCAGAGAGGAGTCTCCCGTCTCCATCAACACATCAGTCGAGGCTGCAAAATACTAGAAAGAACGAATGTAAAGTGATAAATACGTATGAAACTTTCCATGAAAAATACGGTGGAAAACCTGAGAAAAAGGAGTCCTCATTCCTTACCCAGAGCAAACTCCTCCACACCTACGGCGTCACACGCCGGGGTCGGAGAAGGTAGAGACTCCTCAATGACTCGAGAGCCTTCTCCCACCATCCTATCCCCTCCAGAAGCCGCAGGGAGGTCGGGGACCTCCTCCCGACCATTGACAGTAGGAGCTAGCACACGCTCCTCCCTTGACTCCAGCGCTATACACAATACCGAAGCCTCAATATTCTGCCAGAAAGCCTAAACAAGTGCTAAGAAGGGGAACGAAAGACCCCTACACACCTCCAGAAGTAGCCTCTATCTCAGCCCCCTCGGTGGAGGAGGCCCCAGAGGAGGAAGAGCTTGAACTCTCCTCCGTCTCCATGACCAAGCTACCACTGCCTGAGGAGCCTGACAAAGTCTCCGATGAACTTCCGGAGGTGGTGGAACTAGAAACCCCTGCGGATCAACAAAACAACAGGGTGAGCACACAGCCTGACCTCATATAAAAAGAAAGCTATCCAGTCAAGGGTTTCAAACAAGAAGCTCACCATCCGGGGCACTCCTCTTAGAGATCCTCTCTATATCAATGATCTCTTCATCTTCTCCAGCCGGAGTCGCCGTTGTAGGCTCTCCCCCTGCCGCCCCAACCAACTCACGAGGAAGCTCGCCCTCCTCCAAGGGGGATGTAGTACCTGTGACCAACACCAGAAAAAGCTTAGCACTGGCGAGTAATGCAAAAGCCCACCATGAATGGCCAAATTCCCAGCCGTGTACCTGAGGGTCCCATGGTGGAAGACCCAACTAGCCTGACCGTGCAAACCGAGACAACGGCTGGCAAAGGAGGAAGGGGCAGCCCCACCGACGATAGTGGTAGTGACCCAGACATGGCTCCAGCAACAAGGGCGGCCAAGCCACCCGAAACTCCTGGCTCGGTTCAAACGAGGGGAGCTCCACCGAGGGTTCAGCACTAACCAGCTCCCGAACCATTTCCAGGGCTGTAGCCTGCTCATTAACTGGCTCTTGCCCGCCAGTAGAAGGGGGCACCTAGCCTCCGGTCCCAGATGGGGTGAGAGCCCCTGACGTCCCCACTGTCTCTGCAACAACAACAAAACATGGCAATATTTGTCTCTAGAAGAAAGCATAGCCACGAACGAAGCATTATCAATCCCAAAAGACCCTACCTGGCTGGATCTCCTCGGAGGCCTTCCATGACTCAAAGTTAGGGAACGTCCCGGCGTTGGGGCCAGTCTCATCCATCATGCGGAGAGCCTCCTCGATGTCGAAGTCGCACTCGACCTCATCCTCTGGCAAAGGATCGGCCTCTCGGGGCGGTGAAAAGTCGCCTCCGCCCCAGCCTCCAACGGAGCTGCTAGAAAACCAATCAGGCAACACAAATTAGTCAGCCGTAATGACTAAACCTGTTGAACCCCATGCATAACCATGTATTAAGGAATTTTGATGATGAACTAAATACCATGAGATTGGGTTCCATGTAATTAAATGCATATGTGATTTGTGGATGAGGAATGATATGCTTTAATCTCTTCATGACTGAATGGAGTTCATTTCCATATCTTTGCAATTGTTGAATGAGATGCCTTTTAAATTCATGAATTATGTGCTGAATTAGATTGACATTGCCTTGCATGTTGCACAGGGAGAGATAAAGATAGGGAGTGATTCAAACCAATTCATGGAATCACCTTATTATGCTTTTGGTCGATTTAGATTATGGTTGATTCATTTAATTCACTTAACTGTTGTGTAGGTTCTCAAGTGTGAAATTGAGTGAATCATGAAAGACAGATTTCAATTTCTAGAACTTGAATGATGTGGAAGACTAACTTCCAGTATGTATTGTGACAGGTGTATAGAATGGAATGAACATATAGACCACATTGGATATCTTCCAAGTGGATCTTTACAGGCATATGGACCAACAAAATGGTAAGTAATTTTGTTTGGTTGGTTGAAGGAGAATTTGTGTGTTGTTTGGATGAACAGACCCCAAGGTAACTCCATATCTATTTCTACTTGGTTTATCGGTGATAATAGGGGTAGAGTCACTTAATTCCTCCCATCATGTAGTTATCCTTGATGTCTCATGATTTCATAATTACCCCATTGTGTGTTTACTTATAGCTTGTTATGTCAGGAAAAGTGTCGATCCCATGGGTCGACACTTTGTCCAAGGGATGCTGTTTTCAGCCGGCCCTCATATGTCTTCGAAGCTAGGGATAAAAAGTCGACCCAAAGGGTCGACCTTTTTATCGCTCGGTTTTGTCTGGGTTTATTTTTCAGAATCCAGGACATAAGTGTCGACCCACAAGGTCGACACTTATTCCAGGTCTTTCTGCCGTGGCTTGTCTCTTTGTCACAAGCAGAAAGTGTCGACCCCATGGGTCGACACTTTCTTTGCTGGGTGCTATTTCGGCCTTTGTTCTTTTTAGCCCGTATGCGAGTGTCGACCTTAGGGGTTGACACTTTCCGGCGACCGTAAAAAATGCCGGTTCGCGCGGCGGCCGGAACCCTTGTTCGATCCCATATTTTTGTGCCCAATCGTGATTGGTCCTCGGAGGATATTATCCTCCACGTGGCCCTCATTTCCCTAGTGATATATATCATATGAGATAGGGTTTCCATTCAAGAAGAGAAGAGTATCTAATGCATATACGATTGGGGTTTTGCAGGAAGAGCGGCTGGAATGTGTTGAAGCTTCTTCCCACATCATGCTGAGATCGATTCAAGGTTGAAGACGTTCGTCTTCCACCTTCCGGAGGCCAGCGTATTGAAGAACGACGAATAAATGAACTTACTGAAGCATCAACAGTCATCCCCTTTCCAACGTCCAGTCCGCCTCAGTCATTGAAGGAGTCAACGCCATCATCTTCGAGCCAGGAGCTCTTTCAACCCATCCTTATTCTTATTTGCAGTAGTCTAGTGCTAGGTTGATGTCCAGAAAGATTGCTTTGAAGATTTGTGCCTATTGAGCTTGAAAATGCAGGTCTGTGTTTATCTTCTAAACTGAAGAATCTTGTGTGTGTGTTCGGAGCAGGGTCTCCGAGTGTGGAATCCTTGTTGGGGTGCATCCCCGTCTTGGTGTGTGTGTGTGGTGCTGAGCACCGTGTTGAGGGTTTGTCCTCGTCTCTGTGTTGCTCTGCAGCATGTTGAGCCTCGTGCTCGTGTGTGTGTTTTGCTGCTGTCGTGCAGCGTGTGGTGTATTGGGGCTCGTCCCTGTGTGCTACCTCGTGTAGCGTTTTAGTGAAGCCTCACCGAGGTGGTGAGGGGTGGACGTAGGGTACCCGTCGTGGTCCCGAACCACCTAAAAATCCTTGTGCATGTGTGATTGGTTGTGTGTTTGTTCCTTATCTTCTACCACCATTCACAGGATGGGTTATTGATTATCTTGCACATTGATGCTAAATTTGTCAACGTATATGCTAGTTCAAATTGCCAACTCTCCGTGTGTGATCTTGTCACTTGCATGTTTGGTGAGGTCTGATTGAGAAGCCTTTAAGTCTTTTTAATTGGCTATAATTTTTAGAGAGAGATCTATTCACCCCCCTTTAGATCCGTGCCACTACACTGTGGGACCCAACAATTGGTATAGAGCTTGGCTCTGTTATAGTAGATCAAACAATCTTCAGAGGGATCATAGTGTAGTTTTGAATGATGAATGCTTCTTCAGATATTACTTATGTGGCTTCTTTACCTGTTTATAATGGTGATGACTTTAACTCATGGCTGGGAAGAATGTGTAGAACCATAAATTTAATTGATCCAAGTTTATGGAAATTAGTTAATGATGGTCCTCATAAGTTGCCTCGGGATGAGACCAAGTGGTCCAACCGAGATAGACTAAAGAGTCAAGAAAATGCTACAATTCTAAGGTTGATGAAAAATTCTATCAATGCTAACAGGTTCACGTTTGTCTCCTCTTGCAGAACCGCTAAAGAACTTATGGACAAATTGATGCAAGCTCAAGAGAAGCAAGGACTAAAGGGATTAATGGCTGATGATATCTATCAAAGCTGTGATGAAAGTGCTGAGGAGGTAAGCTCTAAATCAGATGAAGATGAATTGTCTTTTGAAGATTTAGTAGATGCCTATGAATAATTGTCAGAAAAATACCAAAAGGTGAAGCATGAAAACAAAGCCCTGAAGAAAAAGTTTAATGAAAATATCCATGATAATTCCCCTTGTGTGAAATGTATTGATCAGATTTCAAAGATTGAAGAACTGGAAAAAGAAAATGAACTTCTGACATGTAAAGTTTCTCTACTCAAGAAAACTGAAGAGAGTTTAAAAAGCAAGTTAGATTCTTTATCAGATGATGATAAACTCTTTGATATACTTCTTGATACTGAAATAGATGCCAAGTCCCTTCTGGATAAAAATGAAAAACTAAAAGGGGACAATGATGTTTTACTTATTCAAATCTCCTTGCTAGAGGGAAAATTGAAGTACCTTGAGACATCTGAAATAGAAAATGATCTGTTGAAATCTGAACTTGAAGATATAAAGCAATTAAATATGACCATGGTTGAAAGACTCTTGACATTTGAAAAAGGCAAGTCCATGGTCGCTCAAGAGAGTGAGAATGTAAGTATTCTTGAACATGAAATAGAATCTTACAAAACTATAAATGCGACTCTAAATGAAAAGGTCACTTCCTGTGAAAATGAAATCTTGTCCTGTGAACTTCTAATTGCTTCACTTTAAAGTGAAATTATTGACCTGAACAAATCATTGGGCAAGTTTGTGAGTGGTGAGGAGAATCTAAACAAACTCTTGGGATCTAAGGTGAACTTCTAAAGGGAAGGTCTAGGATACAATCCTAGTAAAAAGGAAGCATTTAATCTGAAAACAAAAACTTCGTTTGTGCATGCTTCTTGTTCCTCAAGTACACCAAATACCTCTTCATCTGTCAAACAGAAGCCCATTATGCATGCAAAGAAAATTGATGTGAAAACCCAAGCTCCAAAACAAAAGAATGCTTCATGTCACTATTGTGGCGAGCTTGGACATTTAATGCATGATTGTAGGGTGATGAAAGAGGATGATTTGAATGCCTCAAAGATGCATACCAATAGATTTCATGTTGATGAGAAAAGGAAAGTCAAATGCTTTCATTGTGGAAGAATGTGCCATGCTATGAAAAATTGTTGGTCGTTAAATGTGAAACCAAAATTTCACAATCAAAATCATAGAGTCCCCAGGCATACACAAAAGTCCAATGGTTATGCTCAACCAAAGAAACTGAAACAACGTGTGTATTGTCATTATTGCGGTTATGTAGGACACCTAATGAATGATTGCTCTTTGTTGCACCTTGATGATATGAATGCAAGGAAATTGTGGAGAGCTACAAATCATGGTGCACCTAACCCCCAGGGACCCAAGATGGCTTGGGTGCCCAAAACATCAAAGTGAAAATTTTATCTTGCAGGAATGCCTTGTGATGGAAGAAGCTGTCAATAGAATAAAACTCCTCCAAGGCAAGAAACTGATGAGCCAACGTGGTAATGCATTCCACTTTTACTTTCACATGTGAATAACAACCTTTTGTTACTGTTCATAGAGTTTATCTGCTTTCACTCATGTTGTAGCAACCCTGGTAAATCAAAGAATAAAATCTTAAATAGATTAAAAGATTAAACTAAAGATAAAGGCCCAACTCATATACACTTAAAGGCCCAACTCTTATACACTTAAAACATATAAGCCAAAAGTGATTAACGCCTCCGATCAAGTCACTATTTAATTGAAGACTTTTCAAACAGGCGCTAATTCAATAATTGATGCCCCTTTGACAGGCGTCATATGAAGAATTGAAGACTGTGACAGAGGTGTCATTTTTAAATAACGCCACAACCTTAGGCGTCATTTCCAAACAGAACCCGTTGGTGTTTGGTTCGAACAAGGATGTTATCTGGGTAAGTGTTGATTAGGGAAAGGTTGAACACGTGGATGTCTAAGTTTAATCAGGAGTCTGCGTAGGAAGTTTCAATTCTAATCAAACTCCTAGAACCCAGTAGTATTCCTTCCCTATAAATATCCCGTCCCATAGAGCCAACCTGCTAGGCTCTTTTCTTCAACAAACTAATGTTACTCCGTGCGTGAAGAACACAAGAAGGTTCTTCAACTTCTTCCCTTTTTCATACTACTGCGTTCGAAGGGCAGACGGCACCTGCCGTGGATACGAGAGGAATGTGGGTGTTCTTCATCGACTTCTTCCTCTTCTTCCTGCGGATTACCTGTGCCAAGAAGGGGCCGCGGCTGCTGCGTTGTTGCTCTTCACCCTTCTGCAACTTCATACAAGGGTTGCTGTTGTTACGTTTAATAAGAGCTGCTGCTCTTGTTATATTCCAGTAACTCTGTTTAAAACAGAGTATCATTCTTGATTCTTCATCCTCTTCACGTTTCTATCGTCTACAACTCCAAAAAGGTAGGTTTTCTCAAGTGTTAAGTAAAATTTTATGGATATTAGGCCAATTGCATGCATATATGTTATTAGTGCTGCGACTGACTGCCAAATGAATTTTCATGATTTCATCGTTCTACTGAAAATGACGCCCTAGATCAAGGCGTTGTTTTTATTTTAACGCCCGTGAAGACAGGCGTCAATTATCTAGTTAATTAATAACGACGAATGTTCAAAATTTAATAACTATAAACCCTGATGTGTTAACTAATGCATGATCATGTTAGTGAATTCCTGCTATTTTTTTCTATCTACCCATGTCTCTAGTTTCTTGATTGGAAATACCCCAAAAGCCATGTCTGTGATTGTACCTGATCATATGACAAGTAAATGACGACCATGTTTAGGTCGTCAATTGAACAAACGCCCCTGTACGCAGGCGTCAATTAGTGATAAATCAAGAATTCCTGAAAATGTTTATAATTTCCCAGATATTGAAATAATGACATGCATCCTACCATCTTTTTGATATATGACGCCCTTGACTAGGGCGCTGTTTACGAAATTGAAGCCTTAATGTAAGATGTCATTTATATAATACCTAAAATTTTAGAATGTTTATAGATTTTAATATTAACAAGACCTAGATATAACGACTGCGTGAACAGTCGTCATTTACTGAACTGACGACCCTGACAAGGGCGCCAATTCATAAAATGAAGACTTAAGCCCAGACGCCAATTGACTGATTTCCTGATTTCGTGGTTTTTCTGTAACCCTTGACAATGGGTTATGTGTATAGGCACTATATTCCATTCCGTGAATATAGTATCACGTTTCACGTTGTTTTATCGAATATCCACTATTTCTCGGTGATAGATGAACCCTCCGCGGGACATTCCGTTCCTCCGGATTGGTGACTTTATCATAGAGACCTCCGTAAGACTCCGCTAGCCTTGGATTCCCTCAAGGCAGCTGAGCAGGTTGTACCATCAAAACCCATGACACTACTTGATTTTCATGTCACTCTAAAGAAACATGGTACCGACCCTCATGATATGCTATTTTGATGTCATGAGAATATCCCTATAATTAATGGAGTGGGAAACCATGCCATTAGTGTCCTTATTAATTAGGTGCCATACTTATGGACCTCAATTCTATCTAGCTTATCATGTCCAAGAACGAGCGACCATCTCTATATGAGCGCTTATTCTTAATATCGTGGCACCCGGTTAGGGAGCCTATTCTACCTAGTTTTAATGCGAATCGTGGTTATACCGTTACTTTAGTAGTACGTCCTTACACATCATGATTCAATCCTTGAAATTCTTTTCCTTATGATCTACCTTAAAGTTCCTACAAGTTTAGTTCCTTTGGAATTCTTTTGTTGACTATAACTAAAGTGGATGTCGAAAAACATGACCAATGCCTGCGTATTTAGGGCCCGATCTGGTCCTGGGAGGAGCACCCAAAAGTATTAGTGTCCATGGGAGTTGTAATGATCACGGTGTGGCATTGCACCGAAGTGCATGACTAGCTTGATAGACATTCCACAATCTCGTACTTGACTTGACATGACATGACTTGCATGACCCAGAAAGGGTATTTATTGTTACTTGCTTGAAATATAATAGCCAATCCTTGACATGACTTGATAAACGTACTTGCTTGAATGCCTTGATCATTATTGACATGAATTCTTGAAAGACATGTTAGTTCATTCAAATATCTCTTGGATATACATTCTCTATCATGGTATACATCCTATCTCTTATCGTTTCACACGAACATGCATAGCTATACTGCATTCATGTAACTTGTAATCTACTTAAAGCTAGCTAGCACTTGAGATATAATCCTACTGAGCGTTCGCTCACCCAGTATTTTTCCCTATTTTTTAGGTAAGTTCAATGACGAGACTCAATCGGATGGGGAAGGTCAAGAGTGAAGAGATTAGAGCTACTCCATCCATCCAAGCGTCACTAGTCTTATCTTTCCATTTTCTCGAGTCAATCATTGTACTTTTCCTTTTATTGAGTCTTAGCATTTTCATTTGTAATAGAAGTACTTTGAGGTTGTGATTGAATAAAGGATTGGGTTATCTTTACCTTTGCGCACTCTGTCGTTGTGTCGAATACACTAACGCTCTGATTGACATGATCGATATAAACTCGTCACGCACTCCGGGTTCCTTCCGCACTCGGGGCGTGCCAGTTTTTGAGGTATCAGAGCCTAGGATATTCAATTCCTCGGAAACCCAAGTCCAAGGATAGGTTTAAAACCTTTAACCGGTGAGATTGGGTAGAACCAAGGGTTAAGTTAACTTAGAATCAAAACCTTTGAACATAGTCACATATTAATATAGTTATTGTAATTGTAAGACAATGGCTGCCGAACGTGCCCAGTGGCGCAACATGCAACGCACTCTACAAGGCATGAACCAGGCACTTCAACAGGTGGCACAAGGAGGTGTGCATCGTGGAGCAGGAAATCTCCACCAAGGCTTCAAGAACATGAACCCTCCTAAGTTCATGGGATCCACTGATCCGGATGACGCCGAGCACTGGATCCTGGAGACCGAATGTATCTTTCGGGTTATGCAATGCACGGACCAAGAGAAGGTCTTATTAGCAACGTTTCAATTAGAAAGGGACGCCCGCTGCTGGTGGGAGTCGGTAGAAGCCACATTAGATCAAGGACAAGTTACTTGGGAAGAATTTGTTGAATATTTCAACAATAAATATTTCTCAGACCGAGTCCAGGAGAAGAAGGCCGCCGAGTTCGCCGCACTTAAACAACGATCTTTGTCGGTGGCTGAGTATGAGGCATAATTTTCTAGGTTGTTTCGATAAGCTAAACATCTAATTAGTACCGAGAAGATGAAAGCTAGGAGATTCCTAAATGGGCTCAGACCCCAATATATCACACAGCTGGCGCCGATGGACATACAGGTCTATTCGGAGATGGTACGCGGAGCTCAGTTACTAGAAGATGCCACGGAGCTATCTGATAGGATCTGTGGGAAGGATAAGAAGGAACAAGTCACTAGTTCAGGTTCCTTCAAACCCAATTTCAAGAAGAGGCCGAGTAATGGAGGTACTCCCTCCCAAGAGCAAAAGTTCAAGAAGACCAAACCTTTCTCCATCACCACTACACCTTCTAAAGTGGTGTGTAAACATTGTGAAAAGGCTGGACATAAGGCCGAAGAATATTGGAGGAAACTTGGAGCGTGTCTCCGTTGTGGGAGTCGTGATCATCGGATTCCCGACTGTCCCCTACTCAATGATCAAGCCGGTGATGGAAAGCGCCCAGTGACAAAGAATGCACGTCTCCAAGCTATTAAGGAGACAGAACAAGACAAAGGCAGACTAGTGGAAGGTACATTGAAAGTTTGTTCCAAGTCTACATATGTCTTATTTGATACTGGTGCCTCGCATTCTTTTATTTCTAAGAAGTTTACTAATCCATTACCCATGGAACCGGAATGGATGAAATTAGTTCTTTCAACTCCTCTCGGAAGCGAAGTTGACCTTACTCACCATTATCAAAACTGTGAAGTCTTGGTAAAGGGAAGAAATCTTCCTATCGACCTCATATGTTTAGACCTAAAGGAATATGATGTCATATTGGGAGCGGATTGGTTATCCAAGTATCAGGCAACTGTGGATTGCCGTAATAGCAAAGTTACTTTCAAAGACTTTCCGGAACTGGTCTATACTAGCCCTAAGAGTCGGAGCAAGTCGTCTCTTATTTCGGCTCTCCGAGCTAGCAAGCTAATAAGGAAAGGATGTGTATCCTTCCTTGCATTTGTCACTATTAAGGAGACTAAGATAGAAGACATCCCTATTGTGCAAGAAGTTTTGGACGTGTTTTCGAAAGATTTACCTGGATTACCTCCACAAAGAGAAGTGGCCTTCACCATCGATTTGGTCCCTGGTGCTGGTCCAGTTTCTAAGGCACCTTATAGGATGTCCCCTGCCGAACTCAATGAGCTGAAGGAGCAATTGGTGGAACTTCTTAAGAAGGGTTTTATTAGACCAAGCACTTCCCCGTGGGGAGCACCTATGCTATTTGTAAAGAAGAAGGATGGATCCATGAGGTTATGCATCGACTATCGACAGTTGAATCACCTTACTATCAAGAACAAATATCCACTGCCGAGAATCGATGAGTTATTTGATCAAATATCTGGGTCCAGGTATTTCTCGAAGATCGATCTAAGGTCGGGATATCACCAACTAAGGATCAAAGATGAGGACATTTATAAAACCGCGTTCAGAAGCAGGTATGGGCACTATGAGTTTGTTGTTATGCCTTTTGGACTAACAAATGCCCCTACAGTCTTTATGCAGTTGATGAATAGTATATTCAGGCCTCATCTAGATCAATTCGTAGTAGTTTTCATTGATGATATATTGATCTATTCAAAGACCAAGGAAGAACACGAGGAGCATTTGAGGATTTCATTATAGATATTGAGGACAAATCAGTTATATGCAAAGCTCAGTAAATGTGAGTTTTGGCTGGAAGAAGTAACTTTCTTGGGGCATGTTATATCAAAAGACGGTGTATCCGTAGATCCATCACAGGTTGAAGCTGTAAGGAATTGGGAAAGACCGACCAATGCTAGCGAGATCCGTAGTTTCTTGGGTCTTGCGGTTATTATCGGTGATTCATTAAGGATTTCTCCAAGATAGCTGTACCACTCACAAGGCTAACTCGCAAGGAGATCCGTTATGAATGGAGTGAGGAATGTGAAAGAAGCTTCCAAGCCCTCAAAGATCACCTAACTACTGCCCCGGTCTTAGCTTTACCAGTTGAAGGAGAGAAGTTCGAGGTATACACTGATGCATCTGGCATTGGCCTCGGATGTGTCTTAATGCAACAAGGAAGAGTTATAGCTTACTCTTCTCGCCAATTGAAGAAGCATGAAGAGAACTACCCAGTTCATGACTTAGAGTTGGCCGCTGTAATATTTGCATTGAAAATATGGAGGCACTACCTATACGGAGTACATTTCACAGTATATTCTGACCATAAGAGTCTCAAGTATCTCTTCTCACAGAAGGAATTGAACATGAGGCAAAGACGTTGGCTAGAGTATCTCAAGGACTTCGACTTCACTATACAATATCATCCTGGAAAGGGTAATCCCGTAGCTGATACCCTCAGTCGAAAGCCAAGAGCTATATTAGCCAAGTGTATGATTAAGGAGTGGAAGTTTCTAGAACAATTCTCTAAGCTTGATATAAGCCTGGACAAAGAGAACAAGTGTGTTACACTATCCCATATAAGCATACTGCCAGATCTACTCTCAGAAATACAAGGACTACAAGATAAGGATCCATTATTAGTGGAAATCAAGGACAAAATTGATGAACAATCGGAGTTCAAATTAGCATTAGATGGAAGATCAATGTTCAAAAATAGAACTTGTATACCGGATTGTCCAGAGCTGAAGAAGAAAATCTTAGATGAAGCTCACAGATCAAGGTACACCATTCATCCAGGGTCAACTAAGATGTACCAAGGTTTGAAAAGGACCTTCTGGTCGCCCAACATGAAGAGAGAAATAGCAAACTTTGTGTCTCGCTGTCTCACATGCCAACAAGTCAAGGTGGAACACCAAAAGCCTATCGGTAAGCTACATCCTCTTGATATTCCCAAGTGGAAATGGGAGGATATCGGTATGGACTTCATTATGGGTCTGTCTACATCAAAAGGAGGACATGATGGAATATGGGTTATCATCGACCGATTGACCAAATCGGCACACTTCTTGCCAATCAAGAGTCGATGGTCAGTTGATGTTCTTGCTGCATTATACATTAAGGAGATAGTCAGGTTACATGGAGTACCTGTCTCAATCGTGTCTGACAGAGACCCTCATTTTACTTCTCACTTTTGGAAGGATCTACAACATTCGTTGGGGACGAGACTTAACTTTAGTACAGCTTTTCATCCTCAAACGGATGGTCAGACCAAGAGAACCAATCAGGTAGTTGAAGATATGCTTAGAGCTTGCATCATTGATTTTGGTGGAAGCTGGCATGATCACTTACCTTTGGTTTAATTTGCATACAATAACAGCTACCAGGCAAGTATATAAATGGCACCTTTCGAAGCTTTATACGGAAGGAGTTGCCGATCACCTTTGTGCTGGGATGAAGTTGGCGAGAAACAACTATTAGGTCCAGACATGGTAAGGGATACCACCGAAAAGATTCAGTTGATTAGAGAAAGACTACAAGTTGCTTAGTCTAGACAGAAGGCTTATGCTGACATAAGAAGAAGAGATCTCGAATTCCAAGTCAGAGATCACGTATTTCTCAAGATATCACCTGGACGTGGAATAAGGAGATTTGGTGTTAAGGGCAAGCTTACACCAAGGTTTATCGGACCTTTTGAGATACTAGAAAGAGTTGGCGATGTTGCTTACCGCGTCGCTTTACCTCCTCAATTGTGTGATGTTCATAATGTATTTCACGTATCCATGTTGAAGAAGTATGTGCACGATCCGGCACATATCATCGATCATGGTGACCTGGTGATTCAAAATGATCTCACATATGAACAAAAGCCCATGAAGATCCTCGATCGTGAGATTCGTACTCTAAGGAATAAAACAATTCCCATGCTAAAAGTGCAATGGAGTAAATTCTCAGAGCACGAAGCCACATAGGAGACTGAGGAGTCCATAAGGAAGCGATTCCCAGATTTATTCTAAAAAGGTATATGTGTTGCACCCTCCGTAAATTTGTGCAATTGAATTTGGGGACCAAATTCTTCTAAGTGGGAGAGGGTGTAGCAACCTTGGTAAATCAAAGAATAAAATCTTAAATAGATTAAAAGATTAAACTAAAGATAAAGGCCCAACTCATATACACTTAAAGGCCCAACTCTTATACACTTAAAACATATAAGCCAAAAGTGATTAACGCCTCCGATCAAGTCGCTATTTAATTGAAGGCTGTTCAAACAAGCGCTAATTCAATAATTGACGCCCCTTTGACAGGGGTCATATGAAGAATTGAAGACTGTGACAGAGGCGTCATTTTTAAATAACGCCCCAACCTTAGGCGTCATTTCCAAACAGAACCCGTTTGTGTTTGGTTCGAACAAGGATGTTATCTGGCTAAGTGTTGATTAGGGAAAGGTTGAACACGTGGATGTCTAAGTTTAATCAGGAGTCTGCGTAGGAAGTTTCAATTCTAATCAAACTCCTAGAACCCAGTAGTATTCCTTCCCTATAAATACCCCTTCCCATCGAGCCAACCTGCTAGGCTCTTTTCTTCAACAAACTGATGTTACTCCGTGCATGAAGAGCACAAGAAGGTTCTTCAACTTCTTCCCTTTTTCATACTGCTACGTTCGAAGGGCAGACGACACCTGCCGTGGATACGAGAGGAATGTGGGTGTTCTTCATCGACTTCTTCCTCTTCTTCCTGCGGATTACCTGTGCCAAGAAGGGGCCGCGACTGCTGCATTGTTGCTCTTCACCCTTCTGCAACTTCATACAAGGGTTGCTGTTGTTGCATTTAATAAGAGCTGCTGCTCTTGTTATATTCTAGTAACTCTGTTTAAAACAGAGTATCGTTCTTGATTCTTCATCTTCTTCACGTTTCTATCGTGCACAACTCCGAAAAGGTAGTTTTTCTCAAGTGTTAAGTAAAATTTTATGGATATTAGGCCAATTGCATGCATATAGGTTATTAGTGCTGCGACTGACTGCCATATGAATTTTCATGATTTCATCGTTCTACTGAAAATGACGCCCTAGATCAAGGCGTTGTTTTTATTTTAACGCCCGTGAAGACAGGCGTCAATTGTCTAGTTAATTAATAACGACGAATGTTCAAAATTTAATAACTATAAACCCTGATGTGTTAACTAATGCATGATCATGTTAGTGAATTCCTGCTATTTTTCTCTATCTACCCATGTCTCTAGTTTCTTGATTGGAAATACCCCAAAAGCCATGTCTGTGATTGTACCTGATCATATGACAAGTAAATGACGACCATGTTTAGGTCGTCAATTGAACAAATGCCCCTGTACGCAGGCGTCATTTAGTGATAAATCAAGAATTCCTGAAAATGTTTATAATTTCCTAGATATTGAAATAATGACATGGATCCTACCATCTTTTTGATATATGACGCCCTTGACTAGGGCGCTGTTTACGAAATTGAAGCCTTAATGTAAGATGTCATTTATATAATACCTGAAATTTTAGAATGTTTATAGATTTTAATATTTACAAGACCTGGATATAACGACTGCGTGAACAGTCGTCATTTACTGAACTGACGACCCTGACAAGGGCGCCAATTCATAAAATGAAGACTTAAGCCCAGACGCCAATTGACTGATTTCCTGATTTCGTGTTTTTCTGTAACCCTTGACAATGGGTTATGTGTATATGCACTATATTCCATTCTGTGAGTATAGTCCCACGTTTCACGTTATTTTATCGAATACCCACTATTTCTCGGTGATAGATGAACCCTCCGCGGGACATTCCGTTCCTCCGAATTGGTGACTTTATCATGGAGACCTCCGTAAGACTCCGCTAGCCTTGGATTCCCTCAAGGCAGCTGAGCAGGTTGTACCATCAAAACCCATGACACTACTTGATTTCCATGTCACTCTAAAGAAACATGGTACCGACCCTCATGATATGCTATTTTGATGTCATGAGAATATCCCTAAAATTAATGGAGTGGGAAACCATGCCATTAGTGTCCTTATGAATTAGGTGCCATACTTATGGACCTCAATTCTATCTAGCTTATCATGTCCAAGAACGAGTGACCATCTCTATATGAGTGCTTATTCTTAATATCGTGGCACCCGGTTAGGGAGCCTATTCCACCTAGTTTTAATGCGAATCGTGGTTATACCGTTACTTTAGTAGTACGTCCTTACACATCATGATTCAATCCTTGAAATTCTTTTCCTTATGATCTACCTTAAAGTTCCTACAAGTTTAGTTCCTTTGGAATTCTTTTGTTGACTATAACTAAAGTGGATGTCGAAACACATGACTAATGCTTGCGCATTTAGGGCCCGATCTGGTCCTGGGAGGAGCACCCAAAAGTACTAGTGCCCATGGGAATTGTAATAATCACGGTGTGGCATTACACCGAAGTGCATGACTAGCTTGATAGACATTCCACAATCTCGTACTTGACTTGACATGACATGACTTGCGTGACCCAGAAAGGGTATTTATTGTTACTTGCTTGAAATATAATAGCCAATCCTTGACATGACTTGATAAACGTACTTGCTTGAATGCCTTGATCATTATTGACATGAATTCTTGAAAGACATGTTAGTTCATTCAAATATCTCTTGGATATACATTCTCTATCGTGGTATACATCCTATCTCTTATCGTTTCATGCGAACTTGCATAGCTATACTGCATTCATGTAACTTGTAATCTACTTAAAGCTAGCTAGCACTTGAGATATAATCCTTACTGAGCGTTCGATCACCCAGTGTTTTTCCCTATTTTTCAGGTAAGTCCGATGACGAGACTCAATCGGATGGGGAAGGTCAAGAGTGAAGAGATTAGAGCTACTCCATCCATCCAAGCGTCACTAGTCTTATCTTTCCATTTTCTCGAGTCAATCATTGTACTTTTCCTTTTATTGAGTCTTAGCATTTTCATTGGTAATAGAAGTACTTTGAGGTTGTGATTGAATAAAGGATTGGGTTATCTTTACCTTTGCGCACTCTGTCGTTGTGTCGAATACACTAACGCTCTGATTGACATGATCGATATAAACTCGTCACGCACTCCAGGTTCCTTCCGCGCTCGGGGCGTGACACATGTTTTCCTGTGTGAATGACATAATTTTGCAGTTGTTCCCAAAGTCTTTTACTAGCTACTCGTCTCTTTTTGTGAATAAAAGTTGAATTTTACACATAGAGCACACACACATCTTTTTGCATACTTGTGAATACAAATAAAATGTTAATCATCTGTCATCCTGGTTCACTGACTCGCATACATTTCATATTCGTGTGCATGAATGCCATGATTAACCGGTATATAAAATGGTGTAAGTGGAAAGGTAGATTAAGTCCACCTGGAAGCTTTCATCATGCGTGAGTGTGGTCTTTGGACCTACGTACTCCGCCACGTACCGATAATCAAATTACTTGTATACATCATTTTGACTTGCCTGAATGTATATAATATACACCCAGTTCTTTTTGAACTCTCCTACGACTGAACAATCTTGTTAAATAAATTTGCATTGATTCAGGCATGAATGACACATGACACATGTTAACAAGGTCTTTTTGTTTTCAACCGTGCATACACTTAGGGGGAGACTAAACATTGAATAGGCTAATTCATCTACTACTATCTGTTCAATCACTCTGTCAATATGGACTTTGAGTTAGTTGACTTCACTCAATAAGGATCTCAGTAATTCCATTCAACACTCTTGAGTATCCTCAAATCCCTACATGAAAATCAAGTGACTCGTGAGGAAAAATCTGTCAGTCCCAGCAAAAAGTTGAATAAGTGTGATTTGACATCGAATAAATCGGGAATCCCCCCTGAAACAAAGGAGGAAACTCGCTTTGAAAAATATTTTATCCACATTGTTGTAAGTGACGACACAGAGTAACCGGGAATTTCCCCTGAGATAAAGGGCATGCCTCACGTCAAAAAGGTTAGTCATGTTGTTTTAAAATTTTTCAAAATTGGGACTGTGCGAAGCTCCAAAAGCCGAGCACTTTGTATGGAAATGTAGGGAGAAGAGATTCTTATTAGTGTTCTTTAGAACTCTTGATAATCCATATTCTCCGGTAGTCACTCCTCATTGTTTACATATTGAACTTGAGTTCGATTGTATGAATGTATTTTTTGAATTAGTCGATTCTCAATGGTTATGCAGTACGTCTACCTGTAAGCACAACCATGTTAATATGGTTCATGGTCATAATTCCTCAGATCCATTGCATTCCTCTTATACCTGTCCCTAAGGGACCTTCATGCATGATTTTATACCTAAAGTATGCTTGATTGTTTGCCTGCGTGATTAGTATGCCCAATGACGACTTAATTGTTAAACCCCCTTAATTGAAGCATGCAATTCATCTTGAACAATTTCCAAAAATGAATTTTGCGGAAAACAAAACCATGTATGGTTGAGTGTTGAACAGAGTTGGTCAGAATTGCTCTCATGTGACCAGCTATAAATTGTGATGGCTGAATGGGTATATAAACCTTGACTAAATAGCCTTGTGCATTGAGTCACTTTCTCACATTGTGTGCATTACTTGGACCTTGTCTCATATTTCACTGACCATGATTTTTGATGCACAGAGTTAACAGACTGTAATTGATGACTCTAACATGCTTTAATCCTGAATTCATTGAAGTGCTCAGAATGAAGGAGATAAGGTAAGCAATCTTGGCTTCAATGATATTCTTGAGGATGGAGTGTGCTTAACTCGCATCTAGTGCTATTCCTTGCATTATTTCAATCTCAATGAGTTGTAATGGAAATTAGAAATGGAAGCTTGCATGTTTTAATTGAGTTGATCATCCTAGTGTGGGTATTTGAGTTCCCGTGTCCTAAATCAACTTCTCTCTATTGAACTACCCACATATTGCCCAATTTGTGCTTATCACTTAGTGGAAATCATGTTTGGGCCAATAGGACCTCAATTCACTTCATATCTCCTATTTTTTCAAAATGTAGAAGAAGTGTCGACCCCTAAGGTCGACACTCTTACCATGTGTCCATCTATTTCTTGCGAGACAGAATCATCTCCAAAATGTGTCAACCCACAAGGTCAACACTTTTGTTTCGGAACCCGGTTTGTGAACCGATCCGTCGAGCTCGCTTCTCACGCCACCTTCATGGTTGGCTTGAACCCCAATTGGCTTGTCTGTCCTTTGGTCGAACCCCATCGAACCTAAAACTTTTTCTCCACCTCTAAAACCCATTCACCACCCATTTCTCTAGCCCTAACCTTCTTCCGCGACCTCCCACGGGCGATCGTCCGTGACTCCCAACTCCACAGTCGACATTTCTTCCTCCACCCCCCGTTCCTCTCTGTTCACACCACCTCCCTCTTCCACTTGAAGCCATCGCGGCGCCCTCCGCGGTCCCTTCATCGCCATCTCTTCCAAGGGCTTCCTCCAGCGAGCGGCGGCGTTCACCCCCTTTTCTTCCTCTTGAGGCTATCGCGGCATCCTCCTTTTAAGCTCATTCTTTTGGAGTTGTTGCTGTTCGTGGGGTGAAGACCAGCCATTCTGAGGTCCCAAGCTGCATCGCAGTCCTCCTTTTTGTTTGCTTTGAAGCCATACGAACTGCATCCATGGCACCCAAGAAAAGGTCTGTGCTAGAACGAGAAGAAGCCAGCATCCTAACAGAGCTACGGCGCAAGGACAAAGAAGCCCAGGCTCAGACAAGAAAATGGGCTGCTGAAACAAAAATGTTGGTTGAGAGAAAAGTGTTACGACCTCGGTCCGTTGATTTCAGAAGCATCGAAATTGCTCTGCCAAGGTTAGTAGAATTGTTGAAGAAGCAGCCAAATTTGATTCCATTCATGACTGAGCACAGAAGAGTCTATCATTCTCTAGTTCATCAGTTATATGGAAATATGGTTGTTAAAAATGATGAGCTGTACACAAAATTAGATGGACATCCTGTTCCTTTAACTCCTCAGTTGATAGGAAAAGCCCTGAATTTGCCTTGGGATAGTGGGATGATTTATGAAGAAGCCATTTATTCTGAAGAACTTGCATATGAACTCATGACGGATAAGGTAGCTACACCAGGGTGTGTACCGAAGCTCAATGCAAATGAATTCCCACCTCTTCAGAAGATTCTACATCACATGATGACCACTATACTACTGTATAGATCAGGGTCTAGGGAACAAGTAACTGACATGCATAAATTCCTATTTGTACAAATCATGAGTGAAGAACCGGTTAACTTCCCAAAGGTGATGATGGAGTACATAACCAGCTGTAGGAAGTCCAAGAACTAGAATTTACCTTATGGAGCTACTTTAACACCAATTTTTCAGTCCTTGCATATTGATATGAGCAAGCAAGTCAGTCATCCAATTAGGGATGCTGACATCTATACTATCCCATCCATCTGCAGCAACATGGGCTATGAATTGATAAATGGTGTTCTCGTTCGCACACTTCCGTCAAAGAAACGTAAAGCCCCGGCAGTGGGGTCTGAGCAAAGTGAAGGTGAAGATCATGAACAACCCATCAGCAGAACTGTCAGAACAAGAGGATCACAGGACACATCTTCAACAGCTCCATCAATGAGCACCAACTTCGATGAACTAGCTGATGAAGTGTGCAATGTCAAAGAATTTGTGGATGCCCTCACAAAAGAAGTCAAGGAAATGAAGGTTCATCATGACACTTATCTTCAGAAGTTCGTTGCCATGGCCGACTCTATTGACTCTCTACATACAGCTATTGGCATTCAAAACTCCAAGTTTGACGATCTCTCTAATTTTCTCAGGCGTCCGCGCACGCCTCTTGACTCTCTTTGAGGCCTAGATCTACAGTACCCTACTTCTCATGACCAAACTAATTGACCTCTTCCCCCTTACCACTCCTTTTTGTTGATGACAAAGGGGGAGATGAAATGTGCTATCTGTTATGGTGGATATTTTGTTCTTGTGTTTGGTTGCATGCCTTGTCCTGTGGATATTTTGTGTCTTGTGTTTAACTTTGTGGAGAACTTTATTATGGTGTTTGTTTATGGTATGTGGACATGGCTGATGGACAATGCTGAAGTAATGAGTTATCTTATGAATGTCATATTTTATGAACTTGTGGTTATTTTGTGGAATGATCATCTGTGATGGAATGAATATATCTCGTTGATGGATGACTATTGATATCTTAATTCATGGTTAAAATGCATCATATCCTTGATAGTGTTCAAAAAGTGAGAACTGCACTTTGAGGATTAGAGTTATTGGTTTGTTAAGCATGGTTTCATGTCTAGAATGCTAGATGTGAGTTGAATTTTCCTTGAAATATTTTTTATCTGTCAACTCTAATTTGTCAAATTGCACAAAGTATTTGTCATCATCAAAAAGGGGGAGATTGTTGAACCCCGTGCATAACCATGTATTAAGGAATTTTGATGATGAACTAAATACCATGAGATTGGGTTCCATGTAATTAAATGAATATGTGATTTGTGGATGAGGAATGATATGCTTTAATCTCTTCATGACTGAATGGAGTTCATTTCCATACCTTTGCAATTGTTGAATGAGATGCCTTTTAAATTCATGAATTATGTGCTGAATTAGATTGACATTGCCTTGCATGTTGCACAGGGAGAGATAAAGACAGGGAGTGATTCAAACCAATTCATGGAATCACCTTATTGTACTTTTGGTCGATTTAGATTATGGTTGATTCATTTAATTCACTTAACGGTTGTGTAGGTTCTCAAGTGTGAAATTGAGTGAATCATGAAAGACAGATTTCAATTTCTAGAACTTGAATGATGTGGAAGACTAACTTCCAGTATGTATTGTGACAGGTGTATAGAATGGAATGAACATATAGACCACATTGGATATCTTTCAAGTGGATCTTTACAGGCATATGGACCAACAAAATGGTAAGTTATTTTGTTTGGTTGGTTGAAGGAGAATTCGTGTGTTGTTTGGATGAACAGACCCCAAGGTAACTCCATATCTATTTCTACTTGGTTTATCGGTGATAATAGGGGTAGAGTCACTTTATTCCTCCCATCATGTAGTTATCCTTGATGTCTCATGATTTCAGAATTACCCCATTGTGTGTTTACTTATAGCTCGTTATGTCAGGAAAAGTGTCGACCCCATGGGTCGACACTTTGTCCAAGGGATGCTGTTTTCAGCCGGCCCTCATATGTCTTCGAAGCTAGGGATAAAAAGTCGACCCAAAGGGTCGACCTTTTTATCGCTCGGTTCTATATGGGTTTGTTTTTCAGAATCCAGGACATAAGTGTCGACCCACAAGGTCGACACTTATTTCAGGTCTTTCTGCTGTGGCTTGTCTCTTTGTCACAGGCAGAAAGTGTCGAGCCCATGGGTTGACACTTTCTTTGTTGGGTGCTGTTTCGGCCTTTGTTCTGTTTAGCCCGTATGCGAGTGTCGACCTTAGGGGTTGACACTTTCCGGTGACTGTAAAAAATGCCGATTCGCGCGGCGGCTGGAACCCTTTTTTGATCCCATATTTTTGTGCCCAATCGTGATTGGTCCTGGGGGGATATTATCCTCCACGTGGCCCTCATTTCCATAGTGATATATATCATATAAGATAGGGTTTCCATTCAAGAAGAGAAGAGCATCTAATGCATATATGATTGGGGTTTTGCAGGAAGAGCGGCTGGAAGATGGGCTGCCAACACACCGATGCTGCACGTGGACCCCATAATCCACATGGAACAGCAAATCCCTAAGGGAGACGCTGGAAAATCCAACAATCTCTCCCCCTGCGGCACCTGGGGGATTTGAACCCGCGACCTCGCTCTGATACTAGTTTACATTCAAAATTAATCAAATTTCTACATGGAGGAACCAAGACTTGTTACCATCTAAACAATCCAAAACAAGGAACAAGGCTCAAAGAGCCAGGGGTCGACACCATGGGTCGACCCTTACAATGGGAAAAAAAGAATCTGCCTAAAGGTAGTCCGATTCAACCCAAAAGCAATCAATGCCATTCATCCAAATCAAAGGCCTTATGACCCTCTATAAAAACATGATTTTACTATAAATAATATGCATTTGGAAATCTTGAAAACTCCATTAAACAAAGTTGAATGTTATGCATGAGAACATCGAATTAGAATTCCATCCGTTTATGATTTTGAAGAACCAAGAAGATATGCTCATGAAAACACCAAGCATTTTATACCTACATAACAAGATATCAGCAGTGAGCTCCATAACACCAAAATGATCAATGAGCATTTTCACAATGCTTGCATGCAATATATTGTTATCATCAAAATCATCACCAAGGACAAAGAGGGAGCGCAACGAACCCAACAATCCCCCCCTTTTTGATGATGACAATATATTGTGGCAATCCAAAACTCTCTCTCCCCCTTTGGCATAATCAAAAAGGTGGGGGTTTAGAGGAACAGTCAAATGGTTAAGTCCAACAGGAATGAAGTAGAACGAACAATCAAATGCGCACGAACCCAGCAATAACCTACCATAAAAGGAAGGTCTGTGGACCATGAACATAAAGCAAGAATTTGAAATTTGATGAGCAATGTGCAAACAGTTTGAAATATGTTCAAATGCTCGATTTGTGAATTATATGCAAATCTATGACCGAACTATGCACACGGAGCATAAAGAAACTAAACTATATGCAAATTGTTATGCTAAAGAGCACATTATTCTCCCCCTATTGTCATGAACAAAAATCGACTAACAAGGATTATTTAATATGTTATTTACATGTATAATCTAAAGATGCATCAGAGTGACATGAATTATGATATGAATAAAAAGATCAGGCAATCAAGCACTTAAGCACGGATAGGTAGATATAAAAGCAAGCAAGTCCCTTAGGGACAGGTTTAAGAACAATGCTATTGATTATGGGGCAGAGCAATACTAAGAATGTCGTGCTTACAAAAAGATGGTACTGCATAAACCATGAAGGATGATAGATTCACAAAGTACATTCATACAATCAAACCCAAGGTGTATATGTGAAAATTGAGCAATGAATTTCAAAGCAATATGGATCATCAGATTTTTCAACTAACACTAAAAAGGAGCTTTTCATCCATACACTTCCATACACAATGCTCGAGTATCGGTAGCTACGTAAAACCCTAAATTTTTAATGAAACACAAGAAGGTGACTAACCTTTTGATGCGAGTTAAACCCTTTACTTCAGAGACACTTCCTGATTACTCAGTTTCGTCACTTATCTTTACTGCGGACTATGTCACTTTTTGACGCGAGTTGTACCCTTTGTCTCAGGGGCACTTCCCGACTACTTGGTGCCAAACCCACTTATTTTAATAGTGGATTTGCTTCACTTTTTTACGCGAGCTTTCTCCTTTGTTTCAGGGAAGATTCCAGCTACTCGGATTCACATTCCACTTATACAGATTTTTGGTGGGGCAAACAGCTTTTTCCTCACAAGACATGTGATTTCCATGTAGAGGTTCAAGAGCCCTTTGGAGTGTTGAGTAGAATAACTGTAATCCTTATTAGATTGAATCATTTATCTCAAAGGGGTGCAAAGTGTGTGAGTAGTTGTATTGAATGGAAGACATGAATTATTCTAATCACAGTTATGTCTCCCCCTAAGTGTATGTACAGTTATGAGCAAAACCTCCCCCTTAATATATGTCATGTAACAAACATGTCTAAATCAATGCAATTTCATTTAGCATGGTAAAAGGTCATATAAGGAAATCAAGAAGTTGTTGTATCAAGTATATACATGCAATCAAGCGAAGACCTTTCAAAATTTTCAAGCAAATTGATTATCGGTACTTGGCGGAGAACGTAGGTCCGAAGACCACCATCACGCGTGAGGAAAGCTTCCAGTTGGACATAATCCAACCTTCCACTATCGACATTTGATATACTGGAAAATCTTGGCATTCATGCACACAAAAATGTCAAGTATGTGTAAATATATGCATGTAAATAAGAAGATGATTGAAAATTATTCCTATTTACAAGTATGCAAGGATATGCATGATATGAGCTTGAAAGTAAGTATGCAACCTGTGTATGCACATGTGAACTGCTATTTACAGTAACATGATTGAAAGTGTGAAGAATTCTATGTTCAAACTCAAGCATTCAAAATCTGAATTGTTATTTACAGAATATGAGAAGAAGGTGAAAGACTTTATATGCAGTGTAAAGCATTTAAAACCTAAAGTTATCCACAAGATGTGTAGAGAAGAGTGTTCAAATCATCTAATCATCAGAATCACAAAAACTCAGCGTTTCAGAAGATGCCAAAATCAGTGAAGCAGAATTACAACTATTTAATTGCAAACCTTTTCCTCCATAGAAATTTTTTTATCTTTGCAAATATTGCAAAGAAAACCTAATCAGACAAAAATTCAAATTCAAACCACTTTCTTTCTCGCCTTGAGAAGCCTTTATTTATTGACTTTCCTTGGCCTCAAGGCGCCCCTGCAAAACAGAATTCTCATTTTGAGATTTTGGGTACCCAAGCCATCTTGGGTCCCGAGGGGTTAGTTCTAGCATGGGTGAAGGTATTCTTATATCTCATGGCACACCCATCATCATCCAATGTCATTGTGGCACAGTCATCCATTGAATGACCACCCTGGCCACAATAGAAATAGTGAGAAGATTTTCTCTTCAAAAACTAAGTGTCATCATTTTTCATTACACAACAATCATTTATTACATGTCCAAAAGTACCACAGTAATGACATGAAAAATTCTTTTTGACAAATCAGTCATCATCATTTTTCTTTATAAAATAATCTTCAAACACATGACCATGTAGCCCACAGTAGTAGCAATGAATGTTTTGGTTCTTCTATATGAGTTTCTCATGATTTTTGGAACCATCAATCATATTCGTTCTTGATTTCAATGTCTCATTATCATCAAATTTCATTAAAAAGTAGTCATACATATTATTGCCAAATTTGCCACAATAGTAACAGGAGACATTCCTTCTTTTAGTTGCGTGAAAGGGTTTGTCATGTGAACAGTTGGCACGCACACTAGAGAAACCAGAATTATTTTTCAGTTTTTGATTTGGCTTTCCATATGTGGACAAGAATTCATTCAACTTTTTAATTTTATTTTCTAAGGACAAGATATGCAATTCAGAATTAGCAATCTCTTCTTCACATGATGTAATTTTCTCATTCAAAAGAGAATTGACAGACTTATGGCTAGCAACCTCTTGTTCTAGAGCATGAAGATTTTCAGAATTATCAACAACCACATGTTTTCTTTTTTCAAGGACAAGCAATTTTTCAGACATAGTCGTATTTAAATACTTCAACTCTTCATTTTCCTTAGCAAGTTCATCATTCAAAATCAATTCATTGCACAAATCATGATCAATAGAATTCAATTCAATTTTACTTCTTTGCTCACATTCGATTTTCTCTAATTGAGTAATCTCATTCTTTAGAGCAGAATTTTCATTTCTTAGACAAGCAATTGTTTCTTTGTGAACATCAACATCATGCATGTGAGATTCAACAGATTTTTTAAGCTCAGTGTATTTTTCACATGAAAGATTAACAACACAAGAGTTTTCAATTTTCTTTTTCAATTTTTGATTTTCAGATTTCATTGTTTTATATCTTTCAAACAACTCATCATAACTTAGTTCATCCTCTTCATCGGAGTCAGAGTTTACCTTTGAACTCTCCTCGCTTTGACGCTCAATCTTATTATTTGCCATAAGGCACTCACTATTTCAGCTTTCTTCTTGGGCTTCGCTTAGCCCATCCCAGATCTCTTTGGTTGACCTACAAGATGAAATAGAAGGAAATACATCAATGCTCACTGCAGCCTTAAGAGCATTCAAAATAAACAAATTATTAGAATTCTTTTTCTTATCCTCATCGGTCCACCTTAACTCATTTTTTGGAAGAATGTGAGGACCATGAGTGATTTGATTCATAAGCTTTGGATCAATATTGGTAATCCAAACACATAATTTCCAAAGCCATAGTGCAAAATCAAAACCATCAAAAATAGGAAACGAATTCACACTAGCCATCATTAATAGATCTTTTCTCCTAGACCGTGAGGTCCGCGTATGAAAATCAGAGATTACGCTCTGATACCAGTTTACAGGATCATGCCCCAATAGTTGCGCTAAAAGCTCGAGCTAGTAGCGAAGGCGGACCATATTTCCTTATGGCATTGCAGAACCCCACACTATCGTGCTGTGGGAGGACATGAGGGACTTCACACATGGACCCCATAATCCATGCGGCGGGATGGACTACCAACGCACCGATGCCCCACGTGGACCCCATAATCCACGTGGAACAGCAAATCCCTAAGAGAGACGCTGGAAAATCCAACATGTTAGAAGGAAAAATTATTTTTTTTTTGGAAACCCATACTATGTGTAGAGGCCAGTCCTCCGCCAAGTACCCTGAATCAAGAGTCTTTCTGAGTTCTTAACTCCACATGTTGTGTCTAAATATCAATGCATATAGACATGGGGAGTTTCTTGCATGTTGATAGGGGGAGTTAATAATAATTTTGAGTCAGAACTGATTCATCATATCATGTGATCTCTCTTCAGTCCAGATTCAATCTCTTAGAAAGTCCTTGCAATCCTGTGCCTCTGAAATAATGACAGTCTGATCGGTTCATCATTCTAAGGTACTAAAATCAGAAATCTTCTTTTATAAGAATCCTCTATTGTTTCATGAATGAACTAATGGTTTAAACTTAATAAATTTTAGAGTCTAAAGACTGAATTCAATGAACTGGTTTGTTTATGATAATTAATAGCTCTCAACCATTTTTCTCATAACATGTCTAATAACGTTTTCAAATATCTGAAAGTTCTTGGATTAATGATTTCTTGGTTGAAAACTTGGAATGAGTATTGTTTTTAAAAAAGACTTTCTAAATTCAAAGGGTAGCAAGATTATAAAAATAAGTCAAAATATGTACAGACAGAGCAATGATTGAATGTACTGAGAAACTGGGTACTTCATCAAAGTAATGGAGAGAAACTCATATCATGAAGTGCAGGTCTGTGCACATAAAGTCTAAGTGTAGCGACCCGGATTCCAGGTACCCGGTGCACCCGGTATAAATACCGAATACACGTGATACCACATGGGACCCGCGAGGCCTCCCAAGCGCGGGAAAGTGCCGAAGGGAAAAAGGAGTGTGTGGAATACATTGAAGCCAGCAAATATAACAGTAAGTAATTAAATTTCATTACATTGGATTGCTAAAGTAGCAGAAATAAAATTACTTTTTCATTAATAATTCAAATTTACAATTATACACCAGAGTCCAGCCCAAAGGAAAGACAACAAGTCTATCACAGTACAGTCCAACAGAAAAGAAACGTACACAGAAGTCGGGGGAAGCACGACCCAGGTACAACTGGTTGCTACAGCGAACGCGCTCCACCAAGGATAGCAGAGGCAGATGGCGAAACCCACCTGAAAAGCAGGGGTGAGTCTCAACAGAAACTCAGTAGGGGTCACGTGGATCCCCACTGGAAAAATGCACAGAGCAACGGAAGCAACTACGAAAACAGCAAGTGCAGCAAAGCAGGAAAAAGCTACACTACAAAGCTGTAAACAGAACAGGTACAGCAGGAGTAGGGAACAGGCTAAGAGCAAGGGGAGCTCAACAACAAAGAAGAGCGAGGCCGTAAAACACGGGACAATGGCCACCGAGGAGAACTCGACACCCTAAGCTACTCCAAGCGGCAACAGACGGTCAACCCCAAACTCACACAGTAGGGTAACCCAGTCCGTCAGCCAAAGCAAAGGCGAAGGCAGACGCCGACGCCGAAAACACAGACAAAACACGACAGGAGACGTCGTGCACGCAGCCCCACGCATGACGAGAATGTCATGCCAACGACAGAACACTGAACTCGAGTACGGCCACGAGAGGGCAACTCGCAAAGGTCACAGCGCACAAGAAAACACGAGAGTCACAGCACCGAGTGACAGGAGCACCCTCCTCCCAGAAGAACAGCCAGATGCGTCCACTGACGTCTTACACTGCGCCACAAGTGTCATGTCACTCAAGGACAAGACACACCAAGAACCAGGTCCGAGGAACAATAGTTCCAAGGAAACAAGGTACCATAGCACGAAACTATAGCACCAACTGCGAGTGACTAGTCAGGGCCATGCCCGTCGGCGCAAGTCCTCAGTCCCTGACCACGTGTGCACACACCGACCTCTACCTAGGTCAGGCCTCTAGCTAGTATTCCCCTCGGTAGGACGCTACCGTTGGCCGGGGCCTACGGAACTAGCTTAAAAACCGTACGTACCAAACGTAACAGGAAAACCCCTCCACCACTCCCCGTGGGTCGGCAAACGGCCTAGGGCTACAACCAGGGGAGGCTCACAAGGCACGAACTCCGAAACACAGGCGCTACAGCATAGACAGCTAAGAAAAGCCCTGTCTCGTGCACAACAAAGCACCCAGGCAGTCAAACAACCGCCAACAGACTCAGGACCAGGCAACTAGACCTACAATGTAACGATCCCTGAGTCGACGACTCAAAGGCAAGATCGTCACAAACAGCGGAACAAGCCACCAATCGGTCTAATCCTAAGCCAGAAGAAACGACGCTCCGCAGAAAACAACACACGGAGACCTGAGGGAAATACCAAGAACCCTCAGCACAGCTGGACACGCAAACCGAGGTAGAACAACACCTCGCAGCATCTAGAAGCAGTGTCTCGGACAGGACAGAACCGCCAAGACACGCACAAACAAGGTCCCACGTCAACCACTGGGTCAAACCGGATTGACCTGAACCAAACAACAGCAGCAAGCAAAAGTAGGATCAAGAATCCTACCACAAGTAAGAAGACTCCTGGCTACCTTACAACGTAATCTTAGCCCTCATAGGACGTCAGGAGACATCCACGGGACAACGGGTAGACCACAAGGCAAAGCCAAGACACACAGGAATCAACGGGCGGAAAACAAGGGCACAAGGAATGTAACACACCAGCCTTAGACCGCTACAAGCAAGCAACGGTCTAGCCTAGGGCCGTTACTTCCCAAACAACGGACGGGAATCAATCCGTCACACACACCACCCTGACAAACCTACCAAACCACACTAAAGCCAAGTAACGCACAACACCAGACGCGTTACAACCAAACGACGCACGGGGGTAGGCGCGTTATTCTCAACGTGCACAGCCACCCTCAACCAAAGTGAAGTAACGCGCAACGTCAGGCGCGTTACAACCAAACAACGTGGCAGGGGAGGGGCATCAGAGCCAAACGACGCACGGGGGCAGGTGCGTTACTCTCAACGTGCACAGCCACCCTCAACCCAGCACAAAACAACAAACGACGGCCAGGAGCAGGCGCGTTGTACCACAACGACGCATGGGGGCACAACCGTTACATCCAACGGGCACAGCCACCCAAGCTCGGCCAAAACAGAATGTAACGGCCAGGGGCAGGCGCGTTACACTCAAACGATGCATGGGGACAGGCGCGTTATTAACAACGACACCGCCACCCATACTTGACACAAAATAGAATGTAACGGCCTACACCAGGCACGTTACACTCAAACAACGCACGGGGGTACGACCGTTGGAGGCACCGCCTCAACAGGTCAAACATCGGTCAAACAGCAAGTAACGGCCAGGGCAGGGCGCGTTACATCCATCTAACGCACTGGGTTAAGCGCGTTAGATCAACCGACTCAACCCCAACACAAAACGACGAAGGCGAAGTAACGCACTAGCCTAGGCGCGTTACGAGGAAGCGACGCGCCACCCTAGGGCCGTCACATTCCCAAAAGCCAGAAAACTTAAAAACACCAAATCCAATGGCGGTCTATCATAGGGCCGTCAGAGCTTAATAACGGCCTCTGATACGACCGCTACATCGGTCACGGCGGGAAAACAGGGGAATGGCCCAATCGGCCCGTTCCACGCCCCATTCACGCCGAAACACAGGGGAAACAAACCACAACGATAAATAACAACACCAGGGGGCCAAAACGCCCACATGCAAGCTCAAAAACACAAGATTCGGGCGATTTCCACAAATCGACCCTAAGTGGGTCACCGAGGTTCTTGGGCTTCTACCGGCCTCGAATGAACACCAAACCAAACGAAATCAACGTGGATGGGATCCTAACATCCCAGCGGTCAGTTAGAAACTAACTACGCCGCAAACGGTCTCCGTTTACCGGCCGACCCTAAAAACCACGAAAATCACGGTTTAGGCAAAACAAGCACAAACTCGACCGTTTCCTTAGCCGAACGCCGTGCAATGGCAGGAAAAACGGAGAGGACGAAGTAAGGATCAGTCACCCTACCTCCACCGAAGAAACCGCGCCCCGAAGGGACTAAACCATGCCGAAAACCACTCGCGAACCGATTTCACCGGCTTTGAATCCACCGTTCGGGATCGGGCCAGAATCGATCCGATCCTTGCTCCATCGCGCACCCAGCCAGCTCCATCACGTCCCCAACATGTGCCTCTAGGTCCTCCGTCTGCAGCCGGAGTCGAGGAGGTGAACGGGAGAGAAAACGGGAGAGAGAGAGAGGCGAGGCGGCGAATGAGAAGGAAGAGAGAGGAAATGAAAAGAAAAGGAAAGAAATTAGGAAATTTTCCTAATTTCTGAAAATTCTGAAAATGCGCCGAAAATGCACAAATCCAGAAAAATACGCAAAAATAGCCAAAACGACCGGCTCGAAGAGTACATCATCACTGTAGCATCCACGAGTTTGAGAATTGACAAACAAACTCACCGTAGGGTTCCGTAACTAGTACGAGAGAAAAACCCACACGGCTCGTCAAACTCAACTCGGAAGCCACCAAAGCGAACCGAAACTCAACGAAACCAATCCGAAAGAGATCCGAAAGATCCAACAAGACCTGCAAAGGATCCAGCAAAGATCCACCAAGGATCCAGGGCATTACACTAGGTCTGTGCACATGCATAAAGTAGGTCTGTGCACATGAAGACTAGGTCCGTGCACATGCTGTTTGAGGTCTGTGCACATGAAGTCTAGGTTTGTGCACATGCTGTTTGAGGTCTGTGCACATGAAGTCTGGGTCTGTGCACATGCATAAAGCAGGTCTGTGCACATGCATTGTCTGACGACTAAGGTCTACGCATATGCATGGTATAGGTCTGTACACATGCAATTCAAAGTCTGTGCATACAAATAATAAGGTCTGTGCATATGATGAATTTGTGGTCTGAGCACATGTGAAGTTTATGCACATGCAATGTCCAGGTCGTTGCATACACTGATTCTAAGTCATTAAGCCTATGCTCTGGAAATTGCACTAAATATATCTGCATATGTTTGATCTGAGCACTTAAGTTCTCTGAATTTGATTAAGCATGAATTCTCTTTATCATAGATAAGATATTTGATTAAATGCCTTTTACCATGTTGACAGGTTTAAGTCACTGAAGGATCCAGTGACGAACACATAAGAGGCAGGAAGATTTACACTCAGAATAGTCACGTGGCTCGAGGCTCAAATAAGAGGACACATGATCCATGGTAGGCTGGAACCTTAAACAGGAGGAATCAACCACGTGTAAAGCACCTCATCTTCATTTGACACGTGGACATCCAGCAGCGAATTTTTTCAAAGTTCCTTGGGCGGGAACGTGTTTTCCACGCGCCCAATCTCTCACGAGCCTATAAATAGAGGCCTGATCGCTCAAATGAAACAACACAGACAAGAGAAGAAAAGGGAAAGATCAAAAGAAGAGGAAAGGAGCAGAAGAGTACAGGAGCCAAAGAGTTCGTGAAGAAGAATTGGAGTTAGAGTGAGAGAGAGAGAGAGAGTTCGCTGAAGGAAAAAGAAGGAGAAAAATAGAGTATCGTAAAATCAAAAGAAGTTTGAAGGGAGTGAGCAGAGAAAGAGAAAGAGAGTGAGCAAGAGAAAATAGAGAGGAAGTGAGAGCTCAAAGATTTGCATGTTCATCTATTCTTGGATCAGATCCAGAACTGTTTCGCTCATGCGTGAGCTATATCTTCGTGAATTTTTCTTTTCTATTTTGTTTCTTATTTTTTCATTTCTGATTTTATCAAGCTGTGTGTCAGCGTTGCAGAGGATTGGTTCCTCTAGACAGCAAGCTATGACGCTCAACTGTAGCAAGCTATGATGCTCAGCGGAAGCAAGCTGTAATGCTCAGCGGAAGCAAGCTGTGTTGCTCAGCGGTGTAAGCAAACTGTGATGCTCAGCGGTTCAAGCTGTGAGTTAGCAGAAGCCTCACTCAGGTTTGAGTGGGGGATGGATGTAGGTATGTGGTAGCAGACCGAACCATCTAAAAATTGTCAGTGTATTGTGGTTTGCTTTGCATTATTATTTCACGGTAGATGTATGCTTAGGCTCATTTCAATTACATCTGGTTAGCATACATCATTCTGAGTACTCTAATTGTTTGAGTGTGAACTTAAATAGAACCAATGTTTAACTGAGCCATCGAGTGTTATTTCAACACAAATCCTTCAGAGAAAATTATAATTCCGTGATTTATTAAAGGGGATTCATTCACCCCCCCTCTGAATCTCTATCTAGCACCACCATTATTCCAACAATTAGTATCAGAGCGGGTCTCTGATTGTCCAGATCCAACGATCTGCAGAGGATCCTGCCATCTTATTTTGGTGCATTCCTCATTGATTGCTTACTGCTTTAAATCTGCTTGATAAGTGTTTTTCAATGGCTTCTCCTTCGGTTTTTGATGGTTCTAACTTTAGCAGTTGGATAGGAGGCTTATGAATTTATGTGTACTCCATTGATTCTAACTTATGGAGTCTTCTATCTAAAGGCCCACATCAAATACCTCATGATCAGACCAAGTGGTCTAGTGAGGACAGATTAAAGAATTGTGATAATATCACAGTTCTTAATATTTTGAAAGCTGCAGTTAACACTGACATGTTCTCTTTCGTGTTCAGTTGCACATCTGGCAAAGAAATTCTGGACAAGGTAATAGCAGTCCATGAGAAGAAAGAAGAACATAAGTGTTTGATGGCTAGTGGAGGTAATCATAGTAGTGATCAAAATGAGGACTCACTGTCTCAGGTAAGTTCTAGATCTGTATTCATTCATTTCAACAATTGGTATCAGAGCTTTGAGTAGTGTATTGGAAAACAGGTGGAGCAGAACTAGAAATAAAAGAAGTTTGAGTTGCATTTCCAAAGTTCTTTTTATTTATAGGGTTATAGCCCAACCCTTCCTTTTGAAAATTTATTTTAACTCCAAGGATCTTATCAAGATTGTCCTTCCCTTTAGCAAATTTGGATAGTGAATTTCTTAGATCCTAGATTTCAGATTGTAAAGAGGAAACATTAGTTTCATAGTTAACAACTCAAAAAGGGGGAGAGTGTTGTGGGGAGATTGTGTGGGATAATGTGTCTCATGTTGTGTCTCCTTTAACTTGATTCTCTAAATTTAATTTCTAATTAAGTTTTGATGACTAGCAACAATACTTTTTATCTTCAGCTTTTGGATATTGGCAAAATGTGATATTCTGAATTTACTTTTCATTATGGCAACACTATTAGTATCTTATAGCTTCTCATGCAAGTGTGTATGTGTTTCTCACTAAGGTCGGTGCATGTTCATACATACTGCATATGAAGGTCGGTGCATGTTCATACATACTGCATATGAAGGTCGGTGCATACTCATAATGTTGCATATGCAGGTCGGTGCATGTTCATACATGTCGCATATGAAGGCCAGTGCATGTCTGTATGTAAGCACATAAGGTCGGTGCACATAGTCATTTGTACATACTAAGGTCGATGCACATTGTCATTATTGCATACAAAGGTCGGTGCACATTGTCACTGTTGCATACTAAGGTCGGTGCACATGTTCAGTGTTGCATGAAAGGTCAGTGCACATGAAGAAAGTGGTGCATACAAAGGTCAGTACACATTGTCATTGTAGCATACTAAGGTCGGTGCACATGTGTTAGAGATAGGCATAGAGTCTGAGCACCTTTCTTCATGTCAGAGCACATGTGCATAGTCTAGTTATGCAGGTCGGTGCACCACACTAAGGTCTGAGCATATGTGCAATTTAGGTCTGAGCATATGTGTATTTTAGGTCTGAGCATATGTGCATGAGCGCACACTTAGGTCTGAGCATATTCACATGAAGGTCGAAGCACATTCGTATGTCAGTGCACATGCATTAGGCAAGTCAGAGCACATGCATTTGAAGTCGGAGCACATTCACTCAAGTCTGAGCACACGCATAGATTCCTATCTACGTAGGTCGGTGCACATGCACATATAAGGTCTGAGCATATAAGTTGAAGGTCGATGCTAGTGCATTAGTGTTTCATGCATAAGGTCGATGATAGCATTGCTCTCTTGTCTAAGGTCTGTACATCTATACGTCTATGCACATACATGGTTTAGCTCGATAGGTCTGACTGTGCATCTTATAGGTCTGAGCATATACATATTTTCTTCTCTAAGGTCTACCTGTGTCCTACACAGGTCAGTGCAACTGCAATAAAAGGATTGCATTCAGTATTAAGCATATATTCTCTCAAATGCTATGACCATAAGGTGTTTGATAAAATGCCTTGCATTCCTGTTGACAGGATTAAGTTACTGTGGGACCCAGAATCAAACATATAAAAGGCTAGAAGGTTTATACTCGGCATGATCACGTGGCTCGAGTTCTTAACTCACAGGCACGTGATCGAAGGCTAGTCTGGACTGGAGTTTTAGCCACATGGACAGCACACCTTTAGCATCTTGACATGTGGACCTCCAGTGTAGCATTCCTTTTCGAATTTCCCTAAGCGGGAACGTGTTTCCCACGCGCCACATTCTCACGAGCCTATAAAAGGAGGCCAAGTCGCTCAATTAAGAGATATAGAAAGAAGCATAAAGAAGGAGAGCATATAAACCTGAGAGAGCACTAGTAGAGAGAAGGAGAGCAACCGAGGAAGAGAGCAATCTGAGAGGAAGTTTGTGAAAGCTAGTTGCAGTGAGTTGAAGAAAAATACAGTATCAGACTGTCTGCTATCTGAGTGAGTTGTATCTCAACTACTGGATCAAATCCAGAGTTGAATTGCTCAATTGTGAGCTACAGTTGCATTTCTGTTATCATTTTTTATTTCATCTTTTCTTTTCAAATCTCTTGTAAGCTGTGTGTCAGCAGAGCAAGCTGTAAAGCTCAGCAGGCGAGGTTGAATTCTGGGATAGCAAGCTGTGAAGCTCAGCGGTTGAGGTTGTGAATCAGCGGTCTAGCAAGCTGTGAAGTTCAGCGGATTGTAGGGATCTAGTCCCCAAAGCTATGGACCAGCGGATTCAAGCTGTGAGTCAGCAGTAAGCCTTACTCAGTTGAGTAAGGGGTGGATGTAGATCTCGAGCTCGAGATTGAACCACCTAAAATTACTTTGTTTGTTGTGTGTCTGCTTATCTACTTTTCGCCACTTGACTAGATGAATGCCTAGGAAAGTTTAGTACTAATTTCTCTAATCTGTCTGCTTATTCATCTGAGTCTTCTATATTCGATTGATTGCCATTGACCGTGCCTGTTTGCTAAAGTCTGAATCTATTCTGAATTGAGTTGAATTTCTTCATCATAATTCTGGTTTATAATAGATAACTCAGTGGTATATAAAAAGGCTAAGTAAAAATGATAGATTACATCTATCTGGAAAATTGACCCTTGTGTGAGGAGATTATCTAATCAACCCTCTACCTGGTACCATATTGAGCTATCGATTCACTGAATTGTTATTTCCATAGATGATGATTCATATTGTTTCATTAGTGTGATTTGCAGTAGTTCATTCCAAATTTCACATTTCTTTTAATTGCTATGAATCATTTAAAATTTGGGGTAGATCTATTCAACCCCCCTCTAGATCTGTATTCATTCATTTCAACAAAAAGGACTCATTCATTAAGAACATGATTGAAATGGATGAAGCAGACTTGGAACAGATGTCTGGTTGACAAATGACGGCACATGTGCAAAACTTACCAGATATAGTGCAATTGTCGGGTAGTATACGACATCTTCATGGATTTGGAGAGGATCACAACTGGGTGAAGAAAAGTATCTTATGGGAATTGCCTTACTGGTCAGCCCTTTTGATACGACACAACCTGGACATCATGCATGTTGAGAAGAATGTCTTTGATAATGTGTTCAACACCATCATGAACGTGAAAGCCAAAACAAAGGACAATGCCAAGGCGCGAGCGGACTTGAAGATACTTTGCAAATGACCAGAGTTGGAATTATGGCAGGTACGTGGCATAGTTGTGCAACCTAAAGCATCTTAAGTGTTGAAAGACACACAGATCAATGAACTGTGCCAGTGGCTAATGCAATTAAGATTCTCTGATGGATATGTGTCTAACATAGCTCATTGTGTGAATGTCAATGAGGAAAAAATACATGGATTGAAAAGTCATGATTGCCATGTGTTCATGGAGAGACTTTTGTCCATTGCATTCTGTGACATATTGCCAAAGCTTATATGGGGAGCATTGACTGAGTTGAGTCAATTTTTCAGGATTCTATGTGCATCAGAACTCAAACTTGGGGACGTGCAAACTATGGAACAGAATGTGGTCACGGCGGTATGCAAGTTGGAGAAGATATTTCCCCCTGTGTTCTTCGATTCCATGGAGCACCTGATTATCCATTTGCCATACGAGGCCAAAGTTGGAGGACCGGTACAATTTCGATGGATGTATCCATTTGAGAGGTAATCAGTATGTATTTATTGATTATTTGACAGCAGTTACATGTGTCTATCATTGTCACTGTATGTCATTGTCATATGAATTATTGTCATAGGTGTATGCATGACCTGAAAATGAAGGTTAGCAACAAGACTAAAGTAGAGGGTTCGATTATCGGGGCATATATTCTTGAAGAAATTTCAAACTTCTGTTCGATGTACTTCGAACCCGAAATTCAAACTCGCCGCAATCGACCTCCACGTAATGATGATGGAGGAGAGGTGGGTCCGTTCGACCGGTTGTCCATATTTAAGTATCCAGGACGTGCATTCGGACATTGTTCGAATCGCATATTAGAGGACACAGAGTTGTTGGCCGCAGAGATATATGTTCTCTTGAACTATGCTGAGATTGAACCTTATGTTGAGTGAGTCCTCAACTCCGCAGGTGCTAAAATTTATAAATTTCTTGACGTTCTTCCTCCCATTTACGGTGATGTTGCATTCATCATTGCAGGTAATTTGATTCAGAATTAATTACTCAAAGTCCACGCCTCAATGACATGGAGGTTCAAAAGGAACGAGAGAGATCTTTTGCCAGATGACTTAAAGGTCAAGTAAGTGCCGAAGTTAAGTTCCACAAAGCTTGAGGTGTATGCAAGTTCATTTTAAAGTAATGTGGTTTATATTCATAGGTTGAAGAAGGTTATGTTACTGATGAAAGAGTCCGGGTGATAAGTTATAGACCTTCGAAGGTCGAGCATGCCTATCCATGATTTTTTGTGAATGGTTATAGATTGCACACCAGAGATTATGGATGAAATAAGTCTACGATGAATAGCGACGTATGCGTGAAAGGTAGTACATACAATGAAAATGATCTTGATTACTATGATATTCTTGAGGAGGTCACAGAATTACCTTATCTCTGACAAGACAACCATATATTCCTTTTTAAGTGTCATTGATTTGATCCTAATTCTGTTCGAAATGACGCAATATATGGGATTGTCGATGTCAAACATAGATCTAAATTGAATACCTGTGAGCCGTTCATTTTGGCCGCACAAGCCCAGCAAGTGTATTATTCAAGTTATTCATCGTCCAAGAATAAAGATTGGTTGGCAGTCTGTAGGGTAAAACCAAGGCTTGTGCCTAATGATGAGTTAGACCTCATTGAAACTATCTCAGAGGATTCTAGTGTCGAATTTTTTCAATCAGACGAGGGTGACACTGCAGAGTTGGTTACTTTTAATCTTCATCTGATCGAATCTGACGATCCACTTCGGTTGTCTATAGAGGATGAAGTGGAAGAAGTTGATTCAACTGAGCTAAATGAAGCAATTATTGGGCAGGAGGAGTCCTCTGAGGAGGAACAGTATGAATCTAGAATAATTAGGAAGATGACGAACATGACAATGAGTTTGATACATCTTCAGCATTTGAAGGTGAAATAGATACTGATTGAATATTTTGTAAGAAATTTAACATATATACACCTCTTATCATTATTACTTACCACCTCTCCTCGTAATTAGTTGTGGACTAATATGCACTACTTTAATTGTTGTCAATAATTAGATGGTTAGAGGTCGTATCGGATCTTCGAGGAGAGGTGGTTCCGGGAGAGGTTCTACTGGTATGTTTATTTAAATTCTTAGATAAATGAGTAGTGAATATGCACTTTATTTAGGTAATGATATTTTATGTCTCTGCACCAGGTACACAGATTACACCGCCCCCACCATGTCACATCTCGAGCGCGGAAGGAACCCAGAGATACGTGATGAGTTTATATCGATCATGTCAATCAGAGCGTAAGTGTATTCGACACACATAGACATAGCGCGCACAAGTAATAATAACCAAGTCCTTTATTAATCATAAACTTTCAAAGTACTTCTATTACAACTCTTGATGAAAGTATTAGGACTCAATAAAAGAAAAGGTACAATGGATGACTCAAGAAAATAGAAAAAATAGGACTAGATAACACTTTGATGGCTAGAATGGCTCTAAGCTCTTCACTCATCTCCATCCCCATCCGAATGAGTCTCGTCATCAGAATTACCTAAAAAATAGGAGAAAATACTAGGTGAGCGAACGCTCAGTAGAAATTATATCTCAAGTGCTAGCTTGCTTTAAGTAAATTACATGTTACATGAATGCAAGTATCGCTATGCATGTTCGCATGAAACGACACTAGAGAGAGTGTATAGTAAGAGATAATTGAGTGAACTAGCAAGTCTTTCAAGAATTCATGTCAATATATATCGAGATGAACAAGCATGTACATTTATCAAGTCATGTCAAGAATTGGCTATAACATTATCAAGCAAGCAAGTAAATACCCTTTTCGGGTCAAGCAAGTCATGTCATGTCAAGTCAAGTACAAGTACAAGATTGTGGAATGTCCTTTATCTAGAACGACGAGTACTTCGATGCAATGCCACACCGTGATCAATAATAGCTCCCATGGGCACAAGTACTTTCGGGTGCTCCTCCCAGGACCAGATCGGGCCCTATATGCGCAGGCGTTGGGTCATGTATTTTCGACATCCACTATGGTAATAGCCAATATAGAATTCCAAAGGAATGAACTTGTAGGAATTTAAGGTAGATCTTGTGGAATAGAATCACAAGGATAGAACTTTCATGTAAGGACATACTACGGTCAAAATGGTACAATGACGATACTCATTGAAAACTGGCTGGATTTGGCTCCCTAGTGGGTGCCATGATATCAAGAATAATCGCTCATATTCACATGGTTGCTCGTTCTTTGTACATGATAAGGTAGAAAGAATCTGTGTCTACATAGAGGCACATAATCCTTAATTGATAGCAATGGTATGGTTTCCCATTCCATTAACTCAAGAAACATTCTCATGGTATCCAAATAGCATACCATGAGGGCCGGTATACCATGTTTCTTTAGAGTGATATGGCAATCAAAAAGTGTCACAGGTTTTAATGGTACAACCTGCTCGACGGCCTTGAGAGAATCCAAGGCTTCGCGTAGACTTACGGAGGTCTCTATGATAAAATCATCAGTCCGATGGAAGGAATATCCCGCGGAGGGCTCATCTATCACCGAGAAATAGTGGGGTAATCGATAAAACATCGAGAAACATGGGACCATATCTACAGACTGAGATAAAGTGCCATATAGATACCCACGGTATGGGTTACAGGAAACACTCGGGAAAAACAAGAACGCAGTAAAATTGGCGCCTCTGACAGTGCCATCATTTTATAAAATAGAGTCTGCTTGTTCAGTCATTAAATTTTAGAATTTCATATTATATATATATACATATCAATCCTGGAGAATATGTGCTCAGGGTAATTGGCGCCTTGGGCTGAGCCACTATTTCAGTATATAGCACCCAAGTCTATGGCACTATATTTAATAGTGATAGGGTCTCAGGTGTTGTTTCAATCATGTGTAATTTGGTCATGAACAGTAGCACTTTTTCAAATAAAATAATGTTGTAGGAATGAACACATGGACAGGTAGAGAAAAATAGCAGGATTCTAGCAGTGTACTCATGCATTAGATTAGACATCATGATTCATGGTTATTAAATTTTAAAGATGGTGTACTTATTTAATTACTGAAAGAATAACGACTGTGTGTACAGTCGTTTGATGAAATAGCGCCCTATAGAGGGGCGCCCTTTTACTGAAACTCAAAAAAACGAAGCAGAGAGCTAATGAAATCAAACTAAAAGGCCTATATGCATGCATATGATCTGAGATTTTACTAAGTGGGGCTTGACACTTGAGAACACCTACCTTGATTGCTGGTTAAGACGATGAACAGAGGAGTTCGAGCGATATAATAAGAACAACTGCAATCAGATAGCAGCACTCGAACGGCAGTGAAGATGCAGCAACTACACGGCAGGAACGGGAAGAAGATAATAAAGCTTCTTCGCACGTTTAACTGCAACCACCGTGGAAGAAGACAGAGAAAGAAACAGAGCTCTTTCTCATCACAGGCAGTAGCAACGATAGAAGAAGAAGCAGAAGGCTTCTTTCTCCCTACTCGGTGACGCAGCACGTAGGTAGATGACGGGAGGAAGAGGAAGCAGGCACGTTCCTCTTCACGCACCAGAGAAAGTTCTCCTTCACGTACTAGTGGCAACAAGCCATCGTAGATGAGCAGGAGTAGTTGGGGCTCGTCGAAGAAGTAGGATATTTATAGAGATGGGAATCCTAATGGGGTTTGAGAGTTTGATCGGGACTAATATTTTCTCTGTAAGAATCCTATTGAAACAACCTTCCCATGTATCAATCTTTTCCAGATCGAGACCTTCCCGAACAGCATTCTACTTCCCAGTCCGAATAAAACACTACAGTCGGGGTTCCCATATTCATCCTCAGGTGATAGCGCCCAAGCCAGGGGCGCCCTTCATGAAAATGGCGCCCTATCAAGGGACACCCTTTACTGTTAAAAGCAAAACCCGTTGAGTCTGATAACCCAAGGAAATAGCGCCTACACAGGAAGTCTTCATTTGCTGAATTGGCACCCTAGGGTGGGGCGCCCTTTCCTTTGGCCCATTTTGTTTTTGTGAAAGGCCCATTTATGTATTGTGGTGTTGTGTATAGGGTCTGGGCCTTGGCTAGTTATTTGTTTTATTTAGGATTTCTATTCTTTCAATTTACCAGGGTTGCTACACCCTCCCCCACGTAAAAGAATTTGGTCCCCAGATTCAATCGTATTTAGATGTGGATGGGGCAAAGTACATACCATTTAGAATAGGTCGTGGAATTGCTTCTTCACGGATTCCTCGGTGTAAAGACCCGAGATCCGAATACCGGGAAGGCCCGATATCCTGAATCTCAAACTGCCACCCACGAGCCCAACGACTCGGAAGGGTTAAAGGAATGGTGTGGAGATACACAAGAATCTAAAATAATTGTAGAACTACACAGTTAATAACTAAATAGGAATCATAATAAATGATATTAAGCAAATTACATGGTCCACAATATAATAGCAATCTAAAATATAACAATAGTCCACAACTAGTACAGTCCAAAGAGAAAAGGTACAACTACACAGGGCATACCCCAGAATTGGCGACTGGCAACTAACCCTGGGCACCTGAACCACGTAAAGCCTCTGCAGCGCTCCCCTGAAGCCTCATCTCACCTGAAACGTGGAAAACACGCAGGGAATGAGCCTCAAAACAAAAGACTCAGTAGGGATCCTCCAGTCCCTACCTCACAAACCGAGAAACCACGCGGAAAGAAATCACAAGCTACCACTAGCAAGACGTAGAATGGAGAGCTACAAGAATAAATAAACGGGAAAGCTCTACCACGCCTAGTACCGAACGCATGGCACGAGAATCGAGATGACTCGGCACAACACCAAGAGTCACTACCTGACATAGACAGGAGTACCAACCCACTAGAAGCAAGGCCGGATGCGCCCACTGGCGTCTTAGTCCGCACCTCAGGTATCCCCCTCAACGCACCCTATCGGAATGGGGAACCGTACAAGTAACCACAACAAGAACTAGTTGGGATCGCGCTCGTCAACGCGGGTCCAACTGCCCCCAACCACGTGTGCACACATAGACCGTGTGTCTCTGATCTGGCCCTCTGACTAGTTTTCCCCTCAGTCGGACTCTGGCTGGTAGACGTGGGGCCCGATGAAAACCAGTCTAAAATCATCTCTCTGGGGTAGCCTCGCCACCACTCCCTGGTGGGACCACTCGCGTGTCGGAAGGCTACGACTAGTGGAGGGTCGCTGAAAGAGTAGACTCTCTAGTCAACGAAAAGCAACGTCTAAACTGGACGAAGTACAAGGACTACTCCTCGTACCAACATCGACCCACGGTGACACAAGCCGAGAACACCACCTCCCGGGACCCCACGGCACCCTAACACATGGCCCCCACTTGATGCCCAGCATCAGTCGGACCACCAGTCAACACGTGGATCGAGGTCCACTCACCTGAGACTCGAATCGGCAAGACATAACTCCGGTTGGACTAAACACAGTAGCGGTCCTCTCTGGACCATCTCTGGGTGAAAACGGTCTAACACATGACCGCCCCAAAACCAACGGTCCCCCTTGGACCGTGTGGATCACCCAAGGATAGAACGGTCTTATTCAGGCCGTTCAGGAAGCAAACGGTCCACCCTGGACCACCCCAGAATAAAAACGGTCTCCCTTGGGACCGTCTAACCTCTAGACTGAGCGAGAAACCATACGGTCATCCCTAGACCATTCAGGACCTAGATGGTCCAACGATAGGCCGCTTGAGGATTTGAGCGGTCTCCCACAGGACCACTTATCACCCAACGGCACAAAACGTCAAACGGTCATCTTGTGACCGTGTGAAACTAGAGCAGTCTCCCATGGGACCGCCCAGAGGGAATAAACGGTCATATCATGATCGCGTAGACCCAACACTGTGCAACGGTCAAATCGCAACTGTCAGAAACACCTCGAAGACCACGCTGGTCTCCAGGGGTAAACGGTCTACCGTGAGGCCGTGCAGGAGTAGGCAGTCTATCGAATGACCGCTTACCCTGCCGACACTCCATGGTAGAAAACGGTCTACCTGGGGACCGCCCAAAAACAAAAGCGGTCTAGCTAAGGTCGCTTACTCATAAAAACGGTCACTATTAAACTGTTTACAACCCGTGAAATCGAGAACGGTGGGAATGGCCCCAAAGCTCCATTCCACGCCCCATAAACAAAAGAGAAACTTGTTCCCAAGCCCCCAATGCATCGTTTGATGCCCACAAACCACAAAATGGCGGATTAAAATGCTAGATCGGCCACTCAAACCCCAAAACATGCTTTTCCCATCCCGACTCAAAATAACCCTCTCTCGGCCTCGCCTCGCCTACAAATCGCGGGGAAGGTAAATGCCGAGCTAAGGATCGTCACCCTACCTCAGTTTTGCCCGAGACGCGATGGATCACCGTCGATCTCCAAAAACCCACTTGAAACCCTCATTCTACTCGAGCTTCCCACGAACCACGCATGCCGCCGTGATCGCCACACCGCCGCCGCCGCAGCGCCGTCACCTCGCCGCGTCTGCAGTCGGGGAGAGGGTCGTCACGTCATCGAACGGGAGAGGGGGAGGAGAAGGGTGCCGATCGCTCATGGGAGGAAGGAAGGAGGAAGAAGAAGAAAAGAAGAATAAGAAAAAGAAAAGAAAATGGGTTTATATAGAAAATCCAGATTTTCCAAAAAATATAGAAAAATAGAAAAATACACCTCCGCGATCCTCGGAACACGCTGATTGTCCCAGAGTAGGAGAATGCTATGGTTTGCCCGCTATGGAGTTTCGCAGGTCCTGTCAGGGAAAACACGTGAAAACCGCAAAACACGTCTCGGGACTCCCAAAAGCGATCTGAAACCCATGGATCTAGATCCGGAAAGTCTCCAAAAGATCCAGGGCATTACACTTGGTCTCCTACGTGGCTTCGTATTCTGAGCATTTACTCCATCGTACCTTAACCATGGGAATTGTCTTGTTCCTTAGTGTACGAACCTAAAATCAAGGATCTTCATGGGCTTTTGTTTATATGTGAGATCCTTTTGTATCACCAGGTCTCCATGATCTATGACATGTGATGGATCGTGCACATATTTCTTCAACATCGAAATATGGAACACATTGTGAACCTCAGACAATTGAGGAGGCAAGGCGATGCGGTAGGCAACCTTGCCAACTCTTTCTAATACTTCAAAAGGACCGATATATCTTGGTGTAAGCTTGCCCTTAACACCAAATCTTCTAATTCCTCGTCCTAGAGAAATTTTAAGAAATACATGGTCTCCGACTTGGAATTCGAGATCTCTTCTCCTTGTATCTGCATATGTCTTTTGTCTAGACTGAGCCATTTGAAGTCTTTCTCTAATTAGCTGGATCTTTTCTGTGGTGTCTCTCACCATGTCTGGGCCAGTAGACGTTTCTCGCCAATTTCATCCCAGCAGAAGGGTGATCGGCAACTTCTTCCGTATAAGGCTTCAAAAGGTGCCATTTGTATACATGCCTGGTAACTGTTATTATATGCAAACTCGACCAAAGGCAAGTGATCATGCCAGCTTCTACCAAAACCCATGATACAAGCTCTAAGCATGTCTTCTACCACCTGATTCGTTCTTTCAGTCTGACCATCCATTTGAGGATGAAAGGCTATACTAAAGTTGAGTCTCGGCCCCAACGAATGTTGTAGACCCTTCCAAACGTGAGAAGTAAAACACAGATCTCGATCAAACACGATTGAAACATGAACTCCATGTAGTTTGACTATTTCCTTGATATATAATGCAACAAGAACATCGACTGACCATCGGCTCTTGATTGGCAAGAAATGTGCCGACTTGGTCAAACGGTCGATGATGACCCATATTCCATCATGTCCTCCTTTAGATTTAGACAGACCCATTATAAAGTACATACCGATATCCTCCCACTTCCACTTGGGAATATCTAGAGGATGTAGCTTACCGGCAGGCTTCTGGTGTTCCGCCTTAACTTGTTGGTAGGTGAGACAGCGAGATACAAAGTATGCTACCTCTCTTTTCATGTTGTTCCACCAGAAGGTCCGTTTCCACTCTTGGTACATCTTGGTAGATCCGGGATGAATCGTGTACCTTGACCTATGAGCTTCTTCTAATATCTTCTTCTTTAGTTCTGGACAATTTGGTACACAAGTTCTTTCTCGGAATAATAACCTTCCATCTGATGCTACCTTGAAGTCTGATCGCTCTTCTTCTTTACCCTTGATTTCTACTAACACCGGGTCACTGTCTTGAAGTTCTTTTATCTCAGAGAGTAGATCCAGTTGTATCCTCATGTGTGATAGAGTAATACACTATTTCTCCAGGTCCATACTTATATTAAGTTTAGAGAATTATTCTAGCAATTTCCACTCTTGAATCATACAGTTGGCTAATAAGGCTCTTGGCTTTCGACTAAGGGCATCAGCTACAGGATTACCGTTTCCAGGATGATATTGTATTGTGAAGTCAAAATACTTGAGATATTCTAGCCAATGTCTTTGTCTCATATTTAATTCTTTTCGGGAAAAGAGATACTTAAGGCTCTTGTGATCGGAGTATATGGTGAATTTCTCTTCGTAAAGGTAATGTCTCCAGATTTTCAGTGCAAATACTACCACAGCCAACTCTAAGTCGTAGACTGGATAGTTTTCTTCATGCTTCTTTAATTGTCGGGATGAGTAGGCAATGACTCTACCTTGTTGCATTAACACACATCCGAGGCCAATGCCGGATGCATCGGTATATACCTCGAATTTCTCCCCTTCAGTTGGTAGTGCCAATACTGGAGCGGTTGTTAAATGATCCTTCAAAGCTTCAAAGCCCTTTTAGCATTCTTCATCCCACTTATAAGGATTCTATGATGTGACACAACCCCTTAGACTTAGAGTGCAAGCAACGTAACGGACACGGCAATGTCACACAAGCGGACTCACTCGCATTTGGCACACTCGGGTCCGTAGGTGGATCGGCGATGGGGTGAGGGTCCGAGGTTGGACCCAGAGGTTTCCAAGGGTTTGGCTGCCTTGAGGAGGACCCCTAAGGGCCTGGGGTTGACCAAATTCATGGGCAGTCAGCACGCCGAGGGTGTGGGTAAATTGGTCTCGCTCACAACTCACCCACGGTGGGCACTCACATAGTAGTAATTTGAGTTCAAGCACTCCTCGCCGATCGACGGTACACTAGAAGCAATAATAATCAAGCACAAATAATCCAGCATAGGAGTGTGGTCAGGACCTCACCTGATCAGCGTGAATACGCCGATCCCGGTCGGAGACGACGATGAGCGGGGAGGCGTGGGCATGCACCCGCACGCCGCGTCGGTGTAGCTTCGGATGGCGATCTGCTAATACATGCACTACGCCCCTTACAAGGGGGTTGGACTAGGGGTGGGGGAGTAGAATTACAACCAAAATGTACCTCCACGTAAGGAGGGGTGCTCAGCCGCCCAGGCGGGGAGGGGAAAAGCCGAGCTAGGAATTAATTGGAAGGCGGTTGCCGGTTCTGTCCGCTCTCTGGAACAGGGGACAGGCAGTCGATGTCGGCACCGCTGCGGCCACTCCCAGACTCCATTTGCTACAAAACTAGAGGCAAAACCTCCTGGGTTGGCCTAAGAGGACGTCAGATTTTTGGGAGGACTTCTGGTTACCGGCGTTGGTCTGGGCGGGGCCGTGAGCAGGATCTATGTTCTCTGGTTCTGTCTGCTTCAGCACCACTGCCACAGGAAGACTTGGTCGCCACGGGTGCTCCTGGGCTCTGATTCGGGCGTGGCTAGAGTCGCTGGATTTGTTGTCGAGCCGTCTTCGAAATGAGACTGCGGGGAGGCTGGAGGAGGTTAGAGTAGATAGGGACAGCCCGAACAGTGATCAGGTGTCTGTTCAGTCCCAGAGTGGACAGAACAGCGCACCCGAGGGAGAAAATTGCGAAATCACTGCTCCGGATGCCGAACGAGGTGCCACTTCTTGGTAATGGAAGAAGACTTGTCGTAGAATCTCTCAGCCAAGTGGCGTCTCATGAAGCATAGGAATGTGGCTGTGGGAGCTTCTAGAAGTTGCTTCAGGTTGCTGACCGGACATATCCTGTGCAGTTGGAGAATAATGGCACTCCCTGGCAGTCACGAACTCAGACAGGGACGAGACCACCACCGTTGCAAAGCTGACAGGAAGATGAATACAACGGTATATGATACGCCTCAAGGAGTTTCACGGTGACATTGTGGGAGCCTCTGTAAGTCGATGGAACACTACGGCCTGTGAGCTGGAACAGGCTGGTTGAAGATGATAGGTGGGAAATGGGGTAGATGAGAGGGGAAATAGGGTAGATGGGTGTGGGGCTGACCCAGGCTGTGATGGGGTCTAGGAGGGGGCAAATCAAGGTGAGGAAGGGGGAGAATGGGGGCTGGAAGGGGGTCTAGCAGGTGGTGGGAGGGAGAGCTGCGAATTTGGTGTTGGGAGGGAAAGGGAGAGGGAGATCTCTCTCCCTTGGGGAGTCTAGGGCATGGGGGAGGAGAGAGTGGAGGGAAAATATTCAAATGTCCCTTGGGAGCTGCAGGATTGTGTGGGGAATAGGGTGGATTGTGTTGGGGAGAGGGAGATTGTATTGGGAGAGCCAAGATTCTTTTAGGGAGGGAGGAGATTTGGTGGTAGTTGGGAGAGGGGGTAATTAATGCTCCTAGGGAAGAGAAGGGTCTGTAGATGAGGTGGAGGGTGTGGATGAGGTGGAGGATGATGTGGAGGGGTGAGGAGAGAGAAAGGGGCACATGTTTTAGAGAGAGAAAGTGGAGGAGAGAGAAAATGGCTTCCTAGAGAGAGAGGTAGAGAGAGGGGGGATAGGGGCTTCTCACCCACTCAATTAGCTTCTCACCAAAAGAAGAAGATTTAAGTTGGACACTAGAAAATTTAAATATTCATTCATTCATTAACTTCAAATGGAGAGATGGGGGTCCTATTTATAGGGATCCCACAATTTACAATAAGTCCCTGACTTTAGTACTAATGACAAATAACCAAGGGGAAGGGGGGCGCCCTTGGGCCTAGCCCAATGAATTGGGCCCATTAACTAACTTTAATCAACCTAGGGACACATAAATTAGGTAAATGACTCATTAACCAAGTACATGACCCAAATAAAAGGGAAATTACAATGATATGACTCAAAAAAATATGAAAATTACATGACTCGACTCAGAAAAATGTGACGGACACAATGAAACCATGCCGGTGAGCAATCGGAGCTGTGGAAAAATGTGAATGGCGAGAGATGCTCCCATCATACCCCCGGGGTGCGAAGAACTCGACTTCGTCGAGTATGGGTCCACCGGGGAAGGCGTCCTCCAATGCAACTCCGGGCGAGCCACGACCTCCGAACTCAACCTCACGTCCTCAGCCGGGGGATGGCTCTTCATCCTCTTAAGGTGGCTCGGGCACACCCTCTTGCTGGCGATAGTACCCCGCTTGCCTAGTATTACCTCCGTGTGCACACATCGGACTCTCAATCTGATATATGGAGGCTCTCCGAAGGTATCACTCTCAAAGGTGGGGGTAGGCTCAAGGTGCTCACTGGGTTCCACCGCGGTGCCCTTAGAGGGTGCTAGATCCGCCTTGCGAAAAGTGGGGTGTATCCCAAAACCCATCGATAAGTCCAACCCGTAAGCTGGTTTGCCAAAACTACTCGAAACTTGGGAAGGTCCAAGTCCTCGTGCCCTCGATTTGGAGGTGACCCTACGGTAGAGCCACTCCAATGTCACCATCGCTAGGATGCCTACTTGGAATCCCAAGTAGCACTCGTGAGCTTTTGCCCGCTTAATATGAACCTCACCGCCCGTTGTTGGATGCTTGCTTGAATGCTTATGCCATGAGTTACGGTATGGTGCGGGGGGGAAGTGTATGGTATGCAAAGGTGGACCGGGGCAACCATAAGTGGATCTATCATGCAATGTGACTATGTAAACATTGATGGACCTAGGAGGACCAGGACATCCGTAGGTGAAACTATCATGCTTGAATGTGGCAAGTGTTGGGGGCCCAGGGCAACCAAATGTGTATCCTTTATGCACAAGACTAATGATGAATGGGGGAGGGCCGTTACACAAGAATATGGACCACTCATGTTTCCGACTTGACATGTGGGTGTCATGAATGAAAGGACCCGACTTACTAATCATGCGAAGTGGTGGGAGGTGCCAAGACATATGCATTCCTACTCCAAGGATGACTTCCATGTATGGGGTGGCGGGATGGCTTTTGAACATCCATGTGAAAGGATCAAGGGGATCTAGGTAGGTGGACATCTTAGAGAGAGGCTCCTCCTTAATCCCTATGTGTATTTTGCCTAAAGTCATGGCTCCCATGGTGTAACCCGAGTCTAGGAAGGGGTGGATTGGGTCAAACGTGGTGGGTTGGGATAGGAAAAGGTGGGTGGTGAGTAAGGTGGTTGGGTCACATGGGTTCCTTGGCTCCCATTGGAAGGGATCGAAGGGATCATGATAAGGGTCACCTAGAGAGAGGTACTTCATGTCCTCAAGGTCCTCACAAGGTGGTGATGTTAGTGTTGGTGTGCTACAGGCCAATTTAGGGTCGGGTAGACCCAATATATGTACGATCTTGTTCATTATTAATAAAGTGGTGTTTGAGCATAAATATGCGATTGTGTTACTTTACGTTGTCCCTAGGATATGTGGTTATAAAGTCAGCTCGAGATGGGATCTCGAACATGAGATTGACTTTACATGTACACATGCCTTAAACTGTTCCTGGTTGGAGGGTAATCACTCGGAGACTTTGATTACCTATTAAACCAGTACACATGATGTGTCAGTGACCAGTCTCATGGTCATTGGTGCGGGGCACCAACACATATGTGTAGGTGTATGTCCTTGGAGGATGTACACTGAACTGATCTGCTATTGGATCTTCAGATGGTTGATTATACCTAATGTCAACTGAAGATCCAATTATCTCAGTAGCATCGTTGGTCCTTTGACGTGAGGCATTGATCGGATCTTACATGAGGATTGGAATGGTTTAATCACTTGGCTAAGTGACTTTAACCATAAGTCATGAGTTACCGAGTCGTTAACCACTCCAAGATACGAGTGAAGATCATCAATGGTCAAGAAGGGATCGCTCACTGTCGGGTATATATCAGACAGTTAATGGGTCATGACATTGACACTCCGTTAAATCCATGGCTAGGGTCGTGTGAGTTCGTTTAGAACGGGCGTCATACACTTTAAGGAGGTCATAGTCAAATGGCACGATCATGGGGTTTGACAGAAACCATACCCTCGATCGTACCAGACTCATAGAAGGAGCGAGGGATTAAATCGATGCGGTAATTGTGGACTCACAGGTTCCAGACAGGCTGGTTTTAAACCCGGCGTCCTCTAGGATCACGTGGATTTACTTGACCCAACGTGATCAAAGGTTCGGAATAAATTAAACTATTCTTCGGCTCTAGTAGAAGCGAAGAATACGTTTAATTTACTTCTAATTGGGAATTAGAAGTTAATAGGCCTTAAACTAGAGTGACTATGGGCCTAGAGGATCACACACAATGGATTCTTGGGTGAAGGATTATTATTATACAAATGTATGTATTATTTCTATTTAATTCCTTTTGGAAAGGAGTGTAAATGGAGCTTAATACATATGTATAATAGTAGATAGGATATATATATAATTTTGGTCTTTTGGAGCCCTTTTAGAAAATGACCAAACTCTATATATAGCATCCTACGTGAGTTCATTCGAACTCTTCTCTTCCAACCCTTTAAGCTAATCAAGCATTAAGGCTTAAAGGAGAGGATTAGCCTCCCCCTTTCTCCCTCTTGCTCTCTCTCTCTCCAGAAGGTGATAGAGCCGGGGAAGGTGGTGCCGGGGAGGTACCGTCGCTGCGCAAGGGTCCGTGTGGATTTGCTCTAGAGGCCGTACAGCTATGCGGCTCGATATTCTGCATCGGGCATCGCGGACAGCGTCGTTCCGCGCAAGGTGAAACACGCAACCCGTAATTAGGGTCTTAGAAACACCGATTAGAGCACCGATTAAGCTTTCCATAGCACCGGGATCGGACAAATAAATTTTTGTTATCCGCTGCGTTGCCCGATAGTGCTGTGCGAAACCTTACAGTGGTATCAGAGCCAGGTTTACGCTCTGGTCGGTGTTTTATCGCCGTTTAGAACCATGTTTTAGGGGCAATCTAAATCTTCTATTATTATTTAAAGGCAGGAGTGCTGGGCATTTCTGTTCTTCCTGGATGTTGGGCATCAGGGCAGCAAATTTTTTTATAAAAAAAATAAAATAATAATAATTATTATTATCGTCGCCGGGCGCAGTGCGCAGGCGGGCGCAGCGAGCCGGCAGGTGCACCGCGTGGGAGGGCGCCGCCCACGCGGGGCACCGCGTGGCGGGCGCACACGGGACGCACGCGTGGCGGGCGCCCGCAACGAGGGAGGTCAACTCCCGCGCGCGCAAGCGCAGCCCACGCGCGCGGAGTGACCCGGTTGTATTTTTTTAATTTAAAAAAAATTATTTTTTTATGTTTTAATTTATAAGTGTTAAGATAATTATATATATATATATATATATATATGGGATATATATATAGAAATACACTGTAAATTAAATCAAATTTTTATCTAGTAGGTTAATTGTGTTATCTCGATGGTAAATATCAAATGTTAATTTTATTTAACCGTGTTGAATTTACCGAGGTGAGATAATTACTATTTACCTTGAGATAAAATAGTATAATTGAAGTTACTTCAGTAAAATTTAAGTTTTTAAATTTTTAATTATCAGATAATTAGAAAATTTAAATTTTAAATTTTATTGAAGATAAATATAGAAAATTCAATTATTTGAATTTTAATTATTAGATAATTGTTAAATTCAAATTTTGAATTTTAGAAAATTACTAATTGAGGATAATTGCATTATTTTAAATTTATTTTCAAACAAAAATTATTGGATAATTAGTTTGAATTTAAATTTAAATTATTGACATGTTTAAATTTTGAATTTAAATTTGATTATTGGATAATTAAATTTAAATTTAAATTTAATTAATTATCTCAATTAGATGCCTCTGTAGAAAATGATGGTTCTTTACGTGCTTTACTTTATTTACCTTGTATTGGTCTGCTTGTGAGTTTAATTTTAGTTAATCATGCTTTAAATTTTTAAAATTAAACAAAGCTAGCCTATTTTTATTTGCACATCCCATTTTTAAATTCAAAAAATAAGGATTATTTTCAGAAAATAACCCTTGATTGATTTTATTTGAATGGGTTGGCAAGTGATCATGGACTTGGATTAATGTAATTAATTGGGGTCTGCGAACCTCCTTTTTCTCTCTGTTAAAATTCCAATGTACTTCTATCTTCCTCCATTATTGTACTCGCCCTAAGGGCTGCTGGAATTTGAGTCACATGTAATTTATTTATTCCAGCCTGCGTGCCGTGTAAAAGTTGTAATTAATGCGGCGTCGGAGTTTGAAAGCGTGGAGCACACCCGACGAGGACGATCCAGCTGCTTCGGAAGCGGGCCGGATGTCTTAGTTACATTAGGGTTAAAGTCCATGATCACTTGCGTTTATTTTTTGCATTGGATGTATTTATTTTGTGCAAACTACTAGGTACGGTAAATATATTGGATATATTTATATTACCACATAGGGTGAGATTAAGATAAAATTAAATTCCCTCGCGCTTAAATTTTAGATCTGGTAAGCGTGGCTCTAGGAGTCGACGTGGCCCTCCATCATTATGGAGTGAATGAACGTCTTCATTTCATGGATTTGTTTTGCTTTCCACAAGGTCCATGAGTTTGGGGGCGGGATTAAACTCCAAGGCTCGGCCTCAATGTGGTGAGGAATTGAACTCGGCCTTGTTGTGCTTTCCACAAGGGTCGGGTCATGAACTCATTGCTATGTAGTAATGATGGTTAGATCTAACTGAGAATATCCTTTGTTGTGCTTTCCACAAGGGGATGATTTCTCGGGGGTCGAATATCGGATATTGCATTAGATGCAAGTGCCTGTTGACTGCCCTTGAGATGGTGTATGGTTTGTTGTGCTTTCCACAAGGTCGTACATCAATCTCGTTGGGATTCCGACCCACTAGGTTGATCTCGCTAATCTCCCGTTCTATATACTGAGGGTTATATAGTTCGATCGAAAAATAGTGGGACTAACTAAGATAGAAAACCACATCTAAGTTAGAATTTGAACACATACTAAGTTATCTTTTATTTCTTATCCAGATTACAATGTCGTCGTCCAACCCCCTCCGCGGCATCCTGGATGCAAATAGATTAACTGGACCGAATTACTCGGATTGGCTGCGTAATCTACGCATAGTCCTTACCGCCGAAAAGATTGCGTACGTGTTGGACATGGTTCATTCTGAGCCAGCTCCTGATGCCGACGAGGGCGAGTTACTAGCTTATGTCAAGTGGTCTGAGGACTCCTCCCTTACCCAATGTTACATGTTGGCCTCTATGGCTCCCGAGCTACAGAGGTAATTCGAAAAGACTGATTGTAGAAGTATACTTCTCAATTTACGCCAGCTCTTCGGGGAGCAGAGTAGGATTGAGAGGTATGACATCTCCAAAAGACTTTTCAGGACACGGATGTCTGAGGGTTCATCAGTACAGGCCCATGTACTGAAAATGATGGAGTGGATTGAAAGACTCAATGCATTAGGGTTCAAGTTAGATCTTAAACTATGCATTGATCTTATACTCCAGTCATTGCCTGATTCCTTTTCTTCCTTCATCATAAACTTTAACATGAATAGAATTGATGCAACTCTCCCGGAACTGCTCAATATGTTAAAGAGTGCTGAAGGAACCATGCAGAAAGATAAACCATCTTCGTCTGTAATGATTGTTGGCCGGGCTAACAAGAAAAGGAAGGCCTCTCAAATATCCACCACGAGTAACAAAGGGAAGGGAAAGAAAAAGGCCACGGGTAAGCAAATCGCCAAAGTTGACAAAGGGAAGGGCAAGAAGAATGAAAAGGAAGACAAATATTTTCGATGCGGGGAAACTGGGCATTGGAAAAGGAATTGCAAGGCAATTCTAAATGAAGGTATTTTTGTCATAGACCTTAATTTGTCATATATGGAATCCACATCATGGGTATTGGATACTGGATGTGCATCTCATATCTATAATTCTGTGCAGGTGTTGGCAAATAGAAGGTGGCTGGGCAAAAAGGAGATTGAACTGAGGATGGGCAATGGAGCTTTAGTTTCGGCCAAAGTTGTCGGGACTGCACGCCTCAGTTTACCTTCAGGAGTCATTCTGGAGCTGAATGACTGTTATTATGTTCCTAATATTATTAAGAACATTATTTCAATCTCTGGTCTGTATAACATTGGATATACATTGGCTTTTAATAGCACTGGGTGCTCTATAATGAATAATGGTTTGATTATAGCCAATGGTTCATTAGTCAATGGTCTATATGTATTAGATACACGTTCTAATGTTATGCAAATTTTCAATGCTGATGAAGTGAATTCTGCATATCTATGGCATTGCAGACTTGGTCATGTAGGTGAGAAAAGAGTCTCTCACTTACACTCAAATGGATATTTGAATTCGTTCGAATACAAGCCATTTGATACCTGTGAGTGGTGTCTCATGGGGAAAATGACCAAGGTTCCCTTTGGTGGACATGGTGAGAGGGCTGTTGACCTTCTCGAGCTCATACACTCGGATGTGTGTGGACCCATGTCCATAGAAGCAAAAGGAGGTTATCTCTATTTCATTTCTTTTATTGATGACTTCTCTAGATATGGCTATGTGTATTTAATGAGACACAAGTCACAAGCCTTTGAGAAGTTTAAGGAATACAAGAATGAAGTAGAGAAACAGACAGGCAAAAGTATTTAAGGCTCTTCGATCGGATCGAGCAGGTGAATACTTAAGTCATGAATTCACTTCTTATCTTAAAGACAATGGAATAGTTTCTCAGTGGACTCCACCGTATACACCACAGCACAATGGTGTATCCGAAAGGAGAAATAGGACCTTGTTAGACATGGTCCGATCCATGATGTCTATGTCAGGACTACCCTTGTCTCTCTGGGGCTATGCATTAGAGACTGCGGCTTATTTATTGAATAGGATATCAAGTAAATCAGTTCCTTCTATACCATATGAGATATGGAAGGGCAGGAAACCAAATTTTAATCACATTAAAATTTGGGGGTGTCCTTCCCATGTAAAGAAGAACGATAGTGATAAGCTTGAGTCGAGAACCGATAAGTGTAGGTTTGTGGGATATCCAAAGGAGACATTTGGATATTATTTCTATCACCCTTCTAAGCAAAGGGTCTTAGTGGCTAAGAGAGCTGTATTTCTGGAAAGAGAATATCTACTCCAAAAAAATAGTGGGAGCCAGATAGAATTGAACGAGGTCCAAGAACAACAACCCAAAGACACAAACTCATTAGATGAGACTGTATCAGTTGATCCTATTCAGAGTGAAACACTGACACTACGGAGATCTGGTAGACTACCGAGAGAACCTGAGAGATATGTTGGACATGTCTCAGAGGGGTCCTCTAAGGTATGTATCGATGAGGATGATGATCCTCAGTCGTACCAGGAGGTGATCCGTAGTGTAGACTCCGAGAAATGGCAAGAGACATTGGATTCAGAAATCCAGTCCATGTACACCAACAAAGTTTGGAACTTAGTTGATGTACCCGAAGGGAAGGTCCCTATCGGCTGCAAATGGATTTTCAAAAGGAAAATCGGTGCAGATGGACAGGTTGACACATACAAGGCTAGACTAGTGGCGAAAGGATATCATCAAAGGCAAGGCATTGACTATGACGAGACTTTTTCACCGGTAGCCATGGTTAAGTCAATCAGAATCCTCCTTGCCATTGCTGCTGGAAAATGTATGTGAAGACAGCTTTTCTTAATAGAAATCTGTCAGAAGAGGTGTACATGGTACAGCTTGAAGGATTCACCTGTAAGCTACATCCTAATAAGGTATGCAAACTTCAAAGGTCCATTTATGGATTAAAGCAGGCATCTAGAAGCTGGAACTTAAGATTTGACGAGGATGTCAAATCTTTCAACTTCATTCGGAATGAAGATGAACCATGTGTTTACAAGAAGGTCAGTGGGAGCTCTTTGACCTTCTTGGTCCTTTATGTTGATGACATCTTACACATTGAGAATGATGTAGAGATGTTGACATCAACTAAGTCTTGGTTGTCCAAGACTTTCTCCATGAAGGATTTGAGAGAAGCATCCTATGTGCTGGGCATAAGGATCTATCGAGATAGATCTAAAAGGATGCTAGGATTATCCCAATCCATGTACATAGACACTATCCTCAAAAGGTTTAGGATGGAAAATTCCAAGAGAGGTCTCATTCCCATGAGACATGGAATTTGCCTATCCAAGGGGATGAGTCCTAAAACTTCTGAGGAGGTGACACACATGAATAATGTACCCTATGCTTTGGCGATAGGGTCAATCATGTATGCAATGCTATGTACACGGCCTGATGTTGCCAATGTTTTAAGCATTGTCAGTAGATATCAGGCAAATCCAGGCGAAGAGCACTGGAAGGTAGTAAAGGGCATCCTTAGGTACCTGCGAAGGGCTAAGGATCTTTTTCTACTTTATGGAGGAGAGGACCTACAGCTTAGAGCTTACACAGACTCTAGTTTCCGGTCAGATCCAGATGACTGTAAATCCATATCTGGGTTTGTATTCATGTTGAATGGAGGGATAGTCAGTTGGAGAAGCTCCAAGCAAGATACGATTACAGATTCGACGACGGAGGCGGAATATATTGCTGCAGCTGAAGCTGCTAAGGAAGCCGTCTGGATGAAGAAATTCATCTTGGAACTCGGCGTAGTTCCCGAGATATCAGCTCCCATCCCATTATTTTGTGATAATAATGGGGCCATCGCCCAGGCGAAGGAACCGAGATCTCACCAAAGGTCGAAGCATATTCTTAGGCGCTTTCACCTTATTCGGGAGATTGTTGATCGTGGAGATGTGGCGGTAGAGCGTGTACCGTCAGAAGACAACATAGCAGATCCACTGACTAAGCCTTTGACATAGACTGTATTTGAGCGTCATCGGGATAAGATGGGCCTCAAAGTTGTGGGCAATTGGCTGTGGTTCAAGTGGGAGATTGTTAGTGTTTGTGTGCTACAGGCCAATTTAGGGTCGGGTAGACCCGATATATGTACGATCTTGTTCATTATTAATAAAGTGGTGTTTGAGCGTAAATATGCGATTGTGTTACTTTACGTTGTCCCTAGGATATGTGATTGTAAAGTCAGCTCGAGATGGGATCTCAAACATGAGATTGACTTTACATGTAAACATGCCTTAAACTGTTCCTGGTTGGAGGGTAATCACTCGGGGACTTTGATTACCTATTAAACTAGTACACATGATGTGTCAGTGACCAGTCTCATGGTCATTGGTGCGGGACACCAACACATATGTGTAGGTGTATGTCCTTGGAGGATGTACACTGAACTGATCCGCTATTGGATCTTCAGATGGTTGATTATACCTAAGGTCAACTGAAGATCCAATTGTCTCAGTAGCATCGTTGGTCATTTGACCTGAGGCATTGATCGGATCTTACACGAGGATTGGAATGGTTTAATCACTAGGCTAAGTGACTTTAACCATAAGTCATGAGTTACCGAGTCGTTAACCACTCCAAGATACGTGTGAAGATCATCAATGGTCAAGCAGGGATCGCTCACTGTCGGGTATATATCAGACAGTTAATGGGTCATGACATTGACGCTCCGTTAAATCCCTGGCCAGGGTCGTGTGAGTTTGTTTAGAACGGACGTCATACACTTTAAGGAGGTCATAGTCAAATGGCACGATCATGGGGTTCGACAGAAACCATACCCTTGATCGTACCAGACTCATAGAAGGAGCGAGGGATTAAATCGATGTGGTAACTGTGGACTCACAGGTTTCAGACAGGCTGGTTTTAAACCCGGTGTCCTCTAGGATCACGCGGATTTGCTTGACCCAACGTGATCAAAGGTTCGGAATAAATTAAACTATTCTTCGGCTCTAGTAGAAGCGAATAATACGTTTAATTTACTTCTAATTGGGAATTAGAAGTTAATGGGCCTTAAACTAGAGTGACTATGGGCCTAGAGGATCACACACAATGGATTCTTGGGTGACGGATTATTATTATACAAATGTATGTATTATTTCTATTTAATTCCTTTTGGAAAGGAGTGTAAATGGAGTTTAATACATATGTATAATAGTAGATAGGATATATATATAATTTTGGTCTTTTGGAGCCCTTTTAGAAAATGACCAAACTCTATATATAGCATCCTACGTGAGTTCATTCGAACTCTTCTCTTACAACCCTTTAAGCTAATCAAGCATTAAGGCTTAAAGGAGAGGATTAGCCTCCCCCTTTCTCCCTCTTGCTCTCTCTCTCTCCAGAAGGTGATAGAGCCGGGGAAGGTCGTGCCGAGGAGGTACCGTCGCTGCGCAAGGGTCCGTGTGGATTTACTATAGAGGCCGTACAGCTGTGCGGCTCGATATTCTGCATCGGGCATCGCGGACAGCGTCATTCCACGTAAGGTGAAACAGGTAACCCGTAATTACGGTCTTAGAAACACCGATTAGAGCACATATTAAGCTTTCCATAGCACTGGGATCGGGCAAATAATTTTTTGTTATCCGCTACGTTGCCTGATAGTGCTGTGCGAAACCTTACAGGTAAGTCATCCTCCTCCCAAGTAGTTGGTCCAAGGTCTCCAGTGGGTTGATCGTTCAAGGTACTTGGGATCTCAAGGGGTGGGGAGTAGACCGGGATGGGTTCACCCTCCAAGGGAAGAAATAGGAGGATCTCACTAGTACAATACCCACTTGTGCAAAGGGAGGTGATGGAACCGATGGAGGGGTGGACAAAGTTGAAGGTGCTAGGCTCTAATGGTCCCATGGCTAGTAGGCCGGTTAAGTGGGCTTGCCAATGTAGGCAATCAACAAGGTCTCCCAAGTCTTCCACAAAGTAGAAGTTTTGATAAGTGAGATGGGGAGGCCGGGTGGGCACAATTTGGGCTTGATATCCCAAGGGTGAGAGGTAGGGTGGTGAGCTAGGAATGGTGAGGCCTCGCTTGAGCCATTGGAGTATGGACTCATTCATGGTGAGGGTGTGCGGCTCATGAGGACCCGGGATAGGAGATGTGGGTGGAAGTGGGGGGTCTAGGATTTTCTCTATGGTGATAGGTGGATCCGAATTGGCATCCATCTCCACTTGGGTGTGTGTGTGGGCCACAACTTCCAAGGATAATGGGGTAGGAAGGCCTATGGTGGGTGGGGTGGTAATGGTCGGCGTATGGTGCACCCGGGTGGTGAACAAGGACGGACTTGGGTTGGGCTTGGTAGGGGAAGTTCTTGGGTTGGAGTTGGGGTCGGGGGTGGAAGATCGGTTGGTTGAAGAGATTTGGATTGGGGTGTGTAGATCTTTCTAAAATTGGCCCTCATTTCGACCCAAGATTCGATGGGTGCTTCCCCTTTTGCTTCTCTCAAATCTACAATGTTCTCCCATTCTTTCCTAGCTTGGTGCCAAAGCAAACTCTTAGCATAGTTGACTTGCATCGGCCCTGACAGAGTGAACCTCGCAAAATGTCAGTCTATGGAGCTCTCCCATTCTAGATATATACTAGGGTGGGATCCATCAAACACAAAAGCCGCTAATGGGTCTAAGGATGGCGAATAGGCTAAGTAGGAGTGGTCATGATGAACGAGTGATGAATGCAATGGCCCTAGGACAAGACTTAGTAGAGACAAGTCTAGAACTTGCTCTGATACCAATTGATGTGACACAACCCCTTAGACTTAGAGTGCAAGCAACGCAACGGACACGGCAATGTCACACAAGCGGACTCACTTGCATTTGGCACACTCGGGTCCGTAGGTGGACCGGCGATGGGGTGAGCGTCTGAGGTTTGACCCAGAGGTTTCCATGGGTATGGCTGGCTTGGGGAGGACCCATAAGGGCCTGGGGTTGCCCAAATTCACGGGCGGTCAGCACGCCGAGGGCGTGGGTAAATTGGTCTCGGTCACAACTCACCTGCGGTGGGCACTCACATAGTAGTAATTTGAGTTCAAGCACTCCTCACCGACCGATGGCACACTAGCAGCAATACTAATCAAGCACAAATAATCCAGCATAGGAGTGTGGTCATGAGCTTACCTGATCAGCATGAATACGCCAATCTCGGCCGGAGACGACGACGAGCGGGGAGGCGTGGGCATGCACCCGCACGCAGCGTCGGTGTAGCTTCGGATGGCGACTTGTTAATACATGCACTACGCCCCTTGCAAGGGGGTTGGACTAGGGTTGGGGGAGTAGAATTACAACCAAAATATATCTCCACGCAGGGAGGGGCGCTCAGCCGGCCAGGCGAGGAGGGGAAAAGCCGAGCTAGGAACTAATTGGAAGGCGGTTGCGGAATCTGTCCGCTCTCTGGAACAGGGGATAGGCAGTCGATCTCGGTGCCACTGCGGCCACTCCCGGACTCCGTTTGCTACTAAACCAGTGGCAAAACCTCCTGGGTTGGCCCAGGAAGATGTCAGATTTTTGGGAGGACTTCTGGTTGTCGGCGTTGGTCGGGACAGGGCCGTGAGCAGGGTCTCTATTCTCTGGTTCTGTCTGCTTCAGCACCACTGCCACAGGAAGACGAGGTCGCCACGGGTGCTCCTGGGATCTGATTCAAGAGTGGCTAGAGTCTCTGGATTCGTTGTCTAGACCTCTTCGAAATGAGACCTGCGGGGATGCCGGAGGAGATCAGAGTAGATAGGGATAGCCCGAACAGTGATTGGATGTCTGTTCAGTCCCAGAGTGGACAGAATAGCGCACCTGAGAGAGAAAATTGAGAAATCGCTGCTCCGGAAGCCGAACGGGGTGCCGCTTCCTGTTAATGGAAGAATACTTGTCGTATAAGCTCTCAGGCAAGTGGCGCCTCAAGAAGTACAGGAATGTGGCCGTGGGAGCTTCTGGAAGTTGCTTCAGGTTGCTGACCGGACCTATGCTATGCAGTTGGAGAAGAATGGCTCTCCCTGGCAGTCACGAACTCAGACGGGGACGAGACCACCACCGTTGCAAAGTTGATAAAAAGGAAAATCCAACGGTATATGATACGCCTCAAGGAGCTTCACGGTGACATCGTGGGTGCCTCTGCAAGTCGATGGAACACTGCGGCCTGCGAGCTGGAACAGGCTGGTTGAAGATGATATGTGGGAAATGGGGTAGATGAGAGGGGAAATGGGGTGGATGGGTGTGGGGGTGACCCCAAGCTGTGGCGGGGTCTGGGAGCGGGCAAACCAAGGTGAGGAAGGGGGAGAATGGGTGCTGGAAGAAGGTCTAGCAGGTGGTGGGAGGGAGAGCTGTGAATTTGGTGTTGGGAGGGAAAGGGAGAGGGAAATCTCTATCCTTGGGGAGTATAGGGCATGGGGGAGGAGAGAGTGGAGGGAAAATATTCAAATGTCCCTTGGGAGCTGTAGGATTGTGTGGGGAATAGGGTGAATTGTGTTGGGGAGAGGAAGATTATGTTGGGAGAGCCAAGATTCTCCTAGGGAGGGAGGAGATTTGGTGGTAGTTGGGAGAGGGGATAATTAATGCTCCTAGGGAAGTGAAGGGTCTCTAGATTGAGGTGAAGGGTGATGGATGATGTGGAGGATGATGTGGAGGGGTGAGGAGAGAGAAAGGGGCACAGGTTTTAGAGAGAGAAAGTGGAGGAGAGAGAAAATAGCTTTCTAGAGAGAGAGGTAGAGAGAGAGAGGGGGGATAGGGGCTTCTCACCCACTCAATTGGCTTCTCACCAAAAGAAGAAGATTTAAGTTGGACACTAGACAATTCAAATATTCATTCATTCATTAACTTCAAATGGAAAGATGGGGGTCCTATTTATAGGGATCCCATAATTTACAATAAGTCCCTAACTTTAGTACTAATGACAAATAACCAAGGGGAAGGGGGCGCCCTTGTGCCTAGCCCAATGAATTGGGCCCATTAACTAACTTTAATCAACCTAATGACACATAACTTAGGTAAATGACTCATTAACCAAGGTACATGACTCAAATAAAAGGAAATTACAATGATATGACTCAAAAAAACATGAAAATTACATGACTCGACTCAGAAAAATGTGACGGACACAATGAAACCATGCCGGTGAGCAATCGGAGCTGTGGAAAAATGTGAAGGGCAAGAGATGCCCCATCATTCTCCTTACGGGTCAGCCTAGTAAGAGGAATGGCGATCTTGGAGAAGTCCTTGATGAATCGCCTGTAATAACCAGCTAGACATAAGAAGCTTCGGATCTCGGTAGCATTGGTCGGCCTTTCCCAATTCTTCACCGCCTCGACTTCTGACGGGTCAACTGATATCCCATCTCTTGAGATCACATGTCCTAAGAAGGACACTTCTTCGAGCCAGAACTCACATTTACTGAGCTTTGCATATAACTGATTTGTCCTCAATATCTGTAATAAAATCCTCAAATGCTCTTCATGTTCTTCCTTGGTCTTTGAATAAATCAATATGTCATCAATGAAGACTACAACAAATTGATCCAGATGAGGCCTAAATATACTGTTCATTAACTGCATAAAGGCTGCAAAGGCATTTGTTAGTTCAAAAGGCATAACAACAAATTCGTAGTGCCCATACCTGCACCTGAACGCGGTCTTATGAATGTCCTCATATTTGATTCTCAGTTGGTGGTATCCCGACCTGAGATCAATCTTTGAGAAATACTTGGATCCGGATATCTGATCAAATAATTCATCGATCCTCGACAGTGGATACTTATTCTTGATCGTGAGGTGGTTCAACTGTCGATAGTCGATGCATAGTCTCATTGATCCATCATTCTTCTTTACGAATAATACGGGCGCTCCCTACGGGGAAGTGCTCGATCTGATAAATCCTTTCTTTAAAAGTTCCATCAATTACTCCTTTGATTCCTTGAGCTCAGAAGGGGACATCCTATAGGGTGCCTTAGAAACTGGGCCAGCACCAGGGACAAGGTCGATGGTGAAGGCCAGTTCTCTTTGTGGGGGTAATCTAGGCAAATCCTCTGGAAATACATCAAAAATATCCCGAACAACTAGGATGTCTTCTATCTTGGACTCCTTAGTCTCTTTTACGGTAACAAACGCAAGGAAAGATACACACCCTCTCCTTATTAACTTACTAGCTCGGAGGGCCGAAATAAGAGGTGACTTGTTCCGACTCTTTGGGCTAGTGTAAACAAGTTCCGGGAACTCCTTAAAAGTAACCTTGCCGTTACAGCAATCTACATCTACATTGTGGGTGGACAGCCAATCGGCTCCTAGTATGACATCATATCCTTTTAAATCTAGGCATATCAGGTCGGCAGGTAGATTTTTCCCTCTTATCACCACCTTACAATTCAGGTAGTAATGTGTAATATCGGATTCTTCTCCGATCGGGGTGGAGATCACTAAGTCTAACCACTCGAGTTCCATAGATAGAGGATCAACAAACTTCTTGGAAATAAAAGAATGTTATGCACCGGTATCAAACAAGTCACAAGCAGACGTGGAACAGATCTTTAAGGTACCTTCCACTAGTCCGCCTTTATCTTGTTTTGCCTCCTGAAGAGCTTGGAGATGTGCTTGTTTCTTCATTGGGCGCTTTTTGTCTGCGGCTTTTTCATTAATCAAGGGACAATCGAGAATCCGATGGTCACGGCTCCTCGGCCCTATGGCCGGTCTTGTCACAATGTTTACACACCTCTTTGGTAGGTGCGGCAGTAATGGAAAAGGGTTTGATGTTCTTCTTGGGTTTCTTACTTCCATCGTTGGTTCTCTTCTTATTAAAGGAGGGTTTGAAATTGCCGATACTAGTAATAGGCTCTTTCTTGTCCTTCCCACGGATTCTGTCGGAAAGCTCCGTGGCATCTTCTAGTAATTGAGCTCTTCGAACCATATCCGAATAGACTTGAATGTCCATTGGTGCCAGTTGGGTGATATATTGAGGTCGAAGCCCATTGAGGAATCTTCTTGCCTTCATCTTCTCAGTATTCACTAAGTGCTTCACGTACCTTGATAACGAGAGAATTGAGCCTCATACTCGGCCACTGATAGTGTTCTTTGTTTGAGTGTGGCGAATTCTGCGGCTTTCTTCTCTTGTGTAAGATTGGAGAAATATTTGTTATTGAAGTGTTCGGTGAATTCCACCCATGTAATAGGTTCTTCTTCTAATGTAGCTTCTACGGACTCCCACCAGGAACGGACATCCCTTTCCAATTGGAAAGTAGCTAGTAACACCTTCTCTTTGTCCGTGCATTGCATAACACAGAATATTCTTTCTACTTCCTGAGCCAGTGCTCGGCATCATCGGGGTCTGATGAGCCAATAAACTTTGGTGGGTTCATATTTCTGAAACTACGGTGGAGATCACTCGCTCCACGGTTGGCCCCGCCTTGTGCCCCTTGCTGTAGCGCCTGTGTAATGCCTTGAATAGTGCGTTGCATATTACACCACTGGGCACGTTCGGCGGCCATAGTCCTACAAAAAAATTAAGTAACTACATTAATTTATATAAAGCTAATGCAAGGGTCTGAGTTCCTAAGTTGACTTAAACCCATGGTTCTACCCAATCTCACCGGGTAAAGGCATAACCTATCCTTGGACTTGGGTTTCATAGGAATTGAATATCCTAGGCTCTGATATCACAAAAATTATCATGCCCCGAGCGCGGAAGGAACCCGAAATGTGTGACGAGTTTATATCGATCATGTCAATCAGAGCGTAAGTGTATTCGACACACATAGACAGAGCGCGCACAAGTAATGATAACTAAGTCCTTTATTAATCATAAACTTTCAAAGTACTTCTATTACAACTCTTGATGAAAGCACTAGGACTCAATAAAAGAAAAAGTACAATGGATGACTCAAGAAAATAGAAAAAACAGGACTAGATAACACTTTGACGGCTGGAATGGCTCTAAGCTCTTCACTTATGTCCATCCCCATCCGAATGAGTCTCGTCATCAGAATTACCTAAAAAATAGGAGAAAACACTAGGTGAGCGAACGCTCAGTAGGAATTATATCTCAAGTGCTAGCTTACTTTAAGTATATTACATGTTACATGAATGCAAGTATAGCTATGCATGTTCGCATGAAACGACACTAGAGAGAGTGTATAGTAAGAGATAATTGAGTGAACTCGCAAGTCTTTCAAGAATTCAGGTCAATATATATCGAGATGAACAAGCATGTACATTTATCAAGTCCTGTCAAGAATTGGCTATCATATTATCAAGCAAGCAAGTAAATACCCTTTTCAGGCCACGCAAGTCATGTCATGTCAAGTCAAGTACAAGTATAAGATTATGGAATGTCCTTTATCTAGAACGACGAGTACTTTGGTGCAATGCCACACCGTGATCAATAATAGCTCCCATGGGCACAAGTACTTTCGGGTGCTCGTCCCAAGACCAGATCGGGCCCTATATGCGCAGGCATTGGGTCATGTATTTTCGACATCCACTATGGTTATAGCCAATATAGAATTCCAAAGGAATGAACTTGTAGGAATTTAAGGTAGATCTTGTGGAATAGAATCATAAGGATAGAACTTTCATGTAAGGACATACTACGGTCAAAATGGTACAATCACGATACTCATTGAAAACTGGGTGGATTTGACTCCCTAGTGGGTGCCATGATATCAAGAATAAGCACTCATATTCACATGGTTGCTCATTCTTTGTACATGATAAGGTTGAAAGAATCTGTGTCTACATAGAGGCACATAATCCTTAATTGATAGCAATGGTATGGTTTCCCATTCCATTAACTCAAGAAACATTCTCATGGTATCCAAATATCATACCATGGGGGCCGGTATACCATGTTTCTTTAGAGTGGCATGGCAATCAAAAAGTGTCATGGGTTTTAATGGTACAACCTACTCGACGGCCTTGAGGGAATCCAAGACTTTACGTAGACTTACGGAGGTGTCTATGATAAAATCACCAGTCCGAAGGGAGGAATATCCCGCGGAGGGCTCATCTATCACCGAGAAATAGTGGGGTAATCGATAAAACATCAAGAAATGTAGGACCATATCTACGGACTGAGATATAGTGCCATATAGATACCCACGGTATGGGTTACAGGAAACACTCAGGAAAAACAAGAACACAGTAAAATTGGCGCCTCTGACAGTGCCATCATTTTATAAAATAGAGTCTGCTTGTTAAGTCGTTAAATTTTAGAATTTCATATTATATATATATACATATCAATCTTGGAGAATATGTGCTCAGGGTAATTGGCACCCTGGGCTGAGCCACTATTTCAGTATATAGCGCCCAGGTCTAGGACGCTATATTGAATAGTGACAGGCTCTCAGGCGTTGTTTCAATCATGTGTAATTTGGTCATAAACAGTGTCACTTTTCTAAATAAAATAATTTTGCAAGAATAAACACATGGACAGGTAGAGAAAAAAAGCAGGATTCTAGTAGTGTACTCATGCATTAGATTAGACATCAGGATTCATGGTTATTAAATTTTAAAGATGGTGTACTTATTGAATTATTAAAAGAATAATGACTGTGTGTACAGTCGTTTGATGAAATAGTGCCCTATAGAGGGGCGCCCTTTTACTGAAACTCAAAAAAATGAAGCAGAGAGCTACTGAAATCAAACTGAAAGGCCTATATGCATGTGTATGATCTGAGATTTTACTAAGTGGGGCTTGACACTTGAGAACACCAACCTTGATTGCTGGTTAAGACGACGGACAGAGGAGTTCGAGGGATATAATAAGAACAACTGCAATCAGATAGCAGCACTCGAACGGCAGTGAAGATGCAACAACTACACAGCAAGAACAGGAAGAAGATAATAAAGCTTCTTCGCACGTTTAATTGCAACCACCGTGGAAGAAGACAGAGAAAGAAATGGAGCTCTTTCTCGTCACAGGCAATAGCAACGACAGAAGAAGAAGCAGAAGGCTTCTTTCTCCCTACTCGGCAATGCAGCACGTTGGTAGATGACGAGAGGAAGAGGAAGCAGGCACGATCCTCTTCACGCACTGGAGAGAGTTCTCCTTCACATACTAGTGGCAACAAGTCGTCGTAGATGAGTAGCAGTAGTTGGGGCTCGTCGAAGAAGTAGGATATTTATAGAGATGGGAATCCTAATGGGGTTTGAGTGTTTGATCAGGACTAATATTTCCCTTGTAAGAATCCTATTGAAACAACCTTCCTATGTATCAATCTTTTCCAGATCGAGGCCTTCCCGAATAGCATTCTACTTCCCAGTCCGAACAAAACACCGCAGTCGGGGTTCCCATATTCATCCTCAGGTGAATAGCGCCCAAGCCAGGGGTGCCCTTCATGAAAATGGCACCCTATCAAGGGGTGCCCTTTACTGTTAAAAGCAAAACCCATTGAGTTTGATAACCCCAGGAAATAGTGCCTACACAGGAAGTCTTCATTTGTTGAATTGGCGCCCTAGGGTGGAGCGCCCTTTCCTTTCGCCCATTTGGTTTTTGTGAAAGGCCCATTTATGTATTGTGGTGTTGTGTATAGTGTCTGGACCTTGGCTAGTTGTTTGTTTTATTTAGGATTTCTATTCCCTCAATTTATAAGGGTTGCTACACCCCACCTACTGCGGGTATGTTTATTTAAAATCTTAGATAAATCAGTAGTGAATATGCACTTTATTTTTCTCATGATATTTTATGTCTCTGCACCAGGTACACGGAGTACACCGCCCCCACCACGTGCTACGGGTATGTTTATTTAAATTCTTAGATAAATGAGTAATGAATATGCACTTTGTTTTGGTAATGATATTTTATATCTTTGCACCAGGTACACAGATTAATTACACCACCCCCACCACCTACTGCGACTATGTTTATTTAAATTCTTAGATAAATGAGTAGTGAATATGCACTTTGTTTTGCTCATGATATTTTATGTCTCTGCACCAGGTACACAGAGTACACTGCCCCCACCACATACTGCCGGTATGTTTATTTAAATTCTTAGATAAATGAGTAGTGGATATGCACTTTATTTTGGTAATGATATTTTATGTCTCTGCACCAGGTACATATATTACACCGCCCCCACCACCTGTTGCGAGTATATTTATTTTAATTCTTAGATAAATGAGTAGTGAATATGCACTTTGTTTTGCTCATGATATTTTATGTCTCTGCACCAGGTACACAGAGTACACTGCCCCCACTACGTGCTACATGTATGTTTATTTAAATTATTAGATAAATGAGTAGTGACTTAGCACTTTATTTTGCTCACGATATTTTATGTCTCCGCACCATCTACACAGAGTGCACCGCCCACACCAACAACTGTGGTTATGTTTATTTAAATTCTTAGATAAATGAGTAGTAGATATGCACTTTGTTTTGCTCACGATATTTTATGTCTCCGCACCAGCTACACAGAGTGCACCGCCCCCGCCAACTGCTGTGGGTATGTTTATTTAAATTCTTAGTGTTGTGTCCCTGTGTTTTGATGCTGTCAAAACCATGAGTCATGTATACTCTTCATGTGGATAGTCAATGTGTTTTGTTGATGTAGAATCATGCATGGAGTTATAATGATTTTGTGTGTGTAGTTTACTTCTAAATTGCACAAAGAACAGGTTGACAATTGCACATAGAATAGGCTGAAAGCCAATTATTTTTTGAAGAACTGAAGAAAAGTCAACATGGAAAATAAAGTCAACGCACAGTCAATGGAGCTAAGACAATGGTCAACCTAAGTTAGTGTAGTCAAAGTCTTAATTCTTTAAAAATGGGTCACAAATCTGTTAAGATTCATACAAGGGAAGGTAGGAAGATAAGGCAGACAAATGACTCATTAGTGGTGACAAATAGGCAAGTAAGGCTGGAAAATAGCTCTCTACGGTTGAAAAATAGGTTGTAGCGTGGAATATGTGTGAAGTGTTGAAGCTGCATGAAGGGGAAGTCGACTTGTGTTTACTCGCCAGCAAAAGAAGCTAAGGATGACAAATAGACTTCTATGAGTGACATATACCCTCTTAAGGGTGAAAAATAGGTCTCAACGGAAACATTAGCGATGGCTCTCAAGGCTATGTTACATGAGACAGGGTGATGGCTTCTGGGTTAATAGTGGTGACAAATGGGTCTTCAAGGGAGAAAAATAATTGTTATCGCTGATTAATAGCCCGAGAAGAGTTATCAAATGAAGAAAGAAGGGAAATGGAGGAGAGAGAGAAGGGTTCACTACATGCCAAAAGCTCAACAGTAAATCACTGGAAGATAATGAGCTACAATGTTCTACAGTGATCCCTGAAGCCCTCGAAGAAGCCAGAAGAACAATTGAAGGGTTGACTCAAGTCAAGGTGGATCGGTCAAACTTTGAATTGGTCGAAGTCAACAATAGTCAACTGACTCCAGCAAACGTTATTATCATGTTTGACTTAAGTTAATGTTGACCCAAGTCAAAGTCAACATCAGTCATGGTCAACGAGGTCAAGCTGCATAGTTAGACATAATAATAGAGGAACAAGGGTGACAAATGTCTTTTGGCGTCGGCTAAAGCTAAAGAAGAAAGCAGTAAGGGTGATGACTCAGTATGGATAGTGGAGACAAATGACTAGACAAGGCAGACAAATAGCTGTGTTAGGCTGACAAATGGGCAACAAGGGTAAATGTGTGGAAAGAAACAAGGAAGAGTCAACGTATGAAGCTATGGCGTCGATGCAGCAAGGAAGCAAGACAGAGACATGAGCTTTGGCGATGGCTAAAGAGAAGCTAAGGGTGACAAATAGCTCCCTAAGGCAGACAAATAGCTGGTTAAGGGTATAAAATACCTGATAGGAGTAATAAATAGCTCACCAGTATAGAAAAGGGTTAGACACGTGAGGAACAAGTGGGATCTCTTCAGACCTTCGACTGTCACATGCCCCAAGGTTGAAAAGGCAAATCATATGGCATGTGATCCAGTTCAAGCTTTTCTTTTATATCGCTTTCAGATCTGTTCAGCAGAAGAGCTGCATGATGTTTATCTCACTTTCCTTTTGTGGGTATTGAGTGCTTGCTATTTGACATTTGTTCTGTGCAAAGCATTACTCTTATATTATCGTTAGATCTGTCAGCAAGAGTGCTACTTAACTTTCATTTCATTTCCCTCTAGTGTGCGTTGAGTAGTGTTCAACGTATGTTCTATGCAAACTCTTGCTAACATATTGTTCATTCTGCTTTAAGATTGGGTAGCGCCAGATTTGTTATTTTAATTTGGGCACTGTTTTTAATCGGGGGATATATTCACCCCCCTCTATATCCTATCCTTCCGCACATCACTTAGATAAATGAGTAGTGAATATGCACTTTATTTTGCTCATGATATTTTATGTCTCCGTACCAGGTACACAGAGTGCATCGGCTCCACCACTTAATTCGAGTATGTTTATTTAAATTCTTAGATAAATGAGTAGTGAATATGCACTTTGTTTTGGTCACGATATTTTATGTTTACAGGTTTGAGTGCCTCTACATCAGGTCTACAGAGTACACCGCTTCCATCACATTCTACTGCTATGTTTATTTAAATTCTTAGTTCAATGATGAAAATTCTATATGTTTACTTGTTGAATAAATTCTTTGTTTAATAATGAGCTAAATTCTGATTAACTACTTCTATTTTACTTGTAACAGGTACGTCGGGCACACCACCTGCGATAGTTGGCTCGTCCGCCCACCTAGGCACACAACTGGTAGACGATGCTGTTAGCCATCACGAGGGCGAGCAAGTGGTGTTGCAAGAGGGACGCAAGCCATGTTGGGTCTCTGGGTAAATATTTAAACTCATGAATTATGTCCGTTATCTATCCATCAACTATATAATTGTTGGCTATCATTTTAACATCTGTAATTGCAGGGATAAAGTAGAGCCCAGTGACGCATCTCATTTTCTTACCAACATTATTGAGTGACATGTGACCGGCCCATATAAGTCATTTCGACAGTTCCCTCAGGATATCCTCGATCGATTGTACGACGAGTTCCTGGTATACAATTTAATCTTTTAAATTACACATTTCCCAACTCCGCAATTTCAATTGACAACTTATCAAATTTGAATTCTTCACAGCAAGGATATCAGTTTGTGAGGCGAGCTGACGCCGGACGAGCTCGACGTGCATGGGAGGCCACAGCAACTGTAAATTATAAGCATCAATTACATAGTTGTTGGGACCGTGCTAAGGCTCTAGCCGGCGGGAGCGAGGACCGTGGCCTTTGGAAGGCACACGGCCCCACATGGATGAGGAGGGAGCACTGGGAGGACCTCTGTGATAGATGGGTCGAGCCTAATTGGATGGCCAAATATGTAAAAGCCAAAGCCGCACGTGCGACACATCCAGATGTGCATCTCCATACTTCTGGATCTGTTTCATTCGCGACCCAAAACGAGAGATTGGTAAGTAATAATCTTAATTTTATTATATTTTATTTCTTATATGTCCTTATTTATTCTCTATAACATGTATAACAGGAAAAGAAGAGGGGTGATATGGTCTCGTATTATGATTTATTTGCTACAGTTCACCAGAAGAAGGGGACCGATCAGTATGTGAGCGAGAGAGCTCACTCGGTAGTGGTAAGATTATATACATACACATTTCTTTTCTATTTCAATTTTTAAATATGATTGATTAATATGAAATTTACAATATTTTTTATTCAATTCACAGGAGTCATATGACAGGCATATGACTGAAAAGTATGGGGAGGAGGAGATGCGGCAGCCGCAGCTAGATGCTGAGGCATGGGTAGCAACAGTTGGCCCACCGAAGAAAGGACGAGTATACGATTTTGGGCAAAGCTTGGACACCAGCCCGGTGACGACCGGGATCCCGGATACCGGATATACCCGATAGGACTACCGAGCAGACCCGATACCACTTGGAACCTGTGAAGCCTCCCAAGAGCTGTAAAGCTCCAAAGGGAAAAAGGATTGTCGTGTAGTACATTGAAGCCACAGAGATATAATAGTAAGCAATTAAATTTCACTAGATCAGTTAGCTAAAGTAGCAGAAATAAAATTACTTTTTAATTAATAGTTCCAAATTAATAATTATATCAGAGTCCAGTCCAAAGAAAAGATAAGCAGTACAGTCAACAGAAAGAGAACGTACACTGAAGTCGGGGGAAGCCCGATGCAAGTACCGCTGGCAGCTACGGACACGCACACCAGGAACCGCGGAAGCAAAACGATGTCACCCACCTAAAAAGTAGGGGTGAGCCTCGTGTCACTGGCTCAGTAGGGGTCACGCGGATCCCCACTAAAAAATAACACAGTAACACAGAACAACAACTAAAACAACAGTAGTAAAGCAGGAAAACTAAACTACAAAGCTGTAAAAAAGAGGAAGCAGGAGTAGGGAAAATGTAACGGAAGAGGGAAGAAGCCGTACCTACAAAACAAGGCCACCGAGAGGACCTCAGCCCCTAAGCTACTCCAAGCAAATACAGAAGGGCTAACCCTGAACTCGAAAGGTCAGGAGTTACCGATCTGTCGACAAGCACAAGGCCCAAGACAAAGGCTTACGAGACCATACACACAAGCCTAGGAGAAGACCTAGACTGATGAGACAGACCCTAAAGCATACACGACTCGATTACCGTGCACACTCCTCTAGACATAACCACACACACACGACTAGAACGTCGTGCACATGACACAACACTGACCTCGGGCAAGACCACGAGAGGGCTAACCCGGAAAGGTCACGACATATGAGAAACCCGAGAGTCACGTGTCACTAATGGAAGCACCCCCTCACTAGAAGAATAGCCAGCTGCATCCACTGACGTCTTATGCTGCGCCTACAAGTGTCTGTCTACGCTGCCTACAAGACGATAGAGACTGAGACACTGTTGAACCAGAACAGGAACTACATTAACGAGTGACTAGACAGGGTAACGCCCGTCGACGTTAGTCCAAGCCCCTGACCACGTGTGCACACACCGACTCTTGCTGGTGAGCCAGGCCTCTAGCTAGTTTTCCCCACCCAGTAGGACGTCACTGTACAACGGGGGCCCACGGAAACTAACTTACAAACCGTATCTTGGGAACTGCCACGCCACCACTCCCGGGTGGGTCGACACGTCGTAACGTGTCGCCAAGCTACGACTAGTGGAGGCTCACTAGACACAGACTCGAAAGCACGAGTGCTGAAGTACAGACAGGCAAGGAAGCACTGTCGCGCGTACTACGAAGCACCAAGGCAACACACCGCTGTCGAAAGACTCAGGATAAGGCAACTAGATCTGTAGACACAACGATCCTTGAGTCAGAAGACTCAGGTGAAGATCATCGTACAAAGCGGAACGAGCCACCAATCGGTCTAATCCTAAGTCAGAGGAAACGACATGACCGCGTAAAATGACACACAGGGACATGAGGGACCACCAAGACCCTCAGCACATCTGGACACGCATACCGAGGTGAGACAACACCTCAAGGTGTCCAGAACCATGTCTCGGGCTGGACAGAACCGTCGAGACGCACACAAGGTCTTATGTCAACCATTGGATCTTAGCGGGTTGACTAGAACCTAAATAATGGCTTGGAAGCAATACAGAAACAGGCAGGCATGGCTACCTTATAACATGGTCATAGCCCTCTTAGGATGTCAAGAGACTTCCACAGGTCAGCGGGCAAACCACCAGGTCAAGCTAAGACCCTTCGAAATCAAAACCCCGGAAAACAACACCCTGGGAATATGGCGCTCCACCTTTAGGCCGCTATATGGAAGAAGCGGTCAAGGGCAGGGCCTCTACACCCCAACAAAGACAAGAATCTGGTGGTCCTAGACTGGGCCGCTAGGGGACTGAAGCGGTCAAGGATTAGGTCACGAGGCTCAGTCGCCCTGAACCGACCTACCTAGTCAAACCACCCATAGCAGTCTAAGATAGATGCGCTACATGGACGTGGTGGTCTAAGAGTGAACCGCCACACTAACCGCCCTAAAATACTGACCTAAGACACACGGACGGTAGCAACCAAAGGAAGGCATGCTACAACAAAGAAACACATGAAGGTTGGGCCGCCAAAGCCAATCGACATAGACCTCTGACCTGGTCAAAATACATGTAGCGGCCTAAGGAAGGTGCACTACAACACTCTGGCGGCCAGAGTTAGAACTGCCAGAGCCAACCGACCGACACTAATATCAAGAAATAGCGAAGCTGTGGTGCACTAGCACAGGGGTGCTAGAGGCAAGAGGCGGTCCAAGGGTGGGCCGCCACCCTTACCGAACCTCGAACTAACCGACACGCCAAGGGATATGGTGGTCTATCGTGGGGCCGTCAGAGACCTGTAGCGGTCACTGGAACGGCCTCCAAAGTGATACGACGGGAAAACTAAGGAAAAGGTCGAAATCGACCGTTCCACGCTCCATTCGCATCGAAATGCAGGGGAAACAAGCCTAGACGATGAAAAACACCTTCCGCAAGTCGAAAGGGTCACATGCAACCATTCATTCGCGAGAAATGGGCAATTCCAACGAATCTACCCAAATTGGGTCACCAGGGTTCCCGGACTCCTACCGGCCCCGAATGACAACCAATCGCGGTGAAACTTGCGGGAACGGGATCCAAACATCCTGAGGGTTCGTTTGATGCCAATTTTTCTAAGAAAGGTCATCATTTTTCGGTGAACCCTACGAACTCCTAAAATCACGATTTTACTTAAACGAGCCTAAACCCACCCGTTCTAGCACCGAACAACACTAAACTGTAGGAAAAAGCGCAGGAGAAGTAGGTGATCCGTCTCCCTACCTCCACCGAAGAAATCGTGCGTCGAAGCGACTAAACCTCACCGAAAACATCACACGAACGAAATCACGTTGGCTTTGAATCCATCGAGGGATCGCGCCGCGCCGCGCCACGCTCCAACCGTCGCTCCATCCCGCGTCCCGATCACTCCAACGTGTCCCCGCCTCGGCCAGCTCTCCACGGTCGCACGCCCCGCGCCGAACGGCCCAGAGATGAGAGAGAACGAAGAGAGAGAGAGGGTCGTGAGAAATGAGTGGGAGGAGAGAGGAAGAAGAAATAAAAAGAAGGAGAATTAAGAATTATCCAAATTTCTAAAAATTCAATTTTTGACCCAAAAATGGACTAATTCAAAAAAATACGCAAAAATAGTCGAAACGATCCTCGGGAAGAGTACAACGCGACTGCGACGTCCACGAGTCGATGAACTGAGAAATAAACTCACCGCAGGGTTTCGTAACTTGTACGAGAGAAAAATCCACACGGATCGTAAAACTCAACTCAGGACCCACAAAAGCGATCTGAAACTCTCCGAAGATGATCCGAAAGACCCAATAAGAATCCGATAAGAATCCAAGACATTACATCCTCCCCTCCTTTAAGAAATTTCATCCTCGAAATTTAAGGACTAGCAAAGGAGAAGCAGGGAAGAACAATCCCAAGACATAACTTGAAATAGCACGAATCTCGAGAAATACAATTTAGAGGGACATCGCCAGACCATCATCACAAGCACACACTCTGGATCGAGCACGACACAAGTGAACACAAGTCTGACACCTCCAGAACAAGGCAACGTCGTTTACGTCTCGCGGGGAAGGAGACACGACACATGTCACGACACAGATAAGGAAAAACAAAGCGACAAGGAATCGCGAAACCTAATGCCAGAGAAAGACTGTACTGGACTTTCAGGACTCTGGATACTGTATATCTCAGATTCCCATGTACTTCACACAACAACGCTCTAATACCACCTGTGACGACCCGGATCCCGGATACCGGATATACCCGATAGGACTACCGAGCAGACCCGATACCACTTGGAACCCGTGAAGCCACCCAAGAGCTGTAAAGGTCCGAAGAGAAAAAGGATTGTCATGTAGTATATTGAAGCCATAGAGATATAACAGTAAGCAATTAAATTTCATTAGATCGGTTTGCTAAAGTAGGAGAAATAAAATTACTTTTTAATTAATAGTTTCAAATTAACAATTATACCAGAGTCCAATCCAAAGGAAAGACAAGAAGTACAGTCAACAGAAAGAGAACATACACTGAAGTCGGGGGAAGCCCGACGCAGGTACCGCTGGTAGCTACGGACACGCCACACCAGGAGCCGCGGAAGCAGAACGATGCCACCCACCTGAAAAGCAGGGGTGAGCCTCGTGTCACTGGCTTAGTAGGGGTCACGCGGATCCCCACTGAAAAATAACATAGTAACACGGAACAACAACTAAAACATCAGTAGTAAAGCAAGAAAACTAAACTACAAAGCTGTAAAGAAGAGGAAGCAGGAGTAGGGAACAGGTAAGGGAAGAGGGAAGAAGCCGTACCTACAAAACACGGCCACCGAGAGGACCTCGGCCCCTAAGCTACTCCAAGCAAATACAGAAGGGCTAACCCTGAACTCGAAAGGTCAGGAGTTACCGATCTGTCGACAAGCACAAGGCCCAAGACAAAGGCTTACGAGACCAGACACACAAGCCTAGGAGAAGACCTAGACTGATGAGATAGACCCTAAAGCATACACGACTCGATTGCCGTGCACACTCCCCTAGACAAAACCACACACACAAGACTAGAACGTCGTGCACATGACACAACACTGACCTCGGGCAAGACCACGAGAGGGCTAACCCGGAAAGGTCACGATATACGAGAAACGCGAGAGTCACGTCTCACTGATGGAAGCACCCCCTCACTAGAAGAATAGCCAGCTGCATCCACTGACGTCTTATGCTGCGCCTACAAGTGTCTATCTACGCTGCCTACAAGACGATAGAGACTGAGACACTGTTGAACCAGAACAGGAACTACAGTAACGAGTGACTACACAGGGTAACGCCCGTCGACGTCAGTCCAAGCCCCTGACCACGTGTGCACACACCGACTCTTGCTGGTGAGCCAGGCCTCTAGCTAGTTTTCCCCACCCAGCAGGACGTCACTGTACAACGGGGGCCCACGGAAACTAACTTACAAACCGTATCTTGGGAACTGCCACGTCACCACTCCCGGGTGGGTCGACACGTCGTAACGTGTCGCCAAGCTACGACTAGTGGAGGCTCACTAGACACAGACTCGAAAGCACGAGTGCTGAAGTACAGACAGGCAAGGAAGCACTGTCGCGCGTACTACGAAGCACCAAGGCAACACACCGTTGTCGAAAGACTCAGGACAAGGCAACTAGATCTGTAGACACAACGATCCTTGAGTCAGAAGACTCAGGTGAAGATCGTCGTACAAAGCGGAACGTGCCGCCAATCGGTCTAATCCTAAGTCAGAGGAAACGACATGATCACATAAAATGACACACAGGGACATGAGGGACCACCAAGACCCTCAGCACATCTGGACATGTATACCGAGGTTAGACAACACCTCAAGGCGTCCAGAACCATGTCTCGGGCTAGACAGAACCGCCAAGATGCACACAATGTCTTATGTCAACCATTGGATCTTACCGGGTTGACCAGAATCTAAATAATGGCTTGGAAGCAATACAGAAACATGCAGGCATGGCTACCTTATAACGTGGTCATAGCCCTCTTAGGATGTCAAGTGACATCCACGGGTCGGCGGGCAAACCACTAGGTCAAGCTAAGACCCTTCGAAATCAAAACCCCGGAAAACAACACCCTAGGAATATGGCGCTCCACCTTTAGGCCGCTATATGGAAGAAGCGGTCGAGGGCAGGGCCTCTACACCCCAACAAAGATAAGAATCTGGCGGTCCTAGACTGGGCCGCTAGGGGACTGAAGCGGTCAAGGATTAGGCCGCTAGGCTCTGTCGCCCTGAACCGACCTATCTAGTCAAACCACCCATAGCAGTCTAAGATAGACGCGCTACATGGACGTGGCGGTCTAAGAGTGAACCGCCACACTAATCGCCCTAAAATACTAACTTATGACACACGGACGGTAGCGGCCGAAGGAAGGCATGCTACAACAAAGAAACACATGAAGGTTGGGCCGCCAGAGCCAACCGACATAGACCTCTGACCTGGTCAAAATACTTGTAGCGGCCTAAGGAAGGTGCACTACAACACTCTGGCGGTCAGAGCTAGAACCGCCAGAGCGAACCGACCGACACTAATATCATGAAACAGCGAAGCTATGGTGCACTAGCACAGGGGCACTAGAGGCAAGAGGCGGTCCAAGGGTGGGCCGCCACCCTTACCGAACCTCGAACTAACCAACACGCCAAGGGATATGGCGGTCTATCATGGGGCCGTCAGAGACCTGTAGCGGTCACTGGAACGACTGCCAAAGTGATACGGCGGGAAAACTAGGGAAAAGGTCGAAATCGGCCGTTCTACGCCCCATTCGCGTCGAAATGCAGGGGAAACAAGCCTAGACGACGAAAAACACCTTCTGCATGCCGGAAGGGTCACATGCAACCATTCATTCGCGAGAAACGGGCGATTCCAATGAATTGACCCCGGGGTTCCCGGACTCCTACCGGCCCCGAATGACAACCAATCACGGTGAAACTTGCGGGAACGGGATCCAGACATCCCGAGGGTTCGTTTGATACCAATTTTTCTAAGAATGGTTGCCATTTTTCGGTAAACCCTACGAACTCCTGAAATCACGGTTTTACCTAAACGAGCCTAAACACTCCCGTTCTACCACCGAACAACACTAAACTGCAAGAAAAAGTGCAGGAGAAGTAGGTTATCCGTCTCCCTACCTCCACCGAAGAAACCGTGCGCCGAAGCAACTAAATCGTGCTGAAAACGTCACACGAACGAAACATCGCCGGCTTTGAATCCACCGGGGGATCACGCCGCGCCACGCTCCAACCGTCACTCCATCCCGCATCCCGATCACTCCATCGTGTCCCCGGCTCGACCAGCTCTCCACGGTCGCGCACCCCACGTCGAATGGCCCAGAGACGAGAGAGAACGAAGAGAGAGAGAGGGTCGTGAGATATGAGAGGGAGGAGAGAGGAAGAAGAAATAAAAAGATGAAGAATTAGGAATTTTCCTAATTTCCAAAAATCCGAATTTTGACCCAAAAATGGACTAACTCATAAAAATACGCAAAAATAGTCGAAACGATCCTCGAGAAGAGTACAACGCGACTGCGACGTCCACGAGTCGATGAACTGAGAAATAAACTCATCGCAGGATTCCGTAACTTGTACGAGAGAAAAACCCACACGGATCGTAAAACTCAACTCAGGACCAACAAAAGTGACCGAAACTCTCCGAAGAAGATCCGAAAGACCCAATAAGAATCCGATAAGAATCCAGGGCATTACAAGCCCGATTCTAGCATCTTCTTCGGGCTTAGCTTCGTCCTACCCCGGTAGCAGCTCCTTCTCCACTCCCTCCATCGACGCTTCTACGAGCCAGATTTCATCCATCGTCCAACACGAGGTAGATGGCATCGAGGAACGCATGGAGACACACTTTACTCGGGCGGTTGCTACCCTCCTAGCCCAGACGGGGATTTTGACTATAACTTTTCGTAGATGGCCCAGACGGGGATTTTTTTTAATAATATTATGAAAAAATGACACATTTCAATTAATGTAACTATAACTTTTTTTATTCATTGAGTTATGTGTTGTGGACGTTCTTTATTGTAATGTTCGACGGATTTTATCCTATTATGTGTTGTATATGTTATTTATTGCGTGTTTTATGTTAAGTTGTGTAGATTGTGTGGTGTATAATTGTAGCTTCAAATAGGTTTTTAAAATTTCAAAATATATAAAAAATGTGTAGAAAGTTTTCAACGAAATTTTGACCAACAAACAATTTTTCGGAACTGATTTGACCCACTTATTTCTGACGTATTAATTTTTCGGCGCAAATACGTCGAAAGGTTCAGACCTATTTTCGACCAACTAAAAGTCATCAGATCTAATTTGAGCCACATTAGTTCCGACGTATTAATTATCCATCTCAAATACGTCGAAACTTAACGACGTATTTTCGACCCATTAACGGTTCATCGGAACTAATTTGATCCACAGGTTTGCGATGAATTAATGCTCGTCATAAAAACGTCAAATAGTTATGACATATTTGAGACCAACTAACGTTTTATCGGAACTCATTTCACCCACAGATTTCCAATGTATTAATTATCTGCCACAAATACGTCAGAAATTAATGACTTATTTCTGACCTAATTAACTTTCGTCAGAACTAATTTAACCCACATCTTTCTGACGAAATAATATTTCTGTCCCAAATACGTCGGTAAGTTTCGACTAATTTTTGACAAATATACTTTTCGTCGGAAATAATTCGAAAACCTATGGGTCAAATAATTTCCAACAAAAATTTTTTTTGTCGCAAATACGTCTATAATTTTCGGCTCGTCGAAAATATTTTGGCATTTTCCGACAGAATAGGTTTTACTCAGAAATACGTCAAAAATTTTAGACGTATTTTCAACTAAAATATGTTATGTCGTAAATATTAATTAATTTTCTTATTATTAATTATCGACATAAATATCAACGATAATTTTGATGGCATATTTTCATCGGTAATTTCTGAGGAATTGGCGATGTAATTATATTACCTCAGAAATTAGCGACGTAATCGTGCCGACGTCCATATTTAGTGGCAAATAAGTCTGAAATCCGTCGAAATTTCACTTTCTGATGTATTTCCGACGTATTAGCGACAGAATATGGACGTCGGAATAACCTGTTTTCCTTGTAGTGGACACATCTAAAATGAGAGACTTCTGAGGACCTCTTTCAATTCTTGTAGCTTTCATGAAGTTCTCCTTTCATTGTTGAGAGGATTTCACATATTTTACACTTTCGCGTACTTTAAAAATGACTTCATCACGCTCTTTCAAACCATCTTGCACAATCAAATTTAAGATGTGTGCACTACATCTTAGATGAAAGCATGATCCATCGAGGGGCCAAAATTGTGAAAAAGTCGGATCATTTAGTAACATCTTTACTGCTTTGTTATTAGCACTTTTGTTATCTAACACAATTGAGAATAATTTCTTATGAATATTTCACTCTAATAACTTGTCAAGTAGCACCTTAGCTATTTGTCTATGACCATGAGGAGTCTCAATATACTCAAAGTTGAGAATTTTCTTCCTCAAATTCCAATCATCATCTATATAATGGCACGTTAGGCACAAGTAACCATCGTTGCCAATGGAAGTCCACATGTCTGAAGTTAAGCTTACTCGACAATTGAGACTATCAAGTGAGGAATAAGCCTTCTCTTTCTCTTTGGCATAAATGTTCATACAATCTGACTTAATCGTGTTACGAGATAACAACTATAATTTTGGCAATATATTCTTTAAAAAATTTCTAAAGAATGCATGCTCAATCATTGCAAATGGATACTGATGGACAATAAACATCTTTGCAAGATCCTCTCTACTTCTCTCATTATCAAACACAAAGGAGAACTTTTCAGTTTCAGTTTCAGTTTCAGTTCCAGTGCCTAGTACATCTCTTTTACTTCGTTTCAAACTTTATGCATCAAAATAACACAAAATGTGGTTACTTAAATGTTTTGTTCCACTTGAACTTTTTCCAGCTAATTATTTTTGATAATATCAACAAATGGCCACAACACTTCCATCTTCATTTACAACCCTCTCAAAGTCTAACCAAACTTTTGACCTCAGCTTTCTCCCTTTATGTGGAAGTTCACTAGACGGTTGAGTAACACCTGCTTCTGTATCATCTACATCAAAATCTATACTTTCTGAACCACTTGCCATCATAGACTCCACATTTTCTCTGTGCAACCTTTAACAACATGATAAAAATGCTACAGTAACAATGTAATTATGATGTTCATTGTCGCAAGTAAAAAGAGGGTCATGTTCACTATATATTCATATAGAAACAACAAACTCGTGGGCTAACAAAAAAAATCCCCTCTATTACAAGTTTTCTGCATTTTGGGTTTGCAATTGGATCACATCCTGATACGCACAAAACTCATCGTTTAAAAGCCGTGCCATAATTTCAAAAATAGCCAGACACGCTCACTAAAAAGATATAAAATCTAAGTAGAGTGGTAAGTACGGGTCGATCCCACAGGGAGGAAATGTTTCGTTTAAACAAGTTGAAAAAATTCTTATATTTTGATAATCAAGTTTTTGAGTGAGTTAAAGCTAATGGAAAATAAAATACGTGAACTTAAGACTAGAAATAAATCAAACTAAAGAATATGAGAGGGTTAAGAATAGAGTTTGGAAGGAGATGGAAAGAGAAAATAAAGAACAATTGCACAAACCCACTTTTTATTGCTAATGAAAACATCTATGAAAATTAAAAATACAACTCGAATAATACTTGTTGCAGGAGATTGTTGCATCTCCTAGTGTTTGGTTTTAATGATAACAAAATAATTATGCTTTGTTTGGTGCTTGATTTTAATGATAAAAAAATGATTATGCTTGGGCTGTGTGCATCATTGAGCATGCATGTGTATGTGTTTCATTGAGCAACATGTTTATGTCGTTGACTGAGCAATATGTTTATGTCGTTGATTGATGAATTGAAAGATGGCTTTTGATGAGATGAAAGAACGACTTCAAGGTTCACTCTTGAAAGTCATATAAATCTTTGGTGTTTAAGGAACTAATGCTATATTTATCTTGGCTTGTAGGAACAAGTCCATAGCTCATGCTGGGAACTCAAAGGAGTGCATCAATGAAGTTGTTCTTCTAAAAAGAGAGTTACCTTTCTCATTGCATTGCATTGACTCTTACTATATTTTATACATTCCACATGTCTCTTGTATACGCTCATATTTGCCTAAAAAGCATGGCTTAAGAAAGTGTTTCTTGTTTGAGAAAGATTGGGCTCCTATGTGCTTGAAGTTGTGATATGGAATAAAGTTTCAATAGCTTTTTATGTATGATTTTGAATGCACTCCAGGCATATTCTTCATAGGGTCTTGAGGCTAGTTTAACTGTTTGAGTTCATCATGTAAATCTTAGAAGAAATGAGTTGTTAGTGCTCAAGCTTGAATCTCATGTGAACTTTGGTAAATTTGGGTTGAATGATGCTCATATACATTGCATATACACTTGAAAAAATAGACCCAATCACATTGTTGAATGACATCCTCATGATATATGAAATTTGGTTCAATGATGCTATCTTATTGCACAAATTGGATAGCCATAAGATCTTGATGTTATGTTGTGGTTGATTGAGTTTTTCAAGTGTTTTCATCCTCCTTGTTAATGATTTCATGTATGTACTTAATGCATTCATCACTTGGGATCATTGGGCATGTTTTCTTACATGTTTACTAATATTTTTATTTTTTCTGTATTTTTTCTGCAGGCTTAGGTCAACCTAAAGGACAGTTTAGGTCGACCTAAGATTACTGTAGCTAGCGGTCGACCGCCAAAAATTTTAGGTCGACCGAAATTTCCAGAAATGGGAGTTTTCAGTCCTGCAGAATTCCGGTCGATCGCTAGCCCCGTGTAGGTCGACCGCCAACGGCGAAAAGTCAAAAACGTGGTTCTTAAACTCCTCTAAACCAAGTCAACAAGTGCCTAACCTTTTGTCCCTGGGTTGGTGGTAGACTTATTAGAGGTCTTTTGGAGGACTCTAGAAGGGTTATGATGGTCTTTTGGTGTCCTCTATATTTGCTTAAGTGAGAGCTACGAATTCAATATGTATCAACCCTAATGTGTTCATGTTTTCTTCTTGCAAGTGAAGAAAGAGGAGAAAGGAAGGAAAAGTTCAGGCCATGGTGATTTGATCAACATCCAGGAAGATTTGAATATCATGCATGAAGAGAATGTGAAGCGGATTGAAGAGAGGAACGCATTGACGTTCAAATCGACGGCATCCGGCTTACCTCCAAATCAAGCATCAAAGAACATCATCATCCGGCCTACAAATCGAAGGGGGAACAACTTCCACATCTTACTCCTATCCATTTGTGATTGTTCTTAAGGGTTTCATTTGTGTCTGAGCATATATTGAGTATGTGTTTTGATTTCCTCAACTCATAAAGATTTTCGTGTGTGTGTGTGACCGTTTGTGTACGGTTGTGTGATTTAAGTGCTGCGAGTGTTACAGCTCGTGTTTGTGTATGTCGTTTGCTGCATTTGTTGTGGCAAGTCTGTGTGCATTGTGATCCGGTGTTGGATCGTGTTGGAGACTCCATCTCCGTGTTTGTGTGTGTGTTGGGGCGCATCCCCGTGTGTGTGTGCAGGCGTATTCTTGCATGTGTGTGTGTTGGAGCGTTATTCCGTGTTGGGAATTTATCCCCGTGTATGTTGGAGCCTTGCTCCGTGTTGGAGAGTTTTCCCCGTGCTAGTCTATCCAGCGAGTGGAGCCTTACCAGTTGGTAAGGGTTTGACGTAGGGAGCCCATCGTTGTCCCGAACCACCTTAAAAATCTCCGTGTCCTGTGGTTTGTCTTGTGTGGTTGCCTCCTTATCATCTACTTCATTCACAGGAGATTGTGTTTCAAATCATACATTGTTCACACACATTGTTTGATTGTCTAAATTCCACTGTGTGTCATACTTGTTTGACAATTGTGCTTACTTGTCCGAGTGAGTCGGAAGAGATTGAGTGAACTTAGCTTACACTGTCCAGGTTAATCCCTTAAATCTTGTCAAAATTGTTAATTCCACATAGTTAGTTTTTAATTTATCATTTTTAGTGGGGGACAATTCAACCCCCCCTTCTTGTCCGCTCGCCTACCCGGGACCAACAATTGGTATCAGAGTCCGGCTCTAATTTCTTAGGTCTAACGACCTTTAGAGTGATCTCTCGGCGAGTTTCTTTGAGCATCATGTCTTATGCTTGTTTGTCTTCCCTTCCTCCTTCTTTTGATGGTCACGACTATATTTCTTGGAAAAATAAAATGTCTTTCTATCTTGGTATGAAAGAGCGTGAAATCTGGGAAGTTATATGTAATGGTCCACATAAACTTCCATCAAATGAAAGAGAATGGAATGCAAAGCATGAAAAGAAAAATGAAATCAATATTCGAGCTTTGAATTTTATAAGGAATTGTATACAGTCTAATGTTCTTTCCCAAATCTCCTCTTGCAGGTCAGCCATAGATCTATGGGATAAACTGCCTATATTTGAAGGAAACCCAGAAGATTGCCAAGTGGGTACATGCTTGATGGTTAATGGTGAGGAAAGCTCGAGTTAGGTAAATTCTGATTCTGAAGAACCCTCAATTGAAGAATGGCAATTAGTATGTGCCGAATTGCATGACAGATGCAAAAAATACAAATCTGAAATCAAGAGATTGAAAAAGAGCAATGATGAGAATGTGCATGCTAATTCCTCCTGTGAGAACTGTAAAACCTTGGAGTCAAAAATTAAACATCTGCAAGAACAAAATGAATCTCTTGAATCAAGAGTTGAATTATTTTCAGAAGAGATTTCCTATTTGAATGAAGATGTTGAAATGGCTAGAAAACATAACACATCTTTTCAAATTAAAAATGAGTGTGATGAGCTGCGTGAGCAAAATAAATTCCTCATGTCTAAAATCTCCATGCTTGAAAAAAATAAAGAATATCTTAAGAACAAGTTAGCTTCTTTGTCTGATGATGATAAAATGTTTAAAAAGTTACTTGATTCTGAAATTGATAACAAGAGCATTATGGATGAAAATAAAGATCTTAAAAAGAAAAATGGTGCCATGTTAATTCATAATTCCTTGCTTGAGGGAAGATTGAAATGCTTTGATAAGCTTGAAAAAGAAAATTCCTTGTTGAAATCTGAGAATGAACAATTGCATGTTAAGATTTCAAAGTTTGTTGAAACTGAGAAAGTTCTTAAAAACTTAACTGAAAAATTCCATGCCATGAATGATGAAAACAAGGAAATCTTGAAAGAGAATGAAAACTTGGAATCTATGAATTACTTGCTTAGTGAGAAAATCCTTGCATGTGAAAAAGAGATAAATGATTTGAAAATTGACTTGTCTAGATTTGTCAAAGAGAATGAGAACTTAGATAAAATGCTAGGTGTCAAGGTGAATTTTTAAAAAGTGGGTCTGGGATACACCCCGGTCAATAAAAAATCTTTTGAACACAAAATGATAACCTCTTTTATTCATGCTTCCGACATTCCTAGCACCTCCAAAGCTCCTCCTCCCATTTTTCAAAAGAAAACTTCTAAAAATAGTTTTGAGAAAAAGAAAAATCTCAACACAAAACTCACCATGCAAAAGGGGTTTCAAAAAGTTCAGAATGGGCGAAAAATGAACTTGAATGTTGAATGCTTTTACTGTGGCATGCATGGCCATGAAATGAATGAGTGTAATGTCATGAAAGTGGATGATCAAAATGCAAGTAAAGATAAATTCTTTTTCAAAAGAAAGAAAAATATTTCATGCTTCTATTGTCAAAATTTTGGGCATGTGGTGGATAATTACTTTGTGAAGTAAAATGATGATTTTCATGGCATGAATGCTCAATCAAATTTTCAAAGAAAACTCAGAAATGAACATGCCTTTCATGCTCAAAGCTTTGCATCCAATAAGAGAAACTTGCTCACAAACACTCATGCAAACAATGGAAAGTCATTCCGTAGTCCCGCATCTCCATGTTGCTTTCATTGTGGGAAGTACGGGCACATTATGAAAGAGTGTTAGTTTTTGAAAATAGAAAATTTTCATGCTTCTAGAATGAATGCTAGGTCTAATTTTGTTAAATCTAGACCTTTTGAAAATAGAAGATGGAATGGATTTAAAATTTCTTTACTCTTAAAAAGAAATCTTTTGGCAAAAATGCTTCTCCTCAATGCCGTTATTGTGGAAACCATGGACATATTATTGAAGATTACATGATCATGAAGAATGATGACATAATGGCTATGAGAATGTCAAGGAAAGATACTGGTAGAAATGTTTCTAATCTCCAAGGACCCAAGAAGGCTTGGGTGCCAAAATCTAACGAATGAGTCGGTTGTGGTAAAGGTGTGTCTTGAGATAAATGAGAAATGAAAGGGGTTTCAATAAAATGGAACAAGGCACACTCATTTGGTAAAATCCTGACTTTACTCCTTTATTGTCAAACTTGATGGTTTTGATGTTTTGGTGTGACATTTTGGTGTGTCCTCATGTCATGTTTTGAATTTTTCACAAGTCATACATGTACTCATCAAATGAATTTTTGATATATCAAATGGTGATGTGTGAAATGACAGGTTAACCCTGTTAGGAAGCTATCACTATGCGTGAGGTGATCCTCGGATCAAAGTTCTCCGCCTTGTACCAAAATTCAGAAATTGAATTGTTTGGCCAATGAGGAAACATGTTGCTTTGAAGGAAATCACTTTGCCTTGAAACTCTGAGACACCATGTGCCTTCAAATTGATTCTAAAATTCCTTCTTGCTTCGAAAGCAAAATTTTTGAAATGCAGAATTGTTCATTCGATAGATATTGATTCTGAAAATTTGATCTGCTACTCTTGTATTCTGCTATGATGAACATGTCTCATTGGTTGAATGAGTTTAAAAATTTTGAGGAATAAGCATGATGTCCTTGCCTATTGAATACTTTTCATTTTGAAATGCATGAGCATCTGAGCTTAATTGAGTTTCTGGTATATCAAATTGTGCTTAGTAGAATGGTGGATTATGTTCACCTAGAAGCTCTCACTATGTGTGAGTTGGGTTTTCGGACCTTCAGCTCCATCCCGTACCTGAGTCATTGAAAAATATGTATTGCTTGTGGATGATTTTTTGCACTTCTGAAATGCTATTGAAAATCTATTTTTGAAAAGTTCTTGAAAATAAATGGGTTGCATTACTCATTTCTGATCGTTCATGCACCCTTGTTCTGAAAGGCCTAGTGCTGGAAAATACTTGTTGTTCATCCCTCAAAACTGAATGTCCTCTTGTGGAATCTAAAAAATGTTCTGAAAATCAACTTTCCCATCTTACTTTTGCATCTCGCATTCCATTCTCATATAGGGATAGGTTGCATGCATTAGAATTCAATGCATTAGGTGAAGTTAGACCATCCAAATGTAAAAACTGAACTTGCAATTTGCATCCATGCTACATCTTGCATCTTGCATTGCATTTTTATGTGTTTATAAGCTGCATGCATTAGAAAAATTCATAAAGTGCATTTATACCATATATCATATTGCATATTTGCATGTCATTTCACATTTGCACATCATATCTATTTGCATATCATATCTACATATCACTCACGTAGTGCATTTGCTTTCAACATTAGTGTCATGTCTTTGGGACCAACAAGAATTATATTTTGCATTGCATATTGCATATACTCCCGTTGTGTGCTTGCATGTTATTATATGCTGATCACCCCCCTCCTTGAAATTTCTAAGACCTCATATTTCTTGCTAAATAACGTTACAAATTGAGTCATCACTAGAGTGCTACATGTCTTATACTCAGGGGGAGTAATCTTCTGATGAGTGCATTAATTTAGGGGGAGCTGCACTGTTATGTGTTCATGAAATTTTTGGTATACATGCTGAATCAAATTCGCACACTTCATGCACCAAATGTGAAAATGAGTGTTAGAGATAAGGATGTAAGAATTTCCTTTCAACACTCTAGAAACATTAAACTTGCTGCATGAATGTCAAAGAGACAGTTGAGGAAAAAGCTGCATGCCTATTTTTTGTAAAAAGAATCTGAAAAGAATGGCAGAGTAATACTTAGTTTCACTGAGTAAATTGGGCACATGTCACCTGAGACGTGATGTGGTTCACTTCAGAAAGGTGTTGTACTAGTACCTCTGCTCAAAATAAGGTGGAATGGTTCAGTATTCTGAGTAACCGGGGATTTGAGCTCCATGTGTCTCCTCACGTAAAAAGGAATCATTCGAACTTGATCACTCTTGAAAATTCTGTCTATCATGTGATATTGGTTGAGTTGAAATTGGTGAAAACTCATTGCGGTAGAGCGTAGCCTCCAATACTCTGTTCTCTTAATGAAATGCAGTTTGTATAATCTATCATTGTGCTGATCTGAAAATCTGAATATCCATATGACTACAGTCTATTTTCATGTTATTCACTTACACATATGAAATTTTGATTTAATATGTATTCAGAAAATTGATTGACTACATTGACTACTGCATAACTCCTCTGTGTGATTGCACAATCCCATAGGTGATACACATAAGCATCCTAGTTGTTTTGACTCTCATGCACTTTTCTTAAACCCTTTCTCCTCTTAAATGAGTAAGAGGGAGATGTATTGCATGTATATACGTATACATATCTGCTTGGTTGCATAGTGCATTATACATCTCATCATTTGTATACATTTAGCTTCATGCATTCCTAAAGAAAATTCAAAAATCTGAAAACCATGAAAATCAAAATTTGTGACCCTCACATGGAAATAATCAACATGGTTTAAGTTTAACAATTGGCTTAGTTGTTTTTCACAAGCATATCTGTTTAGTTTCATATGCTTGCATTCATAGTGTCATCATATATGTTTAGTTGCATTGCATGCATTCATAGTGTTATCATACGCTTGCATTGAGTTTTTATGCATTTTAAGAAAATATAAAAATCAAAGAAAATCATTTGATATGCCATCTTGCTGTTTCTTTGCTCGTGCATCTTGTGAAAATTTACAATGGGTTCTCGACCTTGAATGCTATTATGTTGAACGCTTCATGTTGCATAAATCTTCAACCAATGGTTCATCTCTTCGAGGCAACCCATTTCCAACAATTGATATCATGTCACATAACCACGTGTCCTTGCAACAATTGGTATTCACATTGACATCATCTCTTCCAGCCTAACTTGTCCATACCATGTCAAATAACCCCCTGTCTTTTTGTAGATGACCAAAAGGGGGAGAAAAATATGTTGTGTGCTCAATAATAAAAATGTGTTGTATTCTCCGTACAAAAGTGTTGTATGCTCAATGCATGTTGGTTGTATGCTCAAGGGGGAGAAGAATGTTGGTTGTGTATTCTCACACACATTATTTTATCATCATCAAAAAGGGGGAGATTGTTGTAGGAGATTCTTGTATCTCTTAATGTTTGGTTTTAATGATCACAAAATAATTATTCTTTGTTTGGTGTTTGATTTTAATGATAACAAAATGATTGTGCTTGGGTTGTGTGCATCATTGAGCATGCCTATGTATGTGTTTCATTGAGCAACATGTTTATGTCGTAGACTGAGCAATATGTTTATGTCGTTGATTGATGAATTGAAAGATGGCTTTTGATGAGATGAAAGAATGACTTCAAGGTTCACTCTTGAAAGTCATATGAATCTTTGGTGTTTAAGGAACTAATGATATATTTATCTTGGCTTGTAGGAACAAGTCCATGGCTCATGCTTGGAACTCAAAGGAGTGCATCAATGAAGTTCTTCTTCCAAAAAGGGAGTTACCTTTCTCATTGCATTGCATTGACTCTTACTATATTTTATACATTCCACATGTCTCTTGTATACGCTCATATTTGCCTAAAAAGCATGGCTTAAGAAAGTGTTTCTTGTTTGAGAAAGATTGGGCTCCTATGTGCTTGAAGTTGTGATAGGGAATAAAGTTTCAATAACTTTTTATGTATGGTTTTGAATGCACTCCATGCATATTCTTCATAGGGTCTTGAGGCTAGTTTAAATGTTTGAGTTCATCATGTAAATCTTAGAAGAAATGAGTTGTTAGTGCTCAAGCTTGAATCTCATGTGAACTTTGGTAAATTTGGGTTGAATGATGCTCATATACATTGCATATACACTTGGAAAATTAGACCCAATCACATTATTGAATGGCATCCTCATGATATATGAAATTTGGTTCAATGATGCTATCTTATTGCACAAATTGGATAGCCATATAATCTTGATGTTATGTTGTGGTTGATTGAGTTGTTCAAGTGTTTTCATCCTCCTTGTTAATGATTTCGTGTATGTACTTAATGCATTCATCATTTGGGATCATTGGGCATATTTTCTTACATGTTTACTAATATTTTTATTTTTTTTGTATTTTTTCTGCAGGTTTAGGTCGACCTAAAGGACAATTTAGATCGACCTAAGATTACTGTAGCTAGCGGTCGATCGCCAGAAATTTTAGGTCGACTGAAATTTCTAGAAATGGGAGTTTTCAGCCTTGCAGAATTCCGGTCGATCGCTAACCCCGTGTAGGTCGACTGCCAACGGCGAAAAGTCAAAAACGTGGTTCCAAAACTCCTCTAAACCAAGTCAACAAGTGCCTAACCTTTTGTCCCTGGGTTGGTGGTAGACTTATTAGAGGTCTTTTGGAGGACTCTAGAAGGGTTATGATGGTCTTTTGGTGTAGCAACCCTGATAAAATATTAATAATAATAAAGATTTTAAAATAAATCAAATAAATAGATAAATAAAACAAAATAAAATAACGCCTCGGATAAAGGCGCTATTCAAATTAGAAACGCCTCTGGATAAGGCGTTATTCAAGAAGTGACGCCCTGACCAAACGGCGTCAAATTCTAAACGCCAAAAACGGTAAGGCCAAGAAACGCCCCTATCTTGGGCGTGTTTTAAAACAAGGAACGCCCTTACACAAGGCGCTTCTTAAGAAACGACCTGAACCAGGTCGTCAATTCAAGAATCGACGCCCTGACCAAAGTCGTTAATTCCATTCGAGTTCCGTTCGACACGGGAGCTTATCCAGGGAAAGATTAACCTAATCCAGTAAGTGTCTACTAGGGTAAGGACTCTATTAGGGATATATTACCCTCACACAATCACTAACTCTAATAGGACACCCAAAATCCTATAAATACCTTTGATTACCAAACCCTAAATCCATTTGATCGATCGTCTGCTGCGGTGAGTAAAAGAACTGAACGTTCTTTTCTTTCTATCATATGAAGAGTTACTGACTCTTCATCTCTTTCTCTTCTTACAGATCGAAGAGAGCACCTGCGTACGTGAAGAACAAAGGTAATGTTCTTCTTTTACCTTCAGCCAAAGTATGATGAAGTGAGGATTGATACATCTTCATGTTTCTCTGTAGGAAGCTCTGTCGAAGAACAAGGGTTCTTCAAAACGAACGATTCTTCCTGCTGCTGCTGCGGTTATATAGTTGCAGTAGAAAGGGTTCTCCTCAAATACTTCACAAGTCTTCTTCTAAATCAACTGTAAAGGTAGGTTTTCTCAAGTTAATGTAGCCCAAATGAAATTAATGCAAGATATATATATATAAGCATGTCATGCATACGGTTTATATATGGTTTCGTTGTGTTTTTCTGAAATATTTTGAAAGAGACGCCCCTGTCAAGGGCGCTAATTTACAAGACACGACCCTGCCCAGGTCGTCAATTTCATATTTGACGCCCTATACACAGGCGTTAATTTCATGTAATGTTAATCAGCGATCTTAAGAACTGATTATCCACGAAAATCACATGTAATTAAATTGTTCATGTTTAAAAATCCATAAATATGAAATATCGAATGCATGACTCTCCCTGTGAAATTCTTCCTGTCACGACTATATAAATACCATCCTGTACATTGATTATTGTGAAACTTCTGGCTGTTCGTGTCAATTACTGTAATTTCTTGAATTCACGACTTCGACAAGGTCGTTTTCCATTTGTTAACGCCCCATCACAGGGCGTGAATTGTAAAAGTAATGCCCCTTCGTTGGGCGCGTTTATGTTAAAATCCCGAACAATATATTCTGTGAAAATAAGAATTTAATGATTAACGCCCCTGCCAAGGGCGCGTTTTTGATAATTTCTGAAAATAAATATGTTCTGTAAAATATTGTAAATAAAAAGACGCGCTACTGTAGTCGTCTCATTGCAAAGAAACGCCCCTGTCCAGGGCACTTTTTAGATAAATTACTGAAATATTGAAAATTCTGCAAAATGGAAACACGTGTAAACGCCCTTCTGTTAGGCGTTATTTACTTGAGAAACGACTTAGCGTAAGTCGTTATTTTCTGAAAAAAATGATTTTATCCTGATTCTGTTAAACGATGGTTTCATATTATATAATATATATATCGGCACTATTCTCCACTCCGTGAGTATAGACCCACTTTTCACGTTGTTTTATCGATCACACTCAACTCTCATTGACATACAAGCTCTCCATTGGACATTCCGTTCCTTTGGACTAGCGAGTTAGTCATAGAGACCTCCGTAAGACTCCTCGTAGCCTTGGATTCCCTCAAGGCCGACTGAGCTGGTTGTACCCTAAAAACCCATTACACCACTGATGCCATGTCACTCTAAAGAAACATGGTATACCGGCCCTTATGATTATACACAGAGTGTATCATAAGAAATTCTTAATGAGATGATGATATCATGCCATATCATGTCATTCTTGTAAACCTCAATTCTATGATAAGAATGAGGGTATCTTACCTTTGATATACTGTTCATGTGGACCTCAATTCTATATAAAGAATGTCCATCTTGATTTGTCATGGTACCCAAGTTAAGGCAACCATATTCTACGTAATTTTATCGTTAATCGTGATTATACCGTTATTATCGCCAATCTATGTCCTTTGTCATATTTTGGACTCTATTCTATCAAAGTTGTCATACGTGTCTACAAGCTTGATTATTGAAATTCTATGTTGGCTATAAACAAGAGTGGATGTCAAAACACATGATAAATGTCTGCGCATATAGGGCCCGATCTGGTCTTGGGAGGAGCACCCGAAAGTACTTGTGCCCATGGGAGTTAAAATGATAAGGTATCTGGCATTATACCGAGTACTTGACTTGCTAGATTGGACATTCCACACACATCTTGTACTTGAATCGTACTTGACTTGACATGAAATGCGTGGCCCGAAAAAGGGTAATTTACTTGCTTGATACATGATAGCCAAAGTTCTTGACATGACTTGTTAAACGTACTTGCTTGAATATCTTGAATAAACTTGTTATCTTGTTGAAAGTTCATGATTAAGTTCATCTTATTTCCTTGATATTACATTCTCTCTATCTTGTCGTTTCATGCGAGCATGCATAGCTGTATTGCATTCATGAAAGATGTAATTACTTAAACCCCTTGCTAGTACTTGAGATATAATTTCCTACTGAGCGTTCGCTCATTCCGTTTGTCCCTTTTTACTTTTCAGGTAAGTCCGACGACGATGGAAGTCAATCGGATGGGAATGGTCAAGAGTGAAAGTGATAGAGCTGCTCAAGTGTCATCTAGTCTTTTCTATAGTTTTCTTGAGTCAAATATGTATTCTTTTCCTTTTTATTAAACAGAGTATTGGATTTGTAATAGTCTATTATGAAATAAAGGATTGGGTTATCTTGCTATTTTGCGCATCTCTGTCTTTGTGTCGAATACACGACCACTCTGATTGACATGATTGATATAAACTTGTCACGCGTCTCCGGGTATCTTCCGCGCTCGGGGCGTGACAGTTTTTGTGGTATCAAAGCCTAAGGTATTCAATTCCTAGGAAAAACCCAAGTCCAAGGATAAGTTGAACGTTTAACCAAGTGAGATTGGGTAGAACCAAGGGGTAAGAGTCAATGAGTCTTTTAATAAGATCACAGTGATATAATACTAATGTAGCTATTATAATTGTAGGATAATGGCTGCCGAACGTGCTCAATGGCGCAACATGCAGCGTACCCTCCAAGGGATGACTCAAGTGCTACAACAGGTAGCACAAGGTGGTACTCCACGAGCTGGAAGCTTACACCAAGCCTTTAAGAACATGAATCCCCCGAAGTTTATAGGATCGACCGATCCGGATGATGTCGAGCATTGGGTTCGGGAGACTGAACGTATATTCCGTGTTATGCAATGCACGGATCAGGACAAAGTTCTATTAGCTACATTCCAGTTAGAGAAAGATGCTAGATGCTGGTGGGAGTCTATTGAAGCAACCATCGACCCTACTCAAGTAACATGGGAAGAATTTGTGGAATACTTCAATGCTAAATATTTCTCGGACCGAGTCTAAGAAAAGAAGGCTGCAGAATTCGCTGCATTAAAGCAACGATCTTTATCATTAGCAGATTATGAAGCTCAGTTCTCCAGGTTATCTAGATATGCTAAGCATCTTATTAGCACGGAGAAGATGAAAGCCCGTAGATTTCTTAATGGGCTTAGGCCCCACTATATTACTCAGCTGGCGCCTATGGACATCCAAGTTTATTCTGAAATAGTGCGCCGAGCTCAATTACTTGAAGATGCCACGGAACTATCTGATAGGATCCGTGGAAAAGACAAGAAGGAGCAAGTCACAGGTTCGGGTTCTTTTAAACCCAACTTTAAGAAGAGGCCTAGTCATGAAGGTCCTTCCTCTCAAGATCAAAAATTCAAGAAGACCAAGCCCTTCTCTATCACCACTACACCTTCAAGCATAGTATGCAAGCATTGTGACAAGGCTGGTCACAAGACAGAAGAATGCTGGAGGAAATTAGGAGCTTGTCTCCGTTGTGGGAGTCGCGAACATCGGATTCCCGATTGTCCATTAATGAATGACCAAGCCGGTGACGGTAAACGCCCGGTGACGAAGAATGCTCGTCTTCATGCAATCCAGGAGACCGAACAAGAAGAAGAAGGCGGATTAGTGGAAGGTACATTGAAAATTTGTTCCAAAAGTGCTTATGTCTTATTTGATACGGGTGCATCGCATTCCTTTATTTCTAAGAAGTTTGCCGACCCGTTACCATTAGAACCAGAATGGATAAAAATAGTTCTAACTACTCCTCTTGGAAGTGAAAATGATATTACTCATCACTACCAAAACTGTGAGGTAATGGTTCAAGATAGGAATTTACCTATAGATCTCATATGCCTCGATCTAAAGGAGTATGATGTTATACTGGGAGCGGACTGGTTATCCAAATACCAGGCAACGGTTGATTGCCGCAATAGCCAAATTGCTTTCAAAGATATTCCAGAATTAGTCTTTACTCGCCCAAAGAGTCGGAGCAAATCCCCTCTTATTTCGGCTCTTCGAGCAAGCAAGCTCGTCAGGAAAGGATGTGTATCCTTCCTTGCCTTTGTCACTATTAAAGAAGCTAAGGAAACCAAGATAGAAGACATTCAGGTAGTGCAAGAATTTCCAGACGTATTTTCGGAAGATTTGACGGGATTACCCCCTCAAAGAGAAGTGGCCTTCACCATTGACTTAGTCCCTGGTGCTGGTCCAGTTTCAAAGGCACCCTATAGAATGTCCCCTGCGGAACTCAAAGAATTGAAGGAGCAGTTGATGGAACTAATTCGAAAAGGGTTTATTAGACCAAGTACTTCCCCGTGGGGAGCACCAGTCTTATTTGTGAAGAAGAAGGACGGATCCATGAGATTGTGCATCGACTATCGACAGTTGAATCATCTCACTATCAAGAACAAGTATCCACTGCCGAGAATCGATGAGTTATTTGATCAGATTTCAGGATCCAAATATTTTTCCAAGATTGATCTCAGGTCGGGATATCATCAATTAAGAATCAAGGATGATGACATTCATAAGACTGCATTCAGAAGCAGGTATGGCCATTACGAATTTGTTGTTATGCCTTTTGGACTAACAAATGCCCCTGCTGCCTTTATGCAGTTAATGAATAGCATATTCAGGCCTTATCTAGATCAATTTGTGGTGGTTTTCATTGATGATATATTGATATATTCCAAAACTAAGGAAGAACATGAGGAGCATTTAAGGATCGCATTGCAAGTATTGAGGGAAAATCAATTATATGCAAAGCTCAGCAAATGTGAATTCTGGCTTGAAGAAGTGACTTTCCTCAGACATGTGATATCCAAGGATGGTCTATCTGTTGATCCATCAAAGGTTGAAGCTGTTAGAAACTGGGGAAGACCAACCAATGCTAGCGAGATCAGAAGTTTCTTAGGTCTTGCAGGCTATTATCGGCGATTCATCAAAGATTTCTCTAAGATCGCCGTACCACTTACAAGATTAACTCGTAAGGAGATCCGATATGAATGGAGTGAGGAATGTGAAAGAAGTTTCCAAACTCTCAAGGATCATCTCACTACAGCTCCGGTGTTAGCTCTACCAATAGAAGGAGAGAAATTCGAGGTCTACACAGATGCTTCTGGCATTGGCCTCGGATGTGTCCTAATGCAACAAGGAAAGGTCATAGCATACTCTTCACGTCAACTGAAGAAGCATGAGGAGAATTACCCCGTCCATGACTTAGAACTGGCCGCGGTGGTATTTGCCCTAAAGATATGGAGACACTACTTATATGGAGTGCAGTTTACTGTATACTCCGATCACAAAAGTCTCAAATATCTATTTTCACAAAAGGAGCTAAACATGAGACAAAGACGCTGGCTAGAATATCTCAAGGACTTCGACTTCAATATACAATATCATCCCGGAAAGGGTAATTATGTGGCTGATGCCCTTAGTCGAAAGCCGAGAGCAATGATAGCCAATTGTATGATACAAGAATGGAAGTTGCTAGAACAATTCTCCGAGCTCAATATAAGCTTGGACAAGGAAGCCAAATTTGTCACATTATCTCATGTAAGCATACAGTCAGATTTATTATCTGAGATACAAGCACTTCAGGATGATGATCCTATATTAGTGGAAATCAAAGGCAGATTAGAAGGACAATCTGATTTTCAACTAACTTCTGATGGAAGATTATTATTTAAAGGCAGAACTTGTATACCCGACTGTCCGGAATTAAAGAAGAAGATCTTAGATGAAGCTCACAGATCAAGGTACACTATTCATCCAGGATCAACCAAAATGTATCAAGATGTAAAGAGGAACTTTTGGTGGCCTAATATGAAAAGAGAAATAGCAGACTATGTATCTCGCTGTCTCACATGCCAACAGGTCAAGGCAGAACACCAAAAGCCTGCTGGAAAACTACATCCTCTAGATATTCCTAAGTGGAAGTGGGAGGATATTGGTATGGACTTCATCATGGGTTTATCTAAATCAAAAGGAGGACATGATGGAATATGGGTTATTATTGACCGTTTAACTAAATCGGCGCATTTCTTGCCAATAAAGAGCCGATGGTCAATTGATGTACTAGCTGCACTATACATCAAGGAAATAGTCAGGATACATGGAATTCCTGTCTCAATCGTGTCTGACAGAGATCCCCGTTTTACTTCTCATTTTTGGAAGGGATTACAACATGCGTTGGGAACAAGGCTCAACTTTAGTACTACTTTTCACCCACAAACGGATGGTCAGACCGAGAGAGCTAATCAAGTTGTTGAGGATATGCTAAGAGCTTGCATCATTGACTTTGGTGGAAGCTGGCATGAATATTTGCCACTAGTGGAATTTGCATATAATAATAGCTACCAAGCTAGTATCCAAATGGCACCTTTCGAAGCTTTATATGGAAGGAGTTGCCGATCACCCTTGTGCTGGAACGAAGTTGGAGAGAAACAACTGTTAGGTCCAGACATGGTAAGGGATACAACTGAGAAGATACAAGTAATCCAAGAAAGATTGCAAGTTGCTCAGACGAGACAAAAGGCTTATGCTGATACAAGAAGGAGAGATCTTGAATTCCAGGTTGGAGATCATGTATTTCTTAAAATATCACCTGGACGTGGCATACGAAGATTTGGTGTTAAGGGCAAGCTTACGCCAAGATTCATCGGACCATTTGAGATACTCAAAAGAGTTGGCGAGGTTGCTTATCGCATCGCCTTGCCTCCTCAACTGTCCGAGGTGCATAATGTGTTTCACATATCTATGTTGAAGAAGTATGTGCACGATCCATCGCATATTATTGAACATGGAGATCTGGTGATCCAAAAAGATCTCACATATGAACAGAAGCCTATGAAGATCTTAGATCGAGAAATACGAGCACTAAGGAATAAGGTTATTCCCATGCTTAAGGTGCAATGGAATAAGAATTCTGAACACGAAGCAACATGGGAGACCGAGGAATCTATGAAGAAACGATTTTCTGAGTTGTTCTAAGAGGTATATACTCTACACTCTCCGCGTGTATACATAGTATGCAATTGAATTTGGGGACCAAATTCTTTTAAGTGGGGGAGGGTGTAGCAACCCTGATAAAATATTAATAATAATAAAGATTTTAAAATAAATCAAATAAATAGATAAATAAAACAAAATAAAATAACGCCTCGGATAAAGGCGCTATTCAAATTAGAAACGCCTCTGGATAAGGCGTTATTCAAGAAGTGACGCCCTGACCAAACGGCGTCAAATTCTAAACGCCAAAAATGGTAAGGCCAAGAAACGCCCCTATCTTGGGCGTGTTTTAAAACAAGGAACGCCCTTACACAAGGCGCTTCTTAAGAAACGACCTGAACCAGGTCGTCAATTCAAGAATCGACGCCCTGACCAAAGTCGTTAATTCCATTCGAGTTCCGTTCGACACGGGAGCTTATCCAGGGAAAGATTAACCTAATCCAGTAAGTGTCTACTAGGGTAAGGACTCTATTAGGGATATATTACCCTCACACAATCACTAACTCTAATAGGACACCCAAAATCCTATAAATACCTTTGATTACCAAACCCTAAATCCATTTGATCGATCGTCTGCTGCGGTGAGTAAAAGAACTGAACGTTCTTTTCTTTCTATCATATGAAGAGTTACTGACTCTTCATCTCTTTCTCTTCTTACAGATCGAAGAGAGCACCTGCGTACGTGAAGAACAAAGGTAATGTTCTTCTTTTACCTTCAGCCAAAGTATGATGAAGTGAGGATTGATACATCTTCATGTTTCTCTGTAGGAAGCTCTGTCGAAGAACAAGGGTTCTTCAAAACGAACGATTCTTCCTGCTGCTGCTGCGGTTATATAGTTGCAGTAGAAAGGGTTCTCCTCAAATACTTCACAAGTCTTCTTCTAAATCAACTGTAAAGGTAGGTTTTCTCAAGTTAATGTAGCCCAAATGAAATTAATGCAAGATATATATATATAAGCATGTCATGCATACGGTTTATATATGGTTTCGTTGTGTTTTTCTGAAATATTTTGAAAGAGACGCCCCTGTCAAGGGCGCTAATTTACAAGACACGACCCTGCCCAGGTCGTCAATTTCATATTTGACGCCCTATACACAGGCGTTAATTTCATGTAATGTTAATCAGCGATCTTAAGAACTGATTATCCACGAAAATCACATGTAATTAAATTGTTCATGTTTAAAAATCCATAAATATGAAATATCGAATGCATGACTCTCCCTGTGAAATTCTTCCTGTCACGACTATATAAATACCATCCTGTACATTGATTATTGTGAAACTTCTGGTTGTTCGTGTCAATTACTGCAATTTCTTGAATTCACGACTTCGACAAGGTTGTTTTCCATTTGTTAACGCCCCATCACAGGGCGTGAATTGTAAAAGTAATGCCCCTTCGTTGGGCGCGTTTATGTTAAAATCCCGAACAATATATTCTGTGAAAATAAGAATTTAATGATTAACGCCCCTGCCAAGGGCGCGTTTTTGATAATTTCTGAAAATAAATATGTTCTGTAAAATATTGTAAATAAAAAGACGCGCTACTGTAGTCGTCTCATTGCAAAGAAACGCCCCTGTCCAGGGCGCTTTTTAGATAAATTACTGAAATATTGAAAATTCTGCAAAATGGAAACATGTGTAAACGCCCTTCTGTTAGGCGTTATTTACTTGAGAAACGACTTAGCGTAAGTCGTTATTTTCTGAAAAAATGATTTTATCCTGATTCTGTTAAACGATGGTTTCATATTATATAATATATATATCGGCACTATTCTCCACTCCGTGAGTATAGACCCACTTTTCACGTTGTTTTATCGATCACACTCAACTCTCATTGACATACAAGCTCTCCATTGGACATTCCGTTCCTTTGGACTAGCGAGTTAGTCATAGAGACCTCCGTAAGACTCCTCGTAGCCTTGGATTCCCTCAAGGCCGACTGAGCTGGTTGTACCCTAAAAACCCATTACACCACTGATGCCATGTCACTCTAAAGAAACATGGTATACCGGCCCTTATGATTATACACAGAGTGTATCATAAGAAATTCTTAATGGGATGATGATATCATGCCATATCATGTCATTCTTGTAAACCTCAATTCTATGATAAGAATGAGGGTATCTTACCTTTGATATACTGTTCATGTGGACCTCAATTCTATATAAAGAATGTCCACCTTGATTTGTCATGGTACCCAAGTTAAGGGAACCATATTCTACCTAGTTTTATCGTTAATCGTGATTATACCGTTATTATCGCCAATCTATGTCCTTTGTCATATTTTGGACTCTATTCTATCAAAGTTGTCATACGTGTCTACAAGCTTGATTATTGAAATTCTATGTTGGCTATAAACAAGAGTGGATGTCAAAACACATGATAAATGCCTGCGCATATAGGGCCCGATCTGGTCCTGGGAGGAGCACCCGAAAGTACTTGTGCCCATGGGAGTTAAAATGATAAGGTATCTGGCATTATACCGAGTACTTGACTTGCTAGATTGGACATTCCACACACATCTTGTACTTGAATCGTACTTGACTTGACATGAAATGCGTGGCCCGAAAAAGGGTAATTTACTTGCTTGATACATGATAGCCAAAGTTCTTGACATGACTTGTTAAACGTACTTGCTTGAATATCTTGAATAAACTTGTTATCTTGTTGAAAGTTCATGATTAAGTTCATCTTATTTCCTTGATATTACATTCTCTCTATCTTGTCGTTTCATGCGAGCATGCATAGCTGTATTGCATTCATGAAAGATGTAATTACTTAAACCCCTTGCTAGTACTTGAGATATAATTTCCTACTGAGCGTTCGCTCATTCCGTTTGTCCCTTTTTACTTTTCAGGTAAGTCCGACGACGATGGAAGTCAATCGGATGGGAATGGTCAAGAGTGAAAGTGATAGAGCTGCTCAAGTGTCATCTAGTCTTTTCTATAGTTTTCTTGAGTCAAATATGTATTCTTTTCCTTTTTATTAAACAGAGTATTGGATTTGTAATAGTCTATTATGAAATAAAGGATTGTGTTATCTTGCTATTTTGCGCATCTCTGTCTTTGTGTCGAATACACGACCACTCTGATTGACATGATTGATATAAACTTGTCACGCGTCTCCGGGTATCTTCCGCGCTCGGGGCGTGACATTTGGTGTCCTCTATATTTGGTTAAGTGAGAGCTATGAATTCAATATGTATCAACCCTAATGTGTTCATGTTTTCTTCTTGCAAGTGAAGAAAGAGGAGAAAGGAAGGAAAAGCTCAGGCCATGGTGATTTGATCAACATATAGGAAGATTTGGAGATCGTGCATGAAGAGAAAGTGAAGCGGATTGATGAGAGGAATGTATTGATGTTCAAATCAACGGCATCCGGCTTACTCCAAATCAAGCATCAAAGAACATCATCATCCGGCCTAGAAATCGAAGGGGGAACAACTTCCACATCTTACTCCTATCCATTTGTGATTGTTCTTAAGGGTTTCATTTGTGTCTGAGCATATCTTGAGTATGTGTTTTGATTTCCTCAACTCATAAAGATTTTCGTGTGTGTGTGACCGTCTGTGTACGGTTGTGTGATTTAAGTGCTGCGAGTGTTGCAGCTCATGTTTGTGTATGTCGTTTTCTGCATTTGTTACGGCAAGTCTGTGTGCATTGTGATCCGGTGTTGGATCGTGTTGGAGACTCTATCTCCGTGTTTGTGTGTGTGTTGGGGCGCGTCCCCGTGTGTGTGTGTGCAGGCGTATTCCTGCGTGTGTGTGTGTTGAAGCATTGCTCCGTGTTGGGGATTTATCCCCATGTGTGTTGGTGCCTTGCTCCGTGTTGGGGAGTTTTCCCCGTGCTGGTCTATCCAACGAGTGGTGCCTTACCAGTTGGTAGGGGGTGGATATAGGGAGCCCGTCATGGTCCCGAACCACCTTAAAAATCTCCGTGTCCTGTGGTTTGTCTTGTGTGGTTGCCTCCTTATCATCTACCTCATTCACAGAGATTGTGTTTCAAATCATACATTGTTCACACACATTGCTTGATTATCTAAATTCCACTTTGTGTCATACTTGTTTGACAATTGTGTTTACTTGTCCGAGTGAGTCGGAAGAGATTGAGTGAACTTAGCTTACACTGTCCAGGTTAATCCTTTCAATCTTGTCAAAATTGTTAATTCCGCATAGTTAATTTTTAATTTATCATTTTTAGTGGGGGACAATTCAACCCCCCCTTCTTGTCCGCTCGCCTACCCGGGACCAACAATACTAAGGGAAGAAAGGAAGAAAGGAGCAAAGATGAAGAAGAATAGCGCCGCCATCTCCATGACAAGCCTTGGAAGAAGATCACCCCGCCTTAGGATTAGACACCGCCTATAGAGCACCGAAGGAAAAGAATCTCCGTCTTGGGATGTTTGGATGAAAATAGAGGAGGGGGAGAGATAGAAGATGAAAAAGAGAGTTTAAAAATAGTGAAACAGAAATAATGAAAATTGGTTAAGATTAGAAATAACATAACTTTAAAACCAGAGAGAATTAGAAGAAATGGTAAAAACAAAAGTTAAAGATCAGAGGAAGGGAAAGAATGTTTGTGAAGAGTGTAGAGGGAGAAGAAGACCGGAAGATGGTGAAAACTAGGGAAGAACAAAAGTAATCTGCACGGATGAACAGTAACTGTTCAAAAAAACTGAACTGTGGAAAAATAAACATATCTTAAAAACTATGAGGAGTTTGAGAAAGCAGTATAAAAAGAAAATCTAGATCTTTAAAATAGAAAGAACTTTTATGAAGAGTGCAGAGGGACAAGAAGAGCATATGGGTATGCAAACGGAGGAAGAACAAGATGTAGAGCCTCAGATGAACAGTAAAAACACAGGACATTACCTTAAAAAATAGATTATAACTGGAAAACGGTAGAGAATTGGAACATGGTGCAGACGAATAAGTTGAAGATCGTTTAAAAACAAATAACTTTTATGAAGAGAGTAGGTGAAGAAAATGACTAGAAGGGAAAGAAATAATGGGAAGAATATAGAAAATTATTGGTTCACAGATGAACAGGATTACACAGTGAACAATATAAAATAACTTAAAAACAGAAAAGAATTAGAAGATGATGCAGAAGAAGAAGTTGTAGAGCATTTAAAATTGAAGAACTTACATGAAGAAAGCCGGAGGAGAAGAGAAATAGAAGAGGGTAAAATAGGCGGCCTAAGGTTGGAAGAGAAAGATTGAAAGATTGCCAAAAGAAGAACTCCCCTTCACCTCCTTGTCATAGGCTATTTATAGGGAAAGTTGGGTTAATGGAGGGTGGAGATTGTATCAAAAGGAGATGGATGACTGGAATTTAGGTAGAAGATGATGCATGGGGGAAAGAAAAAGGAGGTGGGCACCCCCTTTCTTGGACTTTGGGCACCCCCTTTCCCGAGGCTCATCTTGTCTCTCCTTTATTTCAAACTTTGAATTCAATTTTCCCTCCAACCAAAATATGTGTTTCTTTTCCTCAATTTCAAACTTTTGAAATTTCTTTTCCCTCCAACCAAAATATGTGCTTTTGACTTGGTCAAAGTGGTGATGACAGTTTTGCCCCCAGAGTTTCTTACAATTACCTTCAGTGTCCTGCACACACATAATTACAATCTAGTCCATAAAAATTGACATAATGTGCACATAAATCTCAAATGCTCATAGTTATGCAATGGAGAATTAATGTCCATGGCCCTCAACTTTAATTTATTAAATAATATCACCAAATTAATCAATTTGCATGAAAGCTCCAATTTAAACACAGAGTTGAGGTTAACTATGAAATATGCATAATTGCCCAATTATATGCACATAAAATGGTGTACATGCGATGAATTACCATAGAAAATGGACACTTATCACACCCCCCAACTTGAACATTATTAGTCCCTTAGCAATGTAAACAATTATAGAATTAGGACTAGTAAACATTCATGTGTCACAATTCATGGCAAGGATTGTTGAGTTATGGTTTTGGTGATTGTTGTGATTGTTAAGTTATAGTTTTGATGATAACTAAACTTAATGTGTGATTAAGTGATGATAACTAAACTTGTGGTTGATTGCTCATGCTCTTATTATTTATGTATGGTTGAGATGGCAAATGGGAACGGTTACATGGTCTTGATCCTTGGTTTGCATATGTTGGTTTTACAAGAGGCAAGATATTTCATAACCTCTTCAACGGGAACAAGCATGGTATTAACCTTGACTATCTTGCTTGCAGGATCAAACACATGGTAGTCACCTGGTGAACCAAACGTGTGGATAAGCACCCTACTCCTCTACAATCTAAAATAGGTGGTATATGTCATTTACTGTCAAGAACCATTGGTGAGACTCTTACCTTGTCTTAGCATTGATCTCACCATGTGTATCTCATATACCTCTCCTTCATACACCTCATTCATCTATGTTAAAACATGAAACCCTTCTGGCCATCGTGCGCCCTCGCCTGCGGATCGACCTGCGTGGTCAGGTCGCGGGGATCGACCTGCCCGGTCAAGTCGCAGGGGTCAAGGGGGCAGCGCCCCTTACGGGGGTTTCCGGGGGTGGAGCCCCCGGAACAAAATTTTGATTAATGCTCAAATGGTTTGCATGAACTTCATAAATTTATCATATGGATGGTTGAGCTATAGTTCTAATCAATTATGTATGCTTTTGCAGGTCAAAACACTCAGTAAAAATCCACAAGGTCAAAGACTCAGTTGACACCTTCTAAACTGTCAAGGGTGATGCCACAGACATGAACGGGCTGCTAAAGGACTTAAGTGACGGAGCTGAAGAGGTTAACGGACCGACCCGGGAAAACCCGGGGTCTGCCCAGCTAGCGGTCGACCGCCAGCACAGGGGCGGTCGACCGCCCGTGCCAGCAACTCCCAGTCTACCGGTCTCTCAGTGGCGGTCGACCGCCAGCCCAGTAGCGGTCGACCGGGATTCCCAGGAACCATCCGTTTGTAGGTTTCTCAGTAGCGGTCGACCGCCAGCCCCTGCAGGTCAACCGCCAACCCCGATAAGCCAAAAATATTGACTTTTGTCCATCTCGAAAGAAGCATCTCCTCTTGCTATTATTTAATCTCAAAGCCACCAAACCCTCCAGAATTTATGGATCTGGTCTAAGGCTTGTCCATAGACCTTCCAAGGGTTATAAAACATCCGATTAGAGTCATAACCCTAACCATCCAAGAGATCCAAAGGGGAGGCTATCCAAGGAGGAAGAAGAGGTACTGTAGCTCCGTGAACAGTACCTCGTGCAGCAAGCTCTTCATCTATATCCAACCCATTCAAGGTATTTCTGAAGCCATCTACCTCCAAGAAGGTGTAGAAGCAATCACGGTTCAAAGCTACATCCATATACCTCCTCATCAACTCAAGGTGATCCAAGGGAAGAAGAAGAAGGATGCTACAAGGAAGAAGGAGCCATTCAAGCATCATCTGAAGGTACTCTAGCTCCATTTGATGTCAGTAATCTCAAAGGAAGAGAACAAGCTCACAAGCATCAAGAAGATACAAGGATTTGTCCAAGGAAGAAGGAAGGGTACTGTAGCCGTGAACAGTACTCCGTGCAAGAAGATCTACATCAAATACAAGGCCATTCAAGCTGAGTCTCAAGCTATTCAAGTGAAGAAGGAATCAACGTGAATATCTAGAGCACACACTCAGGGGGAGCCTAAATCAGGAGCTTTCTAAACTATGGTTTATTCATATTGGTGTTTTGTGCTTTATAGTTTAAGATTTGTGTTTCTTATAAACTGCAAACTCGTGTGTGTGTGGATCGTTGTTGGATCCGTGGTCGTGTGCGTGTGTGTGTCGTATTTGATTCGTGTGTGCGTAGTTCTTCTTAGATCTATGCGTGTGAGTGGATTTATCCAGATCTTAGTGTTTGTGTGTGTGGAGTGCTGCACTTGTCGCAGCGTGTGTGTGTCTTGTTGATCCGCTTGTTGGATCGTGTTGGAGACTTCATCTCCGTGTGTGTGTATGTTTTGGGGCACGTCCCTATGTATATGGGCAGGTGTCGTCCTGCGTGTGTGGTTGGAGCATCGTCTCCGTTTGGGGATTTATCCCCGAGTGAAGCCTCACCGGGTTTGGTGAGGGGTGGACGTAGGATTGCCGTCGTTGCATCCGAACCACCTTAAAAACCGCTGTGCATTGTGTGTTATTTGTGTGGTTTGATTATTTTCGTTGTATGGTCGTGTATGAACGGAAAGTTTGAGAGAATTGGTTAATTAGTTTTCATTTGCTAATTATTGTTTATCACATATTTTGTAAAAAGGGTAAAAGTTTTCGTAAAATTTGTTATCACCCAATTCACGCCCCTCTTGGGTGTCATTGATCGCGGGACTTCAAGAACATTATGCACGATGATTTTGACTTTAGAGTATTACAAGTTCAAGCAGTATGAGTTCGGAACAAATTTCATTAGTCCATGTGTTTAGATCTTTCCTCAGGATACACTCAAAATTAAATATTCCTTTATGTAGAAGTGATGTAACTTGACTAGTGACTACCAAACAGTCTAGATGAATGAGTCTTCTACCATTCACTTAAAGATGATTTTCGATTCTGCCCACATCTGGAATTAAGCTTTCGAATTACAGGTAGCTTCACTCTGCCTGCTTATTCATTCATTGTCATTCATTTTTTAATGCATGGTGCTACACATCCCTTCGCCATTTGACGTGAACCTCAACTCTTACCTTAAGAGAAGCAGGTCCGGTTACTAAGTTTAGGGGCATTTTCTATATTTTTTTTTGGCAGGTAGCTTTTTCCTCACGATTACTTTCAACGAATGGGCATAATATCAATCATCACCTAAGTGTTAAGCAGAATTCCCATCATCCTAATGTTTGTCATCTACCAATCTTGATTGTGCAATTGTGTGCAAGTTCAATAGAATTTTAGATGTATTCTGAGGAAAAGGCTAAAGACATAACAAATTAATTCACCCCTTTAACTTCCTACTCTCACAAGTAAGACTCTAAGTCCTATCATAAAAAAAATTCTCATCACGAAATATGAACATGAAGTATTTGTTAGGGGTGTGATGAAAGGTTGCAAGTATTTTGAGAAATTTAGAGCTCAAGTTATCCCCCAACTTAGGTGACATTGTCCTCAATGACATGAATAATGTAAAATAATGAACAATGTAGACATGAAATGTGTGAAGGAACGGTACAACCTGACGGAAGTGAACTTCGACGGGCATCAGTGCTTGAATAAAAGGCAGTACTTGGCCATTAATGACGAGGCATAGGTGCAAACAATCTTCTCTCTCCCCCCAACTTATCTTTTATTCACACCTACAAAATAAAAATAAAAACTCAATAAAAACTTGGGCTGCCTCCCAAGAAGTCATTTATTAGCACACGGAAATCATGAAAACTTTGGGTTGCCTCTCAAGAAGCGCTAAGTTTAACGTCTTCAGCCAGACATAATGAGTCCCATTAACCAACAAGTTGATTTCATGATTAGCCACCATGTTATCTGATCTTTTTTTAAATTCAAACATTCGTGCCATTTGAAGACAACATGATATATGTGTACGTGTGGGCCAAGAATATGCTGGTCTCGAACATTATTAATTTTAACCTTAATAACATGTGTGAGCCAATTCTCATCTTTAGGGGTCATGTAACAATCAATAGCCATTAATCTATCAAGATCGGGATGGAATTTCTGCCCAACATCTATCCATCGGTCCCCTTGCCTTGTATCCACCCACCTGACAACTACTTTAGTAACTACCTCCGCCAAAGAAATGTGATCATTCCCAAGCGGTCTATGAATGAGATCGACATTATTGGCCACATTTCCTTCAAAAATAGCCTCATGCAGATCAAGAGCATTAATCAATTGGCCTTCCTGATAGGGAGTCAGCTCAAAGGTGAATACAACTAGCACATCCCCCTCAGGTCCGAGAGTGTCAAATTGGACCGACTTAACTTTTAGAGGAATCAAATTGGAAGGAAGTGTGAGCTCAGGATCTAACTCATCTAATGATTCAAACATTTGGGGTAGGACTCAGGGGTTAGATCAAATGTGAAAGTTTCTAAGAAGGCCCCTTCATCATACTCATCAATCAAATGAAACTTATCAATCAAATTTTCCACTAATAGAGTGGGTAAACCAAATGTGAATCTTTCCAATAAAGCCTCTTCACCCCACTCATCAATCCAATGAAAATTATCAATTGATTTTTTCCGTAATGAGGTGGGGAGATTAAATGTAAATTTTTCTAGCAAGGCCCCTTCATCAGATTCCTCAAGAGGAGGAGGGTATTCCGAATTCATCTTCATTAACTCAATAGAATTATTAATCACCAAGAAATCCTCTTCTTCATGCATATCCTCAGATGGGCCTTTGGTGGTTGGAGTGATGCTCTCAATTTCTTCAAGTGATGCCCTGTTATCAATATGTTTTATCGAAATGAGATTATTAGTTATATTCTCCACAAGTGGGGCATCTAAATGGGAAATAAATGTTTCACTCAAAGGCCCTTCACCATTTTCTTCCTTAAGAGAGTTATCATTCATCATAATTACAACATCAACACTATCTTCTTCCCTATGCTTATCCTCACATGAGTTGGTGATGACACCCTCCATATCAAAATGTTCACATTGTTCTAACATAGGGAGGATGTCAATCAATTTTTCCAATTGTGGGACCGTGAGATGAAATGAGATATCTTTTGATGCAATCCTTTCATGATATTCTTCTAAGTGAGGAAGGTCACATTATATGGCTTTGTCATCATCATTTTCAACTAGACATTCTTCTTTTCTACATTCTTCCTCAATTGGGCCATTAATATTCTTGAAGAGGCGAAATCTCGCGCTGAGTCCTGAGCGGGCTGTGGATCACCAGAAGATGAACTGCAAGACAGGGAAACATATCAGAGGGCCCAGGGGGTTTCCCTGGGGCAAAACCCTCTGATGGCTAAGTCAGTAGAGCTGCGGTGGAAGCAATGAGGGGGAGGAGAAAAGCTGGTGCGCGAGATTTCTCTCCACCAAAGGGGTGAAGCGGATTGCTCAGGAGTTTCGAGTGTGAGTGCCTTAATGGCTCCTTTTTCTTCTTCTTACCTTCCACCGGAGGGTAGCCCTGGTTTAAATAGTATGCCGCCTTCAGGAGTCCTGTGAGCTGAGGGGTCTCCGGCGGGAGTTACGTCCTCAACGTGGGCTTTCATGGCCTTTATCGTGGGAGCGTTCTCACCTTGAAGTCCGGTGGCTTCTTGATTCCCCTGTCCGTTGGGGTCTCTTAACGGCAGCATGAACGGATAATGTCTGGTCTGACCGAGCTCCTGAAATGCCAGCCCTGTCCGGGCGATGAGCATAGCTCGGTGAAAGAAGGGTCGGATAGGTCGGCAAACGCCTGTCTTTCCCGGGTGGGGAAACGGCTTGGACCGGACCCACCTTGTGACCTGACCATCACTCGGGCCCTCCGAGCCTAGGGGCCGCCGGGGAGAGTTGGTTCCTCGAGTGTTTGTTCATTGGGCTTTTCTTTCCTGAGTGGGCCCCGTGGGCTATCACTCGGGTGAGCTTGCCTCGTTGGACCCTGTTGGGTCTTGTTGGACTGCTCTTTGGGTGGGCTACAGAAATCCCCCTCTCCACTTGTCCCCCTCTTACTCTCGAGCCATGGAGGCTCGGTCGAGTAGTTTTTGAGGCTTTGGACCGGCGTGGCTCAGGTGGGTGGAATTCTGTTGGCGTTGTGGAGCCACGTGTAGTGGTCGCCTGGGCCCGTAATGATGATCCTGACGGATTTGAAACGAAGGGCCCCCCCTTTTCTCGGAGCACGGAACGACACGTTGCCTCCCTCCAGGGTTTTATAGGCGTTGGGCGCTGTTCGTCGTTCTAGGCTTCCCAGGGTTTTGGGCTTTCCTTAGTTTCTTTGCTTTTGGGGCTCCTTGATGCGCCGTGAGGGCACAGTGGAGGCGCGAAGTCTTGCGGCGGCGTTTGAGGAGTTGGCGAGGATAACCGCGGAGGCGGTCCGGCAACTTCCTTCCCCTCCGGAGTCTTCGAGCTCGTGCGAGGGATCACCTTCCGGCTCGATGGCTGGTCTGCCTTTGGAAATCGGGCAGGTGAGGCGGGAGCCCGTCCCCAACTGCAGTGAGTTGGGGGAGGCCGAGGTGAGGAAGCTGGAGCATCGCTTTCGCTTGCCTCTCAGGTATAGCTTCGCTGCCACCGCCCCGTATGAGACAAGTCTGGACAGCCGTACGGGGCACATTTGCACTTTCCTTCTGGCTTGGAAGAGCGGGTTCCGCCTCCCCTTCGAGCCCCTTGTACTCCAGCTTCTCGAGTTTTTCCGGTTGGCGCCTATTCAGTTGGTGGCCAACTCGTATCTCCTCCTCACCGCCTTTCGGATTCTCTGTCGTCAGCACGACATTTTTCCTTCCTTGGACCTCTTTCATTATTTTTTCGAGTTGAAGGCGCATCCGTCGGTGGGGAAGGGCTTCTACTTCATCCAGGCGAGGTGGAACAGGAGTTGCATCTCCCTCACTGTGAAGGATTCCTCGCACAAGGGGTGGAAGACCCAATTCTTCTGGGTGAAGGCGGAGGCGACGGATGAGTTTTGGAGATGCCTGGTCTCGCCCAATTTCCATCTGAATCTTCCTCCTCGCCAGGAGGAGTTCCCTCCCCACGTGGAGCGACAGGCCGCCCGTCTGCTGGATAACCGCCAATCGACCGAGGAACTGGTGACGCCGGAGAACATCGAACGGTGTTTGCTTACGCGGTTGACGTCGACAGGTACCGCTCTCGAGGTTCTTCTCCTGGGGTGGTAGTTACTTTTCTTCTCCTGACCGGGTCTTCTTTCTTTGTTGCAGACGTGAGGCGGGAACCTCTGGAGGAAACTGCTGAGGTCATCGATCTGGGAGAAGATGACTCGGCGGCCGACGAACCAGAGGCTCCTGCGGGTCGCGCCCAAGCCCGGGATAAGGGCAAGGGGGTGGCCCCCGGGGGGTCTTCACGGCCAGCTGGTACAAAGCGCAAGGATCCCATGGCGGGAAAGTTGCGGGAGGCCGCGAAGGCCAAGAAACGGGCCAAGAAGGCAGGTCTCCCTCCTACCGCCGGGGGCGACTCCAGCTCGGCGGCGCTCCCCTCTCGGGGGCAAGATGGGGCCGACCCCTCGGGGCCAGCTCCCCCACTTGCCAGGCGAGAGGGGGCCGAGGAGACCGGGGGCCCTTCAGATGGCGGCGATAGGTCGGCTCTCCCCCCCACGGGGGTAGAGGGGGCCGATGCTGAGTAGCTGACGCTGAGGCCCGGGGGTCGGCCGGAGGCAACGATGTCCCGGCCGGCGAGGTGCGGGCCGAGACAGGCAGGGCTGGGGGTTTGCCCGCTAGGGCGTTGCAACCCCAGGTGCTTGGAGCTCCTGGTGCTGTCGGTCCCGCGGCACCGGTCGAGGTTGGGGGTTCGCCCGGGGAGGTGTCGCAACCCCAACCGACCGTGGCGCACGAGGCGGCCGGTCCCGTCGCTCGAGCAGAGCCTTCTGGCGGGGTGCCCCGGGCGGAGCGGTCCCCTCTGCCGGAGACCTTGGAAAGGCTCGGCATTACGGGCGACCTGTATCGGGTCTTCCGGTCGATTGCCGCAAGGACGAAGGGGGGAGAAAGGCGCAATACCCCCCCCCCCCCCCCCCGGGCTCCTTGATGTTCTGATGGAGGGCGGCCTGGTCATAGCTCGGTCGGCGGCTTTGATGGCGGAGGCGCACGCACGGACGGAGGCGGAGCGGTCGAACCTTGCCTGGACCCTTGGGGGATGCGAGAGGAAACTGGCCCGACTCAAGGGGGAGCATGAGGGGCTCCGGCAGGAGTTCTCCGCGTTCCGGGAGGTGGCGCGGGCGAGCCGACTGGAAGCCGGGGTGCTGACTGAACAGCTCGCCAAGACCCGAGAGTCTCTCGAGAGGGCAAGCCGATCCCTGGAGGAGGAGCGTCTGCGTCGCCTCGAGCTAGACAATCGTTGGGAGCTCGAACGCGCCGAGCTGCTAGATCGGGCGGAGATGGCGGAGCGTCTCTGAGCTGAGGCTGAGGTGGACCGGGCCCGGGCAGAGGAGCGTGCGGCCGAGGCGGAGCGGGCTCGGGTCGAGCTCGTCGAAAGGGCGGGGCAGATCGAGGCGGAGGCAATCGAGCGTTACAGGGGCTCGGATGCTTACTCGACCGACCTGGTGGAAGCCGCCCTACCCTATTACGAGGTAGCACTATGCCGGGGTGCTCGAAAGGGGTTCAAGCAGGGCTATCGCCGGGCGGTAGACTACGCCAATGAACAAAACTCCGCGATCGAGTTCCCCTTTGGCCAGTGTTATGACTCGGATGGGTCGGTTTCCAGCTCTTCTTCATCGGTTGGGAAGATTCGGAGGGGTCGCCTCCGTCGGGGTCACCGGTTCCGGGCGTCTCGGGAGGGCTCACGACCGAGACAGTTCTCGCACAGGCGAGGTCAGTGTCTGAGCCGACCGTCACCGAAGGTGCTAGGGGTGACGCGTCTCCTTTCGCCGGTCTCGAACGTCAAAGTGGGCCCGAGGCCTGATGTATTTTGCCTCTTTCCCTTTTTGTCTCTCTTTCCTCTTTTTAGAGGGTTTCCTTTTGGTGTGATAATAAATGACTTGCTCTGTTTGAGTGCTATCCTTGCCGTGATTTGGTTGGCGGATCTTGAGTAGTTGGGAGGTGCCGATATGTCCTGCACGATTTTCGCACGCTATTTTGGTAGGCTTCTGACGGGGCGTCCTTCCGTTCCCTCATGCTTTGAATGTCAGGCCGCTTCGTGAATCCCACTAGGGCGGGAAACGAGGAGTTGGAGGTGACTGTTCAGGGGAGAAATCCTTTGGCGTGTTTCCGAGGGGGGGTCATTTAAGGCGTGTAGCCTCCTTTGGCCTATAAGAAGGACCGAAAGGCGCCCTTTCCTCTCCACTGCTTGAGATTTTCTCTAACAGTCTTTCCTCGCTCCTTCCTTTTCACTCTGCGTTGTGCCTTTGCATTCGGAGCATGGAGGATCCTTCGGAGGGCGATGCCGCCGACGACGGGGAGCGGCGGGCTCCCGCTGTCTTGTAATGTTGAACGGATCCCACGGTCGCCGCGCGTGCACGAGACGGGTCCGACGGTCGCCGCGCGGATCTGGGGAGGACTTCGGCATGTGAAAGCACACCGTTGGCCTCTTCTTAGCTCCGGCGAGGCTTCCGAGTGGACGCCGAGGCGGAGGACGGATGGGGGCATCAGGGGAGTCTACCGTCACTTCCCTTCGTGTGAGGGGAGGAGGCGTATCAAGCTCCCTCCTCATCGAGGCCTTCCTCCGTCTGCAGCCTCTTTCTCCCTCTTCTGCTCTTCATTTCTTTTCACTCTTCGGGGGCTGCTTTCTCTCTCCTTCCTTCCAAGGAGTTGGCAGATTGGAAGAGGGGAGGCCTTCACGGTGCTCCTTTTTCCTGGTTGTTGCCAACTTGGGAGGTAGCCTTCCTCAGCGTTTAAAGGTGGCCTTCCTCTTGAAGTCCCTCTGTCACCTTTGTCACGGGCCATCCGCGCCAACTGGCTCGACCACCTTTTGTCCGAGCCAGTTTCCGCACGAGGCAGAGTCAGTGGCTGGACGCGAGGAGATCAAGACCGAGTCAGTCGAGCGATGACCCCTAGACGCGATGTTAGACGGATTTTTTGTTTTGTTTTTGCTATGTGATGTACTGGCATTTGCCTACCTGATGTACCAATGGTTTGGAATGAAAAGAACAGGGATTTATTTCGTCCATCTTGCTGTACAATTTCAAAAGTAGAATTTACGTAGTGCGGCTGCGTTTCATGTCCGAGGAATAGGTTCCCCTTCCATTGTCGCTAACCTGTACGCACCTTTTCCGAGCATCTCGACCACTCGGTAGGGGCCTTCCCAGTTGGGGGATAGCTTGCCCGCCGCCTCTAGTGGTCGAGAGGCTTCGGCCTTCCTGAGGATGAAGTCCCCCAGTTGGAAACGTCTATCTCAGACTTTGGCGTTGTAGTATCGAGTGAGGCGGCGCTGGTACTCTGTTGCCCGGATGTTCGCGATCTCTCAGAGTTCGTTTGCCAGGTCGAGGTTCTTGAGCAACTTTTGCCCGTTTGCCTCGAGTGAGAAGCTGATCACTCGGAGAGACGGATTGGCGATCTCCAATGGAACGACAGCTTCGGTGCCGTATACCAACTGAAAAGGGCTTTCACCGGTTGCCGTCCTGGGGGTTGTTCGGTGCGACCACAGTACGCTAGGCAATTCCTCGAGCCAGCTACCCTTAGCCTTGCCGAGTCTGGTTTTTATGCCTTTCAAGATAGTCTTGTTGGCATTTTTAACCAGCCCGTTGGCCTGAGGGTGGGCGACCGAAGTGAAGTGGTTGCGGATATTTAGGTCGACGCATCTGTCTCGGAAGTATCGAGAGTCGAATTGCCGACCGTTATCGCTTACTATCACTCGGGGGATGCCAAAGCGACAAATGATCGATTTCCAAACAAAGCCCCAAACGACTGTCTCGGTGATCCTGGCCGTAGCCTCGGCCTCGATCCACTTGGTGAAGTAGTCGATGGCGACGACGATGAACTTCTTCTGGGACTGGGCCGTTGGGAATGGCCCAAGGATATCGATTCCCCACCGAGCGAAAGGGTAAGGCTCGGCTAGAGTGACAAGTTTCGTGGCCGGCTGATGGACCAAATGGTCGAACCGCTGGCACCAGTCGCACTGTTGAACATAGGCCGAGCAGTCGCGCTGCGGGGTGGGCCACCAGTACCCCTATCGTAACAGTATTCTGGCCAGCGACCTTGCCCCTGAGTGCGCTCCGCACAGGCCTTCATGAATCTCTTGGATGGCTCGGCCTGCCTCGTCGGGACCGGGGCACTTCAGGAGGGGACCGGAGAACGATCTTCGGTAGAGGGTGTTGTCGAGGACGACGAAGCGCCGAGCTTGATACTTCATTCGGCGGGCTTCTTGAGGGTCGGAGGGCTCTTGGGAGTCTTGTAGCCAAGACAGGTTGGGGGAGCGCCAGTCACTTGGAGTGGCCGAGTCAACAGCGAGGAGCTCCATGTCGATGCTCGGGCGCTCTAGCTCTTCTAGGAGGACCGATCGTGTACCTTCCGGGTCTAGGGAGGAGGCCAATCGAGAGAGGGCATCCACCCGAGAGTTTTGCTCCCGGGCTATCCGGACTACCTCAAATCCCTCGAACTGTTGGGCCAGGCTCCGGACCAACTGAAGGTATTTAATCATGGGTGCCTCCCGAGCTTCATACTCGCCGTTGACCTGACCTGCGACTAGTTGAGAGTCGGTGTGGATCCTGACTCGCTCGACCCCCAGCCGTCGGGCCATGCGTGCTCCCGAGATAAGGGCCTCGTATTCGGAAGCATTGTTGGATGCCTGAAAGTTGAATTTTAAGGTGTACTGTAGCTCTATCCCTTCGGGGGACCTCAGGAGGATCCCCGCACCGCTGCCTGCCGAATTGGACGATCCATCGAGGAACAGTTCCCAGGTTGGCCCGGTCGTGGTCGGAGGCCTGTCCTCGGCGGGGATGGTGCTTTCGGCAATGAAGTCGGCGAGCGCTTGGCCTTTGATTGCTGATCGCGGCCGGTACGAGATGTCGTAGGCTCCGAGCATAATGGCCCATTTGACGAGTCGCCCTGAGGCCTCGGGGTGGGCCAGAATTTTCTTCAACGGCTCGCCGGTTAGCACGGTGATGGGGTGCCCCTGGAAGTAGGGGCGGAGGCGCCTCGCGGAGGTGACCAACGCTAGCACGAGTTTCTCGGTTGCGGGGTACCTCCGTTCGGCCTCATTGAGCACCTTGCTGGTGTAGTAAACCGGTCTTTCGATTCCCGAGTCATTTCTGACTAGGACCGAGCTGACCGTGGATGGCGTCGCCGAGAGGTAGAGCAGCAAGACTTCGCCTGGGACGGGCTTGGAGAGCACCGGTGGCGAAGCCAAGAGCTCCTTAAGCTCGGCGAATGCTGTCTGGCACTCCTCATCCCATGCGAACGTAGCAGATGCTAGCTTGGGTCCCCTCATCAGTTTGAAGAAGGGCAAGCATCGTTCGGTCGCACGGGACAGGAAACGGCTGAGAGCGGCGACACGCCCTGTCAGACGCTGGACGTCTTTAATGCACGTGGGCGGGCGCATGTCCAGGATGGCCTGGACTTTGTCGGGGTTGGCTTCGATCCCGCGCTGAGTGACCAGGAAACCCAGGAACTTCCCGGATTTTACTCCAAAGGCGCACTTGGCGGGGTTGAGCTTCATGTTGTACTTCAGGAGGGTGCCGAAGGTTTCGGCGAGGTCGGTGAAGTTGTCTTGGGCCTTAGGGGTCTTGACGAGCATGTCGTCAATGTAAGCCTCGATGTTCCGACCTAGCTGTCCCTCGAACATGTGATTTACCAGTCGCTGATATGTGGCTCCGGCGTTCTTTAACCCGAAGGGCATCCGAGTGTAGCAGTACACGCCGCAGTCAGTGACGAAGGCGGTCTTCTCGATGTCTTCTGGATTCATTCTGATCTGGTGATAACCCGAATAGGCATCCAGGAAACTGAGTATCTCGTTGCTCGAGGTTGAGTCAACCAATTGGTCGATGCTCGGTAGCGGATAGCAGTCCTTGGGGGTAGCCTTATTCAGATCAATGAAGTCCACGCACATTCGCCACTTGCCTATGATTTTTGGCACCAGGACGACATTGGCTAGCCACGTAGGGTACATGACTGGTCTAAAGAGGCCTGTCTCTTGTCCCTTGGTGACCTGCGCCTTGATGACCGCCTGCTTCTCGGGCGCGTGCTTCCTTCTCTGTTGCTGTACGGGCCTGACGGTGGGGTCGAGGCTGAGCTTGTGCATCACAGTCTTCTCTGGTATGCCAGGGAGTTGATCATCGGACCAAGCAAAGGCCTGGACAGAAAGAAATTTCTTGTATTGCTGCTGTTCCTTGGGTGGTAGGTCGGCTCCGATCCTTACTCCGAGGGCCGGGTCATCGTTTAGGAATACCGTTAGCAATTCGCCACCGGGCTCGGCGGTTACGGTCTTCCCTTCGATTCCCTTGGGGCCCTTATCCCCCCCGTCCGGCCTTGAGGCTTCCACCGAGATGTTGTAGCACCTTCTAGCCGTGGCCTGGTTACCTCGGACTTCCCCCAACCCATTTTTGGTGGGAAACTTCATTTTCTGGTGATAGGTAGATGGTACGGCCTTTATTCGGCTGAGAATTTTCCAGCCGAAAATGGCGTTGTACGCTATCATACCCTTGATCACTATGAAGTCCACCATGACCGTAACGGTTTTGGGTGGGGTGCCGATGGTGACCGGCAGGCTTAGGGCTCCCTCGGGGTAGGTGGCCAGGCCGTTAAACCCGCAAAGGGGTTTTCGGATCGGGCGGAGCTTGGATGGGTCTTCCCCCATCTTGAGGAAACAGTCATAAGATAATACATCGGGGGCGCTCCCATTGTCAACCAGAATTATATCTACGTTACAATGGTTTATTGTGGCCGAGACAACGAGGGCATCATCATGCGGGGTGCTTAGCCCTTTCAGGTCTTGGTCGGAGAAGACTATGACCTGGGGCTCCCTCGGCGGGCCCCTTGAGGGCTCTGAGACCCGGCTGGCCCGCTCGGCATGACGCTTCCTTCCTCGGCTGGTGTCGCCGCCCGATGCCGTTCCTCCGGAGATGACGTTGATGTGGACCGCTCGGGGGGCGTTGTCGATCTCCTCGGCGGCGTCTCGGTCTTCTTTGCGCCCAGCTGCAAACCGGGCCAGGTGCCCCTGACGATGAGACGTTCGATCTCGTCCTAGAGCTGGTGACAGTCGCCGGTGTGGTGCCCGTGGTCGCCGTGGAACAGGCAATGCCTGTCGCGCTTGCGGTTCTTCGATCTCATTGGTTCGGGCTGGCGGAGGAGTCCCGAGTCTTTGATGTCTTCATAGATCTCGTAGACTGGTATGGTCAACGGGGTGTACCGCTCATACTTCCGTTTGCGTTCTCCTTCCCGATCGCGCTTCTTGCCCGAGCCAGGGTTCGGCTCGGAGGCCCGCTTCTTGTCCCACTCCCGACCCGAGCCAGTTGTGTCTCGGTAGGCGCTGAGTACTTCTTCGCACTCGGCGTGGCGCAGTGCCAGAGTCACTAGCTCGGCAAGGGTCGAGGGAGGGTGGAGGACCAGTTCGCGGCAGAGATTCTCATCCCGGGTGCCCCTGGTCAGAGCGATCGTGGCCGAGGCCACATCCAGGCGGGGAATTCTGAGGGCTTCCGATTTAAATCGGTGGACATAAGCCCGGAGCCTTTCCCCTTGTGCCTGTTTGAGGGCCAGGAGCCCCGCTACTGACCTTGGGGGGGCGCTTCCGGCGAAGCTCTCCTTGAAGACTCGCCCGAATTGCCTGAAGTCCCGGATGGACCCAGGGGCGAGGGCCCGGAACCATGCCTGAGCGCCTTGGACCAGGGTGGCCGCAAAGGCTCGGCATTTAATAGGATCCGGTGTTCCATGCAGAGTCACCAGGGCGTCGAAGCTGTCGTAGTGGTCGGTTGGGTCGCCCTGGCCATCATAGAGCTTGAAGGTCGGAATGGAGGTTCTGGGAGACACCTCTGCCTTCAAGATGTATTCGGAGAAAGGGGATTTCTCCTCATCCTCCGGGAGAGAGGTCTTCTGCAGGGCGCAGAGGGCGCGCTCTTGCTCTGTAAAACGTCTTTCGAAATCCCTCAGCCGGAGGGATAGTTCCGACTGCGGTCGCGCCGTGGGACTGAGGGGAGCGTCGTGGCGATCCTCAGGACCGCCGGCGCTCGGGCGTGGAGGCCTCGCCCCCAGTTTCCATTTTCTGGGCGTGGAGGAAGCCTCTTGCTCCAGGGGCGGAGCTTGCGAGGGTCCTCCCGCGTTGTTGCGGATGAGCTGTTGACCGCGGAGGGTGAAGCGGCCCCCAGCGGTATGCTGGGACGCACTCCGACGGGGGGGGCTCCCGGACGGGGCGCGAGACCTGGAATCCCTTGCCGCCTGGGCCCTCATGAGCTCCACGAAGACGTCAAGCTTCTTATTGAGGGCCTGGAAGACCTCATCGCCACCGTTGGGGGGTACCCCCGTCGCCGTCGGAGGGGGCGGCGGCCCATTGGTGGGGACGCTGGCGTTGGAGGGAGGGTTCTGTGAGGCCCTAGAGGGGCCATCTCCTGCCTCCACCACGGCCTTACCCTTCTCAACGGCGGATCTCCTCCCTGAGCTTCTTCTCACCATCTTGGCTCTTCGTGCGTTTCCCACAGACGGCGCCAGATGAAGAGGCGAAATCTCGCGCTGAGTCCTGAGCGGGCTGTGGATCACCAGAAGATGAACTGCAAGACAGGGAAACGTATCAGAGGGCCCAGGGGGTTTTCCTGGGGCAAAACCCTCCGATGGCTAAGTCAGTAGAGCTGCGGTGGAAGCAATGAGGGGGAGGAGAAAAGCTGGTGCGCGAGATTCCTCTCCACCAAAGGGGTGAAGCGGATTGCTCAGGAGTTTCGAGTGTGAGTGCCTTAATGGCTCCTTTTTCTTCTTCTTACCTTCCACCGGAGGGTAGCCCTGGTTTAAATAGTATGCCGCCTTCAGGAGTCCTGTGAGCTGAGGGGTCTCCGGCGGGAGTTACGTCCTCAACGTGGGCTTTCATGGCCTTTATCGTGGGAGCGTTATCGCCTTGAAGTCCGGCGGCTTCTTGATTCCCCTGTCCGTTGGGGACTCTTAACGGCAGCATGAACGGATAATGTCTGGTCTGACCGAGCTCCTGAAACGCCAGCCCTGTCCAGGCGATGAGCATAGCTCGGTGAAAGAAGGGTCGGATAGGTCGGCTAACGCTTGTCTTTCCCGGGTGGGGAAACGGCTTGGACCGGACCCACCTTGTGACCTGACCATCACTCGGGTCCTCCGAGCCTAGGGGCCGCCGGGGAGAGTTGGTTCCTCGAGTGTTTGTTCATTGGCCTTTTCTTTCCTGAGTGGGCCCCGTGGGCTATCACTCGGGTGAGCTTGACTCGTTGGACCCTGTTGGGTCTTGTTGGGCTGCTCTTTGGGTGGGCTACAGAAATCCCCCTCTCCAATTCTCAATTTCATAGTTTTGAATGGCACCATTTTGCAAATCATTTAAGTCATCCCCCAACTTGATCTCAACCGACTCCTTGTGTCTTTCCACATAGATGGGTGTGGACTCCTTAATCGCATAAGCCATCTTACTAGTCATCCCCAATTCTCTTTGATATGATTCTTCCCCAATTCTCTCATTACCTTGGTCAAGAGTTTCATTTGGCAAGGGAACCATGGGTTGTTGGCAAGAATAAATGTATTGGGTGACTTGAGGGACTTGATCTTCAAAGATTTCATCATTGGGGTTAGACAATTGGCCCTTTCATAGGTGGCTCTTGTGACTTGGTCCAATTTAGTTTGGAGGGAACTGATACTTTGTTGATTATTCAAAATGATTTGAATCAATTGGTTGATTTTTTCTTCCTTGTTGGAACCATTGTATGGAGGGGTGGAATGAATGTGTTGATGACCATATTGATATTGAGATAATGTGAAGTATATGTCATGCTCTTCATATTGATTTTGATCAAATTGGGTTGAAAATTTTGGCTCAAGAGAGCATGGAGCTTGACATTGAGAATTTTCCCAAGAGAAATTATTTTGATCTCCCCACTCAAAGATAGGAGTGCAAGAAGGTGTAGGGAGATTTTGACATGTTGATGTTTGATCATGATGAGAGAATAGCATACGGTCCCCTAAATATGATTGAGCAAATTGGTTTTCATTTTGGGGATGATAAGGATATTGGGTTGTCATGGGTGTGGAGTTCTCTTGTTGGGCCGACCAAGGATTTGAACTTTCATTGAAGGTTGGGTAAGATGGAAATTACGTCGGGTACTCACCTACATAATGGGCCGACTAGGCCCATGTGTGATCATCTTGAAAGGTAGGTGGTGTGAAGGAGTTTGGGTCCATTGGAGTGAAGTGATTTTGGGTCAAGTAATTAAGTTGGTTAAAAACTCGATCGATAGATATCATTTTTTATTATTATTATTTTTTATTTGTGTATTTTTTTGTATTAATTTTTTAACACTAACTGAGATGACAAGAGAGAAGAGGAAGAAATTTTTTATTTTTTATTTTTTTTATTTTTTTACATACACAAATAAGTTGACACACAAATTACCTAATGACCTAGATGTGACCTAAACCTACAAATAGGGTTTCACAAAATGACTAAAATACAACTTAAGTTCACCCTCAATATTTCCACCGGTCAGGTAAGGGGTGAGGTAGTGGGCGGCTCTCCCTACTTTCGTAGGGACCTAATTACTAACCACTAGCCCGCTTAAGACGTTTACCATTCGACCGTCTTGCCTTAGGCACCGGTTTCCACAAGAGGGTAAACTTAAATCGTACTAAAATCACAGTGTGATCTTAGGGCCAATGTCTACTGACTTTTATTTAAGGCTTAGGTCATGCAAAGATGTAAGGGAAATGTGATTTGTGGGCTAAGGAATGGTGATGAAATCCCCACCTTATGTTATTTAGGGGTATTGCCCTTAGAGTACTTTGAAATGAAATGCACATCATAATTTCAAATAAGGGGTTATTATGCAATATGCATGCTAGAATAGGACAAGTAGAACGTAGCTTGCCCCTTGCAATCTCTAAAATGCACTGACAGAAATTAAACAACAAGAAAAAATCCTATGCTAAATGATGCATGGCCTAGAACATGGATGGTGTGATTTCTACTCTTGGAATGAAGACTTTTATTGAGTTCGAGTGAAGAGTTTTTTTTTATTTTATGAACCTATCTAACACAATATGCAAGAACATTAAGAAAATGATACAAAATGAGAGGAATAAGTTTGAAGACTTATTTGATGCACACTCCCGCGTTATTTTTTTTTTTGAAATAGTCAATTCAAAAACTTAAGAAAGGAAGGAGAACTTACCTCTGAATTTTTCTAATTTTTTTCTTTTCATCCAGTAAAAATAAGAAAAGAGAACTTTATTAGTACACTATAAACACAAGGAAAACAAAGTTCTTAAGTTAACAATCATCATTCTTCCCCGGCAACGGCGCCAAAAATTGATAACGCGAAAGTTCGTCGAATCCACAGGGAAGAAGAGATTTTTAAAGTTCAAAACCATGTAACCTTTTAGAAAATGTTTGTGATTTTTTTGTAGCTTGAAGAGAATGATTAAACAAAAACCGATTCCAACAATTAATTCAAAATGCCTATGATTATGAGCCTATGCCATGGAAAATAATTACATAACATTGAGAAGAAGAGGTAGAAGAAGGAGGAAGAGAGGGAAGATGAACAAACTCTAGATAAAATAAACACTTCTTTCATTAACATAAAGAAACGAGTATACGAAGTGCAAGACAAGCTTACAATAAAGATGTGACGAGATTACAATGAAGTAAAATGAAACTAAAGCAATAGCAACAAGAGGAGCCTGAGATGTAAAGATGATGGCAGCAATGGTGATGACGGCGCCGTCCTCTCTTGGCCTTGGATCACGAACCACCTTACAGAAGATGTCGTCTACGCCGGGAGGAACTTACCTTCGTCATTGAAGCGGTCATTGGAGGGTGAATAACTTTGAAATCAAGACAAATTAGGGGATGTCAAAGAATAAGAAGTTGAAGAAGAGGAAGAGAGGAAGAACTTTGATGAAAAACTCAGATAGAAAAGAAGAACAGAAGGGCTTCAAAACGGAAGAATAACAGAAGCTAGCACCTCAGATGAACAGTAAAAGCACAGGACAGAAAGTTGAAAAATGGGAAATAACTTCCAAACCAGAAAGAATTAGAAGATGATGCAGAAGAAGAAGTTGTATAGCATTTACAATTGAAGAACTTAAATGAAGAAAGCCGGAGGAGAAGAGAAAAAGAAGAGGGTGAAATAGGCGGCTTAATGTTGGAAGAGAAAGAGTGAATGATTGCCAAAAGAAGAACTCCCCTTCACCTCCTTGTCATAGGCTATTTATAGGGAAAGTTAGGTTAATGGAGGGTGGAGATTGTATCAAAAGGAGATGGATGACTGGGATTTAGGTAGAAGATGATGCATGGTGGAAATGAAAAGGAGTTGGGCACCCCCTTTCTTGGACTTTGGGCACCCCCTTTCCTAAGGCTCATCTTGTCTCTCCTTTATTTCAAACTTTGAATTCAATTTTCCCTCCAACCAAAATATGTGTTTCTTTTCCTCAATTTCAAACTTTTGAAATTTCTTTTCCCTCCAACCAAAATATGTGCTTTTGACTTGGTCAAAGTGGTGATGACAGTTTTGCCCCCAGAGTTTCTTGCAATTACCTTCAGTGTCTTGCACACACATAATTGCAATCTAGTCCATAAAAATTACCATAATGTGCACATAAATCTAAAATGCTCATAGTTATGCAATGGAGAATTAATGTCTGGAGAGGGGGATTTCTGTAGCCCATCTAAGAGTAGCCGAACTAGGCCCATCAGGACCGAACGAGGCTCAGCTCATCCAAGTGACAGCCCCACAGGGCCCACTTAGGCTAAAAAGCTCAATAAAGATTACTCGGGATCCCACCCTTCCTCGGCGGCCCGTAGGCTCGGAAGGCCCGAGCGTCAGAACGGAGGAAGACCCATGCCCGAGTTATCCCTTCATCGGGATAGAGGCAAGCGCCCTGCGCCCACTCCGACCTGACTTCCTCCGAGCTATGCCTATCGCCCGGACAGGGCTGGCACCTTTTATGCTCGGACCGACTGACGAGTGCTTATCCACGCAGCCGTTGAAGAGCCCTTTATGAGCAGGAGTTTATGAGGATAAAGGATCCATGATCCCTCAAGGCCATGAAGATCCTACAATGAGGACGTAACGATCCCATGATTAGGACGTAACTCCCGCCTGCTGCCTCCTCCCCCCGCGGCGGCAGGGCTACCGCTTAACGGCGGCGCTGATGCCTTCCAAGCCCTCAACGCGAAACTGGACGTCCTCGTGGAACTCATGAGGACAAAGGCGGCCAGGGATGGAAGGTCACGCGCCACTCCAAAGAGCCCTCCCCATGAGAACGTGTCCCAGCACACCGCTGGAGGCCGCTTCACCCTCCGAGGGAAGCAGCTTATCCGTAACAAAGCAAGAGGACCCTCGCAAGCCCCCCCTCCGGAGCAAGAGGCTTCCTCCACGCCAAAACGGGGTAGGCATGGGGCACGCCGTCCCCTCCTGGAGACCGAAGTCCCTAGGGAGTGCCAGGACAGCCTGCCATCACGCCCCCTCAGCCCTACGGCGCAGCAGTAGCCGGAGCTATCCCTCCGACTACGAGAATTCGAGAGGCGTTTCGCAGAGCAGGAGCGCGCCCTACGAGCCCTGCAGAAGGCCTCTCCACTAGAGGACGAGGAGAGCTCCCCGTTCTCTGACCATATTTTGAAGGCAGAGATATCTCCCAGAGCCTCCATCCCGACCTTCAAGCCCTACGACGGCCAGGGTGACCCGACAGACCACTTCGACAGCTTCGACGCCCTGATGACCCTTCATGGAGCGTCCGACGCCATCAAGTGCCGAGCATTTATGACCACCTTGGTCCAAGGTGCCCAAGCATGGTTTCGGGCCCTCGCCCCCAAATCCATCCGAGACTTCAAGCAATTCGGGCGAGTATTCAAGGAGAGTTTCACCGACAGCGGTCCCCCAAGGTCGGTAGCGGGGCTTTTGGCCCTCAAACAGGCGCAAGGGGAGAAGCTTCGGGCCTACATTATCCAATTCAAGTCGAAAGCCCTGAGGATCCCCCGCCTGGACGTCGCCTCGGCCATAACCGCACTGACCGGGGGTACCCGCGACGAGAACCTCCGCCGCGAGCTTATCCTCCACCCTCCCTCGACCCTTGCCGCGCTAGTGACTCTGGCATTGCGCCATGCCGAGTGCGAAGAAGTGCTTAGCAAATATCGAGACGCAACCGGCTCGGGTCGGGATGGGGACAAGAAGCGGGCACCCGAGCCAAGCTCGGGCCAAAGAAAAAGGCGGAACCGAGACGGGGAACTCAAGGAACCGTCACGGAAGTATGAGCGGTACACTCCCCTAACCGCTCTAGTGTACGAAATATATGAAGACATCAAAGGCTCGGGCCTCCTCCGCCAACCCGAGCCAATGCGGTCGAAGAACCGCAGTCGCAGCAAGCATTGCCTATTCCACAGCGACCACGGGCATCACACCGGCGACTGCCATCAACTCCAGGATGAGATCGAGCGTCTTGTTCGTAAGGGGCACCTCTCCCGGTTCCTGGCTGGGCACCAGGAAGACCGAGGTGCCCCTGAGGAAATTGACAACGCCCCCCGAGGGGTCCACATCAACGTCCTCGCCGGAGGAGCTGCATCAGGAGAAGACAGCGGCCGAGGAAGGAAGCGTCATGCTGAGCGGGCGAGCGGAGCCATCGAGCCTCCCAAGGCCCCGCCAAGTGAGCCCCAGGTCATAGTCTTCTCCCACCAAGACCTGGAAGGGCTGACCACCCCGCATGACGACGCCCTAGTCATATCAGTCACAATAAACCATTGTAACGTAGACAGGATTCTAGTTGACAATAGAAGTGCCCCTGATGTATTATCTTATGAATGTTTCCTTAAGATGGGGGAGGATCCGTCTAAACTCCGCCCGATCCGAACCCCCCTGTGTGGGTTCAATGGCCAGGCCACTTATCCTGAGGGAGCCCTAAGCCTGCCGGTTACTCTTGGCACCCCACCCAAAACCATTACGGTCATGGTGAACTTCATAGTGATCAAAGGTATGATAGCATACAACGTAATCTTCGACCGGGGAATGCTCAGCCGAACGAAAGCGGTGCCTCCTACCTATCACCAAAAGATGAAGTCCCCCACCAAAAATGGGTTGGGGGAAGTCCGAGGCAACCAGGCCATGGCCAGAACGTGCTATAATATCTTGGTTGAAGCCACAAGTCCGGACGGGAAGAACAAGGGCCCCTGGGAAGTCGAGGAAAAATCCGCAACCGCCGAGCCTGGAGGCGAATTGCTAGCGGTTTTCCTAAACGACGACCCGACCCTAGGAGTAAAGATCGGAGCCGACCTAACATCTGAGGTGCAACAGCAATACAAAAGGTTTCTTTCCGCGTACATCTGGGTTTTTGCATGGTCTGATGATCAACTCCCAGGGATACCGGAGGAAACGGTGATGCATAAGCTCAACCTCGACCCAGCCATGAAGCCCGTGCAGCAACGCAGAAGGAAGCACGCGCCAGAGAAGCAGGCGATTCTCAAGGAGCAAGTCACTAAGGGGCAAAAGACTGGCCTTTTTAGACCGGTCCTATACCCGAAGTGGCTGGCTAACGTCGTCCTGGTGCCAAAAGCTTCGGGAAAGTGGCAGATGTGCGTGGACTTCACCGACTTGAACAAGGCTACCCCAAAGGACTGCTATCCCTTGCTGAGCATCGACCAACTGGTTGACTCAACCTCAGGCAATGAGATACTCAGCTTTCTGGATGCCTATTCAGGTTACCATCAGATCAGAATGCACCCCGAAGACATCGAGAAGATCACCTTTATCACCGACTTCGGCGTACACTGCTGCACCCGGATGCCTTTCGGGTTGAAGAACGCTGGAGCCACGTACCAGAGGCTGGTCAATCATATGTTCGAGGGATAGCTCGGTCAGAATGTCGAGACCTATATTGATGACATGCTCGTGAAGACCCCCAAGGTCGAGGACCACTTCACCGACCTAGCGGAAACCTTCGACACCCTCCTGAAGTATAACATGAAGCTCAATCCTGCCAAATGCGCCTTCGGAGTAAGGTCCGGGAAATTCTTGGGCTTCTTAGTCACCCAGCGTGGGATTGAGGCCAACCCCGACAAGGTCCAGGCCATCCTGGACATGCGCCCACCCACCTGCATCAAAGATGTTCAACGCCTTACCGGGCGCATTACCGCGCTTAGCAGATTCCTATCCCGCGCAGCTGAACGATGCCTACCCTTCTTCAAACTGTTGAGGGGGCCTAAAATGGCATCTGCTACATTCGCGTGGGACGAGGAATGCCAAAGAGCGTTCGCCGAGCTTAAGGAGTTCCTGGCTTCACCCCCAGTGCTTTCCAAGACTGTCCCAGGTGAAGCCTTGCATCTCTATCTCTCGGCGACCCCATCCACAGTTAGCTCGGTCCTAGTCAGAAATGACTCGGGAATCGAGAGACCGGTCTACTACACCAGCAAGGTGCTCAATGAGGCTGAGAAAAGGTGCCCCGCAACCGAGAAACTTGTGCTAGCGTTGGTTACCTCAGCCAAGCACCTCCGACCCTATTTCCAAGGGCACTCCATCACCGTGCTGACCGGCAAACCATTGAAGAGGATCCTCGCTCACCCTGAAGCCTCGGGATGCCTCGTCAAGTGGGCCATCATGCTCGGGGCCTACGATATATCGTATCGGCCTCGCTCGGCTATCAAAGGCCAGGCGCTCGCTGACTTCATCACCGAGAGCACCATCCCAACTGAAGAAAGATCTCTGTCCGCGCCCGGGCCGACCTGGGAACTGTTCGTTGACGGATCTTCCAACTCAACTGGAAGTAGCGCCGGGATTCTCCTGAAGTCCCCTGAAGGAGCAGAGCTACAGTACGCCCTGAAGTTCAACTTCCAAGCATCTAACAATGCTTCCGAGTATGAGGCCCTCATATCGGGAACCCGCATTGCCCGACGGTTAGGGGCTTAGCGAGTCAGGATTCACACTGACTCCCAACTGGTCGCTAACCAGGTCAACGACGATTATGAAGCTCGAGAAGCACCGATGATCAAATACCTCCAACTGGTCAAGACTGTGGCACAACAGTTCGAGAGTTTTGAAGTAGTCCGAATAGCTGGAGAGGAAAACTCTCGAGCGGACGCCCTCTCTCGGTTGGCCTCCTCTCTTGACCCCGAGGGTACTCGATCGGTCCTTCTCGAAGAGCTAGAGCGACCGAGCATCGATTCGGAGCTCCTAGCTGTTGACTCAGCCTCCCCAAGCGACTGGCGTACCCCCTATCTGTCGTGGCTTCAAGACTCTCAGGAGCCTCCCGACCCTCAGGAAGCCCGAAGATTGAAGTACCAAGCTCGGCGATTCGTCACTCTGGATGGCGCTCTCTACCGGAGATCATTCTCCGGCCCTCTCTTGAAGTGCCTCAGCACCGACGAAGCCAACCGAGCGATCGGAGAAGTTCACGAAGGTCTGTGCGGAGTGCATTTAGGGGGAAGGTCGCTCACCAGGATCTTGCTACGGTAAGGTTATTGGTGGCCCACCCTACAGCGTGACTGCTCGATCTACACACAACACTGTGACCGGTGCCAGCGATTTGACCACTTGGTCCATCAGCCAGCAACGGAGCTCGTCACCCTAGCTGAGCCTTATCCTTTCGCTCGCTGAGGAATCGACATCCTCGGGCCATTCCCCATGGCCCAGGCCCATAAGAAGTTCATTATCGTCGCCATTGATTACTTCACTAAGTGGATCGAGGCTGAAGCCACAGCAAGGATCACCGAGACAGTCGTCTGGAATTTCATCTGGAAGTCGATCATCTGTCGTTACGGCATCCCCCGGGTGATAGTAAGCGATAATGGTCGGCAATTTGATTCTCATTATTTCCGAGACAGATGCGCCGACCTTAACATTCGCAATCACTTCACTTCGGTCGCCCACCCTCAGGCTAACGGGCTGGTCGAAAATGCCAATAAGACTATCTTAAAAGGCATCAAGACTAGGCTCGGCAAAGCCAAGGGCAGCTGGCTTGAGGAATTGCCGAACGTACTTTGGTCACACAGAACGACTCCCAGAACGGCAACCAGTGAAAGCCCCTTTCAGCTGGTATACGGTACTGAGGCCGTGATCCCGTTGGAGATTGGCAACCCCTCCCTCCGAGTCATCTGCTTCTCGTCCAAGGCAAACGACCAGAAACTGCTCGAAAACCTCGACCTAGCAGATGAAGTCCGAGAGATTGCCAGCATCAGATCAACGGAATACCGACGCCGCCTCACTCGATACTACAACGCCAAAGTCCGAGACATACACTTTTAACCGGGAGACTTCATCCTCAGGAAAGCCGAAGCCTCTCGACCACTTGAGGCGGCGGGCAAGTTATCCCCTAATTGGGAAGGCCCCTACCGAGTGGTCGAGACGCTCGAAAAAGGAGCATATTGTTTATCCACGATGGAAGGAGAGCTCATCCCTTGGACCTGGAACGCAACTACATTACGCAAGTTCTACTTCTGAATACTGAACATTGTGCAAATGACATGAGATAAAATAAAAGGCTCCTTTCTTTTATTCAAACAACCCACTTGTACATCAGGAAGGCCGAAGCCAAGAAAATACATGTCAAAAAAGCAAAAAATCCATCTGACGCCGTCGTATGAGCCCATCGCTGGGCTGACTCGGATGACCTTCCTGTGTCCAGCCACTGACTCTGTCTTGTGTAGAAACTGGCTCGAATAAAGGATAGTCGACCCTGTTGGCTCGGGTAGCTCGAGACAAAGGTGACAGAGGGATTAGAAAAGAGAAGGCTACCTTCCAAGTTGAACTTGGAAGAGAAGGGGGAGAGGGAAGGCATATGAAAGCATCCTCCCCGCCAAACTGCCAACTCTTTGGAATAAAGAGAGTGCAGGCACCCTCCGAAGAGTGAAAGAAAGGAGGAGTAGAGCAGAAGAGGGAAAAAGAGGCTGCGAGAAAGAAAAAGAAACCAGTAGAGCTGGACGAGGAGGCAGGGGAAAGCCCGGAAGGGAGGGAGCTTAGTTGGCTTCCTCCTCCCCTCCGTGAAGCGAGCAGGAAGGGACGGGCGGCAGGGATGTCTGATGCCCCCATCTGTCCACCATCTCGCCCCCCTGCAAGCGCAGCCAGAACTGATAAAGAGAAGATGATGTGCCTCCACACGTCGAACCCTCTTCAAGTCCATTCGCCGGCCGTCGAACCCTCTTCAAGTCCGAAGCAGCAAGAACTCTCTACCCCCCATCGTCGGCAGCCTCATCTTCCGGAGCGTCTTCCATGCTACAGATACAACGGCACAACGCTACGTGAAGAAGGAATGAGGAAAGACTGTCAGGGAAACTCCTAAGCGGTGGAGAGGAAGGGATGCCCTTCAGACCTTTTATAGGCGAAGGGAGGCTATTTGTCTTAAATGATTCTCTCCTCGAAAACATGCCAAAGGGATTTCTCCCTACGAACGGTCACCTTAAACTTCTCATTTTCCACCTCAGCGGGATACACGAAGCGGCCAGACATTCAAAGCATGAGAAAATGGAAAGACACCCTGTCAGACGCTCACCCAACCAGCAGGCGAGATCCACGTAGAAAGTATCAGCTCTTTCCAACCACTGTAGATACACTGAACAAGATACGGCAATGGTGATACGGAACAGATAAGTCTTCATCATAATGCTACTGCCTTATTTATTTCCATACAAAAAAGGAAGTTTTTCCCTTCAAAAAGGAAAAAGACATACAAAAAGAAGAAGTGAAGTAGATACATCAGGTCTTCGACCCATCTTGAAGCTCGGAAGTAGAGGGCTCGAGCGGTCTGCCCCCGACATCCTCGGCGATGGCCGACCCTGGCACTGACCACACCGGTGTCGAAACTGCCTCAGTTGCGTGCCCTCCCAAGGCATCCAGAGTTGGTGACTCCTCGAATGATGAGCCCCCCTGATCCTCTTCATCCTGCGCCGAAGCAGAGGAACAGGAGGATGACAAGTCTGAGTCACAACGTTGCCCGGATGGGAAGTCAACTACTCCGGACGCCTACTCCTCGGCGTAAGAGACGGCCCAGTCGTAGCCCTGCTTGAACCCCTTGCGGATGCCCCGGCGAAGTCCTAGCTCATGTAGGGGAGAGCAGCCTCCTTATGGTCGACCCGGTAGGCCTATGAGCTCTTGTACTGCTCAAGAGTCTCTGCCCCGGCCGATCCCACCCTACCAGTGAGCTCGGCCTCCCTCCGCTCCGCCTCGGCCGACTTCCGCTCGGCCTCAGCCGTCCGCTCTTCGGCCTCCGCCACCTGCTTCTCCGCCTCGGCCCGATCAGCCTCGGCCTCCCGCTGAAGGCGCTCGGCTTCCTCCGCTCGGTCTACTAGCTCGGCACGCTCGGTCTCCCACCGGCCATCCAGCTCAACACGTGCTAGGCGCTCCTCTTCAAGAAGCCGGTTCTTCCTCTCGAGTGATTCACGGGCCTTGGCTAGCTGCTCGGCTAGCGCCCGGGTCTCCACTTGGCTCGACCGTACCAGCTCCCTGATTGAGGAAAGCTCCCGCCGAAGCCCATCACGTTCCTCGACGAGCCGAGCCAACCTTTTGTCAGACCCACCGAGGGTCCAGGCCAGGTTCGCTCGCTCCCACTCCGACCGAGCGTACGCTTCTGCCAGAGTAGCCCCCATCTGGGCCAGGGCAAGGCCGCCCTCCATAACCCCAGCGAGAGCCGTGGACGGGGAGTACTACCTACCTCCTCCCCACCTTTACGGCTATACCGCGGCATACCTGGTGCAGGGGGCCCGAGATACCGAGCCTCTCCAAGGCCGCCGGAACGGAGAACCCCCCATCGCCCGGCGCCCCACCGTGTGGCTCGGATCGAGCCCCAGCCTCGGTCGCCCCTCGCGCCTCGACCAGATTTTCCTGCGGCCCCTCAACCTGGACCGGCTTGGCACCTACACCACCACCTGAAGCGCCAGCCTCGGCCACGGTCCCAGCATCCCCCACTTCGGCCACGACCCCCTTGGTTCCTGCCGAGGGGAGAGCCGGGTCGGCACCGCTGCCAGTCGCAGGAGCATCCTCAGCCCCCTCGGTCCCGGTCGAAGGAGGAACCTAGCCAGCAACGTCACCACCAGCAGGGGCAGCCCCAACCTCCTCGGCCCTCTCTTACTCGGCGGGTGGGAGAGCTCGCCCGGTAGGGTCGGCCCCATCATGCTCGGCGGAGGGGCGAGTCGTGGCAAGGTCGCCCTCAACTGTGAGCACGACCCCGGCCTTCTTGGCCCGCTTCCTGGCCCTCGCAGCGGCCCGAATCATACCCTCCACAGGGTCCATGCGCTTGGACCCCTGCGGTCTGGAGGATTCACCCTGGGCCGCTCCCTTGCCCTTGTCTCTGGTTTGGGAGTGACCCATGGGAGCAGCCGGTTCATCAGCAGCTGAGTCATCACCAAGCTCGATCACCTCTGCAGCCTCCTTCAGAGCTTCTCGCCTGGTGTCTGTACGAAGAAGAAGACATATTCAAGAAAAGAAAGATGACCCTCACATCCGAAGGAGAATCTAGTTTGTGGCACATGAGCCCCACGGATGCAGCCGCGTAAGAAGACACCGCTCGATATTCTCTGGAGTAACCAGCTCTTCGGTGGATTGGCAGTGCTTCAGCAAGATGGCTGCGTATTTCTCCACATGTGGAGGGAACTCATCCAGCCTGGGAGGGATATTCGGATGGAAATTGGGGATTACTGGACACCTCCAAGTTTCCTCCACTGAACAAATCCCCACCTAGAAGAATTGAGTCTTCCACCCCTTATGGGAAGAATCCTTCGCCGCTAAGGAGATGCAACTTCTATTCCGCCTCGCCTGGATGAATTAGATGCCCTTCCCAGTCGAAGGATGTGCTTTCAACTCAAAAAAATAGTGAAAGAGGTCCAAGGAAGGAGGAACCCCACACAGGCGGCATAGAATGCGGAAGGCGGAAAGAAGGAGATAAGAGTTGGCTACCAACTGAATGGGTGACAACAGGAAAAAATTGAGAAGCTGAAGAACAAAAGGTTCGAAAGGAAGGCAGAATCCACCCTTCCACGACAGAAGAAACATATAGATGTGGCATGTACGAGAGGCTCGTCTCGTATGGAGAAGCTGTGGCAAAATTGAACTTGTGGGGCAGGCGATACTGGTGCTCCAGCCTCCTCACATCCGCCTCCCCCAGTTCACTACAGTTTGGAACTAGCGCCCTCGCCACTGGCTCATCCGCCCACTCCTCTGCCTCCGAGCGCTGGTCCGCCATGGAATCCGGAGAAGACTCTGAGGAAAGGTGATCTCGAGACTCTGAAGATTCCGGGGGAGGAGGAAGCCGACGGACTGCCTCCGCGGTTATCTCCGCCAACTCCTCGAACGCCGCTGCAAGTCTCTGCTCTTTCGCGGCGTCCTCACGGCGCATCGAAGAGCCCCAAAAGCAAAGAACGGAGGAGAGCCAAAACCCTAAAGACGGAGGGAGTATGGAATGACAACAAGCGCCCAACGCCTATATCCCCACGTGGGAGGCGGCGCGTCATTCCGACCTCCGAGAAAAGGGGGCCCCTTCAGTTCAAATCCGTCAGGATCATCATTAACACGGGCCCAGGTGATCACGACACGTGGCTTACTAACACCGCCAGATCTCTACCCACCTGAGCCACGCTCGTCCAAAACCCCAAACAGCTACTCTTCTGAGCTTACTAAAGCTCGGGAGTAGGAGGGGGACAAGTGGAGAGGGGGATTTCTGTAGCCCAGTTAAGAGCAGCCGAACTAGGCCCATCAGGACCGAACAAGGCTCAGCTCATCCAAGTGATAGCCCCACAGGGCACACTTAGGCTAAAAAGCCTAATAAAGATTACTCGGGATCCCACCCTTCCTCGGCGGCCCTTAGGCTCGGAAGGCCCGAGCGTCAGAACGGAGGAAGACCCATGCCCGAGTTATCCCTTCATCGGGATAGAGGCAAGCGCCCTGTGCCCACTCCGACCTGACTTCGTCCGAGCTATGCCTATCGCCCGGACAGGGTTGGCACCTTTTATGCTCGGACCGACTGACGAGTGCTTATCCACGCAGCCGTTGAAGAGCCCTTTATGAGCAAGAGTTTATGAGGATAAAGGATCCATGATCCCTCAAGGCCATGAAGATCCCACGATGAGGACGTAACGATCCATGATTAGGACGTAACTCCCGCCTAAAACTCCTCAGCTTACGGGACTCATAAGGTGAGCACACTATATAAACCAGGGACTCCCTCCAATGAAAGGTAAGAGCAATATGTGCCTAAAACTCCCTGAGCAGGAACCACTTCACCACCTTGGTGTTGGGGGATCTCGTGCACCTCTTTCTACCTCTCTCCATATCTTCCACCATTGCTCTACTGACTTAAGCATCAGAGGGTTTTCCCCAGGGAACCATCCCTGGGCCTCCTGATTCGTTTCCCTTTCTCTGCAGTTCACTATTTGGTGATCATCCTCCCAGCTCAGGACAAGCGCGAGATCACGCCCCTTCAATGTCCATGGCCCTCAACTTTAATTTATTAAATAATATCACCAAATTAATCAATTTGCATGAAAGCTCCAATTTAAACACGGAGTTGAGGTTAACTATGAAATATGCATAATTACCTAATTATATGCACATAAAATAGTGTACATGCGATGAATTACCATAGAAAATAGACACTTATCACATCCCATTATTAGGATGATGACAACATGTATGCGTTTTTGCAGTTGGGTTTGCAAGCCAGATCTATCGAGAAAAAATATAATAATAATAAAATCAGATATAGCATGTTTAAGATAAGCAGGTTTACAGAATTTTTAAAAGATCGCAGGTGCAGTAGGTTAAAGGCAAATATGTTTATAGAGTTTTAGAGGATCAAAACACCAGTTTAAAAGGGATTAAAAGTGCAGATTTTAAAGGATTAAAACACGGGTCTTTTAAAGGCTTGATTGATTAAATTAGCTTTTGTTTGAACCATCTGGGAACGCAGTGTGCTTCTATCTCTCTTACCACTTTCAGTGCTCTATTCTATCAAATCAGACCTAGATGACAATGCCATTCCACATGCCACCAAGCATGTGCTTTAAAACTTTCATGGCAATCAACATTAGATGCTGCATTTAGACTGAAACCCAATATCCTCCCCCACCTCCCATGTTAGAACTCATGAATTATTTTCTCACCTGAAATCCTTTAATTGGCTAAAGAGATATCTCAAATAAGGGGAAAAGTTTAGGAAACGATGTCGAAGGATTGCCTTTGCCTGAAATCTAAACAAGCAAGTTGCTTTACTTCAGAGCTATTGAACTAGTGATTAAAGTTTTCACAATTAAGTTATTGTTATTTGCCATTCTTTAAGTTACATAGCTATCAGAATTATGAACTATCTAAACTTGAGGAAGGAGGCAGCTATGCATGTAATCACACATGAAGTGTCATTTTACTATTTAAACATAAAAGAGAAATTAATTAAAAAATCAAATGCTAAGTATACATTAAAAAATCAAATGCTAAGGAGGCACCTATGCATGTAATCCTGACAAAAAAAGTTACATTTAAAGTTCACTAGCTAGTTAAGGTCAATATCCTGCATCTTCAAAACAAATTAAAACAAATCTACCCAAAGATGATTAACTGTTGAGATTTGTAAAAATCAATATGATATCTCAGCAGTAAGAAAGAGAATATAAAATATTTAGACTGACCTCAGGATATTTGTGCAACTTATAATACCTACTATGACAACACTCTCATACTTGAATTCTGCAGTTTGTCTATGAAATGAAAATTTAACAACCTTCTCCTGTGATTCCTTTGGCACTAAAAAACCGTGCAGAAAAATGAATGTTAGCACAAAGTAATGTTCTCAAGAACTTCTTGCACTAGTATGTGAGAAGCCATTGGCCAAATGTCACTAAAAGCATTAGGGTACTAAAACAGATTGAAGTCCATGTTTTCAAATGGTTTTACCAAGATGGCTCTATTCAATATGAAGTTCTAAGTCAGTCAAAAAGCTTTACTCAAAGAAATGTTTCAACCACAATGACATGAGTGAATAAATTCCTCACAAGTGATTTGGCCTAGAAATGTTTCATGTGTGATAGCGTAGAAGCAAGGAGCAGTGCTACGGTGCCAATCCTGTGTGTCGGAAAATTTGGGGGAAAAAAGATGAAATCAAGAACTTAGAAAACAAAAAAAAGATATGGATCTCTATTCTTAAACTCCTGGCCACCTAAAAACTTCTGAAAAAGGGGGAGAAAACTCACCGTGTAAAGATTATCTCTTTCCTTCATTTTTTTCTCTTGGGAGAAAAAACAAAAAAAAAGACCTCCCAAAAATCAATTTTTTCTCCTTTTCCTAGTTCTAGCAAAAGACAGGAGACTATAAAGGAAAGGGATTCAAAGAAGTAGGATGTAACGGAGGGGGAGGAGAAGAGGAAGAAGAAGAAGCAACCACTAAAAACAAAGAGAGAGAGAGCGTGAGCGAGAGGGAGTGGGAGCTAGAAAGGGATCAGCATACGGCATACCGCGAAAGCCTTGACTGTCATCACCGCGGGTGGTCGTCAAGGAGATTGCGTTGTCGTCTCTGAGATCGCCGCCGATGGAGAAACCCTAGAGACCCCAAGAGGGGTTCCGAGAAGGCCGATCACGAGAACATCGTCGTCGCAGATGGCTGAGGAGATTGCCGTCGTTGAGATGACGTCGGCATCGCAGGTGGCTGAGGAGATCGTCGTCATTGAGATGCCGCTGCTGCCCTAGAGAGGAGTAGAATGAGAGCACTGTGGAGATGGGAGGAACCCTAGACGGAGGCCGCCGAATGACAATCGCGATGGCCGATGGGATTTGCTCGCCCCGAAAGAAGACATTTTATGGTGCCCCGATAATCCGATCTGAAATCAAGGATTTCGGATCAAAAAATACCGCCCTGAATCCACACAACAACAATGTTTTGAATCAAATAAGATGCTTTGAATCTGAATTTTTTTTCGGATTCAGATCGGGTTTGCGGATCCAACCTATCCGTTGACACCCCTAGAAATAATATATGGTTTAGCATGTCCAAGAAATTTATGAACTCCAAGCTTCCTTGTTTCACTCCATAGTCAATTCATGATCAAAATCCCCACATAACAAAAATTGAAAGGTGGATGACTTGCACTCTCTTCTTGAACTCATTGGCAAATACCTCCTTTTATTTTTCTAGATAAACGAATGAAAAGGTTGGGTTATTTCACAACATGTTTAAGTATCTATATGAATCAAAAAGGGGATCATGTGACCAAATAGCCGAATGGATATAGACTACCTTAAAAGAGTCAAAATCGGGAAGACTTATAGCGCTAACCAATCTAACAGGGATCATGGGTTGTTTGGCCACAATGAAGCAGAAGTTCTGCTCAACCGAGCCGAAGACTGAAATGGTGAGGAGGATGTTGTAAGAGCTCCCCCTGCCCGTCTTGGAGTTCACTTGGCACATGTGTAACTACCCTCAGCAACTAGCAAATCATCAAATGATCATAATCTCATCACACCAATATCAGGTTCAAATACAAATTTGATAAGGCCAGTGAGAAGATATCAACCTACCATCTTCCCAAGTTCTTGAAAAGCATCAACTCTAATTTGACAATAGCATTGAAAAGCCATCCCAACAAGTTGTTTGTTCATATGCCCCACTCAAATTAATACCTCTTGGAACTCAGAATAGGAAGGTCATCTCAAGTAAAGATGAACCCGAGTTAGGACGAGTCGGTTGTGACTCGGGCATACCATATCGGATAATAAAAACTCGATCATATATGGATCACTGAGTAGATGAATCTTACATGGAAGGAAAGAAGCGTCAAACCCTAAACTAGTCCTCTCTTTGGCACCCTGGGGAGCAGCATCTGCAACAAGGGAGTAGCAAACCCGTGCCGCCCCATGGCTTTCCCAGCAGCAGCAACAACAACGTCGGTGCCGTCGGCAGCATCGATCCGAGTAGAAGCAGGGTGGCATGATCCCGATTGTCCCCGAAGGTACGTGGCAACCCTCTGATGCTAATCCGACACCCGTCCATTTCCTTCCAGAGTCCATTGAGATTTCCTACTCCTCTATAACCTCTGGTCCGATTTCCATATTTGACCATGATTCAACTTTCCTTCTTCCTCTTAGAGTTTGCATCAAGATTGACTACTTTAGGTGTTCATCCTCCTTCTAGCTAGTTTCCCCTCCCTTTCTCGTATTCCCAACCATCTCTTCCCATAGTCCACATTGAGATTTCCTACTCTATAAGTCGACCTCGACTTCATCGTCCTCCTCGTCTTCGTATCTTTCCTCATCGCTGCCTCGTCTTCCCCCTTCAAAATATTAATCTAACACCCCCACCCCCAAACATTCTTCTTCTTCTTCTTTCTCTTTGTTCTCTCTGTTACGGTCGGAGTTTTACAATAACAGAAAAACACATACAAGGTATTATATTTCTGGTGGAAGGCAAGTTGCTCTTGTTCCTCGTTGTACATATTTTATTCCATAGTGACATAGTGACTGAACATTCTGTGACCTTAGGGGGAAAAGAAAATAGAGAGAAAGACTTGCTATCCTTTATTCTTTGTGATTTTCCGTGTTGGTTGGCTGCTTAGTTTCTCTATGCTTTATGATCGGTTGGATCCGTCACTTTTGCAACATTTGGTTAGTTCTGATGCGAAACGGCCATCTTTTACGTAGAGAATGTGCTATTGTAATTTATAATATTATATATGGCATGAGATATTATGAAGGGGATGACATTTTTAGTAGCAATATTTTCCACTTTCTTCCATATATGACATTGATATCTCAGTTTGCTGATCGCTTCGTGTATGTTTTCTTGCTAACTTGAGATATCTCACTACATATGCTCCTGGATTTGAAACATGTGATACATTATCATTTTGCTTGCATTCGTCTTATAAAGTTTTGCAACTGGAATTGGCTGTGGCCCATGTATATTGATGTCGATTGAGCCACTGATAAGGTTTGAATTAGGATTACCACCATAGGTTGAGAATTTTTAATACCATTTTTAAAATTTTTTTAATGTTGCATGATAGGTTCTTTTCATTATTTTTGCTTTGATTTCTGTTGTTTAACTTTCTTGTTGATACTATAATTTAGGCTTTTGTTAATTGTCATAGATATGCTACCTTTCCCCCCTGGCACACAGATTGCCACAACTTAGAACTGTAGGCTCCGTGGATTGTCGGGCGCGTTGGTGGTGTAGGTGAGTTGGTTTGGAGAATGAGCCTAGCGGGGTTATCTCCTCAACCTTCCTAGGCCACGAGTACCTACAGAAGAATAAATCAAAGGTCAAATAGTTGTGATCGCCAGAGGTGTTTACCTGAATCTCACAAGAATGATGATCGCGGGGGAGATTTTCAAAATAGGGAGAAGGTAGGGTCCCTCTTCCTCGTCCTCGGCCGGCCAAGGGCAAGGAGCCCTGCATAGTTCCTTGATGCTGAAGTCCTGCAAACAGTGAAACTCAAAGAAGAAAATAGAAGAAGACCATTAATAATGGGAAGTGCAGTGTCTACTCTAATGAAAGTTGATGTAACAAGAATAGTGGCGGTGTGATTACCTGGGGGTGGTGGGAAGGAGGGATAGCCGAGACTTTCTACCACCCACCTTCCCATTTGTTTTGGGGAAAAAACCTCTTAAGTATGGGAGCTAAGAAGATCACGATATGCGGAATGTACTTACGCAGAAGTCATGATGCGAGAAGTAAAGGACAGGGGGTTTCGGAGTTCAAACCTGGATCGAGGATGAAGGAGGAAGGAGACTAGGCACAACTCCCTCTTCACCATCCGAGAGAGCCTCTGTCGGGGAACTCCCTCTCTCAATCTCTCGACTCCCCCCCCCCCCCCCGAATTCCCAAAATTCCTGCTCTCCAAATGTCCTCTCCCCCTCTCTCTGAAGATCGGTGGCTTTGTCATCCAGGTCCGAGTGCATGAAATCGTGGGGAAAATCGTGCAAATCAGGGGGGAGAACGTGCTCACGAACTGAGCCACGTTCTTTGACCAAGTAAAAACAGGAGGGCGGCCATCGACTTGGCCTTCTTGAAGGAGAGGGCGGCCAGCTCTCTTGCCACCCAGCCGAGGAGGGCGGCCATCGACCTGGCCGCCCAGGATCAGGGGCGGCCAGGTCCTTGGCCGCCTAGACCATGGTCCTTAGGCCCCTCCAATGGACGAGGCCCAATAGCTCTATGGCTATGGGCTGGGCTTTAAAGCTTGGAACAATGATAAACCAAGTACAACGATTATGCGTCATTCACACGAAGGTCCACTGGGGATCTGCGGAATGTCCGAAATTAGGCATCTACAAATGCCCCTCCAGAACGCCCATTTTGCAAGGGAGCCCGACGGACTGATAAATGGGTGTTTCGAGAAAGAAACAAGCATAATGAGGGCAACACGCTCAAGGAGATTCTTGAGCGGAAAACATGCTTCATGCAGGGTCGCATGAGCATTAAGTAATCAAGTTAGTCATTGGCAAAGGAGAGGAAGGACAATTAATCTAAGAGGACTTGTATCTGCAGTCGCATGGGACCCCCTAGCATGGCGCTGCGAGACTTGAGGGAACGAACACAATCCAGTGCTCAAGGAGATACAAGACCTAAAACAAGGGTAAATAAAAGATCAGGATATGGGAATTCAATGACTCGTTGAATCACGAAATACTCAAAACGGTCTTGCGTAAAACACATCTTCCGCTGGTCAAATCGGAGTGGAATCACGTAGACTCATTCACGCAAACTTAGCGAAATCGAGAGACTCAAAAAATCAATTGCGGGGGCCAAATGTCCACGGGTTGGTCAAAGCAACGCGGCTCCCTTACCTCTGCGTCATGGCTCCCAAGATGAGATGCATGCATTTTTTGTTCTTTTTATGCATATACATATTTTTGTGTTTTTTGCCAAATGGGGCTAAAAGGGCCTATATGATGCATGCTGGTTTTAAAGTAAAAAGACCTATCTAATGTAAAGCCGGAGGGTTTATTTACCTGCCTCCGAACCAATCGGTCAAGAGTTTGAGAAGTCTGTTATCCCATGCTTGGCGACAGACGTGGTTCGGATCCCGGTAGGGTCCATCGTTCCATATTATAGTCAAGCATAGTCGAGAATTTAGAAGTCCGTCATCTCAGGTTTAGGCAGCAGGCGGCCATCAAATAGCTTAAAAAGTGTAAACTATTCATGGTTTTTATTAAAGAGGAACTCAGAGTTTATACGCCCGAAGCTATTAGCCTCCGGCATTCTACCTAAAATGCAAAGGTAGTGGGGCGGCATCACCCTCTGGTCCCATAATTGTGGAGATCTGCAGTTGCATTAGCACACGTTAGCAAAGTTCACAAATGATAATCACAATGGAACAACAAGCATATTTCATTTAATAGAGCTTTGAATCATACATAGCAAATATGCATTATTCAAAAAGTGGGGGGATGAGAGCGGCCAGATTGATAGCCTTCTCATGGTCTGGGCGGCCAGACTTGTGGTCGCCCAGGCCTGGGATGGACGGCCAGCAACTTGGCAACCCTCCTACTCTTATCCCGAACCAATTCCAGAGTCCGAGCTAGGTGGGACTCTAGGCCTAAAAAAGTCCCCGTCGGGGCACTCCTACTCCATCGTTAAACATCAACTTGAAGCAGAGGAGCACTTCTAAGGAGAGGATAGGGCATGGCGTCTTCTTCCACCCTGTTAGGAGGCCATGAACTTAGTGTTCTTTTTGATGTGCCTGGCCACTTGAGCAATCTCGTGAAGCAAGGCAAGGTATGGTTTGTGTGACAAGAATGTAGGTTTTTTGTTGTTTCTTTGGTTTGTGTTCCTTTTCTTTCTTTTTTATGGATTTGGCTTGATTTTGCTTGTTTGTTGATTTTTGTTTCTCTTTTCTCTTCTTCCTTCTAAACGGTGCAACCGGTGCTTGCTTTTCCTGGGGCAAGGCACACCCGCCGCTATGGATGGCTCCATGATTTGATGGCGACAATCGCACCCGCAATAAGGGTACTCATGCACCAATGGCATCTGACCTGATTGGTCATCATAGCGAAGCGCTTCAGCAGCATGAGGTGGAACTGGGAATCATTAGCAGCACTGATTGAGTTGTGGCATCCAGATTCCCACACTTTTGTCTTCCCCGAGTTCGAGGCCTCAATGCTAGTAGAAGACCTGGATTTCATCTTCCAGTGGAGTGATTTGGATGTGGGTTAGTTGATCGACCTTCCTCCCTGGGATGAGATCTTAGCAGAGATCGTGTGAGATAAGCGTGAAGTTTGCCGGATGACAGACCAGCAAGGGATCCTAGTCGACCGCCTGGCAGGTTGGCTCTTGGGTCATGTGAAAGACATGACAGTGGAAGCAGATCAACTGATGCATGGTGTAACATTGTGCTTGGGCAGGGCATTGCTCTTCCCTAGATCGGGTGACGTGTTGAGACGAGTGTATGTGGGACCACTGACTCTCCTATGGACAGGACACTCTCTCTCTCGGGCGGTGCTGGCTCATATGTACTGCGGACTCACTCAGATGAGTCTGGGTGGCAGTGCCATGGGGAGTCTCTACCTTCTGTGGATGTGGATGGAGATCCACTTGAGCTTTGACTTCGACGATGAGGCGACTACTACTTCTCGGATCTTCGAGAAGAGCGCCATCTACCCAGCGAGGGCTCTATTTGGTCTTGAGGGTCAGGTGATATGCAAGACAGCACTATTAAAGACTAGTGATGATTTTCGTGACTACCTAAACTTCCTGCCCGAGGATGAGTTCGTGTTCGTGCCGATGATGTATCGACATGAAGAATTCAGGATACGTGACTCGCCAGAGCAGGAGTTATGGCTTTTGGGGGCTGAGGACTTAGTGTTGTACCAGGCACACCGCTGTCATCGCCAGGTGGGGCTGCCCAGACGGATCCCATGGACTGCTTCCAAGGGAGCATTGATTACAAAGCGTCTTCTAGGAACCGACGCGGATCGACAGCGACTTCAGAGGATCAGGAAGACATGGAGACGCCATGCCACCGTGGCGAAAGCCAAAGTTGACGTTGAGGAGGACAAAGATGATCTGAAGCGTTATGTGAGCTACCTACAGAGTTTCAGATCGACTGTGAACAAGTTCTTTATGAGGCGACGCACCTAGTTGATTTTTGTTCAGCATTCTTTTTTTTAATTAGTGAATGGATGAAAATAAATGGACTATTTTTGTTTGTTTTGTTTTTTTTAACTGGTGAATGGTTGATGGTCATTAAAGTGAGTGGACGGAATGAAAGTAGCATGAATGGATTTTATGTGAAATGGAACTGCATTAATTTTTATTGTTATCATTTTTTTCATTTTTTTCGCTGAACAAAGGAGAGGGCGGCCAAGGTTCTGGCTGCCACCACTTGGGGCTGGGAGGCCAGAGTCTTGGCCGCCCTCTGTATTGAGGGTTTTTAAAAGGTGGCCGGCCCCCTCATTTGGGTGGCCTTCGTCTTGGACGTCTGTAGGAGTGAGGGTTGAGAGAGTCGATCCTTCTTCCTGTGAGTGAGGTTCTAGCCACCTAATTCCTTAGATTTGGGCAATGGGGCGAAGGAGAACTCGGCTTGACATCGCACCCGATCCCTCATCTTCAAGTGAGAGTGAAGAGCAAGAGGAGGTGCAAGCTCCGACGGGCTCATCCTCTTCGGCAACAGCTTCTACTGACTCAGAGGAGAGCGGAGAAGATGGAGGCGAGGCAGACGAGGCTCACCCTGACGAGGGGTCGGCCGACCTCGGTGATGGAGATGAGGTGAGGAAGAAGATGATCCGGATGAGGGTGAAGCCGACCAAGAGAGGGGAGGACGGCGTGAAAGGGTAAGTCTCATCGCCCTGCTCTTCCATTCATTAGACTTGGTGTGTGTCATGCCCCGAGCCTTTATTATAGCGGAAGACTAACTCGGGGAGCACGAACAGCCGGCATGGTAAGCCTCTTGCGAGCAAGAACAATCAGAGCGCAAGACAATCACACATAAAGATGCAATTGCACAATATTTTCTAAAAATCTAACTTCATTCTATTATCAATCAAATATTCAAAATACAATAACTTTTTCCACCAGCTTTCACTCTACTAGACTCAAGAAATAGGAAAATTTACATTGACTCGATTTAAACAACATAGACTTCCTAAGTCTGCACTCATCTTTATTCACTCTCGAATCCGCTACTTGAACATTCTGAATCCGAATCAGGCTCACTTTCATTTCCTGAAAAACATTGGAAATAGGTAATGAGCACACTTGCCCAGTAGGTATCTTCGCATCAACATGAAGGCATTATTAAAGTAATTAACATTTTAGCTCTAAAGAAGTAAGGCAAAATCATGCGAATGCGAATATCATGCGATTAAACCAAAGTAACACGATAATCATGTAAGATAGAGTGAACAAGAATGAACTAGAAAAAATGTAACAAGAACATGATATTTGGCCTTTCATGAACAAGAATGTAACGAGAATGCACTTTCACTTTCACTTTCATAACCATAAAGGTTACGCACGAGAATGTCAATCATGTAGCAATTCACTAGATTTTCACGAGTGCTCATGGATTTCACTTATTTATAAAGAAAGTACTCACAGCACAATGCGACGCCGGTAGCATCATACCCCATGGTTTATAAAATAGTATGTTTCCGGCAATTAGCCGTGGGGACTAGCATAGAGCCCTTGGACACGATCAGCGCCCGAACTGCATATTCACGTATAAATCAAGCTACTTCCATGAGTGTAACAATAAAGTATGGCCAAGAATGTAATAAGTTCAATAACTCATGATAATAACAATCAATGAATGAATGCTTCAATTTAGAGTATGAGAGATCAAAAAAAAGACTTAAACAATGTCATGCTCACGGAAATAAATCGACAGCACAACGGTACATTCTTTTCTCTTTCCAATCATTATATTAAGTTTCTTGATCAATTTTATAAGTTCTAGACTATCATTAGTCCATCTAGAACCTTTGGAATATCAACCCTTGGGTCAAACCTTGGGTTAAATACTTAAGCAATGTGACGGTCGTTTACTGGGCCGTTACATCATGTAACGCTCCAGTAGTGGGCCGTTACAATGATCCGAGTCCAGAACAATAAAAATAGACTCAGAGAAAGGTGACGGTCATGCATTGGGCCGTTACATTATGTGACGGTGTAGGATTAGGCCGTTACATTAGTCTGAATCCCGAATCAAGAATTCAAACTCAGATGAATGTGACGGTCTTATATTGGGCCGTTACATGTACCTGACGGTCCAACACAGAGCCGTTACATTACTGATAATCAGAAAACATCGATAGTGTAGTCTAATAAATGGGCTTTAATGGTACAACCAACTCGGCATCCTAGTGGGAATCTCAGGCTCGCGGAGAATTACGGAGGTCTTGAAATAAGATTTCCTAGTCTATTGGAAGGAATATCCAATAGAGAGGTCCTCATGTCCAAGAATAATGTTCCTATAGTGCAAAGTGAACTAATGGACAACATACCGTAATATGTGCCATGTACTTAAAGAAATGACTCTATTGATAAAGAGTGAAGGTGTAACGTTGTGAAACCAAGAGGAAACTCCATCATTACAATATTTGGAAAATCATGATTTAGAATACAAAACTATAGAGTTTTGGGCACATAAAATTAACATAACTTAAAATAGCTCAAGATGCCTAAGGCATGCAAATACCAATATGAAACAGTAAGTAAACTTAAAACCATAATAACAGGTCAAAACTCAGCTAACTAGGCTTATTTATAAGTTAACTTAACTGGTTACTATTCTGTCATGGGCTGACAGAACACAGAGTCTAACGGTCTAACAGGGGTGCGTCACAGTGTCTGTGACGGTCTATCGAGGGGCCGTTACAGTAATGTAACGCTCCTGTCCTGGTGCGTTAGAGACAACAGTGAAACGAAAACATAACAGAGTGTGTGACGGTCTGTCGTAAGGCCGTTACATGCATGTGACGGTCCTACCATGATCCGTCAGAGCCTCTGCTGACAGCAATAAATAACAATGACCTAAGTTTTAACTCACATCATGTCTGAAAATCATACATATAACCTCCCACATGATAGAATAAAAGCTAAGCTAATGATATGCATGGGTTCTTTGTGAATTAATCAAGAATTTTCCTTTTTAATGTAGTTAGGGCTAAGAATAGGTATGGATGCATGATTCTACTAAAACATGAAATTCATGAGCTAAAGTGCATGTAATCAAACAAAATCAGAGGGCTTTTATCCCTAACATGTTGTTTTTACCGTTCATGAGATAACCTATCTCTTCTAAGACCTTTAAACTTCCAATTTAGGGTTGAAAAATGTGCCTTAGCTCTCCTCTTCCTGTGACTTTTCAGCAACTTCCTTGGGCTCTAACTCCTCGGTTGCTTGGTCTCCTAGCACGAAATTTGGAGAGCTATTAGTCTAATGTATTATAAACAAAAGTTTCTAAAGAACTTACCTGAAATTATGACTCCTTACCTTGATTCCACGCGAGCAAAAGTAAGGGTTGCTCAGTTCAGAACTAGGTCCTATTTATAGGATTTTGACTAGAGTTTGAAGATTAGATCGATTCTAGAGTCCTTAATCTGCCAGAATCTAATCCCTAAGAGTCCTTAGTAATGTTATAACTCTTCCCAAGTCGATCCCTAGTGGATAAGATCCCAAAGTTCTAATCTTTTGGGAGTTCTTTGACTCACGGAACTTGCAGCATGTAACGGTCATGTCCAGGCGCGTTACTTGTCTGTGGCGGTCGCCCGATGGACCGTTACAGTCAACGTGCATAGAGTTTCAATTTAATAAAACTCTTTTATTCGTTTATCCATATAATTATCTTAGATATTTAGTATTTATCCTTAAAATATGTGAATAGACTTGATAACCTTCTAGAATATAGGCCAAACTTAATGGGCTTTGTCCTTAAACCTTTTGGACTTTATTTAAATGGATTTGGTTAATTATTTAACACAAATGAGCCTTATAATGACTTATTAATCTAATAACCTATTTATTAATACATTTAGGCCTTTATAAATTCTATAAAATTATTTATAAATTCAAAAATTATTTACATAAATTCTGGGGTCTTACAGTGTGTGTATGGGATTGAATGGAAAGATGGAGACGTCGGAGTGTGGGTTTGTAGGAGAGAAACCAGTGGGTGGCCAGGTTAGTGGCCGTCCACTATCTTGGGCGGCCAGGGCACTGGCCATCCTCTGATGGACTTGGGTGGCAAGGAATCTGGCTGCCCCTGGAGGTGGGCGGCCAGGCCTTTGGCCACCCTCTTCTAGGGCAGTGAAATTTTAAAGAAAGGTGGAGTGTGGATTGATTAGAAGATCTAATGAATTCCGTGTGTTTTTTTTGTTGTGTGCAGGGTCCTAGAAGGATTAGAGCCCAGGCCTCGTGGGACTTGGTGTAGGCTTTATACCATGCCTTACCTCCTGGGCAGTGGGGGAGGGTGGATCGAATGGGTTTTGGCCCGTTCTTCAGGATCCGACCTTTCCCTATCGATGCTACCTTTTTGGCGGCGCTACTGGAGAGATGGATGGACAATTGCAGAGCTTTCGTGATGCCGTGGGGACATATGATCTCCACCCTTGAGGATGTGGCTTTCTTGACAAGGTTGTCGGTAGCAGGGAACCCGGTGCTTGGCCGAGAGCTCAGGAATTATCGGGAGGAGGTGGAGAGCCTGCTCGGGCCACAACTGGCTCGGTCGGAGAGACCGGTGACCACTCTTCCCCTCGGGAAGATCAACGCTGCGATGGGGCTCGTGAGAGTGGTACAGGGACCACTCGAGGATTTGGATGCATACCTAGGGCGAGTGAGACAGAGACTCCTAGCCAAGGGAGGAGTGACCATCAGGAATTGAGGCTTTTCCTCTTATATTTCTTTTGGAGACTACTGTATGCTACGGCCTCGAACAAGGTGAATCTTAAATATCTCTTGTTGGTATGGGATCTCGAGCGGGGACCCCAACTTGCGTGGGGGAGAGCAATGCTGGTGCACCTCTTCGCCCACTTGGATCTTGTACGCCCAAGTTCGGGTAACCTGGGTGGTTTCACACCCTTCTTACAGGTACGAGTCTAGCCTTTTATACATGTTGATTCGAAATTTGATTGATTGATGGATCGTTTCTTCTGTTTCCAGATTTGGGGGTACACTCGATTCCCTCTAGGTCGCGGTAAGATCCCGCGAGCCCTGATGTAGGTGGTCCCTCTCATGGCTAGATGGGAGATGGTCCGAGACCGGCGCCTGGTGGCCACTAGACTCTCTGATCTTCGGACAGCCCTGGATGAGTTCCCTCCTCACCAGGTGAGTGTTTTGGTTAAAGAGTTGTGTGATTTTTCAGCATTTGTTATATGTACTCAAATTAGCAAAACATTCAATTTTTTATGTGGCAAGTGATCTGGACCCCCTATGCGACAATGGACACTACCCCCCAGCCGTGGGTGAGGGAGGGGTGAGCATGGTTCCACAAAGACACAGTGTTGTTTTGCGTGAACCTGAGGGAGCCGCTCTTCCTTCGCCTAGTGCAGAGGACGCTGGGGTGGCATCAACTGCCAGTGGCGATTCCATCCGGGCACGTGTCAGACCGGGGACATCGACGGACTTCGGTGAGCGATCAGGACTAGGCCTCCCGCTACCGCAGATAGGCAGAGGCACTACAGAGAGGACCCTCACTAGAGCATGACCGGACCGTGAGGAGTAGTGAGACTTACTTGGCGGATTACCAGGACCGGTATGCCAGACGGCTTCGTCTCGACACCCGAGCGGTGAGTTACTCTTTAGCTTTCAAATGTGATGTTTTCATTTAAGAACTGGAGCTAAGTGAGTTTGTGGATTTGATATGCAGATGTCTGAGACTGAGGCTGTGAAGATACTCAAGGATTAGACGGTCGTCCTTAACTAGACGATCGTGAACTTGCGACATGAGATCCGAGAGTTGGTGAGCCAAAATTAACTTGATTGATAATGAACTTGAAATTTGTTGCATTTCACTAATCGTTTGCCCCTTATCTTGCCAGCGAGGGGAGTTGGCCTATGTGCGAGTGAGGGCAGGAGCAGGTGGAGAGGCCGGCCCTTCGTCCCGAGTTGACGCTCGAGAGGAGCTAGAGGATCGCCTGGTGGGGGCCATTGAGTGAGCCAAGGAGCGAGAGGTCAAGCTGGCCAAGGCGATGAGAACCTAACACTCAAGTTGGAAGCAACATTCTCTTTCTACATCTTTGTCTGACTTACCTGATGATTCATTTTCTACAGAGGAAAGAGTTGGCGGCCACCCTGACCGTTCGTCGGGAGTAGGATGTCCGTATAGAGGAGCTGACACATCGCCTTGGAGAGATGAGCTCCATTGAGAGGGTCGAGGGTCGCCTTGCAGAGGCGAAGGAGAGAGAAGCCGAGGCACGTGCCTGAGAGATGGCGATGGCAGTTCAGGAACAGCGAGCCATTGACCAGTTGGAGGCTCTGAGACGGCGAGTGCTGCGGCGATACCAGGGCAGAGGTGCCCCAGGAGAGGGAGCCAGGCCTGCGACTCCTTCCGAGTCACTACGGACCATAAGAGACGTGCATTTCACGATGGAGGAGTTTATGGGCATGACGCAGTCTCCTGTAGGGCAGGGAGTGATCCAGCCAGCCACGTCAGGTTCGAGGGCTTCACGGCCATCGAGGCTACGAGACATGGGGAGCTGAGATGAAGACGAGGCTGATAGCCGGCGGAGCCAACCTCGCACCGACGTAGATTAGGAGGAGAGATAGAGAGAGAGAGAGAGACGCAGCTGGGTAGTAGCTGCCCCTTTTGTACACTAGGGATATGCGCCTAGAATGTTGTATCGCTAGAATATAATGGACATATTTTGGCAGTGGAATGAACTATCTTCAGTGTACTTGACTTGGTTTGGCTTGTGACACCGTCTTCCTTTTCACCTGTTTCAACCACACTAACAAGGAAAATGTTAGTGTAGTATGATTTTAGCCCCCTGCCAAAAGTAGATAATACCTTTCTTAATGCAAGGTCAGAGGGCTAAATCTTATTTAACAAGATTGAGGCAAAGAAAAGTAAACGTGATATGCACATGCTAGCAAGCAGAATGCAATTAAAAGGAAATATGATCATGCACATGCGGATGCAAGACATACTTTTGGCTTTTGTGCTTTTATACATTTTTTTTGGTGTTTTGTGATTTTATGCAGTTTTGCTGTTTTTGTGTTTGGAGATATATTTGAATTTTTTATTGATTTTGCATATATAGATTTTTTTATTATTTTTGTGAACGCCTGGTGATCACCCATGGGGCACCTGACCTATATGGAGACAGGGTTTTCTAAATTACCTCCCAGGTATCCCGAGCGCACATCTAGGTTGATTTGGACCTCTAGACTCCTCGAGTGATAGTCCCGCTAGTTAAGTCTTATCCTGATGACAATGCCGTCATGCCAAGCTTAGGCTCCTAGTTGCTTCCGACCATAGGGATACACCCAAAACGTGTTCGAGGTAAATGATTTTTCTGACCCAGGTCTATTTCCTCATAACTCTAGATGGTATATGATGGAACACCTTGGAACCCTAATAGTCAACCGCGCGACGCTGACTCGGAATCAGACGCCGTCGCACCCATAGGTGATGCGCTTGCATTAACCTAAGCCCGAGGTAACATGAGAAAGCGTTAAGAGTGGTAAATATAGGTCTTGACCAGCCAGAAACATAGAGATCCCTTTGCAGCAATAGCTTCTACTTTTTTTGAAGTGAACAACCATATATGTATTTTTGATAAACAAGGTTACAACCTTGACAGGGTTCACCCTTCAGGACCTCCATTGAGCTTTCATCTTTTGATGGGAGAAGGAAGAATGTAGGGGATAAACGTCCTGAGAGGACCGACAAGGCCGTTAACCCGGCGAGCTGGTTGAGGGCCTACTTGACATTCACCTTTCAGGCAATTTCGGGCCACACCCCGTGCATTATGACATTACATGCCCCTTCTGTAGAAAACTTTGATTTTTGAATGGGCGGGGTTTCATTTGATGGAGTCGGGCACGGTCACGACCAGGCTTTTCATGTGACTTTGTCACATATACATGCATACCTAATTTTTCTTTCTTTCTTCTTCTTCTTTTCTTCTTGGGGAAAAAAATATTGTCATTTTATTTTTGGATTCCCCTTTTTCGTTCCTGCGGGGACACTGCCCTCTTCTCGTGATCTATCCCGGGCTCGAGGGGATGGATCCTACTCTTGCCTTAAGGATCTTGTGCTTCAGTCCTCTGATGCTCAGCGTTTTAAGGGTGCCGACTGTCTCATTCGGTTGATGAGCAGAAGAACAAAATAGTGATGCCTTCCTGGAGACCTTCGGGTGAGGCCTTATCGTAGGTGATGCCACCCATTTGATGTAAAATATGTGAGTGTGTGCATGTTATTTTCCTTCTAATAAGCATAGGCCGACGTGGCTGGACAAGGATCTCCACGGTTCTGGCAGATCAAGACCCGATACTTACCACATCTTGACGGTCCCTGTCTAGCATGAAGGGTTGATGCAATGAATTTGGACTGCGTGATGGTCACCAGGCGTTGACTTTTTTTTTCTATACAAGAAATAAAAGGACACTTTTTTGTTTATTTTTTTGTTTTCTCTTTTTTTGTTCTTTTGAATAATTATGTACAAGGTCTCATGAATATAATTTCTTAAGGTATACCCCATTCAATGGATATGTGAGTTCTACCCCTTCGGAGTCCGCTAATTTGTAGGCATCACCTGAGTAGACTTCTTTGACGACAAAAGGGCCTTCCCAATTTTCTTGAAAGTTTGCTTTTAAACCGGCGGTTTTAGTAATTTTCCTCTTTAAAACCAGTTCACATACCCTGAATTTTCTCTCCAGAACTTTCTTGGCATAATAACGTGCAATTCTCTTGCGATATACTTGAGCATGATCGGCCGCGATCATTCGTTTCTCATCTAATAGTTCCAGCTGGGCCAACAGGTTTTCTCGGCGTTGCTCAGGATCGAGCTCGGGATCCAGCTGCACTCTTAGTGAGGGAACGAATATTTCATATGGGAGTAACGCTTCTATCCCAAAGGTGAGTGCGTACGGGGTTTGACCTGTGGGAGTACGGATAGAAGTGCGGTAAGTCCAGAGGGCCTCAATGAGGCGATCTAGCCAGTCTGAATAATGGTGAGATTTGTAGGTTTTCTTGATAATTCTGAATAGAGTTTTGTTTGTAGCTTCAGCTTGTCCGTTTCCCTGTGGGCAGTATGAAGATGAATTATACAAATTAATACCATATTTACCACACATGTCGCAGAGCTCCTGGGATGTGAACTGTGGTCCGTTATCGGTGACGATGTCATGAGGGATGCTGAACCTGGCGAGGATGTTGCACTTGATAAACTTCACCACTGTTGATGCTTTGACTTTCGTGAATGCCTCAGCTTCCGCTCGCTTCGTGAAATATTCTATAGCGGTGAGGATGAAGGATTTTCTTCGGATTTCTCCGGTTCTATCCTCCAATGGACCGACTACGTCAAACGCCCACATGGTGAAAGGCCAGAGAGCTATAAGAGGATGGAGTGAAGATGAGGGTGCATGAACCTCATCCGCATGGAGTTGGCATTTAGCGCAATGGCAGACATACCGAGCACAATCCCCATGCATGGTAGGCCAATAGTATTGACGAAGGAGTTTCTAAGCAAGCATGCGGCCATTCACATGTCCACCGCATTCACCGGAATGTGCAGCTTCGACAACCACATAGGATTTGGTCTCGTCAAGACAGTGGAGGTAAACTCCACTGAGAGATTTGCGATGCAAGAGACCACCTATGATGGCAAAGCATCCCGCGGCTCGGCGAATGGCTCATCGATCAAGTGCGGTAGCATAATCAGAGAAGGAACCATCCCGGAGATAATTCTCGATATCGAAGAACCAGGGATTGCCGTCTTCGAGGTCGATCTCAGGTTCATGTGAGATGACATGTACTTGAGAAGAAGACTCAGAGAACTGTTGGAACTAGGGATCTGAATGCGACGGAATGTGCATTCTCTGCATGATGACATATGATGACGGCCTTTTGTCCGGAATTAAAAGAGAGGATGCTAAGGATGCCAAAGCGTCGGCTAGAATGTTCTGAGCCCTCGGGGTGTGTATAAGGGTGAGCTTCCTAAACCGCCGGACTACCTTGCCGACCAGGTCTTGATAGGGTATCAGCTTCGGGTCCCGAGTTTGATACTTGCAGAGGGATTGCTGGAGTATAAGTTGGGAATCTCCGATGATCCGGAGCTCCTTAACTCTGAGGGCTAGTGCCAATTTCAAGCTCATGAGAAGTGCCTCATACTCAGCCACATTGTTCGTGGTAGGGAAGGTTAATTGACAAGCACGGGGAATGATGATACCTTCGGGGTTTGGAGAATGGCTCCGACTTTGCAACCCTTGGAGTTGAATGCACTGTTGAAGTAAAGTATCCACGAAGGTTCACCATCTATGATGGCTCCTAACTCTTCGTCCGGGAAACTCTCATTGATAGGGGAGAATGTAGGGAGTGGATGATGGGCAAGGTGCTTGGCGATGGAGTGCCCCTTGACCGCCTTCTGACTGACGTAGGTGATGTCGAATTGGTTGAGAAAACTTTCCATCTCACCAAACGATCAGTTAGGGCGGGCTTTTCAAACAAGTCTTTGATTGGGTCCATTCGTGCGAAGAGCTTTACTTCATGTGCGAGGAAATAATGCTTTAGCTTTTGGTCGACCTAGACGACGGCCGCGCATGTCTTTTCCATGGCAGTGTACCTCTGCTCAGCTTCATTGAACAGTTTGGACAAATAGTAGACCGCACGTTCCCTCTTGGGCTTTTCATATTTGGCCAATACTGCTCCAACAGATTCATCAGTGGTAGAAACATAGAGCAATAAAGGCTGACTCGGGACTGGGGGTGCCAGAACGGGAGGATTCAAAAGGTAACTCTTCAGATCATCGAAGGCCTTTTGACATTTGTCATTCCAATCAAATTTAGCCTCTCCTTTTAACATGTCGTAAAAGGGCTTGCATCGCTGAGAATGGTGAGATATAAATCTCCTAATGAATTGCAAAGCCCGATTAGACCAAGGACCTCTTTGATGTTCTTAGGAGGAGACATCTTGGCAATGGCCTTAGCATTATTAGGGTCGATCTCAATTCCTCTTTTGCTAACAATGAACCCTAAAAGCTTCCTTGAAGAAACCCCGAATACACATTTCTTGGGGTTCATTTTGAGTTGGTGTTCCCACGACCGTTGGAGAACTGCTCGGAAGATCTCTGCATGGCCACTCCTGGTTTTGGATTTAACCAGAATGTCATCCACGTAAACTTCCATATGAACGTGCATCATGTCGTGGAAGATGGCCATCATCACCCTTTGATATGTTGCCCCTACGTTCTTGAGTCCGAAGGACATGACGACATAGCAGTAAGTCCCCCACTGAGTGGTGAAAGAAGTCCTCTCTAAGTCTTCTTCCGCTAGGCGGATCTGGTTGTATCCTGAGAAGCCATCCATGAAGGAGAGCATCTCATAGCCGACGGTGTTGTCCACCAAGACATCTATGTGTGGAAGAGAAAATTCATCCTTTGGGCAAGCACGATTGAGGTCACGAAAATCTATGTAGATGTGGACCCTACTAGACCTGTAAACGGTCAGATACGGAGCGGATAGTGTGATATCCGAATTTGTATCTGATTAATAATTGAATTATCCGATTAGTAATCGAATTATCCGTCGGATACTTTATTCATATAACAATCGGATAAATACGAATTCGAATTCGGTTCGAATTTTAAACGGATAATTACTAGGCCTACTTAGGGGTGAGTTGTGTTAGCCGTGTGAGAGCATCATATATTATTTTCTCAAAAAAATAAAGAAAGAGTGAAATTATTTTTTATTTTGAGAGATGTTATCAAAAGATTAGACTTCATCCTAAAAAATAAGAGATAACTTACCAAGTGGGTGTAAGTAAATTTCTTATTTTTAAAGTATATTTTGAGACCAAAAAAGATAAAAAAGAATAATCAAATAATATATTAAGATTTAAGTTAATTATATATAGAATATGTATATCATTGGATTTTTATCTAAGGGTTCATATTTGGTCGGATAATATCGGACACGGATATCTCAATATTTGAATTCGTATCCGATTAATAATCGGATATCCGATATCCGATTAAATTATCCATCGGATATTTTATTCGGATAATTATCCGATTAAACGAATACGAATTCGAATTCGGTTCGAATTTTAAACGGATAATTGCCGGGCCAAGACCCTACCGTCCTTCTTCATAACAAGGACGGTGTTAGCTACCCATTGCGGATATAACACTACCGAAATAAACTTGGCCTTATGGAGCTTGTCCACTTCTTCTTTGACTTTGAGTGCGAGCTTCCGGTGATGTTGCCTTAGCTTTTGTTTGACAGCTCGAGCATCGGGTTTTAGGACCAAACGATGTTCAACCAAAGAACGGTCTAGACTCAACATGTCCTCGTAGGACCAAGCGAAAGCATCGAGAAATTCTCTGAGAATCGCCACAAGAGCAGCTTCCTCTTCATCAGTCAAATTGGCACTTATCAATATATTCTTTAGATCATCCTTGGTGTCGAGATTGACTTCCTTGGTGGATTCATCAATGAAAATGTTAGGTTCATCAAATTTCTTGGTTCCGTCTATGAAGGAAGCTATGGGATCACTACCATCTTCTAATGGCTCTTCTTCTTCTTCTTCCACGCCATCAACCTCTTCTAAGACATACACCCCTAGACCGTCATCTACTTAAGATCCTTCTAGTTGAATTGCCCCTAGGGGAATGGGAGTGGATGTAAATTCAGAGACCTGACAGAGTTGCGCGCATTTACCAGCCAATTGGCTGATGTATCGAGCAGGAACCTGACGGACACTAGACTTTCTAGAAAGAAAGGATGCTATGTACAGACCCTGACTCGATCTAGACTCTACCCTATTATGTACAAGGGGAGTTTGTGGAAGGGAGTTCAAGGTGGAAAGTGTCAGCCCTTGGCCGAGGGATCCATTTTCCAAGGAGGCCGTTTCTTCAATAGTCAGCTCGCAAGCCCATGTTTGAGAATCGGCATTTTTTTTGTGGTCATGGGTGAATGTGCAAATCCTATGAGCAGGTTGCCCCATGACCGGATAAGTGAGGAGCGGAGGGAATGGTGGGTGGAATAGGAAGGGAATGAAGAGGACATGCACAGGTCTTTTTAAAGCAAGAAAGATACCCAAGGGGAAAACCTCGTCGGGGGGGATTATCAAGATGAAAGAGGGAGAGGAGACCAAAGTTGTGGCGACCCGGATCCCAGATACCAGGTATACCCGGTAGGACTACCGAATACACGTGATACCACATGGAACCCGCGAGGCCTCCCAAGAGCGGTAAAGCTCCGAAGGGAAAAAGGCATGTGTAGAGTACATTGAAGCCACAGAGATAGTACAGTAAGTAATTAAATTTCATTAGATCGGTTTGCTAAAGTAGCAGAAATAAGATTACTTTTTTCATTAATAGTTCAATTTAACAATTATATCAGAGTCCAGTCCAGAAAATTAAAGACAAGTACAGGCCATAGGAAAAGAACGTACATTGAGGTCGGGGGAAACCCGACGTAGGTACTGCTGGCAGCTACGAACGCGCCACACCAGGAACCACGAACAGAGACGACGCCACCCACCTGAAAAGCAGGGGTGAGCCTCCAAACAGAGACTCAGTAGGGGTCACGTGGATCCCCACTGAAAAATAGGCAGCACACGGAACAGAAAGCAACAGAAGTAATAGCAGGTGTAGCAAAGCAGGAAACTACACTACGAAGCTGTAAAAAGAACGGGAACAGCAGGAGTAAGGAACATGCTAAGAGCAAGGGAAGCTAAAAGCAAGGGAAAAGCGAGGCCGTAAAACCTGGAACACGGCCACTGAGAAGAACTCGGCACCCTAAGCTACTCCAAACAGCAACAGAAGGGTGACTCTGATCTGACAAAGTCAGGAGTTACCGATCTGTCGACACGACGCCAGGCCTAAGACGAAGACCTGCACGGATAGACAAAAAGACAGACACAACAGACACAACGGCACACACGACTAGAACGTCGTGCACGCAACGCCACACTGACCTCGAGTAGGGCCACAGAAAGGCTAACTCGGGAAGGTCACGACGCACAAGAAACGCCGAGAGTCACGCGTCACGTGACAGAAGCACCTCCTCTCAAGAAGAACAGCCAACTGCGTCCACTGACGTCTTATGCTGCGCCACAAGTGTCTCGCCTACGGTACCGCTGAAACCACGGCAGAGTCGCAGACACGTGCTGAGTCAAATAGGAACTACAGCAAAAAGTAACCAGTCAGGACTACGCCCGTCGACGTAAGTCCTCAGCCCCTGACAACGTGTGCACACACTGGCTCTAGCCTAAGCTGGGTTCTCTAGCAAGTTTTCTCCCTCGGTAGGACGCTACCGTTGGCTGGGAGCCCACGGAACTAGCTTACAAACCGTGTGACGAGAACACCTCTCCGCCATCTGCAGGCGGGTCGGCAACTCAAAGGCCTTAGGGCTAAAATAATCGGAGGCTCACAAGACACAGAGACTCAAAAACACGGGTGCTGAAGTACAAGCAGGCAAGAACGCCCAACGGCACGTACTTCGAAGCACCAATGGCAGCACAGCCACTGCCGACAGACTCATGGGAAGGCAACTAGACCTACAATGTAATGATCCTTGAGTCGGATGAATCAAAGGCAAGATCGTCACTGACAGCGGAACAAGCCGTCAATCGGTCTAATCCTAAGCCACGCGAAACAACACTTCGTAGAAAATGACTTACGGAGACCTGAGGGAACACCGAGGACCCTCAGCATGCCTGGACACACGGACCGAGGTAAGACAACACCTCGAGGTATCCAGAACCAATGTCTCGAGCTGGACAGAATCGCCGAGACACACAAAGCTACCTGTCAACCCCTGGGTAACGCCCAGTTGACCAGAGCTAGACTACACCGACACAAAACACGGCATGCAGAAGCACTCCTGGCTGTCCCATCATGGTTACTGCCCTCATAGGACGTCAACAGACAACCACGGGTCACGGGCAAACCACGAGACCAAGCCAAGACAAGAAGAAACCGAAATGACAAAAACCACGCTCAGGCAGAACGGACCGTCATTCAACCACTAGGCAGACCCAGCAGTCAAGGAACAGCCGCCACGCAACCAGAGACAAGGACATTGGTAATTCTAGATTGCATCGTTATGGAACTGTCGCAGTTAGGGAAAAGACCGCACCCAGTCACCTAAACCGACCGATCCAGAAGACCACTGTCACACAAACACAGCCCTAGAACACCAACCTACGACTGCCCAACACACGGGCGAACACCGAACACCCAACGGCCATCACGGCCACAACAGGGCTATAACGCACCACCACAGGGGTGTTATAGGCGCCTGACGCACCAGGGCGGGCGCGTCAGAGCCAACAGGCACAAAACCAAAACGCTAGCCACGTAACGCACTAGGGCAGGTGCGTTACAGTGACCTAACGCACAACAACAGGCGTGTTACGCCAACCTAACGCACGGGAGCAGACACGTCAGGGCCAACAGACCCAAGTCTGAAAACTCAGACAAACAGCACGTAACGGTCCACGACGGACGCGTTACAACGCCGTGACGCACGGGGGCAGGGCCGCTACACGAACCGACTGATCCGGTCAAATCCGGTCAAATAGAACGTAACGGCCTAGGGCAGGCGGATTACGTGAGCCTGACGCACCAGGGCAGGCACGTCAGAGGAACCGACTTAACCAAAACACAAGACGACAAAATAGCTATGACGCGTACTCCGGGACGCGTCAGGGAGCTGTGACGCACCACACCTGGGCCGTCACACTCTCACAGCCACGAAAAATATAAAACAAACAGACGCTGTGGCGGTCTATCTTAGAGCCGTCAGAGACTGTGACGGTCTCTGATACGACCGCTACACCAGCCACGGCGGGAAAACATTGGAAACACCAAATCGGGCCATTCCACGCCCCATTCACGCCGAAGCGTAAGAGAAACAAAGCTACACGATGGCAAAAGACATCAGGAGGCTAAAAAGCCCACATGCATGCACTAAAACGCAAGATCGGGGCGATTTGGACAAATCGACCCAAAATAAGTCACCGAGGTTCCCGGACTCCTACCGGCCTCGAATGACGACCGATCGACACGAAACTAGCATGAATGGGATCCAGACATCCCAGCGGTCAATTTGACACTAACTACGCCACAAATGGTTGCCGTTTTTCGGCGAACCCTACAAAACCCAAAAATCACGGTTTAGGCTAAACAAGCCCAAACTCAACGATTTTCACGCCGAACAACGTGCAATGGCAGGGAAAACGGGCAGGGAGAAGTGGTGATCCGTCACCCTACCTCCACCGAAGAAATCGTTCCCCAAAGGGACTAAACCGCGCCGAAAACTACGCCGCGAGCTCAAACGCCGGCTTTGAATCCACCGTTCGGGATCGCGCCAAAACCACTCCATCTTTGCTCCGTCGCGCACCCAATCAGCTCCACAGTATCCCAAGCACGTGCCCCTAGGTCCTCCGTCTGTAGTCAGAGCCGAGGAAGCTCGAGAGGAGAGAAAATGGGAGAGAGAGAAGCGGCGGCCAAATGAGATGGGAGGAGAGAGGAAAAGAAAGAAAAAGGAAAAAGAAATTAGGAATTTTCCTAATTTCTGAAAAATTTGATTTTTGGGCCTAACTCTGAAAAATACGTAAAAATAGTCAAAATGGCTGGCTCGAAGAGTACATCGTCGCTGTAGCATCCGCGAGTTGATGAACTGACAAGTAAACTCACCGTAGGGTTCCGTAGCTAGTACGAGAGAAAAACCCACACGGATCGTAAAGCTCAACTCGGAAGCCACATAAGTGAACAGATACTCACCGAAACTGATCCGAAAGATCCAATAAAGATCCAACCATACCTACTAAGGATCCAGCAAAGATCTGGGACATTACATCCTCCCCTCCTTTAAGGAATTCCGTCCTTGAAATTTATGGACTAGCAAGGGTAAGCAGGGAAGAACAACCCGACAGCACAACTACGAAAATGACACAAATCTCGAGAAACACAGCTCAGAGGAACATCGTCAGACTATAATCACGAGCACACGCTCTAGATCGAGCACGACACAAGTGAACACAAGTCAGACACCTCCGAAACAAGGCAACGTCGCTTACGTCTCACCAGAAATGGAGACACGACACATGCCACAACAACAGACAACTGATACCAAAGAACACAACGATAGCACGACAAGCAGCAGCTTACACAGGGAAACACAGTCCTCTCAGCTGACAGCTCGACCACATCATCGGCTCCAGTGACAAAGGTAATAGAGAACACCTGGCACAAAGAACGCCAACGACAATAGCACCGGACCACAAACACAATCAAGTCAGCACTCACTCAGATATTACGTCTGATCGAGTCGCAAGCTAACTCTAGGGAAAAAGAGTACAGCGAAGCTAACTGACAAGACCATGGTCCACGGCAGAGACACAAAATCATAGAGAAACAGCAATAAAATGCCAACAACAGCACTTGCAGGATTCCGGCTCCGCACGGAACACAGAACCATGGAACACAACTGCAAGCAAGGTCACATCAAGGCACAAGAACGGCTGAACACACGACCATAAGGGACGGGTCACGCATCAGACTGCTCACCAAGAAAGGACCCACGACAACGAGAAGCGACAATCTCAGGGAATGCACCTCAAGGACCACGCTCACGCCTCGAGAGTACAACACCCAAGAGAAAGAATGCAGAACAGAGGGTACTCAATCAGCAAGGAATGCCGATAGATTCCCCAACACTCACAAATGCCAATGCCAACACCAGAAATGCCTCCAATAACAGCACGGCACGGCAACAACAACGTCAAGGCACAGGAAGCCAAGACAAAGTTACATCGAGAAAGAACAAACCTCTCGACTGGCCAGAATCTTACCACCAACGATTCTGAGCCCGTGGGTAACCAGCCCACACGCTTCAACTGCGCACTCAACAACGCATGCAGGCACCAGAAAATATCTCGGTATCCGCATCCCAGCACACGTACGGTGACATCGCAATTAATGAAAATCGCAATATAACGCGCGACGAGTACTGATCCAGCGAACAAACGATCACAAGAAGCCTAGGCGCATAGAAGAGGTGCACCAGCTTCAGCACAAGGCACAAAGAAAATGCTAATCTCAGCTTACCTTCACGTCCTGAAAATGGTAAATGAGCCTTCACAATACATCGGCCGCTGGACACGGCAAGACAAACATGGTGCACAACAGCTCTTAACACCATAATGGAGTCCAAAGCCAAGCAACCGTATAGCAAAGAGCATATTAGGCTCAGAACAAACACTGTCCACACTTAAGCAGACACAGGATAAAAGCATCGCCAAGACAGCAATTCAAAGGCAAACCTCGAAAAGATTCCACCAGAAGGGACAAGAAGCAATAAGCTCAACCACAAAAGCTCACCAGGAAGGGAAAATCCTAGCTTGCCTGAGCAACTTCTCAAACACAGAATCAAATCAAGCACTTCAACAGAAGCGAAACACATCAGGAGCTGAACAGACTCATGCCGAGACGACCAAAACAACGTGAGAACGTGTACGGTCATCAGACCAAGGCCAAAGGTCAACAGCAACCTTAACAACACATGGAGAAAACAACGCGACAAATCATCGCCACACCTAAGCCAGCAAAAGCTTGTACTGGACCTTAAGGACTCTGGATATTGCAATATCCCGGATTCCCATGTACTTCACACAACAATGCTCTAATAGCTCAGAAAAGAACTCCGAACATCTCAGAACACTGCTCTGATACCAATCTGTGGCGACCCGGATCCCAGATACCAGGTATACCCGGTAGGACTACCGAATACACGTGATACCACATGGAACCCGCGAGGCCTCCCAAGAGCGGTAAAGCTCCGAATGGAAAAAGGCATGTGTAGAGTACATTGAAGCCACGGAGATAGTACAGTAAGCAATTAAATTTCATTAGATCGGTTTGCTAAAGTAGCAGAAATAAGATTACTTTTTAAATTAACAGTTCAATTTAACAATTATATCAGAGTCCAGTCCATAAAATTAAAGACAAGTACAGACCACAGGAAAAGAACGTACACTGAGGTCGGGAGAAACCCGATGCAGGTACTGCTGGCAGCTACAAACGCATCACACCAGGAACCACGAACAGAGACGACGCCACCCACCTGCAAAGCAGGGGTGAGCCTCCAAACAGAGACTCAGTAGGGGTCATGCAGATCCCCACTGAAAAACACGCAGCACACGGAACAGAAAGCAACAGAAGTAACAGCAGGTGTAGCAAAGCAGGAAACTACACTACGAAGCTGTAAAAAGAACGGGAACAGCAGGAGTAGGGAATAGGCTAAGAGCAAGGGAATCTAAAAGCAAGGGGAAAGCGAGGCCGTAAAACCCGGAACACGGCCACTAAGAAGAACTCGGCACCCTAAGCTACTCCAAACAGCAACAGAAGGGCGACTCTGATCTGACAAAGTCAGGAGTTACCGATCTGCCGACACGACGCCAGGCCTAAGACGAAGACCTGCACGGATAGACAAAAAGACAGACACAACAGACACAACGGCACACACGACTAGAACGTCGTGCACGCAACGCCACACTGACCTCGAGTAGGGCCACAGAAAGGCTAACTCGGGAAGGTCACGACGCACAAGAAATGCCGAGAGTCACGCGTCACGTGACGGAAGCACCTCCTCTCAAGAAGAACAGCCAGCTGCGTCCACTGACGTCTTATGCTGCGCCACAAGTGTCTCGCCTACGGTACCGCTGAAACCACGGCAGAGTCGCAGACACGCGCTGAGTCAAATAGGAACTACAGCAAAAAGTAACCAGTCAGGACTACGCCCGTCGACGTAAGTCCTCAGCCCCTGACAACGTGTGCACACACTGGCTCTAGCCTAAGCCAGGTTCTCTAGCTAGTTTTCTCCCTCGGTAGGACGCTACCGTTGGCTGGGAGCCCACGGAACTAGCTTACAAACCGTGTGACGAGAACACCCCTCCGCCATCCGCAGGCGGGTCGGCAACTCAAAGGCCTTAGGGCTAAAACAATCGGAGGCTCACAAGACACAGAGACTCAAAAACACGGGTGTTGAAGTACAAGCAGGCAAGAATGCCCAACGACACGTACTTCGAAGCACCAATGGCAGCACAGCCACTACCGACAGACTCAGGGCAACGCAACTAGACCTATAACGTAACGATCCTTGAGTCGGACGACTCAATGGCAAGATCGTCACTGACTGTGGAACAAGCCGTCAATCGGTCTAATCCTAAGCCACGCGAAATGACACTTCGTAGAAAATGACTTATGGAGACCTGAGGGAACACCGAGGACCCTCAGCATGCCTGGACACACGGACCGAGGTAAGACAACACCTCGAGGTATCCAGAACCAATGTCTCGAGCTGGGAAGAACCTCCGAGACACACAAAGCTACCTGTCAACCCCTGGGTAACCCCCCGTTGACCGGAGCCAGACTACACCGACACAAAACACGGCATGCACAAGCACTCCTGGCTGTCCCATCATGGTTACTACCCTCATAGGACGTCAACAGACACCCACGGGTCACGGGCAAACCACGAGACCAAGAAAAGACAAGTAGAAAGCGAAACGACAAAAACCACGCTCTGGCAGAACGGACCGTCATTCAACCACTAGGCAGACCCAATAGTCAAGGAACAGCTGCCACGCAACCAAAGACAAGGACATTGGCAATTCTAGATTGCGTCGTTAGGGAACTATCGCAGTCAGGGAAAAGACCGCACCCAGTCACCTAAACCGACCGATCCAGAAGACCACTGCCACACAAATACAGCCCTAGAACACGAACCTACGACTGCCCAACACACGGGCGAACACCGAACACCCAACGGCCATCACAGCCACAACAGGGCTGTAACGCACCTCCATAGGGGCGTTACAGGCACCTGATGCACAAGGGCAGGCGCGTTACAGTGACCTAACGCACAACGACAGGCACATTATGCCAACCTAACGCACGGGAGCAGACGCGTCAGGGCCAACAGACCCAAGTCTGAAAACTCAGACAAATAGCACGTAACGGTCCACGACGGACACGTTATAACGCCGTCACGCACGGGGGCAGGGCCGCTACACGAACCGACTGACCCGGTCAAATCTGGTCAAACAGAACGTAACGGCCTGGGGCAGGCGCGTTACACGAGCCTGACGTACCAGGGCAGGCACGTCAGAGGAACCGACTTAACCAAAACATAAGACAACAAAACAACTGTGACGCGTACTCCGGGACGCGTCAGGGAGCTGTGACGCACCACACCTGGGCCGTCACACTCTCATAGCCACGAAAAATATAAAACGAACAGACACTGTGGCGGTCTATCGTCGGGCCATCAGAGACTGTGACGGTCTCTGATACGACCGCTACACCGGCCACCTCGGGAAAACAGTGGAAACGCCAAATCAGGCCATTCCACGCCCCATTCACGCCGAAGCGCATGGGAAACAAAGTTACACGATGGCAAAAGACATCAGGAGGCTAAAAATCCCACATGCACGCACTAAAACGCAAGATCGGGGCGATTTGGACAAATCGACCCAAAACGAGTCACCGAGGTTCCCGGACTCCTACCGGCCTCGAATGATGACCGATCGACACGAAACTAGCATGAATGGGATCCAGACATCCCAGAGGTCAATTTGACACTAACTACGCCGTAAATGGTTGCCGTTTTCCGGCGAACCCTACAAAACCCAAAAATCACGGTTTAGGCTAAACAAGCCCAAACTCAGCCGTTTCCGCGCCGAACAACGTGCAATGGCAGGGAAAACGGGCAGGGTGAAGTGGTGATCCGTCACCCTACCTCCACCGAAGAAACCGTGCCCCAAAGAGACTAAATCGTGCCGAAAACCGCGCCGCGAGCTCAAACGCTGGCTTTGAATCCACCGTTCGGGATCGCGCCAAAACCACTCCATCTTCGCGCCGTCGTGCACCCAATCAGCTCCACAGCATCCCTAGTACGTGCCCCTAGGTCCTCCATCTGCAGCCGGAGCCGAGGAAGCTCGAGAGGAGAGAAAATGGGAGAGAGAGAAGCGGCGGCCAAATGAGATGGGAGGAGAGAGGAAAAGAAAGAAAAAGGAAAAAGAAATTAGGAATTTTCCTAATTTCTGAAAAATTCAATTTTTGGGCCTAACTCCGAAAAATACGCAAAAATAGTAAAAATGACCGACTCGAAGAGTACATCGTCGATGTAGCATTCGCGAGTTGATGAACTGACAAGTAAACTCACCGTAGGGTTCCATAGCTAGTACGAGAGAAAAACCCACACGGATCGTAAAGCTCAACTCGGAAGCCACATAAGCGAACCGATACTCACCGAAACTGATCCGAAAGATCCAATAAAGATCCAACCAGACCTACTAAGGATCCAGCAAAGATCCGGGACATTACAAAAGTCCTCCTCATGTGGTGAATCAGGTGGGATTTCTTTTCTTCGAGAGACTTCAAACTTTTCTCTCGGCTCTGGCCGAGTTCCTGGCTTAACTGGTCCTATAACGAAGCGACCGTAAATCAAAACTTTGCCTTGCGTAGCCCTAGGCGGCTCTTCTGGAGAGTAACCCAAACATGCCCAAACTTTAACAACTTTAAGCTTTCTTCTATGCATGGGACCTTGTTCGAGCTGACCTAAACCCTTGCCCATGGTAAAGTCCATTCTGGCCATGATCTCCCATCCTTTAGCGGGAGTGATATTGGAATGTGTGATTGGCCGAGGAAGGAAGGGGGAATCAGATGGACTTAAGGCAGAGGGCCCTACGGCACTCTCTATGGAGAGGACGGGTTTCTTGCCCTTATCTGGAATGGTCATAAATGAGATCTGCTCGAGAAGTGATAGCATTAAGAGTTTCCACCAGTGGGATACTCTTGATTTTGATCACCCTACCATTGGAAGGAAACTTGAAGCATTGATGGGAAGTTGGTGGGATTCCGAGGGTTTGTTCAATCCATGGCCATCCTAGGATGGCCTTGTATGCAGGATCGACATCAAGGACAAAGAAGTCGGATGTCATGACCATTGGACCTAAGCCGAGTTGCAAGGTCACCTTTCCTTTCGCACATCTCTTCGAGTTGTCATAAGCTGAGATGGTAGTGCATACCTCCTCTAGGTTCTCTTCTTGGAGGCCAATTTTTTGAATGGTCTTCATGGGACACACATTAATTGAAGCTCCCGTGTCAATGAGGGCGGAGTCGCCCTTGACTCCGTTGAGAGAGACTGTGAGGCACAACGGGAGTGACCAACTTTCTGGCAAAGCGAGGTCCTTATCAGAGAATGAGATGGATGGTCCACATGTAAGGGCCATGATGGCCTCAGTCACACCACTTGCCGGAAGGTCTTCGTTGACCATGATCCTTTAGAGGAATTGAAGCAGAGTGGCTTGGTGTGATGGGGACTTCTTAATGAGCTCCAAGATAGAAACCTTAGCAGGGGTCCTATCTAGATGTTGGAGAATGTCATACTCCGCGGGAGGGCCTTGAGAATTGACCCCTTCCTCCGGCTGGGACGGCCTTTGGGACGGGGGAATGATGCGGTTACGGAGAGTGACATTCACCGAAGCCTCTTTCGGGTCATCTTGCTCCAAAAGTTTTGGGCGGATGAGCTGCAAGGGAGCTGGAGATCTGAAGATGCATGAGAGGGAGGTTGAAATGTCTCTGGAATCAACTGGAGAAGGGGAAGGGACTGACTTTGGCTGAGGTGGCATAAGGAGGACCAAAGGGCGCTCCTGCACTGACTGAGCCTTTGAAAAGACATGAGGTTCTTGACATGGTATCTGAGGAGGGTTGATCAAAGTTAGTGGTTTTTAGGTAGCATTTTAAAATTGACTGGGAGGTGAGATCAAACTTCGGGATTGGCTGAACATGTTGACGTCCGCCCATGGTTCATTAGATTCCACTTCTAACTTCCCGTACCAGCCCGGGAATCCTTATGTGACGCCCCGACTCGTAAACCCAGTCCAGTCGTAAAGACTCACGTCGGATTCCGATCGAAACGTCACAGTGGGACAACCCAAACGGTACATTACGATAGAGAATTTTTACGTAAATATTGAGATATCATTGGAGCGGAAATGACATTACTCGAATCATCAGCTTACATTCAAATGAATTCATCCACATAGATCGAAATAAAGGTAACGATTTAACAAGTCATTTATTACATAACCAAAATTCACACACAAATTTTTTTTCTAAGACATAACTACCTAAGATAATGACACGAAGTAAATCTAAGCTCAGAACACTGCGAGATCACTCCTCGCTTTCTTCTACCGCTTCTCCTGAAAATGTTCAACAGGGTGAGTCTACGAATAGACCCAGTAAGAGACTAGGCATAGTCCCCAGTCATAACATGTATGAACATATCCAAAGTGATTTACGGTATCATTTTTTTATAATTCATTCTTAGGCATAATTTCAAATAGATAACACGTGATATTAATACATTTAACCCAATTTCAATTTTTTACGATCATAAGTCATGATATTAACATTTTACAAATAAAGCATCTACATTAAAACTGTATTCTATCAATGACAAAGTAAATGAGCATTCAACATTAGTAAACATTACCATGCAATATAATTTGATTTATTTATCAATAGAATGATCCCAATACAAGGCGGAGTAAAGTCTCACGCATAGTGAAAGGGTCCAAACAGATTTAATCTGTCCTTTTCCAAATCACCATTTGATATACTAGAGATTCATTAGCAGTAAACATTTATAGTGTAATAATAATGAAATACAATAACAGTTCAGTGGGAAATAACACTAGTTTTAATATCAGTTCAATGAGCAGTAACAGTAATTTCAATATCAATTCAGTGAACTGTAACAGTCGTTTCAATATCGATTCAGTGAACATTAATAGCAGTTCCAATTTCAATTCAGTGAGCAGTAATAGTCATTTCGATAACGACTCAGTGATCAATAGCAATAGTTTCAATATCAATTCAATAAGCAGTAACAGTAGTTTCAATATCAATTCAGTAAGCGGTAACAGTAGTTTCAATTTCAATTCAGTGAGTAGTAACAGTGGTAAATAGCCAAAACATAGTGCCCAAATCACCACTAGAAGGACAATCAGTCGGTACTCGATCACCTAAGTAAAAATAGTGATGAGTCTTGGTTACTGCGCAGAACCGGGAGAAGTCCTCTCTACCTTAACCAATGGTACTTGTCCACCTCCAAGATTTCATCCTCGTTACCCTCGGGGCCAGTACAGTATGAACCTCCCCATAGGGACATTTCTATGGCTTGGTTCCAGTCTCCCCCTATGGTGGCAGTGTCCATTTGGCGTTAGTAATAGTATAGTAATTAGATAATTATATATGTAACTCATATAAAATGGACACATACCACTCAAAAATTCATGCTGTGAACATTAAGTATAAAATATGCCATTACTGAAAATCTTTTTTTCTTTATTTCTGAAATTCTCAACTTATCCAAACATAAGGGCATATATATATCAAAAAATTGTAATTCTGTGTAGAGAGATCAGAATGCTTTTAAATTTCATGGAATCAATAAATTTATAGATAGGATCAAAACTGAAAATTATCATAATTTTCTAGACAGTATTTATAATTTTTACAGGATTATCTATATTCCATTTATACATCAAAAATTCCTAATTCTGTTCTCCGAACTCAGAATACATTAAAATTTCAAGAAACTAATACATTTATAAGAAGGATCAAAACAAAAATTTCTATCATTTTTAAAACACTAATTATAATTTTTCTGAAATTACATATACTCCAACATGCATCATAAATTGACTAACTTTAGCTACCAAATTCAGAAGGCCATTAAACTTTTACTAAAAATTACATTTGTATGTAACACTACATAGAAAAGTTTTCATAAGTTTTCATGAAGGAATTTAAATATTTCCATAATCATTTAAATTCTCCTATGCATGAAAAATTAACTACATTTAATGATAGTACTCTAAAAATCATAATAATTTTTTAAACCACCATTCATAATCAAAATATCATTTTTGAAACTTTTCATTATTTTTGACACTGTATTACTAATATTTTCATAGAATAACAAAATGTATCATGAATAATAAGTCAACTAAATATATCCACAATGATCAGAAAATTACTCAAAATTTACCGAACATTGTTCCAGATAGAAGTATCATATAGGGAAAAATTCACTATTTTTCATTTAGTATTTCAAATTTCTGAAATTTTATATCAATTTCTAAGATTTACAACAATAATTTTTAAATAGAAAAAATTTTCAAAATATTCACAATGACTGCAATATACTAAACATAAACTTATAAATATCATATATCAGTTTTGTAACATTCTTAGGATTTTTCACAGAATAATAATATTTAGTCAATTTTTTTAATTATTTGTTCAAACATTGAAAATTATACAAGTCAAGATTCTGTGATCAGAATAATATGAAATTTTAATAAATTCTATATAACATGCATTTAATTCTTCTGGTAAAGTTTCAAAAATGTTCATAAAGTATTTATGTTTATCTCATAATTCTATACTTCTAATAACTTATTGAAAATTCTGTAAGTTCACTTACAGACATCCATAATTGTTGGTATTTTAATAATACATCACACAATGTAATAACTATACTATGAAATCGTAAGATTTTTATGAACAGTATATATAATTTCTATATAATTATTTATTTTCTTATCATGTATTAAAAATTGATTAACAGAAATATCGTAGTCTAAAAATAATGAAACTTTTTTTCTACATGTGGGTCTCATAGTAAGATACATTCCTACAATTTATGGTGATTTTATATCACCACTTTAGACTTTTAGTATAATTAAACACCTTTAAGATAATATTAAAATATTTATAAACGTGAACATAATTTGAATCAGACATTAAAATTTTTACATAGAGCTTATAATATCAGATCCATGATTCTGGAAACTTTCTAAATTTATCATGTACTGTTGCTAATTATAGTGTATTAATCACTTGATTTTACCCTTAATCACATGCCTTAACACCAATGATCTCATAATAATTCAACTAGATGTGATCACACATGGTGAAATACAGATCTCCAGATTTAATTATCTCTATAGATGCTAATTAACACACCCTAAATTATTTTAAATATGCTAATCGTGCTAATCAAGAGGATTAATGCTAAATCCCTACCATTAATAAAACTTAAACACCTCCTTAATAACCCCTACACCCTCTCCTTCAACACTTCACGTAGCCAACCTCCAAGAAGAGCAAATGAAGCCCCTCTCATGGCTATTTATAGGGGTTTTCCTCTAATCAAACTTAACCATTGATTTAATCAAGGGTGGAGATTAAATATTTGTTTTAATATTATTTAAATAAAAAAAATATTCAAAGGCTCGCCAACCCACTAAGCACCTTTCTTTTGACTATCCATGTCACGTCCCGAGCCTTTATTACAGCGGAAGATTAGCTCGAGGAACGTGAACAGCCGGCATGGTAAGCCTCTTGCAAGCAAGAACGATCAGAGCGCAAGACAATCACGCATAAAAATACAATTGCATAATAATTTACTCAAACACCAACTTTATTTCATTAATAATCAAAACTATTCGAATACAATAACGTTTCAACCTTCTTCAATCCATGAGACTCAAGAAAAAGGGAAATTACAAAGACTCGATCTAAACAAGATTGACTTTCCTAAGTCTTCACTCTCATTTTGATATGACCTTCATTCGCTCTCGGACCCGCTACTTGTATAACTCGAATCCGAATTCGAATCACTTCCATCTCCTAAAAAGATTAGAAATAGGTAATGAGCACACTTGCCCAGTAGGTATCTTCGCATCAACATGAAGGCACTATTAAAGTGACTATCAATTTAGCTCTAAAGAATAAGGTAAAATCATACGAATGCGATCAATCATGCGATTAAACCAATGTAACAAAGATGATCATGTAAGATAGAATGAGCAAGTATGAATTAGCAAGAATGTATCAAGAACATGATATGGCCTTTCATGAACAAGAATGTACTAGAAAGTCATGTAACAAGCAAGTAAGTACTATTCGCTTAATAGTAAGTACTTCGTGAATTTCTGTGGAATACCATTTTGTGGATAATTCCGAGAATTCTATGATTTTTGTGATGCCGTGGATTTTCACTTATTTATAGAGAAAGTACTCCCGGCGCAATGCGACGCCAGTAGCATCATACCCTAGGGTTTATAATAGTATGTTTCCGACAATCAGCCGAGGGGACTAGCATAGAGCCCTTGAACACAATCAATGCTCGATCTGCATCTTCAAGTATAAATCATGCTACTTCCACGTTTCAAGCAATAAAATATGGCCAATAATGTAACAAGTTCAATAAGTTCATAATATTTCAAATGAACGAATGCTTCAATTAAGAATATGAGAGATCAAGAATGACTTAAAACAATGTTATGCTCATGGAACAATTTTGACAGCATAACGGTATATTCCTTATCTTCCATAAATTAGAATTAAGTATCTTGAGCAATATGACAAGTCCTAGACCATCAATAATCTATCTAGGAACTTTGAAATATCAACCCTTCAGTTACAACCTTGGGTTAACTGGACGTGACGGTCTATAACTGGGCCGTTACACGTATATAACGGTCTAGTATTGGGCCGTTAGAACAGCTGAATCCAGAAGAAATTGGTATGGACTCAGATATTGTGACGGTCGGATACTGGACCGTTACTATGCCTTAACGATCTAGTAGTGATCCGTTACATAACCAGAACCAGAAAACTTCGATAGTGCTTTCTAAATAATTGGGCTTTAATGGTACAACCAACTCGGCGTCCTAGTGGGAATCCCAGACTCGCAGAGAATTACGGAGGCCTTGAAACAAGATTTCCTAGTCCATTAGAAGAAATATCCAATAGAGAGGTCCTCAAGTTAAAGAATATGTTCCTATTGTGCAAAAGTGTGAACTAATGGTCATATACCAGAATATATGTCATATACTTAGAGAAATTGACTCCATAGTGATGAGAAAAGAGTGAAACAGTGATAAATCAACGTTCAAAATCTCACCAATATAACTTTGAAATCATAGATTTAATACAAAATATAAGATCTTGGTTTGAAACTAGCATATGCTTAAAAATAGGTTTAAGTACTCACAACCACACATTTATGATCATGAAATAGTAAACAAACTCCGAGTCATGAAAACATGTTAAAATCTAGCTAACTAGACTTACATACATAAGTTAATTGGACTGATGTCAATCCTGTCTCGGGTTGACAGAACACAGACTCTGACGGTCTAAGTCCGGTGCGTCATAGTGATGTGACGGTTTATCGTGGAGCCGTCAGAATGTTGTGATGCTCTGCTCGTGGTCCGTCAGAGTTCATATGAAAACGTAAGTCTCACAGAGCATGTGACGGCTTATCGTAAGACCGCTAGAGGACTGTGGCGGTCGATCTATAATCCGTCAGAGCACTGCTGATAGTAAATAGAATAGGAAGATTCTAAGTTTTTAACTCACATCATGTCTGGAAATCATATATAAACTTCCACATGGTAGAACGAAGGTTAAACTAACAGTATGCATGGGTTTTCTGTGAATTGACAAGAAGATTCCTTTTTAACTTAGTTAGGGTAAGAATATGCATGCATGATATACAAGTGCATAGTCCTATTAAAACATGAAATTCTTCACATATAAAGCATGAAATCGAGCAAAACAAGAGGGCTTTTACTCCTATCATGATATTCTTGGCATTTATGAGATAACCTACCTTTTTCTTGGGCTTTCAACTTCCAATTTCGGACTGCAAGACACGCCCTAGTTCTTCCCTTCCTGTGAGTTTTCCACAACTTCACGTCGCTCTAACTCCGTAATCTGTTGACCTAAAGACGTGAAATTTGGAGGGTAAGAAGATGAAACTAAGGGAAATAAAAAGTTATAAATAATGAAATTCTAAATACCTTGTTTAGGTGTTCTAATCTCCTGATCTTCAGCAGACTTTTGCTCAGATTCTTGGGTCACTATGGTCAAACTAGCAACTTTGCAAGGTTCTAGCTCCTTGTGTAGTCATCCTCCTAGCACGAAATTTTGAGGAAGAATAGTCCTATGTATAAGGAACAAAAACGTCTAAAGAACCTACTGAAAATAAGGTCGTCTTACCTTGATTCCACGCGAGCCAATGTAGGGGTCGCACAGGTCAAAACTAGATCCTATTTAAAAGATTTTGCTAGGGTTTGAGGATTAGATCGATTCTAGAGTCCTTGGTAAAGCTTAGATCAACTTCTGAGAGTCCTTAACACGTTTACTAGTCTTCCCATCTCGATCCCTAAGAGATAGACTATCAAAAATCTAATCTTTTTGCTCTTTCTTCACTTCACGGAACTGACAGGGTGTAACGGTCGAACCCTGGAGCGTTATATCCTTGTGGCGGTCGCACAATAGACCGTTAGAGTCATTGTGCGTCGAATTTGAATTGAGTTCAAATTCTAATTTCCTCTTATCCACTTAATAATCTAAATAATTAGTATTTATCCTTAAATTCCGTGAATAAATTAATTATTCTTCTAGAACATGGGCCAAACATAATGGGCTTCATCCTTAACTTCTTTGGGCTTTATTTATCAAAGCTGGATTAATTATTTATAATCAATTTAAGCATTATAAATTTCTAATAAATTCTATAAAATTCTTAAAATAATCTAGAAATTATTTATATAAATTTTGGGGCGCTACACCCTCCCCCACTTAGAAGAATTTAGTCCCCAAATTCAATACATGGATTATGGAGAGTGTACTTACATTCAAATAATTCTGAAAATCTTTTACGCATAGCTTCTTCGGTTTCCCATGTCTCTCTTGACTTTGTCCACTGGATTTTAACCACGGGAATAGTCTTGTTCCGAAGTTAACGCACTTCCCGTTCATGTATTCTGATTGGTTTTTGTTCGTATGTCAAATCCTTCTTAATCTCCAGATTGTCGTAAGTGATGACATGGAAAGGATAGGGTACATACTTCTTGAGCATCGAGACGTGAAATACATCATGAACTTCAGATAATTGTGGAGGTAAAGCAATCCGATAAGCTACTTCACCAATTCTTTCCAGAATTTTAAAAGGACCAATAAATATTGGAGTAAGCTTTCCCTTAGTACCAAATCTTCGAATACCTCGACCTGGAGAAACTTTAAGAAATACATGATATCCTACTTGAAACTCCAAGTCGCGCCTTCGATTGTCTGCATAGGATTTCTGTCTGTCTTGGGCCTTTTGAAGTCTTTCCCGAATGAGATTTATGTTTTTCGTAGTAGCCCTAATAATATCAGGACCGAGAAATTACATTTCTCCTACTTCATTCCAACAGAGAGGGGAACGACAACTCCTTCCATAAAGAGCTTCAAACGGTGCCATCCGTATGCTGGCCTGATAACTGTTGTTATATGCAAATTCTACCAGAGGCAAGTGATCATGCCAACTTCCTCCGAAATCAATAGCACAAGCCCTGAGCATATCTTCTACTACCTGATTTGTTCTTTCTGTTTGACCATCTGTTTGTGGATGAAATGCTGTGCTAAAATTTAATCTAGTCCCTAGTGAATGTTGTAGACCCTTCCAGAACTGTGATGTGAATCGAGGATCTCTATCATATATAATAGTGACAGGGATACCATGTAATTTGATAATTTCCCTCATGTATAATGCTGCTAGAATATCCACAGACCATCGACTTTTGATTGGTAGAAAATGTGCAGACTTAGTCAATCGGTCTATGGTTACCCATACACCATCATGTCCTCCTCTAGTCTTAGGTAAACCCATGATGAAATCCATCCCTATACTCTCCCATTTCTATTCGGGAATATTCAAGGGGTGTAATTTACCTGCGGGTCTAAAATGTTCTGCCTTTACTTGTTGACAAGTGAGACAGCGGGACACGAAATTAGCTATTTCCTTCTTCATGTTAGGCCACCAGAAGTTCCTTTTAAGATCTTGATACATTTTGGTACCACCGGGATGAATGGTGTACTTGAAATTATGAGCGTCTTCTAGGATCAGTTTCTTCGTATCCTCATGATCTAGTATATACACTCGGCCCTTAAATAGCAATCTTCCGTTATTGGAAAAATCCGGCCTTTGCTCAATATTTGCTTTGATTTTCAGTAATATGGGATCATTGTCTCGTAACCTAACTAGATCTTCCATTAATGTAGGTTGAGCTCGGATATTGGCTATAAAACAATCTTCTTCCTTTATGTCAATATCTAAGTTCAAATGAGCAAATTGAGGAATAAGATTAGTCATACTAATCATAAGACTTGATAGTTTTCCCATTAGTTTTCTGCTGAGTGCATCGGCTACAGCATTAGCCTTTCTAGGATGATATTGAATAGCAAAATCAAAGTCCTTGAGATATTCTAACAATCTCCTATGCCTCATATTTAGCTCCTTTTGAGAGAATAAGTATTTCAAACTTTTGTGGTCCGAGTAGACCGTGAACTTTTCTCCGTAAAGGTAGTGACGCAAAATCTTTAAGGCGAAGATAACAACTGCCAGTTCCAAATCATGCACGGGATAATTTTTCTTTTGACGTTTCAATTGTCTTGAAGAATAACAGATTACCTTTCCATTTTGCATGAGGACGCACCCTAAGCCAATGCCAGACGCATCCGTATATACTTCGAATGTACCACCTTCCACCGGTAGTGATAGAATAGGAGCTGTAGTAAGATGGTTCTTAAGAGTTTGAAAACTCTCTTCACATTCCTCTGACCAGATAAAAGGATTTTCTTTTCTTGTGAGTCTAGTTAAAGGAACATCAATTTTTGAGAAGTCCTTAATTAACCTCCTATAATAACCAACAGACCCAGAAAACTTCTTACTTCTGATACAGTCCTTGGCCGGCTCCAATTTCTGACAGCTTCTACTTTAGAAGGATCCATAGCGATACCTTCTTTTGAAATAATGTGGCCTAGGAATGAAACTTCCTTGAGCCAGAACTCACACTTGTTAAGCTTGGCATAAAGTTTGTGTTCTTTAAGTGTTTGCAAAGCTATCGACAGATGTTCTTCATGTTCCTCTTTTGTCTTGGAATATATCAAGATGTCATCAATGAAGACGACGATGAACTGGTCCAGATATGGCTGGAAAACATTGTTCATAAGTTGCATAAATGCTGCTAGGGTATTTGTTAACCTGAACGGCATCACCACAAATTCATAGTGGTCATAACGACTTCGAAAAGCTGATTTATAAATGTCTTCTTTTTTAATTCTAAGCTGATGATAACCTGATCTGAGGTCTATCTTGGAAAAATACTCTGCTCCTGAAAGCTGATCGAAGAGCTCATCAATACGCGGCAACGGATACTTATTTTTGATTGTAAGTTGATTCAGTCACCGGTAGTCTATGCATAGCCTGAGAGAGACATCCTTCTTCTTGACAAATAGAACCGGCGCACCCCAGGGGGATGTGCTAGGTCTAATAAACCCTTATCTAATAATTCCTGCAACTGCCTCTTTAATTCCTTGAGTCTAGTGGGGGACATCCTGTAAGGGGCTATAGAAACAGGTGCTGCTCCTAGAATGAGTTCAATAGTGAAGTTTACTTCCCTCTCGGGTGATAAGTTGGGTAATTCGGGTGGAAACACATCTGGGAACTCATTTATAATAGGGATGTCTGCTAGGATGATTTCCTTGGACTTGGTAACAATGATAGAAGTAAGAAAAGCTTCACATCCTTGCGAGATAAGTTTGCAAGCGTGAAGAGAGGATATGATAGTGGGATGTTTCTTATACTTAATGCCAAGGAAAGAAAATCTTGGAAGACTGGGTTTTTGAAAGGATATGATCCTATTTCGACAGTTAATATCAGCATCCTGATCTATAAGCCAATCTACCCCTAAAATGGCATCATAACCCTTCATGTCTAGGCATACTAAATTTGCAGGGAGATTGTGACCTTCTACTATTACCTCACTATCAGGATAATACTCGGTAAGCTTTGTTCCAGAACTTAAAGGTGTAGTAATAGCAAGATCTGAAGGTAGGGAAACTAATGCAATTGGTAATGTTTTTGCAAAAGTAGTGGAGATAAAAGAATGAGAGGCACCAGTATCAAATAGCACAAATGCAGGACGGGAACAAATTTGAAGGGTACCTTTCATAAGCCCACCATCCCTGGGCGCTTCTTCTTCCTCTAGAACAGCGTTGAGGCGAGCCTTCTTCCTACGTCCACCACCAGACAATTGATCCTTCATAAGGGGACAATCTGGCATACGATGCTCCCTGCTTTCACAACGTAGACAAGCACCAAGGCGCTTCCAACATTCTTCAGTTGAATGGCCAAACTTCTCGTAAAATGTGCAAGCCGCCATGACTTGCTCCTTCTCCTCTTTGACTTTCTTGTTCTGCTGGGAACTTCCACTGTTCCCGCTCCTGGATCTTTTCTTACTATCACGGCTTTTGTGAGGTTTCGTGATGCTGAACTTTTCTTTCTTATAACACCGACCAGATCATCGGTTGGACTCTTCTCCTTTTTCCTTTAATTTCTCGACCTTCTCTAAGGTCCTTTCACATAAATATGCCCGCTGGACCATCTTCGCATAGGTACGGATGTTTTGGGTCCCGAGCTGATGAATGAAACCGGGTCGTAACCCATCCATAAACCGATTAGCCTTCAATAAATCGGTACTGATTAAATGCGGTGCATAGGGTGCTAGCCTAGAGAATTGAAGTTCATACTCCGCGATTGTCATTATTCCCTTATGAAGAGAGGCGAACTCCATAGCCTTTCTTTCTTTAACATGCTCATAAAAGTACTTAGCACGGAATAGAGTGAGAAAACCATCCCATGTATAGGGAGCATCGGCCGGAGGTGCCAGAACTGACTTCCACCATGTGCGTGCATCTTTATTAAGTTGAAAGGTTGCAAGACGTACTTTTTCTTAATCTGTACACTGGATAACATCGAAGATACGATTCATTTCATCTATCCAGTTTTCTGCCTCATCTGGATTAGAAGAACAGTAGAAACGCGGAGGGTTTAAGCTCCAAAAATTACGATGCAAGTCACCAGCCCTAGCCCCTACCCCTGCCTAGGCCATAGTTTGTAATGCCTGAGTAAGGCTGGCAACCGTTTGTTGCATGCCACCCCAATCTACGCGATGAGCCATTGTAATAATGAGGTACCTGAGAGAAATAACAAATTGTTAATTTTCATGGAATTAGAAAGAGATTAATCTTAAAACTAATTAACTATCTTATCCCGGGCTCTACCTAGTTCTCGCATGGGTGAGGAAATTTCTTCCTTAGTTCATAGGTAGGGGTCCTTAAGCCTTGGACTTATCCTATGACATGACTCTTTTTCCTAAGTCCTGAGACTTAGGCTCTGATACCAACTTAACTGTCACGCCCCGAGCCTTTATTACAGAGAAAGACTAGCTCGAGGAACGTGAACAGCTGGCATGGTAAGCCTCTTGCAAGTAAGAACGATCAGAGAGCAAGACAATCACACATAAAAATGCATTTGCACAATAATTTACTCAAACACCAACTTTATTTCATTAATAATCAAAACTATTTGAATACAATAACTTTTCAACCTTCTTCAATCCATGAGACTCAAGAAAAATAAAAATTACAAAGACTCGATCTAAACAAGATTGACTTTCCTAAGTCTTCACTCTCATTTTGATACGACTTTCATTCGCTCTCGGAGCCGCTACTTGTATAACTCGAATCCGAATTCGAATCACTTCCATCTCCTGAAAAGATTGGAAATAGGTAATGAGCACACTTGTCTAGTAGGTATCTTCGCATCAACGTGAAGGCACTATTAAAGTGATTATCATTTTAGCTCTAAAGAATAAGGTAAAATCATGCGAATACGATCAATCATGTGATTAAACCAAAGTAACAAAGATGATCATGTAAGATAGAATGAGTAAGTATGAATTAGCAAGAATGTATCAAGAACATGATATGGCCTTTCATGAATAAGAATTTACTAGAAAGTCATGTAACAAGCAAGTAAGTACTATTCGCTTAATAGCAAGTACTTCGTGAATTTATGTGGAATACCATTTTGTGGATAATTCTGAGAATTCTATGATTTTTGTGATGACGTGGATTTTCACTTATTTATAGAGAAAGTACTCCCGGCGCAATGCGACGCCAGTAGCATCATACCCTATGGTTTATAATAGTATGTTTCCGGCAATTAGCCGATAGCACTAGCATAGAGCCCTTGAACACAATCAGTGCTCGATCCGCATCTTCAAGTATAAATCAAGCTACTTCCACGTTTCAAGCAATAAAATATGCCCAATAATGTAGCAAGTTCAATAAGTTCATAATATTTCAAATGAACGAATGCTTCAATTAAGAATATGAGAGATCAAGAATGACTTAAAACAATGTTATGCTCATGGAACAATTTTGACAGCATAACGGTATTCCTTATCTTCCATAAATTAGAATTAAGTATCTTGAGCAATATGACAAGTCCTAGACCATCAATAATCCATCTAGGAACTTTAAAATATCAACCCTTGGGTTACAACCTTGGGTTAACTGGACGTGACGATCTATAACTGGGCTATTACACGTATATAACGGTCTAGTATTGGGCCATTAGAACAGCTGAATCCAGAAGAAATCGGTATGGACTCAGATAATGTGACAGTCGGATACTGGACCGTTACTGTTCCTTAACGGTCTAGTAGTGATCCGTTACATAACCAGAACCAGAAAAATTCGATAGTGCTTTCTAAATAATTGGGCTTTAATGGTACAACCAACTCGACATCCTAGTGAGAATCTCAGGCTCGCAGAGAATTACAGAGGCCTTGAAATAAGATTTCCTAGTCCATTGGAAGAATATCCAATAAAGAGGTCCTCAAGTTCAAAAATATGTTCCTATTGTGCAAAAGTGTGAACTAATGGTCATATACCAGAATATATGTCATATACTTAGAGAAATTGACTCTATAGTGATGAGAAAAGAGTGAAATAGTGATAAATCAACGTTTAAAATATCACCAATATAACTTTGAAATCATCGATTTAATACAAAATATAAGATCTTGGCTTGAAACTAGCATGTGCTTAAAAATAGGTTTAAGTACTCACAGCCACGCATTTATGATCATGAAACAGTAAACAAACTCCGAGTCATGAAAACAGGTTAAAACCTTGCTAACTAGGCTTACATACATAAGTTAATTGGACTGATGTCAATCCTGTCTCGGGTTGAGAGAACACAGACTTTGACGGTCTAAGTCCGGTGCGTCATAGTGATGTGACAGTTTATCGTGGAGCCGTCAGAATGTTGTGATGCTCTGCTCGTGGTCCGTCAGAGTTCATATGAAAACGTAAGTCTCACAGAGCATGTGACGGCTTATCGTAAGACCGCTAGAGGACTGTGGCGGTCGATCTATAATCCGTCAGAGCACTGCTGATAGTAAATAGAATAGGAAGATTCAAAATTTTTAACTCACATCATGTCTAGAAATCATATATAAACTTCCACATGATAGAACGAAGGTTAAACTAACAGTATGCATAGGTTTTCTGTGAATTGACAAGAAGATTCCTTTTTAACTTAGTTAGGCTAAGAATATGCATGCATGATATACAAGTGCATAGTCCTATTAAAACATGAAATTCTTCACATATAAAGCATGAAATCGAGCAAAACAAGAGGGCTTTTACTCTTATCATGATATTCTTGCCATTAATGAGATAACCTACCTTTTTCCTGGGCTTTCAACTTCCAATTTGGGACTGCAAGACACGCCCTAGTTCTTCCCTTCCTGTGAGTTTTCAGCAACTTCACGTCGCTCTAACTCCGTAATCCCTTGACCTAAAGGCGTGAAATTTAGAGGGTAAGAAGATGAAACTAAGGGGAACAAAAAGTTAGAAATAACCAAATTCTAAATACCTTGTTTAGGTGTTTTAATCTCCTGATCTTCAGCAGACTTTTGCTCAGATTCTTGGGTTGCTATGGTCAAACCAGCAACTTTGCAAGGTTCTAGCTCATTGTGTAGTCGTCCTCCTGTTGACACGGTATTTTAGCATTACGCTGAGCAGATCCCGTATTACACTAAGACGCCCCAAAGTGGCTCGCACGGTTAAGTTAGCTGAGTGACCTCTAATTTTTATCTGGTAAACCTCGATTGTCGTTTCTTAATAAGACTAATGTTAATGGGCTTGTGGCTATTCTCTTTTCCACATAAAAAAATAATAATAATACAAAAAAAATATGTGTGTTAATGGGCTTGGCCCATTCTTATTCTAAGAATAAATAAATAAAGGGAAGCTTATTAAGTGTTAATGGGCTCATGTGATCATGGGCCTGGCCCCTTCTTATTCTAAGAATAAATAAACAAATTTTAATAAACTTGACCCCATCCTTTATTACTTTTTACTCTCTTCCCACCTTATCCGGATCTTGCCCCCTCTCTTTAACACACTCTCTCTCTCCCCTTCTCACCTCCTCCGTAACCCACCACCCCATCGCAAGCCCCTCACGATACACACATACCCCCCCTTTTGCATGCACCCACGAGGCCACCTATCCTCACCTCCACTCCACCCTCTCAACCCCCACGATAGCACATATGCGCCCTCCTCCCCATCTCACCATCGTGAAAGCCACCACGAGCCCCTCCTCCGTCTCACTTCCTCCCTCACCCTGCTAACCAAACTCCACTGCCACCTCTCCTTCTCCCTTTCCTCCTGCTCGCAACCGCACCCTTCACCGACCGCCCTCTCCACTGCAACCACCTCACCTCGCCACGAGACCACCGGCCACCTCCTTCTCCCTCTCTTTCTCTCCTTAGCCGCAAAACGCTCGCGTCCACCTCCTCCGCTACACCACCGGTCGCCCCCCTGCATGCAAGCCACCGCGACCGCCCACAGACGTCCATGCCTCCAGCCACCCTCCGCCTGCCACCGGACGCTGCCCAGCCGCCTGCACGCCCCCGTCGACCCCCTGCACCGCTCCGACGCGGCCCCGCCTCCTGCACGCAGTCGGCCGCCGCTCCGTCGCCCCCCTGCACCACTCGCCACCGCCGCCTGCACGCCCCCGTCGCCCCCCCCCCCTGTACCGCTCGCCACCGCCGCCTGCACGCCCCCGTCACCTCCGGCACCTCCACTGCGACCCCCGGCTGCCACCTCCATCCACGTCGCCGCCCTCTCCACTTCAACGCCACCGCCGTCACCCCCGCGGTCCCCGCCTCTGGCCGCCTCGCCGTCGCCCCTCCGGTCGCCGCTCCTGCCGTCACCGCCGGACCCCCACCCCTCTCTCCCTTTCGCTCTCTCCCTCTCTCTCTCCGCTCGCGACCGCCACGGTCGCATGTGCTCTCTCTCTCTCTCCCCTTCTCTTTCCTCTCACTCTGCTTCTCTTTCTCTCTCTCTCTCTCTCTCTCTCTCTCTCTCTCTCTCTCTCTCTCTCTCTCTCTCTCTCTCTCTCTCTCTCTCTCTCTCTCTCTCTCGCGGCTTCCGGAACGGTAAGTCAGATTCCTCGGTATATAAAAAGCTGCTCGCGGAACGGTAAGTCACGCTTACCGGGAAGGGGTCAGTTTGCGCGAGAGGGTCTTCGGACCCCTATCTCCGCCGTGTATCGGAGTCTGATAAGTCTACTTTCCTTATGATCCGCCATAATGTTTCTTGCAAGTCACACTTCCCATTACTTCTCTCATATTACCCAGTAATCCATTCCTCATTCCTCTTTTCCTTCCCTCTCTGTTGCTACGGTCACGTCCACCACATTACATCTTGTGGATCCTGACGTCAGTGTGATTTCCCCGTCCACATCTCTTGGCGATCACGGTGGGATGTCTTTTGTTTTCTCTGGTTACCCAAATATTTTCGGCACCCACGTGTGCCCCTCCACTCGGCACCCCTGTGTGCCCCTCCTGATTACGCCCGCGTGTGCTACATTCGTGCTCCCAGTAGCACTCTTGCCATCGGCACCCACGTGTGCCCGCCCACTCGGCACCCACGTGTGCCCCCCCACTCGGCACCCACGTGTGCCCCTCCACTCGGCACCCATGTGTGCCCCTCCACTTGGCACCCACGTGTGTCCCTCCTGATTGCGCCCGCGTGCGCTACATTCGTGCTCCCAGTAGCACTCTTGCCATCGGCACCCACGTGTGCCCCTCCATTCGGCACCCACGTGTGCCCCTCCACTCGGCACCCCTGTGTGCCCCTCCTGATTGCGCCCGTGTGCACTACATTCGTGCTCCCAGTAGCACTCTTGCCATCGGCACCCACGTGTCCCCCTCCACTCGGCACCCACGTGTGCCCCTCCTGATTGCGCCCGCGTACGCTACATTCGTGCTCCCAGTAGCACTCTTGCCATCGGCACCCACGTGTGCCCCTCCACTCGGCACCCACGTGTGCCCCTCTACTCGGCACCCACGTGTGCCCCTCCTGATTGCGCCCGCGTGCGCTATATTCGTGTTCCCGCTATCACTCTTGGCATTCCAATTTCATCCCTCGTGCACTACGTGCATTACTCCAAAATCCCCTTGAAGTCTGAAGAAATTTGTATCATTGCAGAAAAGGAGTGCTGTGATGTTTGTTTAATTTCTTTTATTGCATATATTTGTTGTCTGTTATATATCTCCTGTTAAATTCAGCACTGCATTGCATATCACCTCCCTTTTATTTTTATTTCTTTTGTTCCATCTTTTTTTAGGATCACCTTTTCTTGGTGAAGGAAAGACTCTCCGTCGGGAATTCCTCTCGACGGACTAGGATCTCCTTCACTGGGACCTCCGTAAGTCCCCGACATCGAAGGATTCCCTCTTCGTTCACTAGGCTAGTTGTACCACTGAAGTTCCCTGGAGATAGTTAACACATTCGTGGTGAATCGAGTGTCCTTAGATCACACGGCAGAAATCAATATTGCAACTAAGGTCCCTCCTGTGGTGTGAACACTAGATTAGAAAAGAGAAAAAAAGGGGAAAACCAAAAGAAAACAAAAAAAAGGCGTTAAACATCAACTTGTTTGTTAATCTTTGATAATGGTTTGAGTGTGTATGTTATTACATTCTGATTAGAAAGAAAAAGAAAAAGGGAAAACAAAAGAAAACATAAAAAAAGGCGTTAAACATCAACTTGTTTGTTAATCTTTGTTATTGGTTTGAGTGTGTATGATATTGCGTTCCGGCAAAATCTCGTGTTCCGGAAAAGATCAAGAAATGTCCGGGAACGGTCAGAATCTGACCCCGAGTCACCAAGGGACACATGTCCCTGCTGAGGACGTAGGTTCCTCCCGTGAGCCCTCATATGAGGTGCGAGCCGCCGTCGGGGAAGCATCCCCGCCACAAGATATTTCCTCCTTGCTAGGTGTTCTCGCGAACACACAGCTCAATTCCGATCAGATCTGAGCCTTTCAGGCCGTCTTGAAAGGGAAATCTGTTGATTCTACTCCTCAAAATCCAACACCAGTTGCTCTCTCTATTCAAGAGCCCGCACAGGCAATCCCTCCCTCATTCCCTCTTGTGCAGACAAGTTTGCAGCCTCCCTCTTTCCAATTACCTCCCCAGTCTCAAGTTCCACCAATTCTTCATCCAACATTTCAGTCAGTTCCATTTACTGATATGCCACGTCTGCAACCTCCCCGTTTCCAATTACCTCCCCAATCTCAAGTTCCACCAATTCCTCATACGACATTTCAGTCAGTTCCATTTGCTGATATGTCACAACGTCTCTCTCATCCGGAATTCCCTTCTCAGGCTTCTGCAAGGCCTCAGTGGCCACTACAACCTGCTCCTTACAATGAGGTCGCTCAATCTCTCCTTCATAGGATGAACAAGATGGACGAACAATTCTGAGATTTCAAAAAGATCGTGGATGTCAAATCCGCGCCTGAGATCTCTTTACCAATCCTTCCAGTATTCCATCTCCCTCCTTCTGAAATGCCAACGTATCGACGGTACACCGGCACAGGCAACCCCTTCATTCATCTGAAGGACTTTATGTATGAGTCCTCGTTTTGGCAGAACGATCAAAGATCCTTGGCATACCTCTTCAGAGATCATTGGATGGTCCTGCCTTAGAATGGTTCTATTACCTAGAGCCGAGTGAGGCTGAGAACTTCGACGTAGTGCAACGGAAATTCATACAGAAATATCGGGATAGGGTCGGTCCCTCCTTCTCTATTACCGACCTAGTGGCTGAAAAAATGAAGCCGGACGAAGATTTCACCCAATTTGCCGATCGATGGAGATCCTTGGCAGAGAAAGTGAGAGACCCCATTTCAGAATCGGAGCAAGTAAAGATGGTCGTGTCTAATGCCACTCCACAATTTAGACATGTCCTGGCAATGAACAAACTCACCACTATGGAGGAACTGTATGAGAGGGCTCGATATATCCAAACACAGCTGAAAGATTCTCCCTCATGCATATGTTCGAGCCACCAAAGCCAAAGGTGTTTAGGAAGCCAGGCACGGGTGCCCAAGGCGGGGTAATAGAAGGGGTTGTAACAAATGAACAAGTGGGCGCGGTTGGCTATCCCAACCAGCAAGCTAATCCTAGGCCCCCACAACCCCCACAATTCCCCTTTCATCAGGAGCAACAAGGTCAGCAACCCTATCGTCCTCCCCCACAAAACAATCTCTTCTAGAACAATATGCCTCAACCGCTCCATCTCCAACAACAACAACAGCGACCTCCTCAATATAATCAGGTTCCACCACCCGGGGATTATGGCCTCCAACAACAGAGAAGGCCGATCGGCCCTAGGAGAGCTCATTACCCACCTTTGCCGGAGTCGTTGCCGGACATCTTTAATGCTCTCATGGCTGCTAATTTCCTCACCTTGCCTAAGGAAAAAGCCATATGGCCCACGAACGTCAACACTTCCAGATATTGTGTCTTCCATAGACAGCCGGGTCATACAGTGGAAAACTGTTTTCATTTCAGAGATTATATCTATGATATGAACGATGAACATCAAATAGATTGGGATGAAATGAGGCGATGCATCACCATGATGAAGGCCAGGAGACCTCCTCTTAGACGACAACAACAACAACAACAACAACAACAACAACAGCAGCAACAACAGCCTCAGCAGGCACCACAACAACAGCCAAATATGGGCATCCTCCAGAATCCGTTACCGGCGCACCAACAACCTAACCACCAAGTCAACCCCATCTCTTCCTCCCTGGAGGTTGGAAGAGGGCAAGATTGGCATACGGAAAGCGGCTCCGTCCTTGTCACCAATCACGTTCCTATCCAATCCCCACGCCTTATTCGTCCCGCAACTGTCTATCCTCCACCCGGAGGACAACCCGCAGTGATACCTCACTCATTTCCACTGCTATCACGTCCTCTCATCCGCGTCGCTACTGATGACCTCCCTTCGAGTCTCCAGCAAACACCCTCCACTTCCACCATAACACCGTTACCCTCAAAGCCTCTCATCATTTCTCACGCCTCCACTTCATCATCCACCTTCATTCCGCCTCCACTAAACAAACCCATTATTGTCCAACACTCTTCCGAGACACCATCTACCTCCACCGCAACCCCTTTACCCTCGAAACCCCTCATTATTCATCACCCATCCGGGACACCATCAACCTCTACTATGCCTCCACCTTTTAAACCCCTTATCATTCGCCGTCCATCTGAGGCTTCATCCACTCCCACCATGCCTCCACCTAACAAACCACTCATCAGAGCCCCTACACCTATTATTGCCCCTGCTTCATCAATTGTTCCTCCACCACTACCCCTCGAACCCTTGCTAAACCCCATATCTAACTCTATAAAGGTGCCGCCAAAACCACAAGCCATGGTGCTCCGTAGTGGAAGGATATTCCATCGGATTTTTCCCCAAAACAGTCAGATCCCCGAGAAATCTCAGCCGGAGAAAGACACCGAAGAACAGCCAGAGGAGTCTATCCCCGGGACACAATATGACCTGTTGAAACACTTGGATAAAACACCAGCTCGGATCTCCATTCTCGAGCTAATCAAGAGGTCGAAAACCCATCAAGACGCCTTGATGGAGTATCTTCAGAGGGTTATGGTAAATGAGGATCTCCCAGTGGAGAAAATCTCGTCAGTATTGATGCCAACTGATACACAACCGGCTATTATATTTTACCACCATGAGCTTGCCCCCAAGGAGGCTCGAAAATATGCTTTGTGTATTGCAGTCAAGATCAATGGGGTGCCTGTAGACCCATGTTTGGTGGACACTGGTGCGTCTATAAATGTGATCTCTATGATCACCCTCCAATCATGTGGGGTTGACACGGAACAGATAAGGCCTTCATCAATCACGGTTACGGCCTATGATAATAGCAAAAAGCCGCCAATGGGGATGGTCATCTTGAATGTAGAATTGGGCCCTGCATCAGTCTTCACGGAATTCCATATCCTTGATATGGATCTCACATTCAAGGCCATACTGGGCCGCCCTTACATTGAGGTTATGAATGCGGTGCCTTCCACCAATCATTAGTGCTTGAAGTTTCCGTACAAGGCTTGGATTATCAAGGTAAATAGCATGCCCATCTTTTCTACAGTGGACGCTATTAATACCTCATTGCCTTCTGTTTGGCCAACTCACCGGCCAATTCTTTCACTTCTAGATGTGTGTGACCCTCGTCGCACCCATTTTACACAAAAGCCACTTCCAACACCAAAGTCATGTCACCCTTCCCATGCTAAGGGATGGGAGATCATGAGAAACATTGGCTACCAACAGGGCAAAGGTTTGGGGGCACAATTACAAGGGAGACTGAAGTTGCCAAAGAAGACAAAGTTAACCCTTAGAGCCAGCCTAGGCTTTGAAGGGCCACTTGAAGCATATGAGGGACCTCTTACATGGACCTTGTACTCTCATTTCAGAAAGGGTCCGGTTATACAGTTGGGGGATTACCCGCGACAATCACATGGGAAATTGCATATTGCCTACTTGGCTGAAGGTTGCTCGAAAGCTGCAAAGAAGGGGAAACACGATGACCAGGATTGTGAGTGGAACAAGTGGTTTGATATACAGGATATTTCCATGGCACTACAACAGATGTTCTCGTCTCCAGACTTAGAGGGGCCACTTTTGATCTCTGAGGTACCAAAAGATGTCATTGACATTGCCGAAATTCCAAGTTTTCCTCGCCGAGAGGAAGTTGCCACTGACGGATCGCTTTCCGTCATTCTATCTGCGCATTCTCCTCAGCCGTTGCTGCTGACTCTTTCTTGGACCCGACGTTTATCTGATGATATTCTCAGGTCCCCTTCTCTACTCACATTCTTGCGTGGGTCTTTCAGCCCATGCCAAATTTTTAACCAGGATCTGCTCAATGAGCCATGCAACCCCCTAGCTATAGTTCCCTCCTCCCATTCTCTAATTTATTTCAATTGTTTTGTAATTGAAAATGAAAATGAAAAAAAAAACGTCGATTTTCAAACTCCTCAACAGTGCATCTCCTTTGAGGAGACCTCCTATCTCTCTCACGAGTGTGCCCCGACTTACGGGCCACTCATTCAAGGTCCCTTGAGCGACCTTCTTTACCCCTCTATCGAGGGGTCTCTTCCTGTACATTCTTCAACTTCTTCTTCGTCCGTAGAACAAGTCAGTCAGGTTAGAAATAATGAGTCAAGGGTAGTTCCTAGAAGGAAGTCCAAGGGTAGGCAAATCCCTCGTCGATTTCTTCTAGATTTAGCCAATAGGTGTCAAACTTTTCTATCTATCCCTGAGTTGCTAGAAAATCCCATCCATCTGTCGGAGTTAGAATGTGAGGAGAATTGCATAATCGATGAAGGGTATGGAGTTTATGAGCTCACAGATGAAGAGTATCCTACTGAACAAGGGGACGAAGAATATGAGGACGCGGCTGACGCATATGCTAGCGGAATGAGGAGGTTTGACGAACCATCAGCCGCTATAGAAGAACCCACCAAAGAGATCAATCTGGGGACCGAGGAAGACCCTAGGATCATCCTCATAAGCGATAATTTGTCGACATCTGAAGAGGAGGAATTGATCAAGGTTCTAAAGAGTACAGGGACACGTTCGCATGGAGCTACGAGGATATGCCGGGATTGGATTCCACCCTGGTCGAACATCGCCTAACGTTAAAACCAGGGTCCGTCTCGGTAAAGCAAAGGTTAAGACGTTTCCACCCCCAGATGGCTTTGAAGATGAAGGAGGAAGTCGATAAGCTCCTGTGGACACCAAAAAATGTCGATGAGGATCATACGGCATGCACGTCTCGACATTCGAGAGCAAGCCAAAGATGGAAATGCCGAACAAACCTCATGCCTCGCCCGATCAGGACGAGAACTCGCTTGGTGGTCCACTACCTGCTAAGGAAGCCCCCCAGGCAAAAGATACAGCTACAATGCTCCGACCGGCCATGCCGAGAGCTGAGTCAGAGAGAAGTCGGGAACTCCGGCACAATCTCGGCATGCACAGAAAGTTACGCAGAATCTGGGACCGAGTCCCGAAGGCTGCGAATGGAAAATTGTGGAGGCCATACATTGCAACCGGAACATTCTGGGAATGCCGACATTCATATAAACGGCCGCGACTCCGAGAAGAATCCGTTTAGTGCTTAAAACGGCACGAAGGAGCCTTAAAATGGCGCGCCTTAAAACGACGCGCCCCCCCTCTTAAAACGGCGTGCCCCTTTCTCTTTGGCTATCCGGCGCGCTCCTATCGAGGGGGCCTTCCCCCTTTTGATGCTCTAATACGGCGCGCCCATGCTGATGTCTTAATCCGGCGTGCCACTTTCAAAGAACCCCCATTTTGGCAACTTAATCCAGCGCGCTATAGGACCTATCGTGCCCCCATTTTCAAAAGCTTTGCCTTCAAATGCTAAAACTGTGCGCAAATTGTGTTTGGGTTTAAACCGGCGCGGTCACCATTCCACCGCGCCGTTTTAACCTCATGCCATCCCATCAAAGCTCCGATGCTCTGTTTTTGTTTAAATGCGGTGCGCAGGGGGGCATTTAATGTTTTGAAGCCATGCCTTCACCCCGTTCGACGGCAAAGCGGCTGTGGTGGCAGCAGTGGCAGATCCTCCCGGCAAATCCGCAAATGTCCCATCCTCGGACGAACGCCAGTGTACTCCACGAACCAGCATCATCCAGCACAACAACAACGTTGTTGCGAACAGGGCAGAGGTGGCGGGAGTTTTCTCCCCCACTGTCCGTTCTATAAAAGGCATGCCCCACTGGTGAAGAAGAAGAAGAGAGCTGCTCGAACCCCCTCGGCTGTATGCAGTGAAGAGAAGAAGAAAAAGAAGAGGAGAAGGCCACCCGAAGAGATGGAAGCTCCACCCATCCACGCCAGAGAGGTGAAGAAAGAAAGAGAGAGGAGAGTGAGAGTGAGAGGTGAGCTCGGAGGGGGAGGAGCTTGTGCTCCGTTCCCCCTCCCCCATCGATGTATTCCCTCCTTTCCCTCTACTGTATTCTCTCCTTTTCTCGCTTTAGGGTAGATTCCCAGCTGTATTTCTCTTTGCAAACGAATAAAAAGAAAAGCCCTTTTTGCAACATACGGTGTTCTTCTGCTTCCCTCTCTTTCTCTCTGCCTTCCAGGCCCTTCGAAGCTTGCTTCTCCATAGCATGGCCTTCGAAGGAGCCCGTCAGGGGATGAACATTCATGGCCTCTCGTGGCACACATTTGTCCCGCTTATGAAAACATCGCCCGTGAGTCGTGGGCGCTCTTGTAGGCTGGCCCTCGAGCGTTCCGCACTCGCACTTGGGCTAACGGACCGCCGTGAGGCCGCTCCGCATTTTGAGAGTTTACCCCAGAGCAATCCGATTGGTGACTCTCCTTGATCTCCGGCAAGTCCCGGTCCGGGGGAGGTGCTGCCCAATTCTCGCCATGGCCAAGAACACTCGGGAACAAACGAACAAACCACCTCCGAGAACAAGAACAACACACAGTAAGCTCTGTGAATCAAACCCTTCGAACGAACACTTAAGCATTCATGCTAATTCACCTCAATAAACGACTAAAACGTTTAAACCCCCTTTTCATCAACCTAATCTTCCAAATGGATGAACAAACTAGTCATTAACCCAACCTGCAGGTGAAAGAAAAGAGAGAAACACACAGTCAATTGCTTTGAAACAACCCTCGGAGGAGTTTATCCCGGCGCGGTTACTATGCCGCCGCGCCGTTTTAAATCCACACTCAAAAGTTCCATTTTCCTCCTATCTCGGCGTTGTTACTATTCCCCCGCGCCGTTTTAACGTACAACCGGCGCGCCCCTCTCTCCTTGAATGGCCCAATTCCGGCGCCCACCCCCCCCCTTGTTTAACAATTAAAACGGCGCGCGCCTTTGACCCTCTCCCCTTGTTTAACAATTAAAACGGCGCGCCCCCCCTTTGCCCACTCTTAAAACGGCGCGGGTCCTTTAGCACCCTATTCCGGCGTGCCTCCCCCCTTTATTCATCCTGTTCACTCCTTGTCCCACGCCAGATTAACCTCCCCTTTTGTCCACTTCAAACCCGGCGCGCCCATCTCCATTCTTGTTCATTCCACATCCGGCGCGCCTGCTTAACACAAAGGGGGAATAAACAAGCAAAATTAATAATGAAAGGTCAATCATGCTAATAAAAGTATAAAAGGAAACACCATAACCTTTCTATAATTAAATTTTTGTTCCGGGGGCGCTGCCCCCGGAAACCCCCGCAAGGGGCGTTGCCCCCTTGACCCCCACGACCCTGACCGCGCAGGTCGATCCGCGTGCGAGGGCGCACGTTGGCGAGTTCGGGCTTCACACTTAACAATTCACACCCCCGGACTGGGTGCAAAGAGAAAATCAATGATGCCTTGTGGTATCGGACGTGGACCTCGGAACCCCCGACATGGTCATGATCCGAGCACAGTCTGGGCCAATAGTTCGTTAACTCGACCCGCTTCTCCCGGGATCTAATCCCGCAACCCCACATTAAACTTGTCGTGTCTACGGCAGACATTTGCACGGTTTTATCATCGTCTTCGATGCTTCAAACGTGGACTCGCATCCGAACAATGAATGGTCCGACCGTGACCGACACGCACATATACCTTGGGACCTTCATTTCCCAAGACTGTGCGTGAAGAGAAAAGTAATGACGTCCCGTGGCATCAGACGTGGTCCTTGGAAACCCCGATATGGCCATAGTCCGTAACCACCTCGGGCCAATAGATCATCAGCTTGACCCACTTTTATCGTGACCTAATCCCGCAATCCCATGAAATTTGCCGTACCTACGGCAGACATCCGTGCGTCTTTCTCGTTGTCTTCGATGCTTCGAATACGGACCCTCGTCCGAATACTGGGTGGTCCGTTAGTGACCGACATATATATCGGGATCTAGCCCCGCACTTGCACTAAACTTACCGTACTCACGGCAGACATTTACACGGATTCGCTCCCATCACCATCTTGTTTTCTATACGGACCTTTGTCCGAACATAAAATGGTCCGTGTATGACCGAAAAAATCCGAATGGAACGAGACGGCTCTCGTCTTCCCCGAACCCTACATGCGGGAATATCAATAAGACCTTCGTGAGTCACATTTGGACCTCGGGTTCGCCCCAACCATGGTCATCGCCTGACCCACATCCTAGGCCTATAGTCGGCTATCCCTATACAAATCTTTGTTTTGGAATCTAGTCCCGGGACACTTTCCCGCTGCCCTTCGGCACCGGAAATATTAATGATGCCCACGCGAGCCTGACTTCGACCGCGGGGGGCCCACCGCAGTATGGTCGTAGCTTGGTCTTGCACCGGGCGAACAAACTTATCGGTTTCCGACCGCTCTAACCGGGATTCAACCGAATGTCTTCTATCCCTTTAAACAATAAAGTTGCCATACCCTGGCATACATATGCTCCAGCTTTCCCCGTGATGATCACGATTCTCTGAAGCCGGACGCTCGTCCGAACATCAAATGGTCAACACATGACCGACATATTTCGAACGCTTGTTTCCCTAGACATAGGGCTTTCCGACTGATTCGAGACCGCTATCGGCTTGTTTCTCTCGATATATTTTCCTGGCCATGAGGCCCCTTTTCCCGGCGATTAATCAAGGGTGTTCCCCTCTCCGAGGGGATGTAAATGACGCCGTGACCTTTATGGCGTGGCGGGTTTCAGTCCCGACACGCACCACACAATCGTCTGATTAGTCAGATCGAGCACACAATAAATCGTCACTTTGTGACTGGCACGCCCACGCACTTAATAAACGCCAATAAACAAATAAATAACGATTTTATTAAATAAAAAGTGCGTCCACAGCTCCACAAAGCCAGGTTTATTAGAGTCGTCCTATATCCTCAATGGGTAGCAAACATTGTCCCGGTTATGAAAAAGGATGGAAAGGTGAGAATCTGTATCGATTTTCGGGACCTTAACCGCGCGTGTCCAAAAGATGATTTCCCCTTGCCTCACATTGACGTGTTGGTTGATAATACAGCAGGCTATGAAACTCTCTCGTTTATGGATGGATTTTCGGGATATAATCAGATCCGTTTGGCAGAAAAGGATCAGGAGAAAACGTCATTCACCACACCTTGGGGAACTTATTGCTATTTGGTCATGCCATTTGGTTTGAAGGATGCTGGAGCTACTTATCAAAGGGCTATGATGGCAATATTTCATGACATGATGCATGTATATTTAGAGGTGTACGTGGATGATTTATTGGTCAAATCTAAGACTAGGGCAGAACACCCGAAAGTTCTAGCTAAGGTGCTGCAGAGATCAAGAGAGTTCAATTTGAAAATGAATCTAAAAAAGTGCATATTTGGTGTTTCGTCAGGCAAATTTCTTGGTTTCATTGTGAGTAAGAGGGGTATTGAAATAGATCCCAACAATGCTAAAGCAATCAGGGAGATGCCACCTCCGAGAAATCTGAGAGAAGTTCGAGGTTTAATTGGAAGGTTGTAATTCATTCGTCGATTTGTGTCACAGCACTCACAAAGGTGCAAACCTTTCTACGAGTTAACTAAGTCAGGAGTAGAATTCCTTTGGAATTCTAAATGCCAAAAAGCTTTTGAAGGATTGAAAGAATATCTGGCCAATTCACCCGTTCTAATTCCACCCACGCCAGGTAGACCTTTAATCCTTTATGTCTCAGTCCTGGACGACTCCGTGGGAGCTGTCCTAGCACAAGCCGATGAAGTAGGCAAGGAAAGGGCGACCTATTACTTGTCCAAACTCCTCAACCCCTGTGAGCAGAAGTACACGGCTATGGAGAAAACTTGTGCCGCCCTTGTCTGGGTAGTGCAGAAGTTGAAACATTACTTTCTAGCTCATGAAGTCCATCTGATTGCCCGAATGAACCCTATCAAGTTCCTTTTGGAAAAATATGTCCTTACGGATAGATTAGCACGAAGGCAAAGCTTTCTTTCTCAGTTTGACATCACCTACATTCAGCAAAAGGTGATCAAGGGGTATGCTATAGCTGAGCATCTCGCTCACCATCCTCTTCCGAAATTTGACCCTGTCCAATCAGAGTTTCCAGATGAGGAACTAATGTCCATCAACCAATCAGATGATTGCATGTGGACGTTACATTTTGATGGAGCTCTGAATTCCCAAGGGAAAAGAATCGACATTGCCCTCCTGTCGCCTGAAGGCCTTACATTCCCACTGGCATATCAGCTCAAATTCCCCATTACCAACAATATAGCTGAATATGAAGCTCTTCTAGCTGGCCTAGAACTCGCTCATTCCTTTCGTATCACCGAATTACGAGTCGTAGGTGATAGTCAACTCATTCATCGCCAGGTGCTCACCAAATATTGCACTCGCGATCCCAAGCTCAAGCCATACCAAGAACTCACTGCTGCCTTTGCCAAATTGTTCGCCAAATTGATCTTTGTCCATGTCCCTCGTCATCAGAACATTCTGGCCGATGCCCTCGCCTCATTGGCATCATCTCTAAGGTTCCCTCTAGGAAGATGGTTTGATACCATTCACGTCTACAAGCGTCACGCCCCTGCAATCGATGACGCTTCATACGTAAATATCAAGGACAGGATAGCAAGAAAGGCCCTACAGGAAGAAATCCTTGAGAAGAGGGAAATTATGTTGATAGAATTAGAAGAAGAATTGGCTGATGAGGAGAAGCCATGGTTTTACGAAATTGCCAAGTATTGCAAAGATCAATCCTACCCTGAAGAAGCCACATCGGAAGATAGAAAAGCCATAAGGAGGGTGGGACAGAGGTACGTGCTGGTCGGAGAAGTGCTGTACAAGAGAAGTCTTACTGGTGTTCTTCTAAGATGTCTCGACAAAGAAGAAGTCTGGAAATGCGTCGAGGAAGCACACTCTGGTGTGTGCGGTGGCCATGTGAATAGCCAAATGCTTGCCAAGAAAATCCTTCGGCAAGGCTTTTACTGGCCCACCATGGAAGAAGATTGTGCCGTCTATGTCCGCAGCTGTGTCAAGTGTCAACTTCACGCCGATAAAATTCATTCCCCATCTTCTTCACTTCATCCAGTATCCTCCCCATGGCCTTTCTCCATGTGGGCTTTCGATGTCATTGGTCCTCTCGGTAATCCTTACTCCCTCACTAAGCAAAAATCATTCATCCTTACCGCAACGGAGTACTTTACCAAATGGGCCGAAGCCGAAGCTTACGTGGAGGTTAAAGCATCAACAGTCTGCAAATTCATCATGAAGAACATCATCGCCAGGTTCGGCATTCCAAGCACGATCATCACCGATAATGGACCACAATTCATTTCTCAGGACCTTCAGGACCTCTGCAAAGGTATAAAATTGCATTGCATCATTCATCACCTTATTATCCACAAGGTAATGGACAAGCAGAGGCTGTAGCGACACGGATTCCGGATACCCGGTGCACCCGGTATAAATACCGAATACACGTGATACCACATGGGACCCGCGAGGCCTCCCAAGCGCGGGAAAGCGCCGAAGGGATAAAAGGCATGTGTAGAGTACATTGAAGCCACAGAGATATAACAGTAAGCAAGTAAATTTCATTAGATTGGATTGCTAAAGTAGCAGAAATAAAATTACAGCTTCATTAATAAATGTTTAACAATTAAACACAGAGTCCAGCCCAAAGGAAAGACAACAAGTCTAGCACAGTACAGTACGACAGAAGAAACGTACACAGAAGTCGGGAGAAACCCGACGCAGGTACGGCTGGCAGCTACAACAGCAAGCGAGCACTCCGCCAGGAACAGCAGAGGCAGACGGCGAAACCCACCTGAAAAGCAGCAGGGGTGAGTCTCAACAGAAACTCAGTAGGGGTCACGCGGATCCCCACTGGACAGCGCACAAAAGCGAAGGCAACGGAAGCAACAACAAAGCAGCAGGAACAGCAGGTGTAGCAAAGCAGGAAAAGCTACACTACAAAGCTGTAAAGGAACAGACGGGAAGTAGGAGTAGGGAACACGCAGGAGAGGGTGAGAACCCGCACCAAACAAGCGGCTGCTGAACTAACCTCAGCACCCCAAACTACTCCAAACAAAAGGCAACAGATGGATGACCCTGAACTCACACAGAAGGGTACACCAGTCTGTCAACCAGCCCAACAAAGGCGAAGGCGAACGCCGACGCCGAGAAGCAGACAAAACACGACAGAGAACGTCGTGCACAAAGCCCCACGCACGAACAGAACACCGTGCGGACAACAAAACACTGACCCCGAGTGCAGCCACGAACGGGCAACTCGCAAAGGTCACAACGCGCAAGAAAACGCGAAGAGCTACGCGTCACGTGACGGAAGCACCCCCTTAGAAAGCCAGCTGCGTCCACTGACGTCTTATGCCGCACCTCAAGTGTCTCACCTACAGTACTGCTGTAACAACAGCAGAGACAGAGACACAAGCTGAACCAAACAGGAACAACAAACAAGTAACTAGTCAGGGTCACGCCCGTCGACGTAAGTCCTCCGTCCCTGACCACGTGTGCACACACTGGCTATAGTCTAAGCCAGGTCCTCTAGCTAGTATTCTCCCTCGGTAGGACGCCACCGTTGACTAGGAGCCCGCGGAACTAACTAAAAACTGCTCACCGGGAAAATCCCTCCGCCATCCGCTAGCGGGTCGGCACCTCTAGGCCTTAGGTCACACAAGTGGAGGCTTCACACGACACAGAAGCTCAAACACAAGTGCCGAAGTACAGACAGGCAACCACGCCCCTCAACACGTACTTCGAGGCACCAAATGGCAGCATCGCCACTGCCGACAACTCAGGACAAGCAACTAGACCTCCTACGCAACGATCCTTGAGTCAAACGACTAAACGGCAAGATCGTCACAACCAGCGGAACAAGCCGCCAATCGGTCTAATCCTAAGCCAGAGAAACCACGCTCCGCAGAAAACAACACACGGAGACCTGAGGGAAACATCAAGAACCCTCAGCACAGCTGGACACGCAAACCGAGGTAGAACAACACCTCGAAGCATCCAGAAGCAGTGTCTCGGATAGGACAGAACCGCCAAGACACGCACAAACAAGGCCACATGTCAACCACTGGGTCAAACCGGGTTGACCGAAACCAAACAACAAGAGCATACAAGAGTAGGATTAAGAGTCCTACCACAAGTAAGAAGACTCCTGGCTACCTTACAACGTAGTCTTAACCCTCATAGGACATCAAGAGACATCCACGGGACAACGGGCAGACCACTAGGCCAAGCCAAGACACACAGAATCATCGGGCGAAAAACCAAGGCACAAGGGAAGTAACGCACAGGCCCTAGACCGTTATTAGCAAATGACGGTCTAGCTCAGGGCCGTTATTTCCAAAACGACGGACGGACACCAGGCCGTCACACACCACCCTGATAACCTACAAAACCACACAAAAGCCAAGTAACGCACGGCTCTAGGAGCGTTACAAGCAAATGACGCACGGGGTCCCCACCGTCACATCCAACGGTGCGGCAAACGCAAACCAACGTGAAGTAACGCGCGACGCCAGGCGCGTTACTCACAAACGACGCGGCAGGAGAGGGCCGTCAGAGACAAATGACGCGCAGGGGTCTATCCGTTACACCCAACGGCATAGCCACCCTCAACCCAGCACAACAGCAAACGACGGACGGAGGCATGCGCGTTACTCACTAACGACGCACAGGGTCCCCACCGTCACATCCAACGGTGCAGCAAACCCAGCTCTGCCAAAGCAGAAAGTAACGGCCAGGGGCTCCACCGTTACTCTCAAACAACGGATGAGGCTCCGACCGTTGAAGGCACCGCCTCAACGAGTCAACGTCAGTCAACTGGCAAGCAACGGCCTGGGCAAGGCGCGCCGCTTCCATCTAACGCACTGGGTCCAGTGCATTAGATCAACCGACTTAACCTCAACACAAAACGACAAGAAGGAAAGTAACTGCCAGGCACTGGGGCGTTACATGGAAATAACGCTCCATCCTGGGGCCGTCGCTTACCCAGAAGCAAAAGAGCTAAAAACAACACAGACCAAACGACGGTCAGTCGTAGGGCCGCTAAATCAAGTAACGGTCGCTGGCATGACCGCCACTTCGGTCACGGCGGGAAAACATAGGAATGGCCGGATCGGCCCGTTCCACGCCCCATTCACGCCGAAACGCAGGGGAAACACACCGCAACGACAAAAAACAACACCAAGGGGCTCCAAACCCCACATGCACGCACAAAAACGCAAGATTCAGGCAATTTTACCAAATCAACCCTAAATGGGTCACCGAGGTTCCCGGGCTTCTACCGGCCTCGAATGAACACCAAATCGCACGAAAACTACGTGGATGGGATTCTAACATCCCTGCGGTCATTTAGAAACTAACTGAACCGCAAACGGTCACCGTTTACCGGCCGACCCTAAAAACCACGAAAATCACGGTTTAGGCAAAACAAGCCCAAACACGCTCGTTTCCTAGCCGAACGACGTGCAATGGCAGGGAAAACGAAGGGGACGAAGTAAGGATCCGTCACCCTACCTCCACCGAAGAAACTGTGCCCCGAAGGGACTAAACCACGCCGAAAACCACTCGCGAACCGATTTCACCGGCTTTGAATCCACCGTACGGGATCGCGCCAGAATCGATCCGATCCTCGCTCCATCGCCCATCCAACCAGCTCCACGGCCTCACCGCCTCGCCCACCTACGCCTCCGTCTGCAGCCGGAGCCGGAAAGGGGAGAGAACGAGAGAGAACGGGAGAGAGAGAGACGGTCGCGCGAATGAGAAGGAGAGAGAGAAAGAGAAAAGAAAAAGGAAAAGAAATTAGGAAATTAGGAAATTTTCCTAATTTCCGAAAATTCCGAAAATGCGCCGAAAATGCACAAATTCAGAAAAATACGCAAAAATAGTCGAAACGACCGGCTCGACGAGTACATCGTCGCTGTAGCATCCACGAGCTCGAGAATCGACAAACAAACTCACCGTAGGCTTCCGTAACTAGTACGTGAGAAAAACCCACACGGCTCGTCAAACTCAACTCGGAAGCCACAAAAGCGAACCGAAACTCAACGAAACCAATCCGAAACAGATCCGAAAGATCCAACAAAGATCCAACAAGATCCGCAAAAGATCCATCAAGATCCAGGGCATTACATCCTCCCCTCCTTTAAGAATTTCGCCCTCGAAATTAAGGACTAACAAAGGAGAAGCAAGGGAGAGCAACCCAACAACACAAATCTCGGAAAAACACAGCTCAGAGGAACAGCGTCAGACCACAATTACAGGTACACACTCTAGCTTCCAAGACAGCAAGTCTACAGCACGAGTACGGCACCAAAGTGAACACATCTGACACCTCCGAAGCAAGGGCAACGTCGTTTATGTCTCACAGGGCAAGAGACACGACAGCCACAACAATCGAGAACCAACACCGAAAAACACAACAACAACACGGCAAGCAGCAGCTTACACAAGGAGACACAGTCCTCACAGCTGACAGCTCGACCACATCATCGGCTCTAGTGCCAAAGGCAACAGGGAACACCTGGCACACAAAACGCCAACGACAACAACACCACTGGACCAGAAACACAATCAAGTCAGTACTCACTCAGATATCGCATCTGATCGAGTCGCAAGCTAACTCCACCGGAGAAAAGGGAGCACAGCAAAGCCAACTGACAAGACCATGGTCCAAGACAAGAACACAAAATCATAAAGAAACAGCGCCAAAACAACACAACGGCAGCACCTGCAGAATTTCAGCTCCGCACAACACACAGAACCACGGAACACACCTGCAAGCAGGGTCACAACAAGGCACAAGAACAGCTGAGCACACAACCACACAAGAACGGGTTACGCATCAGACTGCTCGCCAAGAGAAGACCCACAACAACGAGAAACGACAACAATCTCGGGGAACGCAACTCAAGGACTAGCAACACGCCTCAAGAGCACAACACCCAAGAAGGAAAAAGCAGAGCAAAGGGTACTTAATCAGCAAGGAATGCCAACCAATTCCCCAACACTCACACAATTGCCAATGCCAACACAAGAAAAACCACAAACAAAGGCACGGCAACTGATGACATCAAGGCACGAGAAGCCAAGACGGAGTCACATCGAGAAAGAAAGAACGTCTCGACAAGTGGGTAGCCAACCCACACACAACAGCTGTACTCTCAACAACGTGCACAGGCAACAGAATAACATCGGTAATCGCATCTCAGCACACACCAGCGCCATCGCAATCAACAAGATCGCAATTCACACGCCACGAGCACCGATCCAACGAATAGCCGAACACAAGGAGCCTAAGTGCAACAAAAAAAGAGCACCAGCTTCAGCACAAAGCACAAGGAAAGCATCAATCTCAGCTTACCTTCACGTCCTGACACAATAAATGAGCCTTCACAATACATCGGCCGTTAGACACAGCACGACAATTACGGTACACAACAGCTCTTAACACCATTACGGAGTCCAAAGCCAAGCAACCGTACAACAAGAAGCAGATCAGACTCAAAATAAAGCTGTCTACGCTTAAGCAGACACAGGACAAAGGCAGCACTAAGACAACAATTCCAAGGTAAACTTCGGAAAAGCATCACCACGAAGGACGAGAAGCAACAAGCTCAACAACAACAGCTCACCAGGAAGGGAAAATCCTAGGTTCGCTCGAGCAACTTCTCAATCGAGGCAACACGATAACGAAACAATCGAAACAACAATGCATCAGGAGCCAAACAGACTCAAGCCGGGATAACCAAAGCAACGTAAGAACGTGCATGGCCATCACACCAACGCTAAAAGTCACAAGCCACCTGAGCAAAATACAGAAAATAGCTCGAACAATGCACTGCAGGTTCATGCCAACCGACAAACACTGCCAAGCGCAACACGATCGAGACCAACTTCAAAACGAACAAAGCACATCGTCACATCCAGACGAGAGCAAAAACCATCTCGTACAGTGCCAACCAAGCACGTACAAGACCACACACGAGAAGCACTGCGATAAACCATCGCAACACCTACGCCAGTAAGAGACTGTACTGGGCCTAAGGACTCTGGAAACTGCATATCTCGGATTCCCATGTACTTCACACAACAACGCTCTGATAGCTCAGAAAAGAAACTCCGAACATCTCAGAACACTGCTCTGATACCACCTGTAGCGACCCGGATTCCGGATACCCGGTGCACCAGGTATAAATACCGAATACACGTGATACCACATGGGACCCGCGAGGCCTCCCAAGCGCGGGAAAGCGCCGAAGGGATAAAAGGCATGTGTAGAGTACATTGAAGCCACAGAGATATAACAGTAAGCAAGTAAATTTCATTAGATTGGATTGCTAAAGTAGCAGAAATAAAATTACAGCTTCATTAATAAATGTTTAACAATTAAACACAGAGTCCAGCCCAAAGGAAAGACAACAAGTCTAGAACAGTACAGTACGACAGAAGAAACGTACACAGAAGTCGGGAGAAACCCGACGCAGGTACGGCTGGCAGCTACAACAGCAAGCGAGCACTCCGCCAGGAACAGCAGAGGCAGACGGCGAAACCCACCTGAAAAGCAGCAGGGGTGAGTCTCAACAGAAACTCAGTAGGGGTCACGCGGATCCCCACTGGACAGCGCACAAAAGCGAAGGTAACGGAAGCAACAACAAAGCAGCAGAAACAGCAGGTGTAGCAAAGCAGGAAAAGCTACACTACAAAGCTGTAAAGGAACAGACGGGAAGTAGGAGTAGGGAACACGCAGGAGAGGGTGAGAACCCGCACCAAACAAGCGGCTGCTGAACTAACCTCAGCACCCCAAACTACTCCAAACAAAAGGCAACAGATGGATGACCCTGAACTCACACAGAAGGGTACACCAGTCTGTCAACCAGCCCAACAAAGGCGAAGGCGAACGCCGACGCCGAGAAGCAGACAAAACACGACAGAGAACGTCGTGCACAAAGCCCCACGCACGAACAGAACACCGTGCGGACAACAAAACACTGACCCCGAGTGCAGCCACGAACGGGCAACTCGCAAAGGTCACAACGCGCAAGAAAACGCGAAGAGCTACGCGTCACGTGACGGAAGCACCCCCTTAGAAAGCCAGCTGCGTCCACTGACGTCTTATGCCGCACCTCAAGTGTCTCACCTACAGTACTGCTGTAACAACAGCAGAGACAGAGACACAAGCTGAACCAAACAGGAACAACAAACAAGTAACTAGTCAGGGTCACGCCCGTCGACGTAAGTCCTCCGTCCCTGACCACGTGTGCACACACTGGCTATAGTCTAAGCCAGGTCCTCTAGCTAGTATTCTCCCTCGGTAGGACGCCACCGTTGACTAGGAGCCCGTGGAACTAACTAAAAACCGCTCACCGGGAAAATCCCTCCGCCATCCGCTAGCGGGTCGGCACCTCTAGGCCTTAGGTCACACAAGTGGAGGCTTCACACGACACAGAAGCTCAAACACAAGTGCCGAAGTACAGACAGGCAACCACGCCCCTCAACACGTACTTCGAGGCACCAAATGGCAGCATCGCCACTGCCGACAACTCAGGACAAGCAACTAGACCTCCTACGCAACGATCCTTGAGTCAAACGACTAAACGGCAAGATCGTCACAACCAGCGGAACAAGCCGCCAATCGGTCTTATCCTAAGCCAGAGAAACCACGCTCCGCAGAAAACAACACACGGAGACCTGAGGGAAACATCAAGAACCCTCAGCACAGCTGGACACGCAAACGAGGTAGAACAACACCTCGAAGCATCCAGAAGTAGTGTCTCGGATAGGACAGAACCGCCAAGACACGCACAAACAAGGCCACATGTCAACCACTGGGTCAAACCGGGTTGACCGAAACCAAACAACAAGAGCATACAAGAGTAGGATTAAGAGTCCTACCACAAGTAAGAAGACTCCTGGCTACCTTACAACGTAGTCTTAACCCTCATAGGACATCAAGAGACATCCACGGGACAACGGGCAGACCACTAGGCCAAGCCAAGACACACAGAATCATCGGGCGGAAAACCAAGGCACAAGGGAAGTAACGCACAGGCCCTAGACCGTTATTAGCAAATGACGGTCTAGCTCAGGGCCGCTATTTCCCAAACGACGGACGGACACCAGGCCGTCACACACCACCCTGATAACCTACGAAACCACACAAAAGCCAAGTAACGCACGGCTCTAGGAGCGTTACAAGCAAATGACGCACGGGGTCCCCACCGTCACATCCAACGGTGCGGCAAACACAAACCAACGTGAAGTAACGCGCGACGCCAGGCGCGTTACTCACAAACGACGCGGCAGGAGAGGGCCGTCAGAGACAAATGACGCGCAGGGGTCTATCCGTTACACCCAACGGCATAGCCACCCTCAACCCAGCACAACAGCAAACGACGGACGGAGGCATGCGCGTTACTCACTAACGACGCACAGGGTCCCCACCGTCACATCCAACGGTGCAGCAAACCCAGCTCTGCCAAAGCAGAAAGTAACGGCCAGGGGCTCCACCGTTACTCTCAAACAACGGATGAGGCTCCGACCGTTGAAGGCACCGCCTCAACGAGTCAACGTCAGTCAACTGGCAAGCAACGGCCTGGGCAAGGCGCGCCGCTTCCATCTAACGCACTGGGTCCAGTGCATTAGATCAACCGACTTAACCTCAACACAAAACGACAAGAAGGAAAGTAACTGCCAGGCACTGGGGCGTTACATGGAAATAACGCTCCATCCTGGGGCCGTCGCTTACCCAGAAGCAAAAGAGCTAAAAACAACACAGACCAAACGACGGTCAGTCGTAGGGCCGCTAAATCAAGTAACGGTCGCTGGCATGACCGCCACTTCGGTCACGGCGGGAAAACATAGGAATGGCCGGATCGGCCCGTTCCACGCCCCATTCACGCCGAAACGCAGGGGAAACACACCGCAACGACAAAAAACAACACCAAGGGGCTCCAAACCCCACATGCACGCACAAAAACGCAAGATTCGGGCAATTTTACCAAATCAACCCTAAATGGGTCACCGAGGTTCCCGGGCTTCTACCGGCCTCGAATGAACACCAAATCGCACGAAAACTACGTGGATGGGATTCTAACATCCCTGCGGTCATTTAGAAACTAACTGAACCGCAAACGGTCACCGTTTACCGGCCGACCCTAAAAACCACGAAAATCACGGTTTAGGCAAAACAAGCCCAAACACGCTCGTTTCCTAGCCGAACGACGTGCAATGGCAGGGAAAACGAAGGGGACGAAGTAAGGATCCGTCACCCTACCTCCACCGAAGAAACCGTGCCCCGAAGGGACTAAACCACGCCGAAAACCACTCGCGAACCGATTTCACCGGCTTTGAATCCACCGTACGGGATCGCGCCAGAATCGATCCGATCCTCGCTCCATCGCGCATCCAACCAGCTCCACGGCCTCACCGCCTCGCCCACCTACGCCTCCGTCTGTAGCCGGAGCCGGAAAGGGGAGAGAACGAGAGAGAACGGGAGAGAGAGAGACGGTCGCGCGAATGAGAAGGAGAGAGAGAAAGAGAAAAGAAAAAGGAAAAGAAATTAGGAAATTTTCCTAATTTCCGAAAATTCCGAAAATGCGCCGAAAATGCACAAATTCAGAAAAATAAGCAAAAATAGTCGAAACGACCGGCTCGACGAGTACATCGTCGCTGTAGCATCCACGAGCTCGAGAATCGACAAACAAACTCACCGTAGGGTTCCGTAACTAGTACGTGAGAAAAACCCACACGGCTCGTCAAACTCAACTCGGAAGCCACAAAAGCGAACCGAAACTCAACGAAACCAATCCGAAACAGATCCGAAAGATCCAACAAAGATCCAACAAGATCCGCAAAAGATCCATCAAGATCCAGGACATTACAGAGGCCACTAACAAAACATTGATTAAAATCATAAAAAAGACATGTGAGTCTAAAAAGTTCTCAGATTGGTCAGAAAAGCTGATTGAAGCTCTATGGGCCTATCGCACTTCAATCCGTACTCCCACTGGGAAAACCCCGTTCGCCCTCACTTATGGGATGGAGGCGGTAGTTCTGTACGAAATTCTGGTCCCCTCCCTGAGAGTACAATTGGATAAGGACCTCCCCCTCGACGAACGTCGTGATTCACTCCTTGCCCAATTGGAACTCTTAGATGAGAAACGGCTGGCCGCTGCCGAGCATGCACGGGTATATCAAAACAGACTCACACGTTTTTATCAAAAGAAGGTCATTGAAAGGAAATTTCAAGTCGGTGAAATGGTAGTGAAAAGAATGTTTGTAAAACCTGGTGGGCCGCGTTCTAAACTCCAACCCAATTGGGAAGGACTGTACGTGATTTAGGCTGTGCATCCTGGCAACGCCTATAGGCTAGTCAATGCTGAGGGGATCGAGTTATCCCACCCTTGGAATGGGCTTTATCTTAAGAAATACTACCCTTAGATAGGTGTACATAGTGTCAAAAAATGATGAAACAACAACAATAAAAATAGAAAACAATGAAAATAACAAAAATATATATATATACAACAACAAAAGATAAAAAAATAGAATAAAATGAAAAGAAGAAAAAAAATAGAAAATTCAAAATGCTAATGCCCGGAGATCACCATGTAGTTAAGTCATTGCATTCAACCTCCGTGTTGGGATAGGGCCTATTAAGACTTGGTAGGTTCCGGGTCTTGGTTTGCCAGAACCGTGGGGATCCCTGTCCGGCTAGTTCGGCTTATGCCCCCCTCAAAAGGGGCAACATACATGTACACATGTGTTCTATGAAAGATCGGTAGCATCGCTCATGGTGAGGCCTCACCTAGAAGGTCTCCAGAATGATTAAATCTTCGTTCTCTCTCTCTTCGACCGAATGAGACAGCCGGTGCCCTTAAAACGCTGAGCATGGAAAACACGAACACAACCCCTAGGGCAAGAGTAGGGCCCAATTCTTTGAGCATGGGTCAGAGCACGAGAAGAGGGCAGTGTCCCCGTAGGCATCCAAGAGGGATTTCATAATGTCAAGATACTATGTCCCTCGCAAAAATCTGTCAAGAAAAATCAGAAAAGAAGAACAAAATCAAAGTCAAGTGAAAAGCCTGGTCGTAACCTTGCCTGATCCCACAAATGAAACCCCTTTTGACTGAAAGTCAAATTCTATACAAGAGGGGCCATGAGATGTGAATGCTCGAGATTTGGTCTGAAGTTGTCCGAAAGGGAGAGTTAAGTGTGCCCCTACTGGCTCGCCGGGTTAACGGTTTTACCGGTCCTCTCAGGAGGTTTGCCCCTAATACTCTTCCTTCTTCCCCTGAAGATAAAGGCTCAATGGAGTTCCTGAAGGGTGAAACTCACCAAAGTCTGCAACCACCTTTCGACACAAACGTATGGTTGTCCATCTTGGAAAGCAGAAGTCATTGTCAGAGTCTCCGTGTTTCTGGCCGGTCAAGACCCTTATCTACCATCTTAATGTCTTCTAAGCCTAACCTCGGGCTTAGACCAATGCAAGCGCGTCACCTATGGGTGCGACGGCGTCTGATTCCGGGTCAGCGTCGCGCGGTTGGTCATTTGGGTTCCAGGGTGTTCCATTACATATCATCTAGAGTTGTGAGGAAATAGACCCGGGTCGGGCAAATCATTTACCTCAAACACTTTTTGGGTGAATCCCTGTGGTCGGAAGCAACTGGGAGCCTAAGCATGGTATGACGGTATTGTCATCAGGGTAAGTCTTAGTCGGCGGGATTATCATTCGAGGAGTCTAGAGGCCCAAATCAACTTAGACGTGCACTTAGGATGCCTGAGAGGTTAGCAAGAAACCCCCATTCTCATGCAGGTTAGATGTTATATCAAGTGGTCATCATGCATTAGCAAAAACAAAAAAAATAAACAAACCAAAAACAAACAAAAAATAACAAATCCAAAAATCCAAAAAAAAGCAAAAAAATGTACATGCACAAAAAAAATGGAAATATAAAAGACCAAAAAAAATAAACAAACAACAAAATATAAAAAAATGAATACACCTACAAAAACAAAACAAAAATCACATCTTCGCATGATCGCATTTGTATGCACCATTCATTTTAAATTCTCGTTTGCATCCGTGTGCTTGTCTGTCGCATTCATCATCCTTTTTTATCATTGCCTTTGTTAGTAAAGGCTTGCCCCTTGACTCGTTATCAAGAATAACTCAAAATCACGTTTGTTTATTGAGCAAGGGGCAAGTCAGAGCAGAAATGCTAACTTGTTTGCTTAGATGTGTACATGGATTCGGGAGATCAGAAAGAAGCAGAGAACCAAGCATAAAATATTTTATTCCACTCCCACTCAACAAAAACAAACAACAAGAGAGAGCCTACATTAGCTCCCACCCTCCTTCTCTACATTACTCGTCTCGCCGCTTTCTGGACGAGAAACTCTAGAAGGTGCTATCCAACCATGAAAAGCGGTACTTCTACCGCTTTGGGGTCCTCTTTCTATCTCCACTCCCCGACGTCGATCTGCGGGAGCAGCAAAGAAGCTACTAACACGAAAGCCACGCTCTCGTGCCCTTCGGTAGCGTTCCTCGCCATCCTTCAGCCACTGCTCGGCGAGACCGAGACTGGTCCTCAATTCAAATAGTTGGGCCTCCAGGGCCCTCCTCTCCTCTTTCTCGACTGATCTTTTAGCCTTCTCTCTTTCCCTGTCCTTTTCCCTCTCAGCACGTTCTCTCTCTCTGTCATCCCTTTCCAGCTGAAGGGTGATCCTCAGCTCCATGGCGTCCCGAGAAAAATTATCATCTGAGCGACGCTGCAATTCCTCCTCCAGCTCCGCTATCCTGGCCTTCCCTTGTGATGCATGAGCAAACATCTCTTGCATCTCTTCGGCCTGCCATATCCGTCATTTCAGGGGTGTGATGAGACATAAACAGAGAAGCTCGGATAAGAAGAACCTTCACCTGCGCGGAAAGCATTCCCTCTGCCTCCGCGGCGCGCTGTGTTACACGGGCAAGCTGCTCATGGAGCGAATCTAGTTCCGACGAAGGAATCCATAGACTGGAAGAAGCACCCTCTGCCCCTACTGCTGGTAGGGTTGCGTCCAGTCGAGCGCGCTATGATAGCAAGAAGTGACAGTGAGTGGCTAAACACTAAAACCTATGGGTATAATTAGGAATATGCATTTGCATACATACTCACCGAGACATGTAAAGCCTCACGGGTGTCACCCAACTCTCCCTCCGTGTCCGCCAATCGAGCCCGCAAGTTCGCTATCATGGTATCACGGGCATCCTAAACCCATGTCATAGAGTCAGCATTACATTTAGAAAAATGATAAAAAAATAAAAAAAAAATGATCAAAAAGTGAGAAAGGAGATATACCTCCACAAGTCCCTCAGGATGGAGTCGCTCTGCATACATCGCCCTATAGAGACGTAGATAATCTTCACTATCCCGGGCGTGCAACTCCACGAGCGTGCCACCCCGCTGCCAATCTTCATATTGTTCGGGGAAGCGCACCCGCCAGTCGACACAGGTTACCGGCCCACATGTTTTCCTCCCGACGCGGGGTGGTGCGGTCATATCTACCCATTCCTGGGCAAGCCCTAGAGTCCTCATGACCAATCGTAGCCGGAGTGGCTCGATTTCATTCAGGCAGTGGACCCAAAGGTCCCGACCAAATCGAGGGTGACCTGCGATGACCCACGGTTGGTCGACATCGACCAAGCCCGAGTAAGGCCTCCAGATCACCTGCGTTGGCATGCGTGTATCTCCTTAATCACTCAAAAGAACCAAAAAAAAAAGAGAGACAAAAGAAAAGATAAAAAAAATGGAGTCCTACCATCTCTGCGGGGAACTCTTGCAGCTCACGCCTTAATACCATCAGCTGGTAAGATAGAGAGGCTGTGCTCATAATGGGTTGCCACCGCCGAGCTAGTGGTGCCACAGCCACACGCCACTGTCGAGCTCGCCCCATTGGGATGTAGTAATAACTCCATACCTGTGTCGTCACATGTCATCAGCATTTCATGAAATAGATTAGTTGCATAAATAAATAAACAAATAATTACCTGGAGAAATGGTATGAAGCCACTCACAGTCACCTCTCGATCTGTCCCTTGGGACAGACTTGCGAACAGATGCGCCAGCACGGCGGCTCCCCAGGCATATTGCCCTACCCTCTCTAGGTCCACCAAAAATTCTAGGTAATGACAATGGATGTCGTCTCCTTTGGAACCCAGCAGTAATTTTCCCAGCAGGAAGAGGAGGAATATCCTCAAGTCCATGTTTGATCTCTCCCAGCTATTGGCATCCACGCAGTACACAGCGCGGGACCCTCTTTCCGCTCTCTCCATGAACTCCTCCAAGGACTCGTTATCACGGTGACGAGTGTCAGTGAGCCCCAGTGCCTCCATGATAGATGCCTTGGCTATTGACCTATTCTTTTGGTCATTTAATTCCAGACCAAGAAGCTTCTGAGCCACTTCGCGATAATCGGGGTAGGTGACCCCGGTCACCGCCTCACCATCCACTCTAAGGCCGGTGATTCGGGCCACATCTTCGAGACTGGGCACCATGTGCCCCCAGGGCATCAAGAAGGCACGACTCTCTGGGTCCCATCTCTCGCGCAATGCTTGGATGAGGGCGAGGTCGAGCTTAATGGGTTCGATCCGGAGGAATGCACCAAACCCCATCGCATCTAGTCGAGTTTTCTGGAAGTCAGGCAAGCCTCGATAGGCGGCCACCACTAATTCCCATGAGATATGTGACCTCGTCATACTCTGTGGATTACACAAGAAATAAGAAGCGGGTGCATCATTGAAATAAAAATAGAAAGAGAATGAGAAAGGAAGAAAGGGATCATGAACAAATAGAGGGAAGAACTGGCTCGTTTACAAGCTCCGATTGGGTCCTCTCACTGAGCGGCCTTTCAACATCGGAGAATCTCCTGGAACTACCACTGGATCTGCTCCTCTTCGAGGAGCGGGAAGACTCGCCCTCCACCCTAAAACTGGACTCTCCCTCCATCTCAGAGAATGAGAAACTCTTACTCCCGTCGACTTTTCACTCTTCTAACCAGTCTCCACAACTCCGTGCTTTCAAGTGAAGCAGGCGGGGGGAGTATTTATACGATTAAAGGGATATGATCCAGCTCTGTCTCAGTTCCTCTTGCAATGGGCCTTGTAACAAAGCACCCATCTTTCACTCGAAGTGAACAAGGTCGGGGGCGTAGCTGGTTGATTCACACCCTACACCTCTAGGTTCCCTGTGTTCATCGTGATTCAAATAAATCTGAGATGAGGTCATCTACATGGAGAAAGGACAATGTAGGTCGACCTCTTCGAATCCGGGAGTGGACTCATCCACAGGAGAAAGGACAATGGAAGTCGACATCTTTGAATCCGGGAGCGGACTCGTCTACATGGAAAGAGGACAGGAGGGCGGTTGGCATCTTTGAATTCTGTGGTACATCATTAAAATTTGTGATGGATTCTCCCGAAAGAAATGCCCAATGAGTCTGAGACATGATCCGTTATCTCAGGGGAGATCTGTTAAACACGTCACATGAGGACGGCATGGAAAGAAGAGGCGTAGAAGAGAAGGAACGCATGGAGGGCAAACCCGTCGCATGAGAGCATGTCGTTCCATTCATACGTCTATATAAACTGTCGTGTTCACCGTGAGAAGAGAGCGGGTGTATGAGCAACTTGCCAAATCTCGCACTACCCCCTTGGTCGTCCCTCTCCTTTCCTAGGAGGGAGGTCCCTGGGAGGTCATCTAGAGCTCTGCGACGTTGTAATTGTCACATCGTATCGCGCATTCTCACCCTCTCTGGTAGCGCTCGTCGCCCTCCTCTGGCCTCTCTCGCGACCCCGACGGCCGCGAAGCTCTTGAACCCGAGGCTGTTTGCTGAGCCGCCCCCTACTCTGCAATGGAGACTACACCAACCCCAAGAGCTCCTCTACCGTGAGCTCCAACTCTCCTCCAAACGACAGTGACTCTGAAGGAGTGACATGTCCGAGCGCTGTGTCTTCCGGAGCTTCATCACTTGGGCCTCACGTGCCCTCCTCTCGTCTCGATCCCGATGTCGCTTTATCCACTCCTCTTTCCATTCTCTCCCAGTTTACTTCTCTCCTCGCCACCTGAAGAGAAATCCTCAGCTCCATGACATCTCAGGGCATCTCCGCATACTGTAGTTGCCTCAGTCCCCCAGATCCTATTCGGTAACGGCCGACCATCACCCGACGTCCGCCATTCCAGTCACAAAGAAAAGGAGGGGAGAGACTGAAAGAGAGTGCAATGGCATTAAGGCTCTGCATTCATTTTAAGATAACATACATCAGGGTTTGGACACCTCAGGCCTCAGTTTCCCGAGCTCCATTACATAAGCCTCCCATAGCTCTCGATCCTCACTCACAGATACCGTCACGTTCCTCGGAATGCTTGCCTTCCACGAAGCTTTGATCACCTTCACATCCTTCGCATCATCCTCCGTGCCCAACTTTCTCTCCTTAATCAGAGGAAGGTTGGATGGCATGGGAAGAGAGTGCCGAGGAAGGCCAATTTGCAGGCAGCACCGGTGCGAGCTGTAAAGAACAAATTTGGTTGCACCGATAAGATGGAGTTCCGCATCAGGAGAAGATCGCGTGAGAAGCCCACATGAAAGTAAACATGCTGGCACACAAGTGAACATCTCTCGCGCCAAGAAGCTGAAGTGAGTACGCCAGTCGCCGCGTGTCTTCAGACAGGGCATGCGATTGGCCACCTTCCCACTAAAGCCCAACACATCGGCCATGTAATGGAGGGGGCTTTATTCGAAAATCCTGGAGGCGGTCTGTACCCCTGCGTAGTGATGAAATTTGAAGTGAAGATCAATCCAGCAGTTGAGGAGAAGCATGCACCCATGAGGAGGCCTACCCATGCTGGAAGCCGTGAGACCACTGTAAAGATGCGCGAGGACAGCAGGCCCCACTCTCCTTCCCTCCCAAAGTCCACAAATCGCTCCCAATTGGTCTTCCTCTACAATGTTGTCAGTACAAGGAAAGAGGAGAGCTCCGGCCAAACAAATTGTGAACCCTTTCATAAGCCCTTCTAAATGTTCATCATCTATCAACCCTTCTAAGGCAGTCACGGTCCAGTCTGCGAGCTTTTGCAGGTTGACTCCCTTCTGAGTCTGAACGCTCTTTATGGTTCCAGATGGCATAAAGCTTCCAAGAACTTTCTCGGTAGATACCCTCTTCCGCATCCGCGAAACCTTTATCCTGTCATCCTTCATCGACCTTCTTAAGCCTAGCAGAAGTTCTGCCTCCTCGAGGAGGACCGTTACCTCAAAAGTAGGGAAGATAAAAGTGTGGGTTTCCGGATGCCAAACATCTATCAATGCACCCAGGGCCGCCCAATCCATGTAGATCTTGTCATAATGCTTGGCATGGATCACCAACCCTTGGAGGTGCCATTTTGAAATAACGGCCCTCATACCGATGGTGATGTTGGACGTAAGCTTCGATAGCCAGGGCAGCTTTGAAAACTTTCTCGGGCCCGGAAAAAGAGGATACGGCTGAAAGGAAGGAAAAGAAAAGAATGAAAAAGCGAGGGAGAACTTATGAAGGAAACTAGGAGAAAGAGCCAACTTACCGCCCGTGAGAGAATCCTCTCGCTCAGATGGCCTTCAATGTCGGTCAACCTCCTGAATTCGCGGCCGAACTTGCTCCTCTTGGCGGGGCGGGAAGGCCCACCTTCCATCTCGAAAGGGCAGGATTTCTCTCCCATCTCAAAAAAGAGCTTGACTCCCCGAACCACCAATGGATGATCTTTTGCTAAGGATCAAAGGGGTACTTATAGTGAAAAAGGGGGGGTAAAAAGGTAAATGTAAAGCATTTATGACAAGTTACCGTGGTGAATTTTAACCGGATGAATCTTGTCTGATTCGCGTCGTGTTTTCCCCGGCTCCTGTATTGGTGTGCGGACGTCCTGTACAGTTGAATGTAATTTTACTTCTTATGAAATAAATCCTTCTTCACTGCTTGCTGTTCGGTGCAGGTTCCAAGAATAAAATGAAAATAAGAGAGCAAGAGGGCGCCATTGCCCTACCATGTCCCACCATCAGTCACCCCGGTGACTGACCCCACTGTGTTATGCATCCTACTATATGATATCTACGCTATTAGAGCACGTCAAGGACCTTATGCCTTGAATGAATCTGGAGTTTGAGTTCCCCTCTAACAAAAACAATGATAACTCCAGAGAAGTTCAGGACGTATGGATAGGCCGTTAGGTTGTGATAGCATGGGGATGATGGTTCCATTCGGTGAAATCGGTGCGTGGATAAATGGGCCCCGGCTCAGTATCGGCTCATCGAATCGGTATCCTGACCCGTCCTTAGCAGCTTAACAATATTATCCTTGGCTATCTTCTATTTTTAGTTTGTTTTAATTTTTCCTTTAAACCCAGCATGCATTCATGTAGGACTTTGATATCACTATGGAAGATCATTCATTTAACTCGATTGTGAGAGCCGCTGTGCTTAAATTCTTGACTAATACGTGATATTCCATTCTGAATCGAGTACTGAGTTTCTGTGAAACCATCTTGGGTGGTTGGCTGAAAGAGACCTTTGTTTGGATTTATCAGCTACCTTTTTTATTTACTCCATTGGACCCACCTTAGTCGCAGCACTTCCACATTGGCTGGTAACCGCTCCCCAAGGTGAAACCTACGGGTCTACGACTCAGGTACTTCCGCACCGATGAAGTTGGTCCCTCTTTCTGTTAGTCTTTTGTTATTTCCAGCCAAACAATCGTTGATTTCGGAGGACCTTTGTAAAGGTTGTTTCGTTGAAATTCAGGAAAGATTCCAATCACGTGGTGTTAAAAACGTGTCTCATCACACCTTGGCATCCACTTTTCAGTCCATTCTCCACTCCACTTCATTACACATCTATTTCCTTCCACTCCGTGTTATTCCCCTGTAAAGTAGACGCCAAGGCGGGACAGCTGTAGACACGGTATTTTAGCATTACGCTGAGCAGATCCCGTATTACACTAAGACGCCCCAAAGTGGCTCGCACGGTTAAGTTAGCTGAGTGACCTCCAATTTTTATCTGGTAAACCTCGATTGTCGTTTCTTAATAAGACTCATGTTAATGGGCTTGTGGCTATTCTCTTTTCCACATAAAAAAATAATAATAATACAAAAAAAATATGTGTGTTAATGGGCTTGGCCCATTCTTATTCTAAGAATAAATAAATAAAGGGAAGCTTATTAAGTGTTAATGGGCTCATGTGATCATGGGCCTGGCCCCTTCTTATTCTAAGAATAAATAAACAAATTTTAATAAACTTGACCCCATCCTTTATTACTTTTTACTCTCTTCCCACCTTATCCGGATCTTGCCCCCTCTCTTTAACACACACTCTCTCTCTCCCCTTCTCACCTCCTCCGTAACACACCACCCCATCGCAAGCCCCTCACGATACACACATACCCCCCCCCCTTTTGCATGCACCCACGAGGCCACCTATCCTCACCTCCACTCCACCCTCTCAACCCCCACGACAGCACACCTGCACCCTCCTCCCCATCTCACCATCGTGAAAGCCACCACGAGCCCCTCCTCCGTCTCACTTCCTCCCTCACCCTGCTAACCAAACTCCACTGCCACCTCTCCTTCTCCCTTTCCTCCTGCTCGCAACCGCACCCTTCACTGACCGCCCTCTCCACTGCAACCACCTCACCTCGCCACGAGACCACCGGCCACCTCCTTCTCCCTCTCTTTCTCTCCTTAGCCGCAAAACGCTCGCGTCCACCTCCTCCGCTACACCACCGGTCGCCCCCCTGCATGCAAGCCACCGCGACCGCCCACGGACGTCCACGCCTCCGGCCGCCCTCCGCCTGCCACCGGACGCCGCCCAGCCGCCTGCACGCCCCCGTCGCCCCCCTGCACCGCTCCGACGCCGCCCCGCCTCCTGCACGCAGCCAGCCGCCGCTCCGTCGCCCCCCTGCACCGCTCGCCACCGCCTCCTGCACGCCCCCGTCGCCCCCCCCCCCCTGCACCGCTCGCCACCGCCGCCTGCACGCCCCGTTGCCTCCGGCACCTCCACTGCGACCCCCGACTGCCACCTCCATCCACGTCGCCGCCCTCTCCACTTCAACGCCACCGCCGTCGCCCCCGCGGTCCCCGCCTCTGGCCGCCTCGCCGTCGCCCCTCCGGTCGCCGCTCCCGCCGTCGCCGCCGGACCCCCACCCCTCTCTCCCTTTCGCTCTCTCCCTCTCTCTCTCCGCTCGCGACCGCCACGGTCGCATGTGCTCTCTCTCTCTCTCCCCTTCTCTTTCCTCTCTCTCTGCTTCTCTTTCCTCTCTCTCTCTCTCTCTCTCTCTCTCTCTCTCTCTCTCTCCCTTTTTTTTATTTTATTTTTTATTCTTTTTAACTCCCTCTCTCTCTCCACCGTTCCCTCCCTCTCTTCCTCTCTATCTCTCTCTCCCTCTCTCTGCTTTTCTTCCCCCCCCTCTCTCTCTTTCTTCCCTCTCGATCTCTCCCCCACTTTCTCTTTCTTTTTTTTTATTATAATCCTTTTCTACCCCCTCTCTTACCCTCTCACGTTCTCTCTCCCCACCCCTCTCTCTGCTCTTTGACTCAATCCCTCTCTCATTTCATTTTTTTCCCTTCTTTATTTCCCCCCCTCTCTCTCCTCTCGCACCCCCTCTTTCTATCTCTCTTGTTTGTATTTTTTTTATTGTTTCTGATCTTACTCTCTCTACTCTCATCCTCTCTCTTTCCTTCTCTCTGCTCTCTCTCGTCTCTCTCTCTTTCTTCTCTCTTCTCATCTCCCCCTCCTGTCTTTTCCCTCTGTCTCCAGAAGCCACGCCCCCCCCTCCCTCTTTCTTTCTGCTCTCTTCTCCCCCTCACGTGCTCTCTCTCCCTATCTGTTATATAGATGTAGATTATCCTATATCTCTTATATCTCTTATATATCGTAGATATATATACTTTATATCATACACATAGATATGTATATACATATATATATATATATATATATATATATATATATATATATATATATACCTATATATATCTATGTACATATATATGTGTACGTGTGTGTTTGTGTAGGAGTACGTGTCTGTGAATGTATGCACGTGTTGATTTGAAGTGGAAAAGAGACTTTAAAGCTGTCCTGCTGCGCCGTGTGCCTGCACCATTCTCACTTTGCTGGAGAAGCTCACCCTCGAGCCCATCACCCATCTCCGAATAAGCTTTCTTCCCCCCTTCGTCCTCTACTTTTATTTAGTTAATTGCATGCATGCATCGTTCGCCATATTCATCAAATTCCTCTCTTTGAGAGAATCTTAGTCATTCATTCATCATATCGCTCATCCATCCATTAGTTCCAAAGGGGTTTCAAACACCACCAATCAGGTGCGTATCCGTTTATGTTATTTTCAATATCGGTTTCTAAAGAATTGGTACTACACCACCGTTGTCCTTATTTCGTTGTTATTTTTCTTTCGTTTGCTCTCTCTGTGAAGGGTTAACCAGTCCGGAAGTCCGCTTCTTCAATCGGCCGAGAGAGGAGGAGGAGCAACTCACATGTCCCCAGTTCGAGGATGAAATGCGACCTCCTGTTTTGAGGTACCCGGCTATCATGTCCCTCATCTCATTTTAATTCTTTCCCTTATTATTATTATTTGTTGTTAAATTTCCACCCTCACCCCTCTCTATTTTGTCTAAAAACAAGTCTATCTTCCCTCTCTTGTTGTTATCATATATCGTTAAATCTTCATTTCCGTTCTTTTCTGTTTTGTCTAGAATACGTCTCTCACTCTACCTATATTTTTCTTAGTGGTTTTTCCTTATATCATATTATCTTATTCTATCATCTACCTCTCGGTTTCTTTCTTCATCTTCTCACGTCTCTCTAAAGACATAAAAATATAAAAAAATAATAAAAGCAACAAAACCCCCCCAAAAAATATAATAACAAAAGATAAAATAAAACAAAAAGAATAATAAAATCAGGGTAACCAAAGAAGGCCCTCTTCGTCAGCCGGCCGACGGAAGAGGAAGAGAGGACCCGCACTGCTCCCGCTCCGGCGGTAAACGCGATCAGAACACTTCCTGTGGGGTTCTCGGCCCCTGGCGATCACATCCCCTTCCCCCTTTCTTTCCTGTCAATTTTCCCTTTTGTTTAAACCCCGTGGACGGAAGTAATTCCTCGCGGAGGTCCCTGCGACGGAAGTAATTCCTCGCGAAGGTGTACGTGACGGAAGTCATTCCTCGCGAAGCTTTTTTATTCTGTCATTTTATCCCTTTAATTTCTGTCTAAACCCTGCGACGGAAGTAATTCCTCGCGAAGGTGTACGTGACGGAAGTCATTCCTCGCGAAGCCTTTTTATTCTGTCATTTTATTCCTTTAATTTCTGTCTAAACCCTGCGACGGAAGCCATTCCTCGCGAAGGTGTACGTGACGGAAGTAATTCCTCGCGAAGCCTTTTTATTCTGTCATTTTATTCCTTTGATTTCTGTCTAAACCCTGCGACGGAAGTAATTCCTCGCGAAGGTGTACGTGACGGAAGTCATTCCTCGCGAAGCCTTTTTCATTCTGTCATTTTATTTCTTTAATTTCTATCTAAACCCTGCGACGGAAGTAATTCCTCGCGAAGGTGCACGTGACGGAAGTAATTCATCGCGAAGCCTTTTATTACTTATATTACAATAAGAACCCCGCGGAGAGTAATCTCTCGCGGTGGTCTTATGTATATATACTCATGTTTATTGTCTATATTACAATAAAAACCCTGTAAGGCCAATGTCTCGCGGTGGTTTCTACATACATGTTCATCACTGCTGATATTGCTATATTACTGCTAAAACCCCGCAAAGACCAATGTCCTGCGGTGGTATGCTTTTGCTCATATTATTCTTATAATTGTCTGAGCAGTGACACATTGTTACAAATTCAGTCTACGTGTCTCTCAAATCCTATTACGTATATTCTCAGATTCCTCGGTATATAAAAAGCTGCTCGCGGAACGGTAAGTCACGCTTACCAGGAAGGGGTCAGTTTGCGTGAGAGGGTCTTCGGACCCCTATCTCCGCCGTGTACCGGAGTCTGATAAGTCTACCTTCCTTGTGATCCACCATAATGTTTCTTGCAAGTCACACTTCCCATACTTCTCTCATATTACCCAGTAATCCATTCCTCATTCCTCTTTTCCTTCTCTCTCTGTTGCTACGGTCACGTCCACCACATTACATCTTGTGGATCCCGACGTCGGTGTGATTTCCCCGTCCACATCTCCTAGCATGAAATTTTGAGGAAGATTTAGTCCTATGTATAAGGAACAAAAACCTTTAAAGAACTTACCGGAAATAATGTCGTCTTACCTTGATTCCAGGCGACCTAATGTAGGGGTCGCGCAAGTCAAAACTAGATCCTATTTATAAGGTTTTGCTTGGGTTTGAGGATTAGATCGATTCTAGAGTCCTTGGTAAAGTTTAGATCGACTTCTGAGAGTCCTTAACACGTTTACTAGTCCTCCCATCTCGATCCCTAAGAGATAGACTATCAAAAATCCAATCTTTTTGCTCTTTCTTCACTTCACGGAACTGACAGGGTGTAACGGTCGAACCCTGGAGCGTTATATCCTTGTGACGGTCGCACGATAGACCGTTAGAGTCACTGTGCGCCGAATTTGAATTGAGTTCAAATTCTAATTTCGTCTTATCCACTTAATTATCTAAATAATTAGTATTTATCCTTAAATTCCGTGAATAAATTAATTATTCTTCTAGAACATGGGCCAAACATAATGGGCTTGGTCCTTAACTTCTTTGGGCTTTATTTATCAAAGCTAGATTAATTATTTATAATCAATTTAAGCTTTATAAATTCTTAATAAATTCTAGAAAATTTTTAAAATAATCCAAAAATTATTTATATAAATTTTGGGGCACTACAACCCCATATTTTTATTTTTTTATAGATAGAGCACACGAGGATTTGACTAAAAGGAAGAAAGAGATTTAAACTAATGAGAAAGGCTTAATAACAAAAAAAAATAAAAAGAATTTTTTTTAAATGCTGCAAAGCGGCCGGGAGGTAGGGGGGCGCCCGCGCTCACACACGCGGTCGCCCTCGAGCCCGCCCCCCTCGTGCGCACGCGTGCGCGAGCCCGCGTGGGCTGCCGCCTACCATTTTTTTTCATTTTTTCATGTAAACCCTTCTTTCATTTTTTAACACTTAGCCATATTATATTTTTTTTCATTTAACCCCTTCAATTTTTTAATTTTTAATTTTTACTTTTTTACGTTTGAACCTTCTTTTTTTATTTTCAACCCTTTTTTTTAACAATTAACCCTCATTTTTTTAAAAATGATGTTTATTATTATTTTTATTTATTTCTTCCTTCTTTAACTTTTAAATGTCTTTCTTTCTCTTATAATTAATTTTTTACCATGACTTAAATAAATTTAATATGATAAATAATTTAAATATTTAGATATAATCAATTTTTTTATTAATCAAATAAAATACTAAACTATGAATTCGTAGGGCATCACACCCTCTCCCCCTTAAAGAAAACTTCATCCTCGAAGTTTGGGGTTAGTTCACATACCGAACAATCGAGGGTACTTCTTCTTCATCTCTTCCTCTGGTTCCCACGTGGCCTTCTCATACGAGAGTTCCTCCATAATGCCTTTTGTGCAGTCCTCCGCCTGCTCAGTATCCTCTCTAGCTAACGTAAACACCCGAGCTGGCGCTCGGGGTCTCCCTACGGGTCCCGCTACTGCTGGTCTAGCTGTTACTGGAGCTGCTACTGCTGCTACTAGGTGTGCCGCTACATGCTACATCATCTAAGGACAATCTTAGATCATGTGGCCCATCTCGCCATAATGAAGACACATGCCGGTGGCGATCCAGCATACTTCCACGCCATGTCGCTTGCCGCAGTGTTTACATTCTGGTTTGTCGTTGTCTCTTGCTGGTGGCGTGACCTTCCCTGTCACGAATGATCGCGACGGATTCTCCATCACTCTTTTGCCTTTGTCATTTGGATGAAATGGTGCCGATGGTCTCTTTGTTGAATTTCTCTTCTCCTCTTGATATAATTCCATGTCGCTCTCTTGACAACATGCCGCACCGAGAGTCGCCTATATCGTAGTGAGATCCAGTGTAACTAGATGGGTCCGAAGCGACGGTCGTAGTCCCGCCACAAACTTCTTCACCTTCCTCCTTTCATCTCTAACAATATGTGGTGCATACTTTGATAATTCTGTGAACTTGGCCTCATACTCGAGCACGGTCATCGACCCTTGAGTTAGGGCCAGAAAGTCTTGCTCTAGCTTGTCTTGTACATGCTCCGGTATGTATTTTGCCGTGAATAGCTCCCTGAATTCTTACCAAGTAATTTCATGCTCTAGCCTATCAGGTTGATTCCTTAGCACAGACGGCCACCATACGTCTGCTCTCTCCTGTAGCATGTACGCCGCCAAACTTATTTTATCGTCATCCGCACATCGGATGACCCGAAAAATCTTCTCTATCTCGCGGAGCCAATTTTTAGCCATGATTGGTTGACTCTCCCCCTTAAAAGAGGGTGGAGCCATCCGTCGAAATCTCTCCATCATGGTCACCCCTCTAAAAACCTGCTCCTAGGGTGATGTTACCTGAGTTTGGAGTTGGGCCTGAAGAGCCGCCTGAGTATGAGCCTGGGTTTGCATAGCCTCAACCAGACCTTGCATGAACATTCCATAATCCACCAAAGGTGGTGGGGGTGGAGACGGGGGTCCTCTCGGCTCCTCCTGAACATCGGCATTCTGAACTGCACGACAACCTCCTCCCGCCATAGTCTAATAATACAATTATACGGTTAAGCTTTCATCATAACTACCTACTAGTTCAAGTCTTTTAAAATATGGATTAATCTGATGACCATTTATGTAAATTCTCAACCGTGGGTTCTGATACCACTCTCTGTGACGTCCCGACTCGTAAACCCGGTCCAGTCGTAAAGACTCACGTCGGATTCCGATCGAAACGTCACAGTGGGGTAACCCAAACGGTACATTACGGTAGAGAATTTTCATATAAATATTGAGATATCATTGTAGCAGAAATGAAATTACTCGAATCATCAGCTTACATTCAAATGAATTCATCCACATAGATCGAAATAAAGGTAACGATTTAATAAGTCATTTATTATATAACCAAAATTCACACACAAATTTTTTTTTCTAAGACATAACTACCTAAGATAATAACACGAAGTAAATCTAAGCCGCGGTCATAACACTACGAGATCACTCCTCGCTTTCTTCTACCGCTTCTCATGAAAATGTTCAACAGGGTGAGTCTACGAATAGACCCAGTAAGAGACTAGGCATAGTTCCCAGTCATAACAAGTATGAACATATCCAAAGTGATTTACGGTATCATTTTTTTATAAGTCATTCTTAGGAATAATTTCAAATAGATAACACGTGATATTAATACATTTAACCCAATTTCAATTTTTTACGATCATAAGTCATGATATTAACATTTTACAAATAAAGCATCTACATTAAAACTGTATTCTATCAATGACAAAGTAAATGAGCATTCAACATTAGTAAACATTACCATGCAATATAATTTGATTTATTTATCAATAGAATGATCCCAGTACAAGGCGGAGTAAAGTCTCACGCATAGTGAAAGGATCCAAACAGATTTAATCTGTCCTTTTCCAAATCACCATTTGATATACTAGAGATTCATTAGCAGTAAACATTTATAGTGTAATAATAATGAAATGCAATAACAGTTCAGTGGGCAATAACACTAGTTTTAATATCAGTTCAATGAGCAGTAACAGTAATTTCAATATCAATTCAGTGAACTGTAACAGTCGTTTCAATATCGATTCAGTGAACATTAATAGCAGTTTCAATTTCAATTCAGTGAGCAGTGATAGTCATTTCGATAACGACTCAGTGATCAATTGCAATAGTTTCAATATCAATTCAATAAGCAGTAACAGTAGTTTTAATATCAATTCAGTAAGAGATAACAGTAGTTTCAATTTCAATTCAGTGAGTAGTAACAGTAGTGAATAGCCAAGACATAGTGCCCAAATCACCACTAGAAGGACAGTCAGTCGGTACTCGATCACCTAAGTAAAAATAGTGATGAGTCTTGGTTACTGCGCAGAATCGGGAGAAGTCCTCTCTACCTTAACCAATGGTACTTGTCCACCTCCAAGATTTCATCCTCGTTACCCACGGGGCCAGTACAGTGTGAACCTCCCCATAGGGATATTTCTATGGCTTGGTTCCAGTCTCCCCCTATGGTGGCAGTGTCCATTTGGCGTTAATAACAGTACAGTAATTAGATAATTATATATGTAACTCATATGAAATGGACACATACCACTCAAAAATTCATGTTGTGAACATTAAGTATAAAATATGCCATTACTGAAAATCATTTTTTCTTTATTTCTAAAATTCTCAACTTATCCAAACATATGGGCATATATATATCAAAAAATTGTAATTCTGTGTAGAGAGATCAGAATGCTTTTAAATTTCATGGAATCAATACATTTACATATAGAATCAAAATAGAAAATTATCATAATTTTCCAGACAGTATTTATAATTTTTACAGGATTATTTATGTTCCATTTATACATCAAAATTTTTTAATTATGTTCTGCGAACTCAAAATACATTGAATTTCAGGAAACTAATACATTTATAAGAAGGATCAAAACAGAAAATTTCCATCATTTTTCAGACAGTAATTATAATTTTTCTGAAATTACATATACTCTAACATACATCATAAATTGTATAACTTTAGCTACCAAATTCAGAAGGCCATTAAACTTTTACTAAAAATTACATTTGTATTTAACACTACATAGAAAAGTTTTAATAATTTTTAATGAAGGAATTCAAATATTTTCCTAATCATTTAAATTCTCCTATGCATGGAAAATTAACAACATTTAATGACAGTACTATAAAAATCATAATAATTTTTCAAATCATCATTCATAATCCAAATATCATTTCTGAAACTTTTCATTATTTTGCACATTGTATTACTAATATTTTGATAGAATAAGAAAATGCATCATGAATAATAAGTCAACTAAATATATCCATAATGATCAGAAAATTACTCAAAATTTATAAAACGTTGTTCCAAGTAGAAGTATCATATAGGGGAAAATTCACTATTTTTAATTCAGTATTTCAAAGATTTACAATAATAACTTTTAAATAGAGAAAATTATTCAAAATGTTCACAATGACTGAAATATAATAATAATTAACTTTTAAATATCATATATCAATTTTGTAATATTCTCAGAATTTTTTACATAATAATAATATTTATTCAATTTTATTAAATATTTGTTCAAACATTAAAAATTATACAAGTCAAGATTATGTGATCTGAATAATATGACATTTTAATAAATTAGATGTAACATGCATTTAATTCTTATGGTAAAGTTTCAAAAAATTTCATAAAGTATTTCTGTTTATCTTATAATTTTATACTTCTAATAACTTATTGAAAATTCTGTAAGCTCACTAACAGACATCCATAATTGTTGGTATTTTAATATACATCACACACAATGTAATAACTATACTGTGAAATCGTAATATTTCAATGAACAGTATATATAATTTCTATATAATTATTTATTTTCTTATCATGTATTAAAAATTGATTAACAGAAATATCGTTGTCTAAAAATAATGAAACTTTTTTTGCACGTGGGTCTCATAGTAAGATGAATTGTTACAATTTATGGTGATTTTATATCACCCCTTTAGATTTTTAGTATAATTAAACACCTTTAAGATAATATTAAAATATTTATAAACGTGACATAATTTGACTCAGACATTGAAATTATTACAGAGAGCTTATAATATCAGATCCCATGATTCTGGAAACTTTCTAAATTTATCATGTACCATTGCTAATTATAGTGTATTAATCACTTGAGTTTACCCTTAATCACATACCTTAACACTAATGATCTCATGATAATTCGACTAGATGTGATCACACATGGTGAAATACAGATCTCTGGATTTAATTATCTCTATAGATGCTAATTAACACACCCTAAATCATTTTAAATATGCTAATCATACTAATCAAGAGGATTAATGTTAAATCTCTTACCTTAATAAAGCTTAAACACCTCCTTAATAACCCTGCACCATCTCCTTCAACACTTCACGTAGTCAGCCTCCAAGAAGAGCAAATGAAGCCCCTCTCATGGCTATTTATAGCTGTTTTCCTCTATTCAATCTTAACCATTGATTTAATCAAGGGTGGAGATTAAACATTTATTTTAATATTATTTAAATAAAAAATTATATTCAAAGGGCTCACCAACCCACTAAATACCTTTCTTTTGACTACCCCATATTTTTATTTTTTTTATACATATAGCACATGAGGATTTGACTAAAAGGAAGAAAGAGATTCAAACTAATGAGAAAGGCTTAATAATAATAAAAAATAAAAAGAATTTTTTTTAAATGCCGCAAAGCGGCCTGAAGGTGGGGGGACACACGCGCTCCCGCGCGCGGTCGCCACCCCCCCCCCCCGCGTGCGCTCGAGAGGGCGGTTGCCCTCCATTTTTTTTTAATTTTTTTTCATTTTTTCCATGTAAACCCTTCTTTCATTTTTTAACACTTAGCCCCATTATAAGTTTTTCATTTAACCCCTTCAATTTTTTATTTTTTATTTTTACTTTTTTTTACGTTTGAACCTTCTTCTTCTTTTTTGTTTTCAACCCCCTTTTTTAAACATTTAACCCTCATTTTTTAAAACTTTGTTTATTATTATTTTTATTTCTTTCTTCCTTCTTTACCTTTTAAATGTCTTTCTTTCTCTTATAATTAATTTTTTTACCATGACTTAAATAAATTTACTAAGACTACAAATTTAACTATTTAAACATAATCAATTTTTTTATTAATCAAATAAAATACTCAACTATGAATTCGTAGGGCATCACACCTTCGATACCCCACATCTGGGTCCTTTTGAACACCCGTGGTTCCATTCAAATTTCGGTGTTCACCCGCTCATTCTGCCTCGAGCTCGAGGTATCTTTGTTTGACTGATGAGTTGGCAATGGGTTTTGCATGATACCAAGGTCTCGGTTGGGTTTCTTGATGTAACGACCCAGAGTTCAGGATACCGATATACCGATAACATCGATACACCGATACCAAGAACTGGGAAAGCCACCCAAGAGGCTGATGAGGCTCCTGAAGGGTTAGTAAGGTTATGTCGAGGGAATGTATAACGAACTGCAATTTGGAACGCGTAGATTACAATTAAGTAATAAAATTAACACAAGTGCGGAAGCAATTCAAAATAACCAGAGTGATATATATATATACTAGTCCAGATAAACAAAAGTACTAGTCCACAAGGGTACAACTACACGGGGCATACCCCGGCAAAGGTACAACAAAAGCCTCAAAAAGGCGGCTCGACTAGAGCTGGCAGCTAGACGCGGTCTCCGAAACAGCTCACGAAGCACCGGGAGACGACGGGCGCGGCTCACCTGAAAGGAGAAGAGTGAGTCACAGTCAGACTCAGTAGGGGTCACGCGGATCCCTACCTCGCACTAAACAAGCATTCATGCATAAATAAAAGCAATTAGAGCATGCATTTAATTAAAATAATAGGCAATGGCATGAATAAACTACTCAAGTAAAGCTGTAAACTCTACTAAGCAAGTAGAACAGCTAACACATGCCACAGCTAAATAAATGCAAGTGACTAAAACTAAATCTACCAAAATGGAATAAGCCTTAACTAATCCAAACAATAAGGAAGGACAACCACTGGAGCAGAAACCAGAAGCGTCCACTGACGACTTACACTGCGTCTCAAGCACTCGCAGTCGACAAAGCGACAAGCTGAGCGCTTAAACAGTACCAAACCAAGTGACCAGTCGGAGTGGCACCCATCGGTGTCAGTCCATAGTCTCCGACCACGTGTGCACACACTGACTCTAGCCTGAGCCAGGCCCTCTAGTGTTGACACCCGTTTTACACCCAATAAGTCGGGTCATCTCCTTATTTCATTCTATATGATGCTCCGAGTTGTTCACCCTTCATTGAGTTTCTTGTCAGTTGAAGCATGTTTGTTGGGTCTTAATTCCTGGATTAAGATGTGGCTCCCGGTGGCATTTCGTTGGATGAAGCTTAGCAAAACCCTTCACTCTATTTTTTGAACCTCAATGATAATAACGGTCCCAGTCAGGCGCGTTGCTTCCTTCTGACGGATAGATCCTGGGCCGTTACTCTTTGAAGAGTCCTAAGGCTTGAGGCCTCGTTTTCAGTGCTTATCCCTTAATTTCCACGTTGATAATAACGGTCTGTCGTGCAGCCGTCGTTTCATTCTGACGCCCTATGCCTTGGCCGTCGCTTCCTTGAAGAGTCCTATTGTTTGGATCTTCTTCCTGTTGATCTTATCTCTTTGGGATAGGGTTGAAAATGGCGGTCTTTCCTTGATGCGTTACTTCCAAGTGGCGGTCTGTCGTGCAGCCGTTACTTCCAAGTGGCGGTCTGTCGTGCAGCCGTTACTTCCGAGAGTCCTGGCAGTTCAGGCCTTTTTTTTGCTACTCCGTGGTCGAGATAAGGATTTGGATTGATATTATCTCTTTCAAATCTGATCCTCAGGATCTCCCGTTCGATTCTATGGACTCTTGGTGATATTATCTTCGAGGATTTGCTAAGAGTTATCTCCTTTCACGTTTGAATTATCCTCTGCTCGACCTAAGAGTTTGAGGGTCTATAAATAGAACCCTTGACTTCATGGCCAAAGGGGGGAGATTTTGAATTCACGACGAAGTGCTGCCAAACTCAGGAGCCATCTTCATCCAAGAGGAACTGCTTCCCATGTCCATCCATCTCATAATCAAGGGAGTCCTTTAGTTTTGGTCTTTCAAGTTCATCATTGCATGCTTGAGTTCTTCCCTGGTTTTTTTCCTCAATCAAGGCATTGTCCCTCTTCATTCTCCACATTTTTTCATTGTCCTCTAAACATATAAACATCTTCCCAAACTTTTAAAACACCCAGAGGGGTTAAAAAAACCAAAACTCCCCGGTAATCCCCTCTCCTTTTGATGATGTTAAGTCTTTGAGAATTGATGCTATGCTTGTGAAAAGGACTAATTGAGGTTATTGTGTTTGGTCTTTCTACATCTTTGGCAGGTTTACAGGTTCATTAGCACGAGGCCCAAGTCTTCTAGCCGGCTGGAAGAGTTGGAGTTAAAAGAATTCAAGCTTTGTTACTGCAGGTTACCTGACGGTCTGGTGCAGGCGCGTCACTATCTTCCGGCGGTCTATCGTGTGGCCGTCACTTCAAAGCGACGCACGGGGTTCTGGCCGTTACTTCCAAGTTGATCTGCAGGCTTTCTTTGGTTTTCTCTCCCGTGGGCGGGTGTTTCATCCACCTATTTCCAAGGTATATTCAGGTTTTTGACTTGTGTTTACTTTGGTGGCGATCACATCTTTCCTTGGTATTGGGCATTAGCTGTCTTCTCCATCATATCTTCCTATTTTCCTTACTTATTCCACCTTCACGGTGTGTTTTTATTTATTCCTTGCTCCACGCCCCGACGTGTGTTTTTTCCTTTTCCGCAGCGTAGTTGGATTGAGATAGCATGCCCATGCTAGAGCTAGCTATGATTGCCTAGGTTCATGATCACATGTTCATAGGTTTGAGCAGATCTTTGATTGCTTGTTTGTCATCTTACCATATCACTCTCCAAACCTCAAAAGAAAAGATAGAAGATAGACAAATAAATATCAACAGATAATTTTTTGGCGATCACGGTGGGACAACTTGTGCCAATCGTGCTTTTGATTCTTGTTTAAACCTGCCATCATATGCTTGTGGAGTTACCTTTTGTTTCCCCTTTGATTACTGCTTATTCTGGTTTCTGAGTTCTCTGACGGCCAGGTGTCCCCTTCACAGTTCTCTGACGCAGGGGCATTAGACCGCCACTTTGATTCTGCTGTGTGAGCTTCCACGGGCTTTCCGGTTACTTCTGTCTGGTTTTGGTTCCCTGGCTCATCTGACGGTCTCATCCCCCTGCGTTATATATTATCTGGCGGTCTGGCCTTAGACTGTTATTGTTCTCTGACGCAGGGTTCTTCGACCGTTACTCTCCTGGCAGGTACACATCCGAGGTGCATTTATTTCCGCAATTTTTTGCTGTGATTTATTGCTTGGGTGATACTTGACCTCCTCCTTGCTTTGCTCATATCTCCATATCATTGTGTGCATCATTGATTGCTAGATTTTAGGTTAGACTTTGCATGCACTCCGGTGCACATAGGGTCATTCATCTTGTCATATCTTAGATTGCATTTTCCTACCTTGTTGTGAGGACCTCTCGTCTCCATATTCCTTGGAGTCGACCAGGAAATCATAACAGGGACCTCCGTAAGTCCCCGCGAGCCGTGGATTCCCACACGGACGCCTGGCTGGTTGTACCTTTTCCCACCCCGTGTCTAGGGTTGCATAGGTGAAGGAGTGGTTACACTTAGAGTCAAACCAAGTCCCATATTCATCTCTTACTAGGAACCCATTGTTGAGAGCACATATCAATCAATCCACTAAAGTTCCAAAGGAGAAATCATAAGAACCTTGTTGCATCATCTTAAAACAATTTGGTTGATATTTGAGTGTCTTCATCTTTTATCACTTACATCTTGTTAGAATCACCTAGGTTTGGTTGCTTATTGAGTGTTTTTTGTTGGTTGTTTTCACATTTCCAAGGTTGCCCGTTGCATGTGGGGTTGTTTTCGTCCGTCTGAATCATCTTCTCGAGTCAGTTCCGTCTTCACGTTCTATTCTAATCCCCTCTTCGAGTCCACCATGGCATCCTTCAATCCTCCTCGCTCCCAAGAGGACTCTCTTCCTCAAGGGCTCCTTGAAAACCCCCCTAGGGTTATTACATTTTCCTCTGGAGAGGGACTGCCCCCCTCCCATCCTGCACCTCTATGGAAGGTAGTCAAGTTACCCCTTCTCTCTCTACTCCTTCCGCGGGCTCCGTCCTTCATATGATGGCCCAATTGGATCCGACCCAACTCCAAGTTCTATATCAAGCTATGCAAGGGTCCAATACTTCTCCCTCTGCCACTATCCAAGGTCAATCTAATCCTTCCAATATTGGGCCGCCCGTTCAGCCCACTCCGATTGATCTCACTCCGGTCCAACCCCGGACCATCACTTTCACTGGCATGGAGATGGGCCAGTCTTCCAATCCAGCCCATCAATCTTTCGATAAAGGGAAGTCACCCATCTCTTCCTTTGTCCAGTTGGATCATCACAACTCTGGTTCGGTAGTTCCGCAGCACCTTATGAACCCTTCCGATTTCTTACGCTCTCAGCAAGGAGTGGCCCAAAATCATTCCAATCCGGGTCTATCGCAGGCCCAATATCCTTCTTACGGGCCGCCTATTTCCACTGTCTATCCTTCCACTCCTTCTTACGGGCTCCCGCCTGTTGCTACAGCCATTCCATCTGCCCCTCAAATACAATCAGCATCCTTCACTGCCCATGCTCCTTCCCGAGAGCAGGACTTGCTTGACAAGTGGGCCACCATGCAGCAACAACTCAACTTTCTCCAGAAAAGGGTTGGCCCACAATCCTTGGCTGATATTCCTATTCCGAGCTTCCAGAACATCCGGTTCCCTCCGCAGTCAGAGCTCCCCAACTATCGCAAGTACGATGGGAACAGCAATCCCTTCATCCATGTGAGGGATTTTCTTTATGAATCGGCGCAGTTCCAATATGATGATCGCCTCATGGCGTACTTATTCCGCCGATCTTTGGACAGTGTTGCTCTAGAATGGTTCTATTCTCTACCACTGGAAGAGGCCGAGAGTTTCAAGGTAGTAAAAGACAAATTCATCCAGCAGTTTCAAGACAGGGTCGGCCCTGAATATTCATTTACAGATCTAGTGGCCGAGAAGATGAAGTCGGATGAGGAGTTCGCCACCTATGCAGACAGGTGGAGACAAATGGCCGCCAGGGTACCGGGCCACATTCCGGAGGAAGAGAAGGTCAAATTGCTGATTTCCAATGCCACCCCAACCTTCCACAACATCCTGGCGATGAATGACATAGCCAACATGCATCAACTCTATAGCCGGGCGCGCTTCATCCAGACTCACTTCAAGGACTCCCCTATCCATTCCCTCTTCGAAAACCAAAAGCCCAAGTACCACAAGAAACCCCAAGGGCCGGTTACTGAGGGAGTCCAAACAAATGAGCAAGTACAAGCCGTTGCTTTTCCATATCAGGCCGCACCTTTCCGCTACAACCAAAACCCCCGCAATTCACAAAACACCGCTCTGCAAAACTTTCAAGCCACTCCACAAAACCCTCCACCCGCCTTCACCGTTCCACAAAACACCTTCGCCGCACCACAACAACCATCACCGCCACCACAATACCATAACGTCCCTCCACCCAACGGCTACAACAACAACAATCCAAATAGCAAGCGCCCGGCTCCCAGGAGAGCCCAGTATCCTCCATTGCCCGAGACACTTACGGATATCTTCTCGGCACTCATGTCAGTGAATGCAATCCAACTTCCTCCGGAACGGCCTGTTTGGAACCCGGCAGTCGATCAGACTAAGTATTGTATGTTCCACCGGCAGCCAAGCCATACCATAGAAGGATGTTTTCAGTTCCGAGATCTTGTGTATGACCTACAAGAGGGGCAGAGAATCGACTGGGCCGAAATGCATAGGGCCATTGTTGAGATTAAAGAAAAGAGAAGGCAGTCGCAGGGGCAGCAAGTGCAGCAGCATCAAGCACCACCACCGCAGCAGCCACCACAACAGCAGCAACCACAGCAAGTACAAGACCTGGGCATCCATCAGAACCCGATGCCGAATCATCCGCCCGCTCCTCAGCAGCAGCCGCCAGCACCAGCGCAAGTAAACATGGTCCAGCCACCGGCCCCCAACGTCGGATGGTCTTTCGACGATGATGGCGCCACACCGCAGGTCATGGCCCTCCACCATAACCACCGCAATCCTCCCTTAATCATCCCTGCACAGCCGACGTCCTCTCAACTCATCCTCCCACTCGCACCCGCTCCAGCAAATCCTCTACCACTCCCCATTTCATCATACTCTCCCTCATTTACTCCCATCACCACCATCACACCGCCGCCCAATCCTTCACCCATTCTTTCCCAACCGCTAGCCTTCCCTCCACCCGCATCTACATCCATCACCACCCTGCCTTCCCCCAATCCTTCATCCATCATCCGCGCACCGCCCATTAAACTCACCAACCCTACGCTCCACCAAACCGCCTCCCCCGCACCACCAGTTCCATTCACCCATCCCGTAGGGCCCATCATACTATCTTCGGATGCCGCGGCAAGCTGTGCTTTGAGGAGCGGGAAGATGTTCCATCGGAATTACGTTACTACTTCTAATCCCTAGTCCTCTCAGCCGGTGGCTGAGCAAGAACAAACTGGACCTTTGTCGGGTACTCAATATGACTTGCTGCATCATCTGGATCGAGTGCCCGCCAAAATATCTGTGCTGGAGCTGATCAAAAGGTCTACCCTTCATCAAGATGCACTGAGGGATTTTCTACAGAAGGTAATGGTTAGCGAAGACATGACAGTTGATAGCCTACCAACGGCACTGGCAACCATCTCCAAAGGGCCGGCAATCACGTTCTCTGAAATCGAGCTTGCACCTCCGGGGGCCCGGCAAATGCCGCTCTGCATAACAATTACTCTGAACAAAGTCAACATTGAGGCAGCACTGGTTGACACAGGGGCCTCAATTAATGTTTGCCCACTCAGCACCCTCCGAGCATGCAACATATCTGAAGAGTTACTACGGCCTACCCCCACCACTATAGCGGCATATGACAACTCAAGGCGAGCATGTCACGGGGTAGTCACCATTCAGGCAGAGCTCGGGCCCCTTACTATGGCCGTAGAATTCTATGTTCTTGATATCGACCCTATGTTCAAGGCTATCTTGGGTCGTCCCTGGATTAACACACTCGGCGCCGTGCCCTCCACCGCACATCAGTGCATTAAGTTCCCCTTTCAAGGGAGGGTCGTCAAAGTTAAGAGAATATCCACAGTACAGTCAGTAAAGGCTATTTCAGAGCAAGTTCTTCCCACACTTTGGCCAAGCAGTCGGCCTGTTCTGTCAGTGCTGGATTTGAACTTTCCTTGGGCTTACACATCCCCTAAGCTCGTCGCTACTCCAGTTAATGTCAAAGTGAAGCCGCAGATTCGAGATTCAAAGGGGTGGAACA